>CM076684.1:121953413-123153413 GCA_038501925.1 Xenopus petersii | reverse complement strand
TCACACCATGGAAAATCTGATAAGTTCAAGCCAGGAAACCATAAAAGTGCTTTTGGGTGTTATTCAGGAGTTGGAGAAAGGAGAAGCGCACAGAGAGGGGTAAGTGAATATTGGCCACCAGTTCCAAGAACCTACTATTGGGGCTACACAACTTGCATTCACCCTGTTTTTAGGTTAAAACCACTCAATAGAATCATCCAAGCTGTATTTAAAGGAACTAAAGCTTAACTTAAGATGTAGGCTAGAAATGTTGTACATTATGTTTTGTGCTTCTGTACCAGCCCAAGGCAACCACAGCCCTTTAGCAGTAAAGACCTGTGTCTCCAAAGATGCCCCAGTAGCTCCCCATCTTCTTTTTTACCGATTCACTGCACATGCTCTGTGCTGTTGTCACTTACTGAGCTTAGGGACCCACTCACAATATACAGTACACATAGAATAGAAAATTAGTAATTAATACAGATAATTACTACATGGCAGCACAGACACCACTGCAATTAGCATCAGCCTTTAGGCATCAGCTTATATTACAGGCCAACCTCATTTTCTGTTTCATAATTTTGAGCATAAAAACAGCTGCTCAGAGCCCACTGAACATGTGAGTGTCAGACACTTTCCAAGATGGTGACCCCCTGTGACAAGTTTGAAGTCCTGGACCATTGTTGCTATTGACAAACTGAAACTTTAGGCTGATGCAATAAGTTTATTATATGAGCCATATTCATTTTTAGGGTTTTGTTCTCCTTCAAGGCTTCTTAAATCCCCAATGTACAGTATTGTCGGTGTCCCAACCTTATCACAAAACCTTTTACTTACAATATGCAAACCAGAGAATCCTATATCTGTGCTACAACAGGGAGTTGTGTGGTCACATTTTTTCTTTAAGGCTATGTTAGCTTGATGTTCAGGATAATTCTCTTCATATATATTTAAATGCAAATAAAAATGAAGTAAAAGTGAAGGAAAGTGTTCAGAACAGTAGAGCTATTAGCATGGCCAGATTCAGTGTGACAGGCTGCTAGGAAAATAGAGGTGACTGTATAATCCCCTGAGGCCTTAGATTTTCTTGCAGTTTTTATAATCCAGTCCCATAAAAACGACCCTTGCTCTCTAAGAAATTATATCCCAAATAATCAGGTTTGAAGAAAGCAAAATGTAATTCTAATTTTCCAATAAACATTCATTGAAAATGGTTTTCCAGTTATTAGTAAAGGCAATTGCTTACTGAAAGCAGAATCTTTGTGCCTGATTGTATTCAAATGATCTGCTGAACTGGAAAAAATACCCTCCTTTTTGCTTATGGGGCGTTAAAAAAATAAATAAATGAATAGCTACATTGAACTGTGAACTCCCAGAAGTATAATTTTACATTTTGTTCTTGACACAGGCATACATTATTTTTCAGGAAACCATGAAGCTCTTAAGAACCATTTCCAAGAAATGGTTCTTAAGAGCTTCATGGTTTCCTGAAAAATTATGTATGCCTGTGTCAAAAACAAAATGTAAAATTATATTTCTGGAAATTCACAGTTCAATATAGCTATGCACGTTTTTTTTAACAAAATAACCATAGGCAAAAAGGAGGGTATTTATTCCCTTTCCCTTAGGCTCACAGAGTCATTGAATCCCTCCCTCACTCTTGTTCCATTGTGAAATGATAGCTTCTGGGGCTTGAAATCATTCTGCTTTCTATAGTGGGTGGTACACAGACTCTTTGCAAAGCAGAAGGATTTTAATTCCCAGAATCCATCACTTCACATTGGAACAAGGTGAGGGAGAGATTCAATGACTGTGAGCCTAAGGGAAGGGAATAAATACCCTCCTTTTTGCCTATGGTGCTTTTGTTAAAAAAAACGTGCATAGCTATATTGAACTGTGAACTCCCAGAAATATAATTTTACATTTTGTTTTTGACACAGGCATACATAATTTTTCAGAAAACCATGAAGCTCTTAAGAACCATTTCCCAGCCCCACTTAGGCTCACGGAGTCATTGAATCCCTCCCTCACCCTTGTTCGATTGTGAAATGATTCTGGTCTTGAAGTCCTTCTGCTTTCTATAGTGGGTGGTACACAGACTCTTTGGAAAGCAGAAGGATTTTAATTCCCAGAATCCATCATTTCACAATGGAACAAGGTGAGGGAGGGATTCAGTGACTCAGTGAGCCATAGGGGAGAGAAGTTTTGGAAATATTTGTTCAGCTAGGGGCACATGATGCAGACAATTTGCTTTTTTCTGCCAGCATTTTGTTCTGCTCCTTCTTGCAGCTCCATGACTGGCAGATCATTGGCCTGGGTGCAGATACACTGAGCAGGTTTTAAAAAATATGCATTTCTAGGCCAAAACCCGATTATGTAGCAGCAAATAGGCTGAAGCCATGCCCGTCACCGGAGCAACACAAATGAGTGGATGGGGGTGGACCAAGCAAGAAAAGCTTATTATCTGCATTGTGTGCCTTAGCCTTACAAGTCAGAGATAGACCGTCATGGTTTCCCTTTCAGCCTGTTTTAATAATTTAGGCCTGTAAAAAAATATTGTATTTATACACTTTTTTTTCGAGAAACCCAACTGAATGGGCGCATGCCAAAAAAAAGACCTTTAATACAGACCTGGAGGAGAATGTTTTCAAGATGTAGAAAACAGAAGTTCAATAACATTTATAAAAATTTTAAACCCACTGAAAATATTTAATTAATGCATACTGGAAAGGTACTTAGATTCACATTTTCTTTCACTAAGCAAAAATTCGTTTTTTGGGGAGGACTCCTTTAAAGCATTAACTATATTAATTTAAAAAACAAAATGTGTGCAGTGATAATGTGGCCTCTGCAGGAGTAATAAAAGAAATTATAAAATAAAAAATACACAGTGGTGCTAATTTACAAACACTGGGCAAATCTGCTTCAAAGCAGTAACCCATAGGGACCAATCAAAGATCTTCTTTAAATATTCTGCCTGCGGTAGGCAGAAAAATCTAATTGCTGACTGGTTGCTATGGGACACTGCATGGGGCAAATGTGCTCACCGTGTGTGAATATGTTCCAGTGCACTCTAGTTTATAATCAGAACTTTAGGATTTGCATATTTCAATTTTTTGCTAACTTTTCTTGGAAGCCAGTGAAAAATATAGCTAATCAAAGTCAGTGTGTTACTGCCAAGAGCAGCCAAGCAGTGGCAAACCCATTAATAATATTAATAATTTATTTGACCTGATATACAACTTATTTCTATTGTGTAAAAGTAAATACAATTTCTACAAATATTTTTTTAATGATAGCATGCTTTATTGAGCACAGCCCTGTTTACCTTCTGAACTAATTAGTGTTTGTATGTAATATGTATGCTTCAATTATACACTCTTTAGAAATATGGGCTTATAATAATTACATTTGATAAGTCAGAGTGAAGCCCCGTCTAGTCTACTGTGTTCAAAACTTTTATATAACACGAAAAGTGTGTGCATTATTTATTTACTATTTTTTTTAACTAAACTATATGACCGGAAAAAACACGGGAATTTGCAAATAAAAAAATATATATATATTGAGCTCTCTAGATATTTTGTAGTATATGCAAACCAAATGAACATTAAATGTAAATTCCATCAGGGCGCCTTCATATTGCTAGAGGCCTACCAAAATTATTGGGGGGTGGGCAGGGTGTGGCTGTCCAAGGAATTATATAGCCCCCAGACTGCTTAAGAACTCAAATGAGCTCTTTGGATGACAATATTAACCTTATATGTTAATTTCATCAGGGCACAATTTCCTGGTTTTGTTGGCCCTTTAAGCAATATTTCTAGAGGCCTACCAAAATTATTCAGGAGGGCAGGGTGTAACTGTCCAAGGAATTTTATGGCTCCCAGACTGCTCAAGAATACAATGAGGTCTTTGGATGACAGTATTAACTAAAGGAACCTTATATGTTAATTCCATCAGGGAACCTTCAGTTCCTGGTTTTGCAGGCTTTTTAAACAATATTTCTGAAGGCCTACCAAAATTATTCAGAAGGGCACTGTGTGGTCATCCAAGGGATTGTATGGCCTCCAATTAACAAAAATAAGCTCTTATGATTATAATATAAGCCCCCATACATATATAGGGTGGCCACTATGTTGAACAGTCTAACAGCAATGAATGACCTAGTAGCCAAGGGCAATTCTGGACTTTGTGGTGCCACATAGTGGTGTTCCCAATGCCGCCAGCTCTCATTCACTTTTTTTAGCTTTAAAATGGGTTGGGGGAAGCATCACTAATGCAGAAAGTGAAATTGCACTCTTTGCAGTAGAAGAGATGAAAGCTTTCCTGGAAAAGATCTTTCCCATTCAATACAAACGTATAGAGCTGAATAGTCTGATATACAGGTAGAAACAATAGAATTCTACCTGTATCTGACGATTTAGAACTAACAATCACCGATGTTCGGGTGCCTTCAAAGGCGTCCAATCAAAACTTTCCAGCCAACCCGATCGACAAGCCTACTGATATCTTCTGCTGATTTCGGTCGGCTCGTCTCGCACCATACACCCACCGAATATTGTACAAAAATTAGTTTTATACGATATTATCTGTGCACCTTAAGGAGGAAGCAACTACCTGGGAACAGATACAATAGGCAAGAATGATACTGGGTACAAGCAGGACAGGCTTTGCTTTATTTAGTACAGTCAAGGTTAAACAGCAGGAATCCAAGAAAAGACAGAGCCAAGGATATAGAACAAAGATGAGTTAGAGGAATTCAGGAACAGGCAGGGCAGGGTTGGAGATACAGGGTCAAGATCCAGGCCAAAGCTTAGAACAAAGCAGAGACAAGAAGGACAAACATAAACAAGGCAGACATAAAGCTCAATAAAAGCATAAAGAGGATCTACAATCAGTCATGGGTAGGACTGGGGATTTTAAGTGCAATGCACAGGGAGACGTCTGGCACTAGCTGGATAGTGCAGTGTTGATGGGGTTGCCACCTGGTTGGTAAAAAAAAATGCTCTCTTCCAGTTATGAATAGGGCAGAAAGGTAAACCAACCGTAAGTGCAGCTGATCCTATTAGTAAATCTAGGAACACAGACTGCATTGGTCAGTTTTCTATATGGGAAAGTCAAGTACATGTAGCCTGCCTGAAAAGTGCAGCACCAAGGCCAGGGAAAGTTAGAGCACAAAGCTATGGGTACAGGGCCAACAACAATAGCATGTAAAGCAATAACTCATTCGTAGTCTTCATATCTCATCGGATATACTGTAAGAAGGGATGGGGGCTTGCCCGGGATGTAGGTAAACTAGGAAAGACCTTAGGAGAGCATATAGCAGGGCTCCTATAACAAGACTATTTGGCCTAACAGCTGGTAATATTTATTTCTGAAGGTAATCATTTAAGATTCAATTAAATCTCAACCATTCCTTTGTAAATACAGTATAATGAAATTCTTTGATTACAGGTTGTATTCATGTCAGCTTATTATTCAATTTAAAAGGTCTACTATAGTTTCTCCACCCTTGTGGTACTAACTGGAATCATTAAGGTAAATAAGCAATTGTCAGTCGCACATGAATGCTCCTTGAACAATCTGCTTAAGTGATACAAGCTTGTCACTTTAGGGGCAGGGGCACACGGGCAGATTCGGGGAGATTTATTCGCCTGGCGACTAATCGCCTCTTCTTCGGGGTGACAATCTCCCCAAACTGCCTTCCCCCTGCTATAATGAGAAAACGCCAGCGTAATGGCACTCGCGGCACTTCGATTTCTGGAGTCGCCAAAAGTTGCCTCATGAGGAAACTTCAGGTGACTTCAGAAATCGAAGCCTCACGAGTGCATTGCCGTAGGCGATTTTTCTTTTTAGCAGGCGGAAGGCAGTTCGCCCCGAAGAAGAGGTGATTAGTTGCCAGGCGACTAAATCTCCCCGAATTTGCCCGTGTGCCCCTGCCCTAAAGTGACCAGCTTGTATCACTAAGCAGATTGTTCAAGGAGCATTCATGTGCGACTGACAATTGCTTATTTACCTTGCTATTATGGAGATATATCCAGCAGCTAAAAAGTTGCCCATGCGGAATTTGGTGGAGCACACCTATAAAAAGATTATTAGCTCTTGGGAGCAAGGGTCTCTGTCTTTCTAATTCCATGTGTTGTACGTTCTTTTACAGTCTACATGAAACACTATGTCCCCATTATACAGATGTGGGCTGCTGGTGTTAGATCATATTCATTGGGACATTGTTAAAAAGCCCAAGACCACACACTTGGATAAACTATTATTCTTTATCATTCTTTAGAAATACAATATAAAATGAAAAAGTGACTGTAAAATTTTTTTGGGGTGGAAATGCTTGCTCATGCACTCCTCAGTAACAAAGTGTTCACGTGGTTTTAGGTGTGATAGAGATGTGGCCTCCTATGCGTATTAAAAGTGATATTGACACTAAAAGCTACTTTTTAAAATATGAATGTACGTTAAAAGTTACCTATAGGTTATGTTGGTTGTTTTTTTGCTGAGAGGTTTGTTTTTGTACATAATCGTTAGTTGAAGTTCCTAAACCTGCCTGTCCCACCTCCGTCTGTCAGTTAAAGTTTCTAATGCTAACAGACTCCTGCTGCACAAATATGGCAGCCCCCTCATAGACAAACACAGGGAGTCAGACAGTAATGTAAAAGCATTGGGCAAATTCTTTATGGCAAAATTATAAGTAGCATGCAAAGTCAATTTTATGATAGATGTAAAAAAGGTTTTATTTCTGGTGTGAGTATATCTTTAAGGCAATACTTTTATTCTGATAAAGGTAGGGGATCTGTTATCTGGTAACTCCATTTTATCCAAATAATCTACATTTTTAAAAATGATTTTTCTTTTTCTCTGTAATAATAAAACAGTATCTTGTACTTGATCCCAACTAAGATATAATTAATCCTTATTGGAAGCAAAACCAGACTATTGGGTTTATTTAAAGGAGAATTCAACTGTTTACCAAAGAAACCCCTAACCCCCACCCCACGTAGACCCCCTTCCCTTCCCCCCCAGACTAGCTGCCCCCTGGGGAAATGCCCCTAACTTTATACTTACCCCTTATATGCATTTCAGCATATTTAAAGGGTCTGTTCACCTTCCAAACACTTTTTCCAGTTCAGTTGTTTTCAGATTGTTCCCCAGAAATAAAGACTTTTTTCAATTACTTCCCATGATTTATTTTTTACTGTTTTTCCAAAATCTTTGAGTCTTGCAGCTCAGTAATTCAGGTGCACTCTAAACTGTTACAATTTTGCAACATTTAGTTGATACTAAATCTCCCCGAATCGCCTAGTGTCCCCCTACCCTAACAGCTGCCTGTAATGAAATCCAGGGATTATGCTCAGCAGGGACAAAGATAAGAAATGTATCGACTAAATGTATCAATTTAGAACAGTTTATAGGGTCGGCGACCCCCCTCCCAGAGCTGCTTTAGAAAGTGAAAATTAACACTTTACACTTCAATATTAGAAAAACGGGAAAAAAAAAAAAACTAACGGAGGCCAATAGAAGAGTTGCTTAGCATTGGCCATTCTATAACATACTAAAAGTTAAATTAAAGGTGAACCATCCCTTTAACATCAAACAGAATAACAGTCTTATGAGAGTCAAAAATGAACATTTGAAATAGTGCGGGTACATCAGATCTATCTGGGAAACTGGTTTCTGGATAATAATGGATACATTACCTTCACTGTATTCTGCAGGCCTTCACAATTTAGGGTTAATTTATCTGCTAATACACACATTAATCTTCCCTATCTGTGTAATTAGTTAGCGGTCAATACAAGGAGGTCAGGTAATGGTCATAAAACCTATTTCAATGCCTTTCCTTATTGCATAGATATTAAGGAATACGGACACTTATTTAAAAGCCCTTGATAAGTCATCTGCCGGACCCAATTTCCTGGAGATGACAGCTGTTCAATACACACAATTTTCTATGCTACAGTCACCTAAATATCAGTAAAGATGCTTAAAGGAACAGTAACACCAAGAAATTGTTTTAAAGGACCAGTAACAAAAAATTTTTTTGTATTTAACAAAAAATAAAACACCAAGAACTTAACTTTAAATTTGCAGAGTCTTTATTAAGAAATAACTTACCGATTCTGCGCTTGCGCTCCTTTTCAGAAACGGCGGCAGGGCGACGATCCATCGTGCGGCACTCGATTTCTCCATCTATAGGAGATAGCCAGGGAGGAGAAATCGAGGGCTGCACGATGGATCGTCGCCCTGTTGCAAATTTAAAGTTAAAAGTGTCTTGGTGTTTTTTTTTTCGTTAAATACAAAAAAAATTTTTTTTTTTAATTTTATTTTTCATGTTACTAGAAAATATCATGTTCTGTTGATCTGTTTGCATCAGAAACACTACTATAGTTCAAATAAACAAGCTGCTGTGTAGCAATTGTGGAAATTGAAAAAAGTCTATATGGCACAGGTTAAATAGTGGATAACAGATAACACCATTATGTTCTACAGAGCTTATCTAATATCTGCTGTATAATAATATAGAGCTTTTTCTCCTTTAAATGGCTGCCCCCATTGCTACACAGCAGCTTATTTATATAAACAATAGTAGTGTTTCTGAAGCAAACACACCAGTTTTAACAGTGCAGGGCAACACTGCATTATATTTTTATTACTTTAAAACACTTTTCCTTTACAGGAGAACTAAACCCTAAAAATGAATAGACCTAAAAATGCCATATGTTATAAACTGATCTTATTGCACCAGCCTAAAGTTTCAGCTTGTCAATAGCAGCAATGATCCAGGACTTCAAACTTGTCACAGGGGGTCACCATCTTGGAAAGTGTCTGTGATACTCACATGCTCAGTGGGCTCTGAGCAGCTGTTGAGAAGCTAAGCTTAGGGGTCGTCACTAATTATCCAGCAGAAAACTAGGTTTGTCTGTAATATAAGATAATGCCACAGGGCTGATTATTAAATTGCACTGGTTTCTGTACTGCCATGTAGTAATTATCTGTATTAATTACTAATCAGTCTTATATTGTGACATTTCTATTCTATGTGTACTGTATATTGTGAGAGGGTCCTTAAGCTCAGTAAGTGACAGCAGCACAGAGCATGTGCAGTGAATCAGCAGAAAAGAAGATGGGGAGCTACTAGGGCATCTTTGGAGACACAGATCTTTACTGCTAAAGCACTTGGGTTGCCTTGGGCTGGTACAGAAGCCCAGAACATAATGTACAACATATCTAGCTACTTCTTTAGTTAGGCTTTAGTTCTCC
The DNA here is from genome assembly GCA_038501925.1 of Xenopus petersii. NCBI lineage: Eukaryota > Metazoa > Chordata > Amphibia > Anura > Pipidae > Xenopus > Xenopus petersii. Next base: position 123,144,167 of record CM076684.1, on the reverse strand, counting down.
TTTAAAAACAATGTAAGACTTAGCAGATTAACCCGCCCAACTACCTCTAGCAGTTCCTACTGAGTTCCAGTTCCAAACTGTGCAAAAGTGGGGAGTGCTTTTTTTTTTTACCCTAAAATGCTCAGGATGTAATAGTATTTACACATGCACTCCATGGACTCCAACTGAGGTGACATTATAGGGGGTTCTCCATCCATTTGTGTACACAGATGTCCCCTTAATTTTAACAAAGGGGTGATATTTTTGTGGAGTGTTAAAAAACTGGTAGCTTTTTTTAATTTCAAAATCTAACCCGGAGGGCTAAAAAAGTATAAACTGATGGAACATTGAATCATGGTGTCCTAGATAAATTAGATTAAATGTGTTATAGTTAGTTTTACAGAGAGGAAGGCAATGGGTATTGGCTCTCCAGCACATTATATGCAATTAAGAGTTGCCAGGGTAAAAATTATCTCTGATACAAATATTAATAGGGGAAAAGGTTAAACGTGTAGGAAGGTCAGTATTTTTTTTTTTTCAGAAAAGGAGGCAACCCTTACCTATTGGCAGTGAGATGCAGTTTATATTTTCAAAACAAGCACATAATATGCAGTGTGATGCAGCGGTGCAACAATAACAAAAGTAGAAAGAAAAACAAAGTACAAAAAAAGAACAATTCGCATTCTCAGGGGAGAGAGTTGATTCAGGACTGGAGCAAAGTTTATAGGGATATTATAGATGCAAGGTAACAAAAACTATTTCATTCCAGCTAGGGAGTTAGCCTTTGGTACTTATACAGTATAGTATCTGTGGGAGTGGGATGAAATCTGCAGGAAATGTTCAGTGTGAGGAGCTTAGGTAAAGGTTACAGCCTACTGATTCTTCTTGGACAGGCCTCATTCCTGCAGTGCCTTCAGTTTGTAGTATCTCCACAGCCCTGCCTACATCTGTGGCTTGATTGGATAATGTTACTGTTTGTCAAGAGAGCTGCACTCTTGATTGGAGAAGCCACAAGGAAAAAAATTAAATTAGGGTGCTGCTGATTACAAGAGAACTGGAGCTTACAAGAAGGCAAGATGCTTTTCACAATGTTACAGGTACCCTCTAGTGATGTGTGGGCCGAGTTTTCCTCAACCCACCCCGCACCCTCCCAGCCGGCCCGCTCAGTCCCCTCTAATTATAGACCCGCGCCTGCACCACAGTGATGTCACAAAAGAAGAATCATGGTAGGCACAAGTCTATAAACTGATTGGTCGGAAACTGCCAATCAGCCCGCACATCACTAGTACCCATGCCGTCAGAACATAGCAAGCTTTTTTTTTTTTTTTTTTTAAGGTGCCAAACAGGTAGTTGACTCCAAGCCAAAGTCAACAACACAAAGTTCAAGGAACTGCAGCACACTGTAAAGATAAATGAACTTTGTATCATGGTGATTTTATTGGCAAACACAAAAAGTAGACAAAAAAAAGGCAACAATTCAAGCCTGTAGCCTAAAGCTGGCCATACACGGGTTGGCAGCATATCAGCACGTGTGTAGGTCCCTCCGAAGGGCTTTCCCCAAATGATATATGGCCGAAAGTCTGCCAAATGTCGTTTGGGCAGGATTAAAAATCCCGTTAGATCGTGGCCGTATCTGTTTATTGATGTAGTCCCGTGATCCGACCGCCCGTATTGCCTCCATTCTGATCCGATTCTTGGGCCCTAGAGCCTACGATCAGATGAGCCCGATATTGGTCACCTCAATGTGGGCACATCGGGGAGAGATCTGCTCGAAATTGCCAAACGAGCGGATCTCTACGTGTATGGCCACCTTTACACACTGCTCTGTGTTAAACAGTGTTAGGTGAAGGTGGGGGAAGCTTAGGGGAGGTATCAGGCAGGAACACTAGTGTTAATTGAACCATATAGATATTCAATTCTTAACAAGTCCATTCCTATTATCTTGGTAAATGTCCAATGTAAATAAAGGTGGGGTGGAAGTTTGGGGAGGCACTGGATGGGAACAACAGTATTAATTGGTTCCACCAAAAAACCAGCTTTGAGGCCACTGTAAGCAACATTTAGGGTTAGCTCACGAGCCACAGGTTGGGTATCACTGCTTTATAGTCTTCTCGCTAAACACAGGTTTATATTTCACCTTGTCAAGGCAAATTATAATGCAACTACACAGAGGAGGAATTTTATGTGTAAATTTTCCCGGGGGGAGGGGCTTACACCATTTATACAAGTATTTATGTTTTACATATTGTGACCCAATATTTTCTGTGTCAAACCGGAAGAGAACAAATTATGTAATGCAAGTAAGTAAAACATTTTTTTTCCTTATAGGCTTTCATATCGAACTGGCCAAGATACAGCAAACTGTGACACATGCAGGAATAGTGCATGCATTATCTATAGGTATGTTCACCATAATGCTTTAGCATTCACTGTCTTTTCTATCTTTTTGAATATATATATATATATATATATATATATATATATATATATATATATATATATATCTCTTAAAGGTGCCCTTAATTTTGTGTTTAATAGGGATGCACCGAATCCAGGATTCGAACTGAATCCTAATTTGCATATGCAAATTAGGGGGTGGGGAGGGAAATTGTTACAAATTTGTCACAAAACAAGGAAGTAAAAAATGTTTTCCCCTTCCCACCCCTAATTTGCATATGTAAATTAGGATTCGGATTCCGTTTGGTATTCGGCCTAATCTTTCACAAAGGATAGTGGATTCGGTGCATCCCTCGTGATTAATAGTCAACCCCACTTTATTGCTTCCAACTATACATCTAAATGTATGCAGCATTATGACTGATGTGCTGGCAGCAACAACAGCAAATAAACTTCTAACACTAGAAGGGACATTATTAAAAAAAAAAAAAGTATATTTTCTTCTCCCACATAGAAAAAAAATGATCAAGGAGAATCAAATAAAAATGTTTCCATTTCCAAATGAACTTTATAAGGAATAAGACTATAGTATGCTCCATAATTGATGCTTAATATTTCCTCCTGTTTAGTCAAAAAAAATATAGTTTCTATGAAAAGTACGTAGCTTTTGTGACAAACAATGTAGTTAACCAGCTGAAAGCTATGTTGTGTATGTAACCTTGGGGGGAGGTAACAAACATTTTACATTTTACATCTTGGCATGGATACTACTGCAATTCTTCTAAATAAAATGGTTTTTATTATTCAGTTTAACGCTGAGTAAATTAGAAGGGTTGAAGGAAGAAAGCTAATTTTGAAAAATGGTTTCCAAGCATGGGCAGATACTGGTTACTGTTTGGACACTCCCAAGAGACCTTCCAGCCCAATGGTCAATGTAACTGTTGTCCGAATGGAAAAAACTTGAATAATTCCAGTTTTTGTTTACTATAAAATCAGAATTTTTAGTGGGGGGAAAAACCCTCACATTTTTCAAGATTTATTATACCCTGAGGGTTGAAAGTGTGAATCTGAAAATCTGGCATCTTAGACCTGCATAGCTTGTACATAAGTCAATGGGAGAGGTCCCTATCCTGTTTGGAAGTTTCTGTGGTTTGGGCTGGAATTAGCACGAAATTCCCACTATTTCTGACTTTTTGGACAAAAATCCGAAAAAGACGGTGTCTTTTTGGGGCTTAATAATATACTAATGTGGCAAGTTTGGACAACGACTATTTAGGGCTATTGATGTGATCCCAAGCCACAGGGTCTGTATGAATAACTCACATATTCTAACATACGTCAAAGGCAGAACAATGGGGACATCCAAGTTGAGCACACCATTTGGGTGAAGCCACTTGCCAAAATGGCCAAGCATAAGTCTTGTAAAATTACACAATCAATTGGGTAATTTCACCCAAACTGTAAGTTTTAACAAGTGAGCCCCCCTCCCCCCACAGAATTAATGTTATCCCCATTTGTGGCACCGTAGAAATCTTGAACAGTATCCCAAAACACAGAACAGATCTGTTTCTTCACCTTCTGCCTCTATAAAAAGAAAAATTTATTTGCAACTCAAGTAGTCTTTCCCCGATTCCACATTGTGGTTATGTGACTTGCTCTACTTGACTTACTGTAGTTGTGAGACTTGCTCTACTTTCCTTATTGTAGTTGTGTGACTTGCTCTACTTTCCATATTGTAGTTGTGTGACTTGCTCTACTTTCCATATTGTAGTTTTGTGACTTGCTCTACTTTACATATTGTAGTTGAGTGACTTGCTCTACTTTCCTTATTGTAGTTGTGTGACTTGCTCTACTTTCCATATTGTAGTTGCGTGACTTGCTCTTCTTTCCTTATTGTAGTTGTGACTTGCTGTACTTTCCATATTGCAGTTGTGTGACTTGCTGTACCTTCCATATTGTAGTTGTGTGACTTGCTCTACTTTCCATATTGTAGTTGTGTGACTTGCTCTACTACTTTCCATACTGTAGTTGTGGGACTTGCTCTACTTTCCATATTGTAGTTGCGTGACTTGCTCTACTTTCCATATTGTAGTTGCGTGACTTGCTTTACTTTCCATATTGTAGTTGTGAGACTTGTTCTACTTTTCATACTGTAGTTGTGAGACTTGCTTTACTTTCCTTATTGTAGTTGTGTGACTTGCTCTACTTTCCATATTGTAGTTGTGAGACTTGCTCTACTTTCCATACTGTAGTTGTGAGACTTGCTCTACTTTCCTTATTGTAGTTGTGAGACTTGCTCTTCTTTCCTTATTGTAGTTGCGTGACTTGCTCTACTTTTCATATTGTAGTTGTGTGACTTGCTCTACTTTCCATATTGTAGTTGTGTGACTTGCTCTACTTTCCATACTGTAGTTGTGAGACTTGCTCTTCTTTCCTTATTGTAGTTATGTGACTTGCTCTACTTTCCATATTGTAGTTGTGTGACTTGCTCTACTTTCCATATTGTAGTTGCGTGACTTGCTCTACTTTCAATATTATAGTTGCGTGACTTGCTCTACTTTCCATACTGTAGTTGTGTGACTTGCTCTACTTTTCATAGTGTAGTTGTGTGACTTGCTCTACTTTCCATATTGTAGTTGTGTGACTTGCTCTACTTTCTTTCAGTCTGATATTAACAAAATCTTGCCTACCTATGTCAATTTTTTTTTTTTTTTTAAAGTCCATGTGTCCAACTAAAAATGTTTAATTAAAGCATATTGATATTGTTTTTACAATGCTATCAGTTATTTTATTTTAATTACAAAGCTTTGGTGCTTAAATTTTTAATTTTACTATTTCAGTGTTGAACTGGATTTCAAACAGCAAGAAGACAAACTACAACCAGTCTTGAAAAAACTAAATCCTGTTGAGGAATCTCAGGTTGCACCTTTGCCTTATCCTGCAGAGAGTTACACATCAACTCCCAAGCAAAAATCCAAAACAGAATCAAAAAAACATGGAAGATGGAAACTCTGGTTTCTTTAGCTGAACCTGCTGGAAATAGAGCCTCAGTCCTTCTTAGGCACATACCCAAAATCCAACAATCCATTTACAAAGATCTTGGTAACAAGTTTGTGTTATCAGGAAGACACTGCCTTGGGCAGTATGCAGATCCCACTGTGTGTACCAAAAAGGCCTTTATACTTGCCACACATTTGTAGGAGCAAGATATAAAAAAAAATCACAACATGCCAATTTCTTCGAAGCAGTTCATTATGCGGGATGTAAATGCTGAACAGAAACCGAGAAACGGTCAGATTTGATTTGGCGAGGATGAGGGTAAAATTAACCAAACTTTGGTTTGTTTGTTTTTTCCACAGTCCAAAGGGTTTATATTGGTTTATTTTTAGTTTAACATAAAAAAACTGTTCACTTTTCTTTCACAGTTTAGCACTTTATATTTAAGATGCTAATCTTAGAAACACATCAAAACTTTATTTTATGCATTACTTTTTAAAAAAAAAGCTGGGGACAAGTGCAATTTTCAGCACACTGAAAATCTGAAGAAAGCACAAATTTACAAACGGTCAGAGACAGCTGGAAACCTCATAGATGTGACTACAATGCATATTTTCTGTTTCGTTTTCGTCGCTTGCATCTGTAGATGAATTGTTAAATAACATATCATTTGCTTATTTATTTGATGTGAGTGGTATAACATATGCCAAAGTCAGAACATGCCTTTAATCTTATGGTTCGTTGACAGGGTCAAGGCTACAGGACACTGTTTTCTTAGGGGAAAAAAATGCTTTGCCATCGAAAAATAAAAAACAACAATGTTCTGACTTTAGCCAGCCCGTGTTGGATGATAGCGGTCACCACGTGATTTTATTATGATCTGAAGACTCAAATGCCATATTGTGGTAAGAAAAGCCAAGAGTTTTTTTTCTTAGTTTGGCAGACTGCTTTATTACAATAGTTCATAGAGAACTAATTTTTTTTCAATACAACTATATAATTCAGAAGAGTGTAATCTAAATTTATTTAAGTCAGATAAATAAATTAAAATATGTACATTAAAATATTTTCTATTAACTACTTACAAAATATGAATAAAGGATGTTCATTCTATTGTTAAGGAATACAATGTTAAGTTATTAATGCTTTATACAAAGACATGATTGTAACTGTTACACAATTTATATTGCCTAGAGATGGGGTGCAACAAATTCACACACCAGTACAAAGTTTGTATGGAAGATTTTTTTGTTTTTTAAAACAAGAGGCAGAATTTGCAACATAAATCACAAATATTCCCTGTTCCCATCGCCATATCAAAATTCTTGTGGTCATATGACTTTTACTGTGTAGCTGGCAACAAAATGTAAAAAATAAATATTAAATACTAAACCTGAAATATTAGCAACCACACCTAAGTTGGGGGGAGGGGGAGCTGTCTCAAATGTATTCAGTTTTATCCCCCTGTATTGGTTTATTTTTCAAGCAACTTTAAAAAAAAACATCTTAAAAAAAAAACCTGCCCTATTTTGCTTTGAATTTGAGAATCCATGGAAAAATAAAGTGAGATGCTGTTTTTTCTTGCACTAAGGGGCAGATTTATTAAGGGTCAAATGGTAAATTTAAATTAGAATTTTAAATTGTTTTTTGCTGTCAAAATTCACACATTCGAATTTTAATCCCCCAATTCAAATGTGACATTTATCATACCTCGACCATGGAAACAGTTCTAATTTTAAAATGTGCCACCTAAAACCTGCCGAATTAATTTACTAGTCAATGTCAGAGGTCCGTTGAACCATTTGAATATGGTAATTGCCGTCCTGACATTCAAGTTTTTTCAGAAGGAAAACTCGATTTGAATTTGATTAGAATTATAGGGTCGAGGCTATTCGATCAAATATTAGACGTTTTTCTTAAAGGGATACGGTCATGGGAAAAAACATTTTTTTTTCAAAATGAATCAGTTAATCTGCACTGAAATTCATTTCTCAAAAGAGCAAACAGATTTTTTTTTATATTCAATTTTGAAATCTGACATGGGGCTAGACATATTGTCAATTTCCCAGCTGCCCCAAGTCATGTGACTTGTGCTCTGATAAACCTCAATCACTCTTTACTGCTGTACTGCAAGTTGGAGTGATATCACCCCCCTCCCTTTTCCCCCCCAGCAGCCAAACAAAAGAACAATGGGAAGGTAACCAGATAGCAGCTCCCTAACACAAGATAACAGCTGCCTGGTAGATCTCGGAACAGCACTCAATAGTAAAAACCCATGTCCCACTGAGACACATTCAGTTACATTGAGAAGGAAAAACAGCAGCCTGCCAGAAAGCATTTCTCGCCTAAAGCGCAGACACAAGTCAGATGACTGGGGGCAGCTGGGAAATTGACAAAATGTCTAGCCCCATGTGAGATTTCAAAATTGAATACAAAAAATCTGTTTGCTCTTTTGAGAAATGGATTTCAGTGCAGAATTCTGCTGGAGTAGCACTATTAACTGATGCGTTTTGACAAAAACATGTTTTCCGATGACAGGATCCCTTTAAAGAATAGCCCCAACGTGAAAATTCTAATCATATTCAAATCGAGTTTTCCCTCCGAAAAAACTTGAATGTCAGGAAGGTAATTAACATATTTGAGTTGTGAGTAAATTTTAATTTGTTAGAGTAAAAAAAAAAATTCACATTCGAAATTTGACCTTTTATAAATCTGCCCATTAATGGATTTGAGTTAAATTGAGTTTTAAACCAAATTCATTGGAGTAAACATGCCAAATGCAAAGGGCGATTTTTTTCCCCCCAGCAAAACAAAATGCATGGCAAAATTCTTTTGACCACTCATGAAAACTTGAATTTCACTGCAAATCTGGATCAGGTGAAAATATTTGCTTATCCCTATTTCCAACTTCATGATTTTTGCAAATAGTCGCAAAATTGCGACCACAAATATTAATAAATCCGCCCCTAAAGTCAGTGTCGGAAAAATGCACTGAAACGTCTGATATGCAAATTTCTGATGCAGCTTGGTATCTTAACTTTTCTTACAGTTTCATTATAATTAGAGTTTGTTGATTGGGTCAGTTGTAAAATTTTGGATTTGTTGCATCCCTAGTAAACAATCATTTTATTTCTTAGAATAGCGCAAGTAAATAAAGAGCTGATATACACCAATTTCTAAGAACTAAATAGCCACAATTTTTTTTAAAAAAAATTGAAGTGATAGATTTTTGTGGCTTGTAACTGTAGTGATAGAAAGAATATTGAAGGTTCCCTACTTTCTACATAATATATCCCCCAAGCCTGCCCCACAAAAAAATATTTCACAATATTTACTTCTAAAATGAATAGTTAAGCTATTCCTATATATTTAACTGAAAACATCAATAGATGTCTTTTATATGAGGACTTGGAGCATTCACAAATATGTATACAATTTCATAATGTGACTTTTGAATGAAATTACAAATGTATTTATTTAATGTGAGCAACGGATAAGCTATTTTTCATTATTTTTCTTGCTCTCAGGCAAATCTATTTGAAAACGGCAATCTGGCCATCCCAATGTGCGGCTAACGTGCATTGGCAAATTGTGCTGTGTGTGGTCTGCCAAGCCGAGATCACTAATTTTCTAGTGCAAAAGAGGAACTACACAGACATGGAAAATAGCAGAATGATTTACCTGTACCAACGCTATTTAGCGCTTACTAACAATACATTATCACTTCTTAAAGGAGAACTAAAGCCTAACTAAAGAAGTAGCTAGAAATGTTGTACATTATGTATTGGGCTTCTGTACCAGCCCAAGGCAACCACAGCCCTTTAGCAGTAAAGATCTGTGTCTCCAAAGATGCCCCAGTAGCTCCCAATCTTCTTTTCTGCTGATTCACTGCACATGCTCTGTGCTGCTGTCACTTACTGAGCTTAGGGGCCCACTCACAATATACAGTACACATAGAATAGAAATGTCACAATATAAGGCTGATTATTCATTAATACAGATAATTACTACATGGTGGCACAGAAACCAGTGCAATTAGCATAAGACTTTAATAATCAGTCCTGTAGCAGCTTATATTACAGACAAACCTCATTTTCTGCTGGATAATTAGTGATAGCTGCTCAGAGCCCACTGAGCATGTGAGTGTCACAGACACTTTCCAAGATGGTGACCCCCTGTGACAAGTTTGAAGTCCTGGATCATTGCTGCTATTGACAAGCTGAAATTTTAGGCTGGTGCATTAAGTTCAGTAGGTAAAATATGGCATTTTTAGCCACATTCATTTTTATGGTTTAGTTCTAATTTAAATATGAAGCTGCAGAATTCCAGTAAAGGAAATCCATGGTCCAAAAAAAATAATACTGTAAAACCTGCTCTTCTGAGCACTTTACTTTCATTTTATATTTTTTAACGTGTTTAAAAAATACAAGTATGGGATCTGTTATCTGGAAACCCATAATCCAGAAAGATCTGAATTACGGGAAGACCATCTCCCATAGACTCCATTTTACTCAAATAGTTCACATTTCTTTAAATGATTTAATTTTTCTATGTCATCATAAAACAGTACCTTGTACTTGATCCCAACAAGGATATAATCAACCCTTATTGGAGGCAACATAAGCCTTATTGGAGGCAAACATAAACATAGTGGGTTTAGTTTATGTTTTAGTGGTTTATTAGTAGACTTAAATTATGGAAACCCAAATAACAGAAAGATCCTGGAAAACCCCAGGTCTCTGATCATTCTGGATAATGGGTCCTATACCTGTATTATGTTTTGTCCTTTGCCAATGTTTTTCATTGTTTGCTTTAGTGCTTTTTGTTATTGTAATCAAATATTTTATCATTCCCTGCTTGTTTAGCCAAACCCACTGTTCTTCATAAACCTCCACCAATCAAGCTGCTGTATTCTATTCCTGCTCTGTCTGCTTGATTGTCTTTTGCTTGTCTGCTTAACTTTGAAGGGAATATCTTGTTTCACTTGCAGGACAGAAAAACCCTTATTAGAGAGTTCAGAGTTCACCAATATTACAAATACATGTTAGGAGAATGGTTAAAGGGACCTGTCATCCTGAGAAATAATTCTAAATTCTTTTCTATCGGGTTAATCAAGCAAAATAAACGTTACTAATAGGTGGCCACAGACGTACAGATATTATCGTACAAAATTAAATTGTCGTACAATATTCGGTGTGTGTATGCCGGGATACGAGCTAACCGATATCGGCAGAAGACTTGGATATCGGTTGGCTCGTCGATCAGGCTGGACGAAAATTTTTGATTGGACGCCTTTGAAGGTACCCAAACATCGGCCATTGTTAGTGCTGAATCATCAGATACAGTTAGACAATTCAGCTCTACATGTGTGTATTGAAACAAACAATCTTTCTTGGAAAGATCTTATCCAAGAAAGATTGTTGTTACGTCTATGGCAACTTACACTATAGCAATTATAAATCTTGTTTCCTTCAGTCTTGGAATGACAAAATCACAGCAAGAATGTAGCAGCCATGCCAAAATCTTGTTTTATGCACCAGAATGGGGGACCTGATGCCCATGCACTGGCTACACAATTAGACAGTGAGGAATGACAGTAGAGAAGACCTTTATAACCGGTATGGATGTTATGATAAAAAAAATGTAAAAACAAACAATTTGTGTTTCAGGACTTTTTTTTTTAAAACACAATTTTATGTCTGGATGACAGGTCCTTTAAGCTGTGTCATAATAAAAAAAAAGATCTGTGAATGCCATAGCCTCCACATAGGCGAAACCTGCATTACCACTAATTCCTTTACTGCAGCTAGTTTCTCTTAAGGTGGCCATAAATGCATCGATTATATTGTACAAAACTAGTTTTCTTTGATAATTGTATATGGTGGGAGATGAACCAAGTGATATCAGCAAAACACTTGGATGATGGTTGGCTCGTCAATCGGGCTGGCCGGAAAATTTGAAGGCGTCCGAACATCGGCCATTATTAGTGCTCAATTGTCAGATACAAATAGAATTCTATTGTTTCTACCCGTATATCTGACGATTCAGCGCTATGCGTGTGTATTAAAACAAACATTCTTGCTTGGAAAGATCTTTTCCAGGAAATTGTAAGGTCTATGGCCACCTTTAGAAAGAAACCAAGAACAAAACACAACTTCTTCAAATCTCATGTTGTAATATTTATCGATCCTTGAACAATCTAGCATGGATGCAGTGCCACCAACAGACCTAAGTGTTCTTATAACGGGAACAATCGCGAAAACAAAAATTTAATATAAGCTTCCTCATAGTGAAGAAACTTTCCAATACAATCAATTACAAATTCTGCATTGTTTCTGAAATAATCAAGCTTATATTAATTATTCCTCTCTTAGCATCTGTTTCTCTTCATTCTGTCTTCATGCAGCAGTTGGGTGTCAGATGAATGATCCAATATATCTTATAGGGGGGGCTCCCTTTCCTAGCAGATGTATTAGAGCTCACTCAAATAACTGATTCCATTACAAACAAAATGTAACAAAATAACTGCCTTTTGCACAAATTCTGCATTTAGTGAGACATAGGGGCAAATTCACTAAAGCACGAAGTGTCTACCGGTAGCGCAAATTCGTCAGCGTGATTTCGTTACTTCGCCGATTTACTAACGGGCGCCGGTGTAAATTCGCTAGCGAAGTGGACCTACTCTAGCGCTACTTCGCACTGTTACGCCAGGAGAAGTTGCGCTATGGCGAAGGGACGTAACTAGGCTAATTCACTAACTTGAGGATTTTCATGAACGTTAACTCTTGCGCCAGACTTGCCATCGCCAACTGAGACCAGGCGAAGTGCAATACAGTAGATAGGGCTTGCTTCAAAAAAGTTGAAATTTTTTTCTAAGTCCCAAAAAATACTGTGTCTTTTCCTTTTTTAAGGGTGATAGGCTGAAAAAGATTGTACTTTTTTTGGGGGTACCCTCCTTCCCACCTACATTTCCTAACATATGGCACCTTAACTATACAGTGGGCACATGTATATGGCAATATAAAAATTCTATTTTATTTTATGACGCTTTCGCAGGCTTGTGTAGTGTAATGTATTTGGTGCTACACATACGTCCATCGTACTTAATCTTTGGCACCGTATGCAAATTAGGCATCGCTAGCGTAACTTCGCTTTGCTTGACAAATTAACGCTAGCGCAACTTCGTTACCGTTTGCCTCCCTGAGCGCAACTTCGCCTTTTAGTGAATTTGCATAGCGCTGGCAAAACTACGCCTGGCGAAGTGCGGCGGAGGCATCGCTAGCGCATTTTCGCTGCTTAATGAATTTGACCCATGATGTCTGGTGATTTTAATAGTGAGCTCTAATACATGTTCTAGGCAAAAGGAGCCCCCTATTACATATATTGGATCATTCATCTGACACCCAACTCCTGAATGAAGAGAGAATGAAGAGAAACAGATTACAACATTACATTATCACTTCTTAAAGGAGAACTAAAGCTTAACTATAGAAGGAGGCTAGAAATGTTGCAAGACTCGCTTATTCTAACCCCGTTTAAGGCATACAATTTAAAGGGCATACAATTTAAAGACTATATAGAGGTTGCGGTAAAGGAAATCACTTTATAAATTAGCAGTAGCGAATCTGCCTGTTTTTCTTAGCTGAAAATTCGCGAAACAGCAAAAAATTTGGAAAACGTATTGAAGTCAAAGGGCGTATTTTATTTTTTTATTTTTAAAAACGTGTGACAGGTTTTAAAAAAATATATGAATTAAGAGTCTATGGGTGTTTTTTTTTTTTTTTCAGGCAAAACATTTCCCTCATCCCTAATTCGCAGATTTAAGAATTGTGAATAACGCAATATGCCACACTAGAATTTTTTAATATATTTTTGTTGATTATTAGGAGCAGCATATTCTCATAAAGTGGCTGCTTATTTTTATGCCAAATGCAATATAAAGAACCTTCATTGTAGCGGCAAATATTACAACATGAAATTAGATATAAGTACAAATATTACATTTAGGCTTTTATGTTGCTTCCACAACTGCAGACTAGGAAACATGACTTGCATACTTGAGACTTTGTAAACATTACACCGCTCATAGTAAAATGACTTGGGAGTATCAGGAGGCCTGGGGGGTTGTGGAAGAGATGTTTTTATCACTATGTGATATCTCACAGCGAGTATGTGGTTTGTGCTGTTATAGATTCATCTTAAATAACAACGTAACCATGCCCTGGTAAAACAATGCTTTATGAACAAACAATAAAGGGAGTTCTTTAATAGGGCTATGAAAATGTACTTATTTTTCAGTATAACCTAAAATGTAAGTGAAGTAGTGGACAAAGCGTCAAGAAGGAAGTGCAATTGTTATATCTGTCGGGAGGGATGGGGTGAAAGCATTACTGTATTTTTTAAAGTTTTTAATTAAAGATACGTATGTTTATATTGCACAATACTAACGTCTATGTTGTCATTGCCAAAATTCTTTAGAGAATGAAGATCAAATCACATAATAATCAAATTACAAAGGTGCAATATCTACGGAGCTTCCCATCATTTATGAAAAGAGAGATACCAATCTTAAATCACTCTTTGCGATTAATACTTTTTGATATTTGACTATTGAGGCTAGTGTTTTCTTCAAGTGATAGCACTCCAATGAAATATTTAAAATGCCTTTAAACAGATACTGAAAGCCGAAATTAAACCTTTTTACACAATCATAAAATTGCCTTTGTATGCGATTTATAATTTTTTTTTTCGTCGGAAGCGCCCACACACGGGAATATAAATTGCAGAATTGGTCTAAAGGACTGATATTGGCAACTTTATCTGCCCGTGTATGGCTACCTTTAGAATATATACTCACAAATCGACTGGGAGGTTATTTAAGAAAAAATTCAAATGCCTGATATTTGATCTGATGGTTCCGACCCGATAATTGTATTCGATTCGTACGAATCGAGTTTTTCTCCGAAAATTAAACGTGAATGTCAGTAAGGCTATTAACATCTCCAAATGGCTAACGGACCTTTGCCACTGACTTGAACTCAATCTTGAAATCACGGAGCACCGGCAAGTTAAAACATCCATTTATTAGAAAAAGTTAAAATATGACAGAGCATATTAAGCCCAATAATCCATGGCTTTTACGCGTTTCGTGGTTAACCCACTTCCTCAGAAAGCTAAATTGTAACGGCTACAAGGTAACATTTAAAAGTACAAAGGCCACACCCTCTAAAAACATTAACCCCTTCTTGATTTCCCACATAGACACATCAAGAAACAAGGGAGGTGTACCACTAATATGCATAATGATAAGAAAGTTGATAGAAAATATTTTTTCTTAATGAACAACTATCAGTTAAATGTTACATTATATATCTCACATATTTGATATATTGGCGGACAAGATAATGAAAACATTACACAAATATCTCCAAATCAAAATCAATTCGATTAATTCATATATAAATAATTAGTTAAAGCAAAATATGCCAAAACAAAACAAACCCTCGCAAGACGCTAAATATAAATATATATAAGGATACAAATTATTAAATAATAATATTTGACTTGACTTGAACTCGGCAGGTTTTAGGTGGCGAATATTCCAATTAGGACTGTTTCCATGGTTGAGGTGTGATAAATCTCCCATTTAAATAGGGGGATTAAAATTCGAATGTGTGAATTTTGACACTCGAAAATTCAAATTTACCATTCGACTCTTGATAAATCTGTCCCTTAATGTACAATATTATGAATATTTTTAGTGTCCGTATCACTTTTAGTTCTCACATTTTTAGGGCAGCATAATACCCAACTTGCAGTGTTAAAAGTATTTTGAAGATTTAATTGGCATGGCACTTCACTCAAGCACTGATGAAGATAAAGAGTGAAGCGCCAATTAAAACCCAACGTGCTGCCCTGAAAATGTGTGAATGAAAGCTACTATAAAGATTTAATTGAATCGCGTTCACTGAAGAAAGCATGCCTGCTATTGAGGGGTTTTGTGAACAACGCTATGGTGTCCACTCCAATATAGAAGTGAGCTTAGAAGTAAGTGGGGTTAGTTTCAAAGTCTATTGAGATTTTTCAGAATGATTTTATTTTTTGGAAATATTATATAAAATGAATCACTATTCTCAAAATATACACACCGTTATGTACACCTCACCAACAACCTTTCATTGATTAGTTCCAGGGGAGGGAGAGAGTTACAAGTCCCCATGTTCAGTGCAACAGTGCAAGTTCAGGTTCAGCTCTCAATGTTCCTCAGTACGTATTATCTTATCTTCTAGGCTTCTTTTTCATCAGTGAAAGCAATGAGACGATACTTTGCAAGGGGTTACAATAAGTAGTAAGAGAGCTAAGCATGATGTGTTTGAATCTTGGTGCCTTTAGAAAAGTGTTTTCTAAATTACCAAGCTGCACCCCAGGGAAGGACATGGAGCAGTGACAGGGGCCCAGCCTGAAAATGGTAATTTGCATATTTAGATACACCTAGAAGTCCAGTTTGAAGGTCAATTATGGTGAGATTTGTGGTGAATAGGAATATTTTCGGTATCACTATGACTAGTAGACCGATAGTTTCCTATATTTGTACTAATTTCATGAGAAGAGGCAGGCCCTGACCAAAGTTTAAACCTTCAGTGTGGGTCCTGCCCATATGGTCGACCTTCAAGTGGGGCTTCAACTCAAAATGTTCGTCAACTACTGCTCTAGAACAATGATCCTCAACCGGTTGCTCAAAACAGGTGCTTAATTTTGAATACCTGGCTTGGAGGCAAGTTTTGGTTGTATACAAACCAGGTGTACTGCCAAAAAGAGCCTCCTGTAGACTGACATTCCACATAATGGCCAATCAGAGCCCTTTATTTGGTACCCCCAGTTGGGTGATCACCAACTCGTTTAACATTTGAATGTGGCCCATGGGTAAAATTGTTTAGGGACCCCAGCTCTAGAAGAACAAATTGGAGAAACTGAGGTATTTGGGTATGGTGAATCTTTGCTTTACATTTATATTTTTTACTCGAGACAACAGCTTAAGGAAAACATTTTCTTCTAGAAGTATAGTGCATAATATGTATTCTAGTAGGTACAAATGTGCATAAGTTATTCATGAATACAAATTTAAAATGTAAAAAACTCAAAAACTCAAAAAAAAAAAACAGCCACACACAGACAACGCAATTTAAAATTCTGCAAAATGTCACAGGACCTCAAGTCAGGTGAGAATTCGAAATAAGATTGTACGGAAAAGTAAATTGTATTGTTTGTCAGAAGAAATAAATGAAAGCTGTGCTTTAATAACAGTGGGTCCCTGCAGAAGGGAAAAAAAAACAAATGGGTATGTGGATATTATTATAATGATAATGCATAATTCTGCAACCTTAAGGCAACTGTTCCCCAGTCCAAATGCAGCCTTATAAATGTTTAATAAAAACAATCTGCTATTCTGTGAAATAGACGTAGCCTTTCCAATAAAGGGAAAAAATTGAACGAGGAGGGGAACGGTTATTGGAAAAGATTGATAAGAGATGAACCTACCTGTAGTAGCGAACTGTAATCAAACACATGGTTGTATAATGGGACAGTGTCACTTGAAGATTTTCAAGGATGAATATCAGCAGTAAACACGCAGGAATTGAGTCTCTTACTGCTGAGCGATTATTTATTGAGCAGGATACTGTACATATTGGATTATGTTTTACTCATCAAGCGCAAATGATGGTTATTACAAGCTTTACTCCTGCGTTTGTGCTGCTGCCGTGATGACAACAGACTGTGCTAGATTGTCTCCAGGAGCTCCTATAATAGACTGTGCATGTATATGTAATAGGCGAAAGAAAAAGAATGCACATGACATGCACCTTAAAGGGATACTTTACTGGGAAAACTTTTTTTCCCCCAAAACGCATCATTTAATAGTGCTGCTCCAGCAGAATTCTGCACTGGAATCCGTTTCTCAAAAGAGCAAACAGATTTTTTTTTATATTTAATTTTAAACCTGACATGGGGCTAGACATATTGTCAGTTTCCCAGCTGCCCCCAGTCATGTGACTTGTGCTCTGATAAACTTCAGTCAATCTTTACTGCTGTAATGCAAATTGGTGTGATATCACTTTTCTCCCTCCCCCACGCAGCAGCCTAACAACAGAACAATGTGAAGGTAGCCAGAGAACAGCTCCCTAAAGCTGGCCATTGACGTAAAGATCTTTTCGTTATCGTGAGACCACAATTATCTTGAAATGATCGTTTAAAAGTACAATTTGTCCATCAACTAAAAAGACTATTTCGGTCGATATTGCTAGGAAAACTGAGGGGAGCTGCCTGCTTGGCCCTGCAAACATAGATAGATTGTACTCGGACCGATAACATTTTTTTAACCTGGCCGATCAATTTTCTAAAAGATGTCGGACGAAAAATCGTACGATGTACGATCGTTCGAATCCCACTAACTTCACGCGAATTTGACGGATTGGTCGGATTTCGCTAAAATCAGTCGTTCACTAAAGATCTTTGCGTCTATGGGGACCTTAACACAAGATAACAGCTGCCTGGTAGATCGAAGAACAGCATTCAATAGTAAAATACAGGTCCCACTGCAACACATTCAGTTACATTGAGTAGAAAAAAAACAACAGCCTGCCAGAAAGCAGTTCCATCCTGGCTCTTTCTGAAATCACATGACCAGGCAAAAAAGACCTGAGATGGCTGCCTACACACCAATACTATAAATAAAAAAAATACACTTGCTGATTCAGGAATGGACATTTTAAATGGTAGAGTGAATTATTTGCAGTGTAAACAGTGCAATTTAGAAATAAAAACAACATTAAAAAAATCATGACAGAACGGAGGTGCAAATTACGGAAAGATCCACTATCCAGAAAACCCCAGGTCCCGAGCATTCTGGATAACAGGTCCCATAACAGTACATGTTATTCACAGTGTTACTTCATCCTTGCCAAAGCACATGGCTTCAACTATAGTATTAGAGACAAGTTCAAATCCGCTGTGTCTATGGGTGCAATCTACTAGATGAACCTTGGAATCATGAGTACGTGTGTAACTTTATCTGAGCATTGATACAAGTTAATATGGAGCATGTATGGGTGCCAGTATCTTTGTGAACAGTGTAACTGTAGCATGATGGATTTTGCACCCCTTTCAGCACTTTGCAAACAGCAGTTCTGATCACAGATGAATCCTGGAAAGTACTGTGACACCGTTTCTAATAATCTATGCTTAAAAAAGACAGTATACCCCATTTTTTCAAGATGAATGAAAAGCATTTTTGATGAATATATGTTTTAATTAGGAAATATCTATGTTCTTTCTTGCACTAAACTAAAGGGCAATGTTTCAAAATGAAACTAAATCCATATTCTATTTCCTAATCCCAAAGAGCAAAGTCAAACAAATCAGCAGCCTCTGTATATCCATAAACCCCTTCCTTTCCCCAGCTACAGCCTCTTATCTTTTTAGATAAAGAGCAGCTCATTATACAGAGGCTTCTCAGCAAACTGCTGGTTTATTTGAGTTTATTTGAGGAACTCGCCAGCTGTTCAGAAACTACAAAGTTCCGTTTTTTTTTTGCACCAGAAAAGGGTGCAAGGGGACCTCGGGAGTTTCAGTTATGTAAAGTCGGAAAGAGCTACAGATGGCAGACTCTTGCCCCGTTAAACAGTGTGTTCATTGCTGAAATCTGAATTTCAAAAGCACAAGCTATGCACAACACACAAAAAAAAAAAAACCACTGCTAGCTGAACAATCTGGTCTATAACGACATTTAAATAAAACTATTAAATCAATTTGAAACCTCTAGAATGCATTAGACTTTATTGCATGTAATAGAATATTATAAACCATTCTGCATTTAAATGTGTAAGTGCAAAAGCCACGCAGACCCGAATATCGTTTCACAAGGATGTTCATCTTCCTGAAAAATGTTTCTGTACAGATATGGGATCCAATATTCAGAAAGCTCCAAATTACGGAATGGTCATCTCCCATAGACTACATTTTATCCAAATAATCCAAATTTTAAAAAAAATTATTTCCTTTCTCTCTGCAATAATAAAAGATCTTAAAGGAGAAACAAACCCGTAACATAAAAAAATCCTATCCCCTAACTTTTTACTTACCCCTCGGTGCAGATTCTGTCCCCCGCAGTTCACAGCAGCCATCTTCTTTTCTTCATTAACCTTGGAAGCAGACCTTTGTTTTAGGCGCATGCGCAGTTGGAGTCATTTTCTGGTCCCGAACAACTGCGCATGTGCCGAAAGTCCTGAGGATTTCCGAAAATCGGCGCATGTGCAGTTGTTCGGGACTAGAAAATTACTCCAACGGCGCCAAAAATGAAGGTCTGCCTCCAAACTTTAACGAAGAAAAGAAGATGATTGCTGTGAACTGCGGGGGACAGAATCTGCACAGGGGGGTAAGTAAAAAGTTAGGGGCATTTGCCCCAGGGGGTACCACCTAAGCTGGGGGGGAGAAGGGAGGGGGTCTACAAAGGGTAGGGGGGTAGGGTTTTTTATGTTACGGGTTTGTTTCTCCTTTAAGATCTCTTATTATTACAGAGAAAAAGGAAATAATTTTTTTAAAAATTGGATTATTTTCGATAAATAATAGGCTGGGGGGGAAGGAGGGAGGGGGTCTACAAAGGGTAGGGTTTTTTTATGTTACGGGTTTGTTTCTCCTTTAATTATCGAAAGATCGGTAATTTCGAAAAGCCCCAGGTCCTGAATAGTCTGGATAACAGGTCCCATACCTGCACTGCATTCTTAACAATATACGACAAGAATAATCCTTGACAGAATTGCAGTTATTATTCTTACTATTGATTTTAAAGGAGAAGTTGAAGCTATGGCTAAATTTTAGCCTTATGGGGAAGACTCTACAACTGTAGAAGGGGTTAATGGACTGTTTAAGCTTGTAAATCTCACGGCAGTGTCACTTGCTGCATGTTGAACCTGAATTGCAACCCTTGTGCAAGCCCCGAGGAACAATCTGCCAACTTCTAGCTGACGGCAGGCGGCTGTGCCAGGGACTATGGATAGGGTGCACAGCTGAAAGAATGGCTAGAGCAGAACTTGTGCAGCTGGGGAGCAATCAAGTGCCAGAATACTTGTCATAGCCTACAGGGGATGTATAATAAAAGCCCCTCTTTAACATAAGTCCTAATTACTTCACAACACTTAGGAACAAAAGCATAGCAGGACAACAAAGGAAAACAGCACATTGGATTTTGAAAAGAAAAAGACTCAAACTGTTAAAGGGTAACTTAAGGCCAAAAAAGCTAGCCTTTTCCATAGATAGAGATACAGAAATGTCTACACCTTCTCTAACTCTTGAACTTAACACATGTAGTTGTAGCACAGTGTAGTGATTTGGGGGCATGTTTACCAACACTGGAGATAAATATCTCCACAGATTTCCGGAGATGTTGCCCATAGCAACCAATCCGATCTTTGCTTTTAGGGCAGAGACACATACTCTGATTCAGGGGGATTTAGTCGCCTGGCAGTAAATCTCTTCTTCTTCGGGGCGACTAATCTACCCGAACCGCCTCCCGCTGGCTAGAATCTAAAAATGATGGCACTCTGAGCAATTCATTTCCGAAGTTGCCCGAAGTTTCCTCGTGAGACAACTTTGGGCAAATTTGGAAAATGAAGCGTACCGATTGTCATCCCGTCTGCGATTTACATTCTAGCCGGTGGGAGTCAGTTCGGGGAGATTAGTCGCCCCGAAGAAGAGGAGATTAGTCGATGGGCCATTATTCTCCCTGAATCTGAGCGTGTGTCTCTGCCCTAACTTATAGGTGACTGTTTAAATCTAAATGCTGATTAGGTGCCATCGGCAACATCGCCAGAAATCTGTGAAGATATTTAACTCCAATGTTTGTAAACGTGTACTTCATTGGTACCCTGTGAATATAGGAAAGGAGGTCCTTACAGTAACAATCTATACAGTAAGAACTTTATTTTCTATGGCACAGGGTAGTTATCCTTAGAAGCCCAGCACTCCAATACAATTCAAATGAGCTTTAGTTGTGAACACTAACACCAAATCTTTTTTTTTTAAATACTTATTAAAAAAAAAATTGGTGTTACTGGTCCTTTAATAATAATCTCTATATAAGTATAAAATACAGAATCATTAAGACATATAAAGTAGAAACGTGCAGTTTGCTAGAAACACTTACTATGAGTTCTGAATCACGGCCCATGGATATAACAGTCCGGTTTACTGTTCTTAATAATTTTTCCATAATGATCTGAATGTGGCGCTGGGTTGGTCCCTGAGAAAACAAAGAAGTACCATTAGCCCCTATTCATATTCCAGCCTCTTCTTGAAGCCACTGCTTGGTTGATTGCTGAAAATGCAATCTGGATGATGCTAAACAGAAAAATAATCATCTAAAGACAATGGCAAATTGTCTCGGATACACAGAAAGTTAACTTAAAGGTGCACTGCACCTTTAAGAACATATCCAGCAAAAGCAACCAAAACATGCACATTGATCTTGAAGCACAGCACATTGTGGATATAAAGTGAATTCTGAATCTACTATGATGTTGCTTTCATTTCAGCATCATAGATTCTATGATTGGGTTAATCTTATCAGTCTCAATAGACAGTGCAGTGGTCAAGTCAACTGTCGTGTTTTTTTTAAATGCTTTTTAAATGCATCAGTTAATTGTGCTGCTCTAGCAGAATTATGAACTGAAATCAGTTTTTTAAAAGAGCAAACAGTTTTTTTTTTTATTTAATTTTGAAATCTGACATGGGGCTAGACATATTGTCAGTTTCCCAGCTGCCCCCAGTCATGTCACTTGTGCTCTGATAAACTTTAGTCACCCCCTCCCTTCCTCCCCAGCAGCCTAACAAAAGAACAATGGGAATGTAACCAGATAGCAGCTCCCTAACACAAGATATAAGAAAGATGAAGAAAGAGCAGGGCTGTCCAGCACTCAAACGGGTTCACAAGACCAGAAAAGTTTAAGTTAAAAAATATATCTTTATTTTACAAAGTCAAAAAATGTATACTTGCATCTCCATCCCATACATTTTTTAACTTTGTAAAATAAAGATATATTTTTTAACTTAAACTTTTCTGGTCCTGTGGACCCTTTTGAGTTCCAGAAAGCCCTGTTTTTTCTTTGAATTTCTGGTGTGCCGCTCCCTAAAGCTGGAGGTCTGGGGCTGGTGCACCCGGAGCACATCTACTACTTGGTGAGATATTTACAATATACTCGGGGGCAACTTGTCTCTCCAACCATGGCCGTTAAAAGGAGTCATAGAGATGCAACTGTAATGGTGATCAGCAATATGTCCGTTCCCTTTGGCTATGGCACACACTTCAGACTATTTCCAGTTGAGACATATAACGGACAAGACAAACAATTTAGGCAATAAATATGTGACAAATAACGACCCTCAAGACAAAAAAAGGTTCCTGATCTATAATGTTCTGGCCATAAACACATGATGAAATACCACATTCTGGAATAGGGAATTTTATGTTATATACACTTGAAAAATGAGAAATAAACTTGGAATACTGCACACCAAACAAATATGTATAAGCTTAAAAACTGACCAAATTGAATGGGTGGCCCAGGTGCTCCTGCCCCAGGCCCTCAGCTCAAGGGAGTGGACAATCCATATGTAGAAAAACAAAATGTTGGAGCAAGGCACTCAAGTATGCATAGCCTATGGCTAAGTGTCCTAGTGACACAAAACGCGTTAGGCATGAGTTGTTTATACAAATAAAATATTTCTATTTTTTACCTATAATTAGTCTGATCTATGCGTGACCTACTTGAGTGCCTTGCTCCAACATCTTGTTTTTCTGAATAAACTTGGAAAACAAAAACAGTTTTAAAAAAAGAATGTGATGAAATTATGCAAAAGTTGGAAAATGTATGATTCTACTTCATGAGTGCATGATGCCATCTGTCACCCTAACCTGGCCTTCACATTCATGTATTGGCCCAACTAGATCGGACTGGTGGGTACAGGGCCCACCCCCACAGCATGCCCACACCCTCCTACAGGGGTCGCCACCACCCGCCTCCCTCCCCTGAGAGGGCGTAAATTAGGAGATCAGCGGCCTGGGGGCCCAGTCCGACCCCATAGATCAGTGGCAGTGGTATGGTGACTTTGCAGAAATAACAGTACCCTGATTATCCTAACATATCCGAGAAGCTGCCCCTTTAAAGGGGTTGTTCACCTTTAAAATTTACTTTTAGTATGATGCAGAGAACAGTTATTTAGCTTTTCTGCAATCTGGGTCCAAATTACCCTAGCAACCATGCATTGATTTAAATAAGAGACTGGAATATGAATAGGAGAGGGCCTAAATAGAAAGATGAGTATTAAAAAGTAGCAATAACAATAAATGTGTCGCCTTAAAGAGCATTTGTTTTTTTAGATGGGGTCAGTGACCCCGATTGAAAGCTGGAAAGAGTCAGGAGAAGCAATAACCATTTTAAAAGCCTTAGAGGATTTGTTTTTTTGGATGGGATCAGTGACCACCATTTGAAAGCTGTAAAGGGCAAATCATTTAAAAAACTATTTAAAAAAAAATGAAGGCCAGTGGAAAAGCTACTTAGATTCTGAAAGGTGAAAATGCTGTGAGATAAGTTTTTTTTTAGTGTTACACTCAAAAAGACAACGACTTGCTTACCACATCTTTCCTATAAAGCATCTCCAAGATGTTGCTCAGCAGCTGACAGCAAGCTTCAGGTTCTTCTTGTCTTTCCAAGTGATACTTAAGTTGACCGATCATCATTGGAAGTAAAATGTCTCTGCATTCTAGAAGAATACATATATTGTTAGAGGAATTTAATGGTTGTGATTCAGTTTGGCTGTTGGAAGTGCCAGAATCTGAATTCTGCAAAAGTGATAGGATTCCGCTAAAACCTTGGATTTGGTGCATCCTTACTAAACACAATTTAAAATAGAATTCAACTTAAAATAAACCTTAAAGGGATACTGTCCAGCAGAATTCTGCACTGAAATCCATTTATCAAAAGAGCAAACCAATTTTTTTATATTCAATTTTGAAATCTGACATGGGGCTAGACATTTTGTCAATTTCCCAGCTGCCCCTGGTCATGTGACTTGTGCCCTGCACTTTAGGAGAGAAATGCTTTCTGGCAGGCTGCGGTTTTTCCTTCTCAATATAATTGAATGTGTCTCAGTGGGATATGGGATTTTACTACTGACTGTTGTTCTGAGATCTACCAGGCAGCTGTTATCTTGTGTTAGGGAGCTGTTATCTGGTTACCTTCCCATTGTTCTTTTGTTTGGTTGCTGGGGGGCAAAAGGGAGGGGGTTGATATCACTCCAACTTGCAGTACAGCAGTAAAGAGTGATTGAAGTTTATCAGAGCACAAGTCACATGACTTGGGGCAGCTGGGAAATTGACAATATGTCTAGCCCCATGTCAGATTTCAAAATTGAATATAAAAAAATCTGTTTGCTCTGTTTCAGTGCAGAATTCTGCTGGAGCAGCACTATTAACTGATTCATTTTGAAAAAAAAATTTTTTCCCATGACAGTATCCCTTTAAGTATATGTTACAGTACAAAAAAGACTTTCTTGGACGTCTTTGCACGTACAGATTTGTGTTCGCTCAATCAAAATGAATCGGTAATCTACTGAGGTAAACTCTGTATAAACAAACCCCTTCCTTCCCACAGCTGTAGCCTTTCTTAGGATTTGAGATAAGAAACTGCCCATTTGTTTTGTGCTCGTATGGACAGGAGGTAGAATAAGACTTTACTTTTGACTTCATATTTTGCACAGTTTAGTGCAATACATAAAAACAGTACAGGTTTCATAATGAAAACAGGCAATAAGGGTCAGACTTTTTAGAACCATATTTATCAATTTGTGAGTTCTAACTTTCACCCATTGATAAATACGGTTCTAAAAATCCCATAGGGATGAAGAGTGAGTTTTTATTTATTAAGCTCTAAACTCACATTTTGATAAATCTGCCCTTAAGTGTGTTCGGCAAAGGTCGTAATCATTGAACTAATGCTGAAAAAAGTTGTATACTGCACTTTTAAATGGGATTAAGCTGCAGGATTCTCAGATCACACGTCAATTTACAAGCAAGTGGAATCTAGAGTAAAATGTAAGTAGATGCATAGTATAGAACTATCACTATAACCAACAAAGAAACAAAGCATCTGTGACACAATCTGTGCCGTATTTATTGTGCTCCTGATGGCTGTAGGGTTTGTTGCATTATTTATTTATTTATTTATTTTTTTTAATAAAGGCATGGTTACAATCAGGAGCAGTAGTATTATTTCTTACCGAGCTGGCTGAACAGGTCACTATGCACAATCTCGATCAGGCAGTACAGTTTCTGTCGTACAAGCCGCTCTTTCGGAATATTGAGGATGAAGTCTGTGAACAATTTACTGTGAAAATTGCAGACAACTAGTTAACATTCATAACAGAAATGCAAAAATGCATGATTTTCAAAAACTCGATACATTGGCACGAGAATGACGAAAAGAAAGATGTGATGTTGTTGTAACAAACAGGTGATATCACTGTATAATGATGGAGGCAGGGCCCCAGCGCTAAAGATGATAGCAGAGACATAAAACAAAATAAATGTGAGCGCTTAAAGGAGAAGGAAAGCTACCTAGGCAGTTTACTGTCAATAGATCAGCCTCAGCTGTGCAATCTGTCTGTTTGTTTAGGATAGCAGCTGCCATATTAGCTTGCTGTGACATCACTTCCTGCCCGAGTCTCTCCCTGCTCGCTCATAGCTCTGAGCTCAGATTACAGCAGGGAGGGCAGGAGGGAGGAGCAAACTGAGCATGCTCAAGCCCTAGAGGTTAAAGCTGAAAACAGGAAGTCTGATACAGAAGCCCATGTATACACAATAGAAGGAAAGAAATGATGTGTTCCTTTTGACAGAGAACTCAGAGCAGCATTACTTTACTGGTGTATTTCTATAGACCTTTTTACCTTTCCTTCTACTTTAAAAGCATTACTAACCTTAATTCTTTTGGGTCGAATACAAGCTTCACGTCATTTATAATGGCTGGTAAATATTTCAGTGCAGCTCCCTACAAAACAAAACAAAAAAATACAACTTACTATAACAAGTGCTTTACCAGACAACAGCAGAATCGCACAGTTTTGGTGAGCTGAGCTAAACATGGATCGACAGATTCCCTGATAAAGAACTCAACTCAAGCTATTCTACATTTAAACAAGGTACAAAGTCTAGCTAAACTGTATACAATCAGGTTGTATGGGCTGTCAATCAATTTATTTTTTTACTTTGCTCAGGCTATATAAGCAGTTAGCTTTAATAGAGGAGTTCCATCGATACCCCTACGTTATTGCTCTGGCTGCAAAAACAAATAATGACCAGCCTACAGTTGGCCAGCTTAAATATATTGCAATATATGGACAAACAATCCCTGTTTTGTTTAAAGGGAAAGGCATTTTTAGTAGCTGTATGCACAAAATGTCTCAATGTCTTAAATATATTGATAATGGGTTGAGTGCAGAGGACTCTTGTATTTGTCTATGTGTATTTTGTGGTCAAATCCTCATTAAAATTAGTGGTGAGCACAAATTTCCCTTGTTTGTTACGGCCTACAGTGGTGCTATGGCTTCATATTCTTGCTCATTTATAATACACTACACTAGTAGGTGTTTCTTAAGCAATGCTTTCCACTGCTCCACTGCAATAAGATTGTTATAACATAACCAGCATATCTAGCCTTGCTCTTCAAAGACAACATATTGAATCTTGCTCTCTAGTAGACAATAAATCTAGTTTTGCTCTCTAACAGACACCATTTCTTATATTGCTCTCAAATAGACAACACATATCTAGTCTTGCTCTCTAACGGGCAACATATTAAGTCTTGCTCTCAAATAGACAACACATATCTTAGTCTTGCTCTGTAACAGACAACAAAATTAGTCTTGCTCTCTAACAGACAACACATCTAGTCTTGCTCTGTAACAGACAGCATATCTAGTCTTGCTCTCTAACAGACATTTCTTATCTTGCTCTCTAAAAGACAATACATCTAGTCTTGCTGTCTAACAGACAAACATATCTAGTCTTGCTCTCTAACAGACAACATATTTAGTCTTGCTCTGTAACAGACAACACATATCTAGCCTTGCTACCCAATGGACAACACGTCTAATATTGCTCTATAATAAACAACATATTTCCATAAACAAAAATATATATTTATTGTTTTCCCCAAAGTGTCAACAAAAACAAGGTCATTATTTACTTCTGAGTGTGGCAGGCTTGGAGTTTAGAAGCTAAAATGAAGCCCCGAGGAATACATGACAGATAGGAGAAAGCAAAGATCAAGACTGGTTTAAAAAACAAATATCGAATTCCAAGAGGAAAACATTGACACCAACTATAGCACTTTAGTGACTGCCTTAGATTAGCCTGATTGATTAGTCCACTGACCTAGCAGCACTTTGATTGCTCCTGCTTGTTGTTGGGATCCATAAGACTGTTAAGAAATGTAAATGACCTCCTATAGAAGGCAACTTGATTGATAAAAAGTTGAGTATTCACACATGGGATTAACAAAGCTCAAACTGAACACCATGCAACATTTGGAGCTAATTAAAGTTGACTTGATGATAAACATGAGAAAATTCTGTAGGCATATGTAGCATGGGAGTCTATGCAGAGGCTAGAGACAATCTATGCTGCTTACACACACTAAGAGGAATGGCACACGGTGTGATTTATGGCAGTTTTGATGCAAATGGTGGCTCTGCAATTAGTAATTAGTGGCAGTAACCTGGACCTGCAGATGCAATCATGTGTCAGACAATTGCAGTTGAGATCAATATAGAGTGATTTCGGGCCTTGTGTCGTCCAGCTGTGGAGCGATTGAATATTTGGATGGTAAGATAATACTGGAAGCCCAGACTGAAGATCAATTATTGACAAATTTGTGGTCCTTACATATTTGCAAGATATTCTTGTAACTATGGCAGTATATTCATTATTATGAGCTAAGAGGGAGCAGAACAACACGTGGAACCTACAAGGAGGGCTTGAGTTAAAGGGATACTGTCATGGGAAACATTTTTTATTCACAATTAATCAGTTAATAGTGCTGTTCCAGCAGAATTCTACACTGAAATCCATTTCTCAAAAGAGCAAACAGATTTTTTTATATTCAATTTTGAAATCTGACATGGGGCTAGACATATTGCCAATTTCCCAGCTGCCCCAAGTCATGTGACTTGTGCTCTGATAAACTTCAATCACTCTTTACTGCTGTACTGCAAGTTGGAGTGATATCACCCCCTCCCTTTTGCCCCTCAGCAGCCAAACAAAAGAACAATGGAAGGTAACCAGATAACAGCTCCCTAACACAAGATAACAGCTGCCTGGTAGATCTAAGAACAACACTCAACAGTAAAAACCCATGTCCCACTGAGACACATTCAGTTACATTGAGAAGGAAAAACAGCAGACTCCCAGAAAGCATTTCTCTCCTAAAGGGCAGGCACAAGTCACATGACCAGAGGCAGCTGGGAAATTGACAAAATGTTTAGCCCCATGTCAGATTTCAAAATTGCATATAAAAAAATCTGTTTGCTCTTTTGAGAAATGGATTTCAGTGTAGAATTCTGCTGGAGTAGCTCTATTTACTGATGTGTTTTGAAAAAAACATGTTTTCCGATGACAGGATCCCTTTAACAAGCCTGATATCTCTGCCCTAAGGGCTCAAAGGGTGGTCTTCTGTCTATGCATACGATTCGGTTAGGGCCAAGAAAATGCCCACAACAGATCAAACTACACTGTAATGGTCTAAAATAATTTAACCACATATACAATATGTACTGACTGTCAAATCATGAGGGCCAAGCCTTTTAATTGGTGTACCCATATTTCTTCTCCCTAATCCTTCTCTACACATTAAGTCAGTAGCGCCACTAGAGGGGGACGGGCCCTGGTGCGTGACGCGCAGCTGGGCCCTGCCCCCTCCGTACGGCCGCATTTTCAGTGGTGCACGGGCTGCCGGAGGGCCCAGAGGGGGTGCGGGCCCTGGCCCCCTCGCACCCCCTGCTCCCCCAGTAGTTCGGCCACTGCATTAAGTGTTGTCATACTATAGATAGAACCCTACACTATACTTTAAATTTAAAGGGATACTGTCATGGGAAAAATGTTTTTTTCAAAATGCATTAATACTTCTCCAGCAGAATTCTGCACTGAAATCAGTTTCTCAAAAGAGCAGATTCTTCTATATTTAATTTTGAAATTTGACATGGGGCTAGACATATTGTCAGTTTCCCAGCTGCCCCCAGTCATGTGATTTGTGCTCTGATAAACTTCAGTCACTGTTTAATGCTGTATTGCAAATTGGAGTGATATCACCCCCCTCCCCCAGCCAAACAACAGAACAATAGGAAGGTAATCAGATAACAGCTCCCTAACACAAGATAACAGCTGCCTGGTAGATCTAAGAACAGCACTCAATAGTAAAATCCAGGTCCCACTGCAACACATTCAGTTACATTGAGTCGGAGAAACAACAGCCTGTCAGAAAGCAGTTCCAACCTAAAGTGCTGGCTCTTTCTGAAAGCACATGACCAGGCAAAATGACCTGAGATGGCGCCTACACACCAATATTACAACTAAAAAAAAATAAACTTGCTGGTTCAGGAATTACATTTTATATTGTAGAGTAAATTATTTGCAGTGTAAACTGTGTAATTTTGAAATAAAAATTTAAGGCTGCTGTCTTCATAATATATCTATTTCATCTACCAGAGTTTTTTTTTTTTATCACTGTAGGATGAATTAACGTTTTAAGCACCGCGGCTTGATTTATAACATTAAACAGACTGTTTGATATTTCTGCTGCATCTCTCCAGAGGCGAAACATCAGATAACACAGATCTAAAAGCAGATCTTTTTGATGCCTCAAGAATTATTTTCAAAACACACAGTGGGCCCGAGACTCTCAGGGGGTGCAATTTGGACCTTTGTTTGACGTCAGCTAGAAATGGAATTCATAAGGTTGCCTACATAAACCTCAGGAGCCCACGCAACAAACTCAACACTGTTTTAGGCACTAAACAAAAGGTATAATTGCTAGTGGAAAATATATTTTGTCTCAGCTGAAAAATGTCTGTAATATAAACAGGTCTGGACTGAGAATCAAAATAGGCCCTGGCATTTCAGGTACACCGAGGCCCAAGCAGCCCCCACCAGCCCACTAAATACTGACTGTCTATGGCACCTTATAGCAGCCCCTCTGGCATTTGTTTAAAGGGTAAGGCATTTTTCAGTAGCAGCATGCACAAAATGTCTCTGTCTTAAATATATTGATACAGAGGGCCTCTTGTATTTGCCAGATCCCACAGATTAAACATTAAATAAACCCAACAGGCTGGTTTTGTTTCCAAAAATGATTATTTATATCTTAGTTTAAATCAAGTACAAGCTACTGTTTTATTATTATTATTTTTATAAATTTGGATAATATAAAAAAATGGGAGACGGCCTTTCCATAATTCGGGGCTTACTGGAAACTCATACCTGTAATAATCTGAATGTATATATAGATATGAGACCTGTTATCCAGAATGCTCGGGACCTGGGGTTTTCCGGATAAGGGATCTTTCAGTAATTTGGATCTTCATACCTTAAGTCTACTAGAAAATCAAGAAAACATTAAATAAACCCAATAGGCTGGTTTTGCTTCCAATAAGGATTAATTATATCCTAGTTTGGATCAAGTACAAGCTATTGTTTTATTATTATAGAGAAAAAGAAAATCATTTTTGAAAATTCGGATTATTTGGATAAAATGGAGTCTATGCGAGACGGCCTTTGCAGAATGCGGAGCTTTCTGGATAACAGGATATGGATAATGGATCCCATACCTTTATTAATCTGAATGTGTATATTTAAATTCCCTGTGCCAAGCCATGTTATTCAGGGATGATTAATTAGCCTCACAACTTTAATGTACTGTAGAAGAGGGATTCCTACAAACAATTGCTTTTAACAGTCCAAAAAGTTGCTCTTACATTGCTGCAGCTAAAGCCCAACTGCCAATAGGTGGAATTTACTGCTAACACTTTGTGTGTGCAGAGAATCAATATGACAGCTGCCCCTATAATTTATGCAGACTATAAGATATGTGCAGGGGTGTGACTACAGAGGAAGTAGATGCGGCTGCAGGGGGACTCAGGAGGTATAGGGGCCCCAAGAGGCCCTAATTCATTTACAGTTTCAATAAATATTGGTAAAACGTGTCAACCTCTAGACATTTTGGGGGGGGGGAAGTTATGCTAATTTGGGAGAGTATTTTCCCTAGAGAGAAAAGCAAACAAACGATGAGCTCGTCCCACATGCACTTGTGAGGCACTTTCTCAAGACATTAAACCCAATCACAATGAATACCAAAAGACGTCACCAGGAAGGTCCTGGAAGAGAAGAGCCATTGAGATTTGATGTGGTTTGACCACCAAGACCCATAATACCCATCTGAATCTAGCAATAGAAATACATTGTCCAGTTGCTTTAGGGAATGGGGCATGGGATCTGTTATCCAGAGACCCATTATCCAGAAAGCTCAGAATTATGGAAAGGCCAGCTCCTATCTATTTTATCCAACTAATCCAAATTTTTAAAAGCAATTTCTTTTTTTCTCTGTAATAATAAAACAGTACCTTGTACTTGATCCCAACTGAAATATAATTAATCTTTATTGGAAGCAAAACCAACTTACTGGGTTTATTTAAGGTTTACATGATTTTTTTTTTTTTAAGGAATGAAGATCCAAATTACGGAAAGATCCCTTATCCAGAAACCCCCAGGTCCGAGCATTCTGGATAACAGGTACCATGTGTGTAGGATGAGAGGAACGCCCTGATTCTAAGGAAGTTATGCAATAAAAGGAACTAAGTTTGCTCAGGATCCGAAACCTATAGAAACCAATAAGAAGGCAGCATTTTCTGGTCACCTGTTAAAAAGCAAATATTTTATTGGTTGCCATTGGTTACTGCTCCTGGGCAAACTTTATTACATATGGGGGTTTATGAGTAAACTCTTGCATTATTGTATACATTCTTTGTTTATTGTAAAGCCCTTGCTTGGCTCTAGATCGTTTGCAATTGAACAGATATGTCTGGCCTAAAACACAATGAAATCAGCATAAGGCGTGTCTTGCTATTGTGATCACAACTCATTTTTGAGTGTTATTATGTTTCAAAAAAGACAGAATAAAATAGCAATGGAGGGCCTCTGTCTATTAAGTATGATTATGGACAGATTACTTGGTTCCCGCCACAAGAGAGTGGATTGTGGGTAGATTCTATGGTTTGTTAGAAGCAGTTTTCCTTCCTCTGCATTTCTCCAATAAGAAGTACAGGTATGAGACCCATTATCCAGAATGCTCAGGACTTGGAGTTTTCCAGATAAGGGAACTTTCTGTAATTTGGGTCTTCATACCTTAAGTCTTCTAAAAGCATTGAAACATTAATTAAACCCAATAGGCTGGTTTTGCTTTCAATAAGGATTAATTATATCTTAGTTTGGATCAAGCAAAATATACTGTTTTATTATTACAGAGAAAAAGGAAATCATGTTTTAAAATATGAGTTATTTGATTGGAATGGAGTCTATAGGAGATGGCCTTCCTGTAATTCAGAGCTCTCTGGATAATGTTTTTTTTTTGGATAACATCCTATATCTGTATAAGTCTTACAGCACAGAAAGTTCACAGTCTTGTTAAAAGGGTTCTACTGTATTATAAAGAACTCTCATAACCAGTAGTATCAAAATGCCTGGGTGCAGATGAAGGGTAATTAAATATCCAAAAAATATAGCACTGCACTCTACAGGTCAAAAACAAAAGGCTTTGATTTGTAAATCATGTGAGTTCCTGTATTTGCTACTTTCTATCTGAAAAATTAGGGTGGAGTAATGTAGGTCCTTTTTGAGTAATGTAGGTCTTTCTTGATAAAGAGGTGCGCCCCGAAACGTTGCATGTTCGTACAAAAAAAATAGCAAGGGGTAACCCTGCATTTCAGTTGCCTTGAGTGCCAGTGTTTTCTATTCTATTATTTGCATAATTGCCATACAGGTCTTATAAAAACAAATACAATATTCAGTCACAAATAAACACTTTCTTGGAATTAGTACAAATCCCACTGTAATATGAGTATTTTGCCAGATTTTTCTTTTTCTAACAGCTAGAACTCTAGTCTGGAGAAGCCCAAGACATTCTCCCCTAGAGACAACAGATCAATAAGACTTCTCAATCAAACATTCCCATTTTAATGCTTCATTAAAACACCATATTGCACTAAAAGGCTGTAGACATACCTCTTCCTCGCAGCCTTATTTCCATCTCTTTCTACTTAATTTGTGGTAGGCATGGTTCCCATGGAAATGCAAGCTTAATGAATTAGTTGTTAAAAAAGACTGATGGTTATAATGTTGACACACAGTATAATAAGAGCATTTCTGTTGATCCCGGAGATGAGTTTCCAAGAGAGATATAATGAAAGCTTAGGCAGAATGTACCTGCTCTATTTTTTTCTTGTCACAGCATAATTAAAAGGTTACTATGATTGCCTTGCCCCAAATAATTAAAATTATTATTGGCTACAAGAGGCTTTTCAGTAACGTGCATTCTAAACCATCAATTGCTTCCCAGTCTCTGCTTAGGAAAGAGTTTCATGTATTTTCTGCCTTGTTTTAGAATGGTTCCTTAAAACCATGGACCCTAGGTAACTTGTATTTAGGGTAGGGATGCACCGAATCCAATTTTTTGGATTCGGCCGGACCCCCGAATCCTTTGTGAAAGATTCGGCCGAATACCGAACCCTAATTTGCATATGCAAATTAGGGGTGGGAAGGGGAAAACATTTTTTACTTCCTTGTTTTCTGACAAAAAGTCATGCAATTTCCCTCCTGCCCCTAATTTGCATATGCAAATTAGGATTCGGATTCGGTTCGGCTGGGCAGAAGGATTTGGCCGAATCCGAATCCTGCTGAAAAAGGCTGAATCCTGGCCGAATACCGAATCGAATCCTGGATTCAGTGCATCCCTAATTTAGGGGTCCGTTTACTAAAGTGCAGTAAAAATATGCTCACAAAATATAGACAAATTTGTCGCCGAATAAGTTTTCACCAGTTTACTAACCTGCGGTAAATATAAATTTGCAAATTTTCTAGCGCAAGAATATGTTTTCGCCAGTTATCGCATTTGCTGAAAATAACGCTACGTACACATTAATGGCTGGTTTACTAAACAGCGAAATGTGCAAAAGGCAAGATTTATGCAAGAATATTCGCAAAATTTTACCGCCACCTATGTAGTGGCGTAAAAGCATTCTTTCACCAGAAAAATGCGGGGGCAGGAAATATCCCATAATACTTTTTTTTTTTTTTTACCCTTCATTCATTGCTGACAGAAGAGAGATCTGTAGAGTTAGTATGAGTTTTGAAGATGCATTTCTGGCCATAAATGTCTCAGTAGAAATTGCCACAATAACAGCCATAAAACAAGACTATTTTATAGCATAAATATTCTGAAAAACTAAATTTGACGGAAGAAAATTTGCGACTCGCTAAAATTACCGCTAACATAAGCTGGTTCATTAACGTAGTTACCGCAAGTGATCGCATCACTGTTTAGTAAACGTAGTCGCTGTGAATATTCTGTCGGAAAAATATTCGCACCGATAACATACGGAAACAAAGTCAAATTTACCGCACTTTGGTAACGGATCCCAAGTTACTCCCTGCACACATACAAGCATTTTACCGTTTCATTACAATCTATCCACCATCCATACTCTCTGGACACATAATGAGTAACAATGGTCCCAAATGGATCATTTCTAAATTCCAACTGCTGGTCTCTTTATAGTGAAAGTGATTATTTCTGAGTACACAGATTGCTTCTGTGAAGGTCCATTGTGTTGGAGTTGTAATTTGGAGAGATAAGGTCCTTTGGGTGATGCACCAAGGGGCAAATTCACTAAGCGCTGAACGCTAGCGTTACTTCGCTAGCGTTTGGCATTTTCGTTACTGCGCAAATTCACTAACGAACGCTGGTGTAGTTTCGCTAGTGTTACTTCGCACCCTTGCACACCTGGCGCAGTTTCGCTAGCGACGTATCTACGCAAATTCACTAATGCGCGCAGTGTACTGAACGCTACCTTTTACGCTAGACTTCCTTCGCCACCTCAAACCAGGCGAAGCGCAATAGAGTAGATAGGGATTGCTTCAAAAAAAGTCAAAATTTTTTCTATGTCCCAAAAAACGCTGGCGTGTTTTCTACATTATCGGTGATAGGCTGAAAAAGATAGAAATTTTTTTTGGGGCTCCCCTCCTTCCCCCCTACATCTCCTGACTCATGGCAACTTACCTAGACAGTGGGCACAAGTGTAGGGCAAAATAAAAATTTTATTTGATGTTTTGAAGCTTTTCTAGCCATTTGTAGTGCTGATACGTATTCCTCCATTGAAATTTGAATTTGGCGCCGTATGCAAATTAGCCTTCGCTATCGTAACGTCGTTTTACTTAGCGAATCAACGCTAGCGCAACTTCGCAACCTTATGCTACCCCCGAGCGCAACTTCGGATTTTAGTGAATTTGTGAAGCGCTAGTGAAACTACGCCTGGCGAAGTGTGGCGAAGTGCAGCGAAGTTACGCCTGGCGCAACTACGAATCTTAGTGAATTTGCCCCTAAGTATCTGATGTGTGGAAGCAGATACAGTTGTAGATTAAGGTGTCCATACATGGGCAGATCTGCTAGTTTGGAGAGGTTGCCAAATGAGCATATCTTGCACTGATATGCCCACCTTGAGTGGGTGATACGGGGGTGATTCGATTATGGGCCCTAGGGCCCAACAATAGGATCACAAGGCCAGGAATGAAGCAGTGGGAGAGAGGACCACTTCAACCAACTGGTGCTGTCTTTCTCCCGATCAGGCAGGATTTTTAAGGCTACCCATATTAAAGTATTGGTACAGGCAAAATGAAAAGCTTTTTGGGGACAAGATGGAGGCAACCAGTTTAGTAAGTGGTTCAGCATACAGGTTCTGTTGTTGTGGCTCCAGCTGACATAAAGCGAGGCCATCATCATATACAGAGGCCAGAAATGTTCCTTTGGGGATTAGAGTGTTAGGGAGCTACACAGTGCCACACATTTTTTTCTGGGTGACTTTCTAACCTAATAATTTAAAGGGATTCAGTCATGATTTTTATTGCTTCATTTTTATTTCTAAATTACACTGTGTACACTGAAAATAAATTAGTTTACCATATAAAATGTTATGAACCAACAAGTGTATTTTTTTCTTGATTGTAATATTGGAATGTAGGCAGCCATCTCTGATCATTTTGCCTGATCTTGCGTTTTCAATAAGAGCCAGTGCTGCACTATGGAACTGCTTTCAGACAGGTTATTATTTCTCCTACTTAATGTAACTGAAGGAGTCGCAGTAGGACTTAGATTTTTACTATTGAGTGCTATTCTCATCTATCAACTCTATCCAACTTGCAGTGCAGCAGCAAAGTGTGACTGAAGTTTATCAGAGCACAAGTCACATGACTAGGGGCTCCTTGGAAACTGAAATTATGTCTAGCCCCATGTTGGATTGCAAAATAAAATATAAAACAATCTGTTTGGTGGTCTTTTGAAAAATGGATTTCAGTGCAGAAATCAGCTGGAGCAGCACTATTAACTGATGCATTTTGAAAACAAAACATGTTTTCCTGTGACAGAATAAACTTGTATGTTTTTGGAGTTTGGAAGGTAAATGGAGTAGCCATAGGAAACCAATGCATGAAGAACATACAATCTCCTTGCCTTGAGGTTACTGGGGTTTATAATGTAGCACCTTCATTAAAAAAAACGAAGAAACAACATTGCAGCTAAATATTTCCTTTGTTCTGCTTAGCTGCAAGCATCTGAGAAATGGAGAGAGACGGACATCATGTTAATAAGTCACCATGAACAGCAGTATTCCACGGAGAGCCACGGTATTTAGGGTAGTACAGCAAATGCATTCTGCAGGCAGATTTGTAGACAATATAAGCTCGAGAACACTAAAATATGATGTTCTTTACGCTAAAACTCAAATTTGTCATGGTGTTAAATAAATAAATCAGACTTTGTCTTTCCCCCAAACACTCCCAAAACATGTTTAAAAAAGTCTATTTACACCCTGAATTGCACCATGAAGTCCATTTTAAGCAAGTAATTCTTATTTTTAAAAAACGATATCCGTATTCTCTGTAATAATTCTCTGTATAACAGGTATCATACCTGTAGGAAAATTCGGATCGTACAAATTTTTCGGTTTTCTGCCAAGAAAAATCCTATTTCTTCAGATTTCTTGCAGAAAACCACGAAATCTTCGGATTTTTGCACGAAACCCAGCGCAGATCAGGATGACTTCAGGACTTTTCCCATTGACTTAAATACAACCTCTGAGGTCTGAGATGCCGGATTTTCTGATTCCGACTTTTTACATCCTTGGGGTATAATAATTCACGAAAAATTCGAGTTTTTGTTTACCAACAAAATTCAGATTTTACAGTAAAAAAAAAAAAAAAAATTCTTTGAGTTTTTTGGTGTTTGGACTTCAATAAATAACCCCCCTAAAAGTATTTTAGCAGAACTGCTATACGGCCTTCCAAAATTGCCTGATGAATTGTTCCAAAGATTTCCTTTCTAAACCCATCCCCCAGCACAGCTGGAAATCCATTTTGCCATCTCGGCACTCCGATATTAATCAAATGTATCACTGGGTGTTTTCACTGTGCTGACATGCTAATCAGTGTTTGAAAAGCTCAACATCTTAAACTCTACTTATTTTCCAGGGGAAAAAATGGTTTAAATAGCCCACAGCAATTTTCAGCTTTTCTTTCTTTCTCTTCGCATAACAAACTGTTTTCATATGTCATGTTTTCTCCGTGGTATTCAACTATTACTGACAGTTACCACGACACGCAGTTTTTAAATCCAATTAACTTTTATTTATTTTTTTATTTTTTTAAACCCACAGCTAGCATGAAAATTTCACAAGATAAAAATAGGAAACTACTTTGGGGTAGCTGAAACTTTTTGCGAAAGTGGTGCAATGGTTAGTGCGGTGGTTCTGTTTGTTTGGTGTCAATGTGAGTGGTGTTCCTCTGAAGGAGAAGGAATATCATTTTGTAGTTGGGGGGTGCCAAAACGTAGGCACTCCAAAGTGACTACTTTTACTTACCTGACACCCTAGGCCGGTGCTCCTATCAGCAGAAAATCACACGGGCCCGGGGTTCTACTAGTGAACACCACAAAGAGATCCTCTTCCGGCTTCTTCTTTTTTTTCTCGCGGCTGCGCATTCACAGTAGAACGAAAAGTCGAACTTTAACGAAAAAGCAGGCTATTTTGCTCTACTGCGTCTGCCCCAGGAAATGTAAAAACCTGATGAAGCAGAAAGAGGATCGCTCCGTGGTGTTCGCTAGAAGAACCCCAAGTGTAAAATGGTATTCCTTCTCCTTTAAAGGCACGCAGATTTAAGGGTTCAGATTTGGTTTGGCTTAATACTGAATCCTGCAAAAAAAAAAAAAAAAAGTGTTTGGATACATACAAATCTGAAACAAATACTGGGTATGGTGCATCCCCAAAATAAATCATGCTCAAGTAGAGTATTCACTTTGAGTCCTAGTATTGTGACACAAGTAGACAAAAAAAAAAAACCTACCTACTACCCATACCTCCCCACCATACACATATTTATGAACCCATCTCCTGGACCTGCTGCAGTTTCCCAAATCCACTGTCTGCCTAGAATGTCCAGTTACTCTTTCTCATTTCTCTTTTCTAGGCACTTGCACCCTCCCTCTCCCCCATCAGTGTCCCCTTTCAAGTATGCGCTTTTTTTTTTTTTTTTCAATCCCAGCTTCATTTTCTTTCAATGCTAAAAACTGAACCCCAGATTCTGCAGCTAGCCAAGCTTAATTTGCTTTTCAATTCTAAAAATTGAACCCCAAATTCTGCAGCTAGCCAAGCTTCATTTCCTTTTTTAATGGTAAAAATTGAACCCCAGATTCTGCAGCTAGCTAAGTTTTATTTTCATTTCAATGGTAATAATTGAACCCCAGATTCTGCAGCTAGCCAAGCTTCATTTGCCTTTCAATGGTAAAAATTGAAACCCAGATTCTGCAGCCAGCCAAGCTTTATTTGCCTTTCAATGGTAAAAATGTAATCCCAGATTCTGCAGCTAGCCAAGATATATTTTCCTTTCAATGGTAAAAATTGAACCCCAGATTCTACAGCTAGCCAAGCTTTATTTGCCTTTCAATGGTAAAAATTGAACCCCAAATTCTGCAGCTAGCCAAGCTTAATTTCCTTTTTCAATGGTAATAATTGAACCCCAGATTCTGCAGCTAGCCAAGCTTCATTTGCCTTTCAATGGTAAAAATGTAATCCCAGATTCTGCAGCTAGCCAAGATATATTTTCCTTTCAATGGTAAAAATTGAAACCCAGATTCTGCAGCTAGCCAAGCTTTATTTGCCTTTCAATGGTAAAAATTAAATCTCAAATTCTGCAGCTAGCCAAGCTTTATTTTCCTTTCAATGGTAAAAATTGAACCCCAGATTCTGCAGCTAGCCAACCTTTATCTTCCTTTCAATGGTAAAAATTGAACCCCAGATTCTACAGCTAGCCAAGCTTTATTTGCCTTTCAATGGTAAAAATTGAATTCCCAATTTCTGCAGCTAGCCAAGCTTAATTTTCATTTCAATAGTAAAAATTGAACCTCAGATTCTGCAGCTAGCCAAGCTTCATTTTCCTTTCAATGGCAAAAGATTAAAATAAATAAACCAATACTTGTTTTACCTTTACTATGACAGTCTGATCCGTGATGGTACTTGTCATTTCATTGATGGCTTTAAACAGCTGTATCAAAGACTCTGTAAATTCAGCTTCTCCTTTATTTTCATAGAGTCTATGATATAGACAGCAGGGCAAAAACTTAAATTACATTTATTAAATCAGAGAAAATAAAATAATTGAAAGTTTCATAGTAAAGTCAATACTTTGTGCCCAAAACTGCATTGTTTTTGCTTCTGCATACCTTATGATATATAATACATGTATTTCCATCAGCCTATCAGAATTCTTATATACCAATGCTTCATTGTTTAAGTCTTCAGTTAAATAAAAGCACCAAAAACAAAAATTATTTCACTAAATTCATTTTGGTCACTTATATCAAATGCCAATTTTTCAGACATTGGATAATAAATGCCAGCACAGACCAGAGTGGATAGCTAACGAGATTGTCACTGGTTAACTTTTGCAATGTGATGGGAAATTAAAGGGGTAGTTCAACTTTTAGTTAATTTTTAGTATGTTATAGAATGGCTCATTCTAAGCAACTTTTCAGGTACGGTATACTCGGTATAAGCCGAGTTTTTCAGCCCCCAAAATATGCTGAAAAACTCTACCTCGGCTTATACTCGGGTCAAGCGCAAAAACGGTCGCCGGCGTCTAAGAAAAGTCACCTGCGTCTAAGAATAGTTGCCGGCGTCCAAGAATAATCTCCAAGAATATTCGCCGGCATCCAAAAATGAGATGCCGGCACCTCCAATGGGAGCAGAAACCCTCAATTTTTTGATTGAAACTTACCAGAAGCTGCTGCATTTCTCACCCTAGGCTTATACTTGAGTCAATAAGCTTTCCCAGTTAGGAGGAGGTAAAATTAGGTACCTCGGCTTATACTCGGGGCGGCTTATACTCGAGTATATACGGTAGTCTTCATTTTTATTTTTAATAGTTTGGCACTGATCCCATCTAAAAAACAAATGTTCTGTACGATTGCAAATGTATGGTTATTGCTACTTTTTATTACTCATATTTCATATTCCAGTCTCTTATTCAAAACAATGCATGGTTGCTAGGGTAATTTGGACCCTAGCAACCAGATTGCTGAAACTGCAAACTGGAGAGCTGCTGAATAAGAAGCTAAATAACTCAAACACCACAAATAATAAAATGTGAAAACCAATTGCATATTATCTTCGAATATGACTCTTGATGTATCACTCTATATCATACTAAAAGTTAATTTAAAGACGAACAACCCCTTTAATCTGGATGTGCCAGGATATCAAGTATCCAGAGGGCAAAATTACAATATTCACACACTGT
The DNA here is from genome assembly GCA_038501925.1 of Xenopus petersii. Classification (NCBI taxonomy): domain Eukaryota; kingdom Metazoa; phylum Chordata; class Amphibia; order Anura; family Pipidae; genus Xenopus; species Xenopus petersii. Next base: position 123,102,583 of record CM076684.1, on the reverse strand, counting down.
AAATGGTTTTATGGCATCTGCAGACAACTTAAAGGGCAGAGACACACACTCAGATTTGGGGAGATTTAGTCGCCAGGCGATAAAACGCCTCTGCTTTGTGGCGACTAATCTCCCCCAACTGCCTCCCGCCAGCTAGAATCTAAATCCGCCAGCTAGAATCTAAATCTCCCTCGAGATGGCACTCGGAGTGCCTCATTTTCCGAAGTCGCCTGAAGTTTCCTCGTGAGTCAGTGCACCGATTGCCATTGAACTGCTCGTTGAAATGCCTTCCGCCGGCTAGAATGTAAATCGCTGGTGGGGGGCAGTTCAACGAGCCAACCAATACCCAAGTCTTTTGCCGATAACGGTCAGCTCGTCTCCCGCCATACACACACCGAATATCATATGAAGGTTTGTTACATAAGATATTATTGGTGCATCTATGGCCACCTTTAGGGTGGGATATCTTAAAGGGAAATGGCACTTAACAATACTTTTTTTTTTAATTATATGCAGTGACATACAGTAGAACCCCTATTTTTTTGGGTAACCAGAAAAAAAAAGTAAGTCACCCAAAGTTTCCTCTCCCTTCAGCTGTGGGAGAGTTTTTGCTTATTAAAAGTAATTAACCTTTTTTCCCCCGACAAACTAAAAATCTGGAAACTCACTCACTGAAAGCTATGGAAAAAAAGCTACAGTTGATAAAGTTATTACTACAGTATAACCCCCATTTTACGTTTTTCAGGGGACCAGAAAAAAATGTTGTAAAATCATGGAAATGTATTATGCATAATATATAGGTGGGACCATAAAACAACAATGTAAAATGAGGGTATACCTAAAATCAGGGATGTAAAATTGAGGTTCCATTGTATATACAAATATGTATTTAAATGGGGGGGGTCATGTGTTGCCTAATGCATTATAGCGAGTCTAATCTACATTGCCTCTCGCCCAACTGGACCACAGCCAGTGCATGTTTAAAGCGTACCATCTAATAAAGCACACATTAAACAGTGGATTACGTATTACTATACATTCTCCAGCTTTGAGTGAAATTTTACTAATGGTACATTGGCAAAAATATAACAGGACAAACAATAAAAAGCAAACTTACTGGATAAACAATATTCTAGATCGCACAATGAATTTAAAGATGGATTCCAAAGCTTTCATTGCCTTGAATAACTGGTCAGTCATCTGGGGTTTATCAGAGCTTTCAACATAGTTTCTTAACACTTTGGTCAGCTTCCTAGAAGACAAAAAAATTAAAAATGAATACTAGCAATAATAATACGGGAAATGGTAATGTATGACAGAATTATTCCTAATCAGTCTATGACTAGCTCATAATAATTGGATGTTGTGAATCAAATGGTGAGCAGCAAATGACGGGTCTAACTACCTTGCTACAACAGAACGTAGATATTAGAACTAGTTGTGCCACAACTCCAAGGCAGCTTATGCTAATGTATCTGACTCCTAACATATGACAACATGGTCATTTTTCTGCAGAGTTAATAATTAGCAGACAGTCACCGTTATCCCTATTTAATCAATAAGTAATGACAGCTGAGAGGGGAGCAATACATGCAACACGGTCAGCAAATTGTCTCATAAACCAGACTTAGGAAACATCAATATGTCAAGAGTCCTTTGCCCACGGCTTCTATTGGATTAAACAGATCAAATCGGGTCCCACTGGCCAATAAACTCTCATGTCTCTTGTCAGATGACAGCTACAAAAACGAGTAAAAGGAGTCAGCCTGGTGAAATTAACCAGCTGTTTGTCCTAGTTATCCAGAAAGCTCCAAATTGTGGCAAGGCCGTCTCCAGCAGACTCCATTTTAATCAAATAATTCACGTTTTTAAAAATGATTGCCTTTTTCTCTGTAATATTAAAACAGTCGCTTGTACGTGATCCCAACTAAGATATTATTAATCCTTATTGGTGTCAAGACAATCCTACTGGGTTTATTTAAAAGATTTTTTTTAGCAGACGTAAGGGGTTATTTACCAACACTCAGGTTTATCTCCGTATTTATTAGAGCAAAGTCCACCAAACTCCCACCCACTAAGCGAACTCATTTATCAATAATTTTTCTCGAAAAAGTCGAAGTGTAAAAACGTCACAAAATCGAGCGTCAATTCGAAATGTACGATTGTCGCTGCGAAAACTCGGCTTTATCAAATTATTGAACTGAAACCCAACTTTATTGGATTATCCAGCGCAGATCACGATGTCAAGAAACAACTTCAGGGTTTCAGGTTTGAGATGGAGTATGTTCAGCAGGGATGCACCGAATCCAGAATTCGGTTCGGGATTCGGCCTTTTTCAGCAGGATTCGGATTCGTCCGAATCCTTCTCCCCGGCCAAACCGAATTCTAAGTCTAATCTGAATATGCAAATTAGGGGGAGGGAAATCGCATGACTTTTTGTCATAAAAAAAGTAAAAAATGGTTTCCCCTTCCAACCCCTAATTTGCACATGCAAATTAGGATTCGGTTTGGGATTCGGCTGAATCTTTCACGTAGGATTCGGGGGTTCAGCCGAATCCAAAGTAGTAGATTTGGTGTTTCCCCCTTTAAAAACTCAGCCAGATAAATAGGAGGTTTAATAAATGGGCACCTTACAGTATAGAGATCCGATTATGGAAATATTCCTTATGCGGGAAAACCCAAGGTTCCAAGCATTCTGGATAACACATTCCAAACCTGTACCAGCTAGAACAATATTCAAAGATTCATGAGCTATTATCTGGAATGCTTGAGACCTGAATATATGTATTTTTCTTAATTTAGAGCATAATTTCTCAAAGGAGAAGGAAAGCTACATCGGCAGTTTATTGCCAATAGATTAGTTACAATAGTGCAAGTTATAACACTATATTTATGCTGCAGAATGCTTTACCATACCTGAGTAAACAGCTCTCTCTGTTTAGGACAACAGTTGCCATATTAACTTGGTCTCTCCCTGTTTACTCCTAGCTCTGGGCTCAGATTACAGCAGGGAGGGAGAGAGGAGCAAACTGAGCATGCTTAAGCCCTAGCCCTGGAGGTTTAAGCTGAATGCAGGAAGTCTGATACAGAAGCCAATGTGTGCACAATAGAAGGAAAGAAATGCAGTGTTTCTTTTGACAGAGGACTCAGAGCAACATTACTTTGAGGGTTTACTGGTGTATTTATATAGACATTTCTGATAAAGTTTACTTAATTATAGCCTTTCATTCTCCTTTAAAGTTAATAAAAGACACAAACAGCTAAAAATGTTTTGACATCAATATGGATTTACACTAGCTTCATTATCAAGTATGGGGTACTGTTGAATTACAGCATAAAAGCAAACCAGCTAAAAATTAAGACTTGCTTGTTTAAACAGTGGTCGATGGCATTATGGCAAAGTCCTATTTCAGAGCCTCTGGGTAAGTTTCTGTTTCATACATTACATGGTTTCCCAAATGATCATAAAGAAATGCATTCCTATGAAATTACAGGCTGCTGCAGAAACCTAAAACACACACCGATTACAATACCCACATTTATTTAAACAAAAAAAAAAAAACCTACGTGTATGCCAATGTTGCACTAAAATGCTTCTTTATATAAGTCTCCAGGACTGGATTAAAATGTTGAAATTTCCGGTCAGCGATCAGGCCAATGATAAACACCTAGAAGAGCAAGATTAATAGTTAATTAACGAAAATAAGTAGCTGTATCCACAAAGTGCAAATGCAGCAAGGCACTGATCTGTTCTTCTCTCGTGGCACATGCAAAGCATTTCATATATTGCTGCTCACAAATATTATTTCTAAAATGAAGTGTTAGGTGGGAATTACTCACTAAGGCCTGGGCCACCATAAGTTTACCTGTACAGTACTCAAGTCTTGATAGTGACCAAAGAAATGTAAAAAAAGGTGAGTTTACCCTTTAGGTTTTCCATAGTGGGAGATGTAAACTTCAAGGGATATACAGCTTAACAGAGAGTGTCTTGTCTGTTTAAATGATTTTGCTAAATTGTACTTTTGATGTATTTTTCCCCTGATGAAGACCACCCATGAGGTTGAAACGCAGAAGGCCAATTGCTGATTTGTGTAAGTTTTTGATACAATAAATTTTGACTTTTTCTAGTAATTAAGTCTGCAATCCTTATGCTTATTTTGTACTGACTTGCTTAGGAGGCTTTGTCTGATTAGCACCTCAGCACTATTTATTTGGGTGTGCGCCTTCCAAATTCTAGTTCTAAATGATTTTTCTGTCTGGCCCTGGAAGCTATAGTGTTGTGGAAGGAACAAGCAAGCCAGACAATCCATTCCAGTGGTCCACCTCACATATAGGAGGCCACTCTCTACAGGAAGGCTGTCCTTTGGAAATGTATTTAATTGCAGTGAGAATGTATGTAAATGCTCTCTGAGCAGGGCACAGGCAGAAAGTATACCTGTCTGTGTTAAAGGGGTGGTTTGCCTTTAAAGGGGACATGTCACCCAGACACAAAAATCTGTATAATAAAAGTCCTTTTCAAATTAAACATGAAATCTAATTTCTATTTTTTATTAAAGTATTCATAGCTGTTGTAAACTCATTTAGAAATCAAATATGGTCTGCCCCTCCTCTATGCCTTAGGCAATTATTTTCACTTCCCATTCATCACTTCCTAGATGTCACTGCTCTCCCCACATTCCTCCAGTTCTCTTAACCATTTCATTGTGTAGTCAGTGCATAGGGATGGACATTGGGTCCCCCATTCTGGCGAACAAACAAGATTCTGAGATTATACAAGGCTTGCCTTAATAACAGTGTCCGCAAAATGGCTCTGCCTGCTTGTTATAATTATGAATTCCCAGACCGAAAGAAACAAGATTCAAATAATTTACAATATTTAATTAAAGTTAATTTTGCTTGACTAATGTGATAAAATAGGATTTTGAATATTTTTTTTGGGTGATGGGTCCCCTTTAAGTTAGGGTAATTTGGAGCCTAGCAACCAGATTGCTGAAATTGCAAACTAGAGAGCTGCTCAATAAAAAGCTAAAAAGCTCAAAAACCACAAATAATAAAAAATGAAAACCAATTGCAAATTGTCTCTCTACATCATACTAAAAGTTCATTCAAAGGTGACTAACCCCTTTAAAGGAGAATGAAAATGTTCTTCCACTTGGGGTTGACAAATGTTAGGCACCCCCAAGTGATTATATTGACTTACCCGAAACCCCAGGTCGGTGCTCCTATCAGCAGAAAACTGCACTGGCCCGGGGTTATTCCAGCAAGCACCACGGTGCAATCCTCTTCTGGCTTCTTCTTTCTTCTTTCGGTTGCGCAGTAGAGTGAAAAGCCAAACTTTAACAAAAAAGTCGGCTATTTCAATCTACTGCGCAAGCAGTAAGAAGAAGCCAGAAGAGGATGGCTCCGTGGTGCTCGCTAGAAAAAACTCCGGCCGGTGCAGTTTTCTGCTGATAGGAGTACCAGTCTGGGGCTTCAGGTAAGTAAATACAATCACTTGGGGGTGTCTAACATTTGGCACCCCCAAGTGCACAAAGCCTTTCCTTCTCCTTTAAGAACTTCCAGAGGGGCTAGCGGCCTGCCTGCCACTGCAATGACCAAAGGGAGCCGTGCCCAACAGTCTAAGTGAATGGGGGAATTGCTCAACTTCCTGTCTTTCCTCAAAGAAGGATGAGGACAGAGGTGACCAACATAAGTATTTTCTTAGTGGGAGTCCAAATCTGTAGCACCTAGTGGACAGGATTTATTTAAATGATTTATGTTGTGTATGGTGAAATGGGAACCCATGTGTTTAAAGGAATTGTTCAGTATAAAAATAAAAACTGGGTAAATAGATAAGCTGTGGAGAATATTTTTTTTTTTCAATTCAGTTAGTTAGCCAAATATGTAATCTATAAAGGCTGGAGTGACCGATGTCTAATATAAAAGATAGAACACAACTTCCTGCTTCCTCTTGTTTTTGATTGGTTACCAGGTAGTTTTACACTGAACTGTTCCTTTAAATAACCTGCCTTAAAGGGGGTTGCTCTCCTTGGCATTAACTTTTAGTATGATGCAGAAAGTGATATTCTGAGACAATTTCCAATTGTTTGTTATTAGTTATTATTTGTGTTTTTTTAATTATTTAGCTTTTTGTTCAGTACTGCTTCAGTCTCCGTTTTCAGCACTCTGGTTGCTAGGGTCTAAATTACCTTAGCAACCATGTATTTATTTGAATAAGACACTGGAATATGAATAGGAGAGGCCTGAATAGAAAGATGAGTAATAAAAAGGAACAATGACACATGTAACCTTACAGAGCATTTGTTTTTTAAGATGAGGTCCATTTGTAAGCAGGAAAGAGTCAGAAGAAGGCAAACAAATAAAAAACTACAACAGGTAAATAATGAAGACCAATTGAAAAGTTTCTTAGAACTGCCCATTCTATAACATACTAAAAGTTAACAAGAAGGTGAACCAACCCTTTAATATAAAGGAAGTGTCAGCTGTAGAACCCACAAGCTTACATAGGCCAGTCCAATCCTACGTTTCACCAGTGTATTTCCACACGTGTATTGTAAACATGTAATATAACAGCAGCAGTTACCATTATTATAAGCCACTTACCAAAGCATCAAATACCAATATATCATAGGTTTCACTTTCAGAATTCTCCATTATGATGTTAAAAAGGGCATCTAGCGTGTCTTGCAGGAACTGAAAGAAAAATGCTCCATGTGAACTTCATGATAACAGCAGTTGTAAAATGAACACTGCAAATTGGGAGGGTGAGGGGGGTAGGCTGGGAGACACAGGCATTCAAGAAGTAGGCCACGCAATGAATATCAGAAAAAACACTAATGATGTACCAGCAGTTTGCACACAAATATTAAAGGAGGCATATAGGGGCAGATTTATCAAGGGTCAAAGTGAATTCGGGGGAATTTTTCGAAGTAAAAAAATTCGAAATTCAAAGTAATTTTTTGGATACTTCGACCATCGAATAGGATACTAAGACTTCGATTCGAAGAAAAAATCGTTTGAATATTCGACCATTCGATAATCAAAGTACCGTCTCTTTAAAAAAAACTTCGACTTCAATACTTCGCCAAATTAAACCTGCTGAAGTGCTATGTTAGCCTATGGGGGCCTTCTACAACCATTTTCTAAGTCTTCACACATCGAAGTAAAATCGTTCGATCGTACGTTAAAATCGTTCGATATTCGAAGTTGAAGTATTTCAATTCGATGGTCGAATATCGAAGTATTTTTTACCCTTGATAAATCTGCCCCATAGTGTACGTAAAAACCTAATATTGTAGGCAATAATGAGTTGCAGATGGTGCTGCTTTACTTGGGGCTAAAAATTAATATTACTATTCAAAAATGGACACTTTATTGGAGCTTCCTATAGATCTGTATGGTCCCTGTCTGTGTTTTAAAGGACCAGTAACATCAAAATGTTTTTAAAAAAATTTGTTAGCATACCACCAAACAAAAAAAACCCACCAAGACTAATTAAACTTTAAATCGCACAGCCTTTATTAAAAAAATAAAATTTACCAAAACTCCGCTTGTGCGCATCTTCAGAAAAGGCGAAACGGTGACGATCCATTGTGCGACGCTCGATTTCTCCTCCCTGGCTATCTCCTATAAGGAAGGCAGGGAGGATAAATCGAGCGCTGCACGATGGATCACCTTTTCTGAAGAGGAGTGCAAGCGGAGTTTCGGTAAGTTATTTCTTAATAAAGAATGCGATTTTAAAGTTTAATTAGTCTTGGTGGGGTTTTTTTTGAAGTATAATAAAAAAAAAATTATAAATTTTTTTTGATGTTACTGGTCCTTTAAATGAGGGGTGGGGTGTCCTAACAGTGCCTGCCAGAAGCACAGTTAAGAGGGGATAGCCAATCACGGCCCTGCAGTTACACAAGCAAAGACATGCATCAGTTCCCTATCAGGTCAGCCTATCTGCCGATTCTTGTTTTTCACACTTATGAGATAAATTCAGATTTTAGTAAATAATCCCCTATTTTATTAAAAAAAAAACCATGACCAAACTCCCATGCCTTCATTTAGCTCATTTATTAATAAAAAAAAATCAATCTAATCGGATCACAGAAAAACTTGATAAAATCGAGCGAAAACCCGAATTACCAAAGTGCTAAAATGTTTGAGGTTTTTTTCCCCTGAATTGCTTTAATTTTTTCGAGTTTTTAGATTTTCTGGCTAAGCCCATCTCAGACTACAAAAACTTCAAATTGAGATAGGTGCCGCTCCCATTGACTTATACAGGACCTCGACAGGTCTGAGAAGGTGGATTTGTGGATTCAGGATTTTTGCAGCATCTGGGAATACAAAATCTGGAAAAATTCCATATTTTTTTCCCCTCTAAAAAAAGTTTCAAGATTTTAACATTCAGATTTTAATAAATAACCCCCTAAATGTCTCCTTTAATTCTGCAAGTCTCATTTTTACAGTAGGCTTATAATTAGTAGTGAGACCAAACAGAAAGCGTTAACCAAATCAAGTATTTTCTCCAGTCTGCTACCCACTCCTATATAACTCAATAAAATAAAAAATATAAAAGAACATCCATGCTAAAAATTGGAACAATTAGGGAAATTAATGATGCTATCACTTCCACCGTCCAAGTGAATGGTTTACACTGTGGGGCATCTGTACAAGTGGCTGGAGGGCCTAATCTAGCCGGAGGGAGGCAGTTCAGGGAGATTAGTAGCCTTGAAGAAGAAGAGATTTGTCACCGGGCGACTAATCTCCCCGAATCGGAGCATATGCCCTGACACTTAAAGGAAAACTATACCCCCCAAACAATGTAGGTCTCTATAAAAAGATATTGCATAAAACAGCTCATATGTAAAATCCTGCTTCATGTAAATAAACCATTTTCATAATAATATACTTTTCTAGTAGTATGTGTCATTGGGTAATCATAAATAGAAAATTGCCATTTTAAAAAAATAAGGGCCGCCCCCTGAGATCGTAGGATTCACTGTACTCACAAACAAACCAACAAACCATACATGTTAGGTCACATGAGCCAATTAACAGACAGAGTTGTGTCTTTTGCTTCCTCACTTCTTCCTGTTACAGTTAGAGTTGAAGTATTTCTGGTCAGGTGATCTCTGAGGCAGCACAGATAGAGTCACAAAATGGTGGCTCAAGGCAAGAGATGTAAAAGGGCAATATTTACTTAAATATATATTCCAGTTTGGTGAGATTCTTTAATATGCCACTTAATATGATTTGAACTATCTGTTGCTTAAGTGTTCATTTCGGGGGTATAGTTTTCCTTTAAGGCCTTGAGATAAGGCCCTCCAGCCATTTGTACAAATTCCACACAGTGGAAACCATTCACTTGGACGGTGGAAGTGATAGCATCATTAGTTTCCCTAATTGTTCCAACAGACACTCATAAAAGCTCAGTTTTTTTTTTTTTAATTACAAGGTTACTCTTGGTTTCCGTAAATACCAACTCTATTAGCACATTACCTTAACGACTTCTTCCCCGTCAACTTTCATCAGTTGCCGCAGATTCTGCTGCAGCAAATTTGTATTTGAGCGCCATTTCAAGAGACCCAGCAAATCAACTGCAAGAGAAACAATCCATACTCATAAAGAACGAGCAGAACACTTGTTAAAATGACAATATTTATTAGCTGCACTTTAATTGTATGCTCTCAAGGTATAATATATTGCTGTATATTCCAGTAGCGAGCCAGGGGCAGCTGCCTGTTCTACAGAGAAGGAAGGGGAATTTCCTTTTGAGACAAATGGGTTTTGCCAAGTCACCAAAAAAAACAGTGTTACATATCTTAGGTTCCAAGATGAAAGATGGTTTGTGTTACTTCCCTGTTTGTCAAAATTCCTCATATAGTAAATGTATTTCTACTAGAGACAGTCACATAGACAGCCCATGTGTGTTGGACTTCATACAGTAGGAATAGGCTACCCTTATAATAACAGCCTTAAATAGAGATTCAGTGAATCCAGAATTTCTGGATTCAACTAAATACTGAAACCTATGCAAAAGATCTGGCCAAATACTGCTCCCTATCCGAACCCTAACCTGCATAAAATTTTCAGAAAAATGTTTTCTTGTGAAAGAAAAAAAAAAAATCTTCAGGTGTCCAGAGGATTAAAGTCAAATTTAAGAGTTCCAATTCAGTTTGGGTCAGCGCTGGTCAGCTGGTAGACCCCCCCCCCTCCTTCCAGGCTTTGTGTTACCCCGGGGAAATGCCCTAACTTTTTACTTACCCCTCTGTGCAGATTCAGGGATCACAGTTCACGGCAGCCATCTTCTGGGTCTTCGGTAATCTGAGACTGAGACTGGCGAATGTGCAGTTGGAGCAATTTCCCGGTTTGCAACAATTTCACAAGCGCCAAAATAGACGGAAATTGCCAAAGTACCAGAAGGAGACACAAAGACCCGGAAGATGGCTGCCGTGAACTGCGATCCCTGAATCTGCACCGAGGGGTAAGTAAAAAGTTAGGGCATATCCCCGGGGTAGAACTAGGCTGGGGGAGGAGGGTCTACGTAGGGTAAGGGGGTAGGGTTTTCTTTAGTTAGCATTGAATTCTTCTTAAGGCAAGGTCACACAGGGTGTTTTTAAAAATGTGTGATCAAGCGTAAATACTTAACCGAAACCACACGCACACGATAATATGCCTTTTTTAGCCTGTAGTTTTCTTTTCCCAACATGCATTTCTGGTTCTTAATTATTCCACTCAAAAGATTTTTACAAAACTTTTGTGAAAAAAAGCCAAGCGGAAAAGCAATTTACATATAAAATGTAGCTGGACTGTGTCAATACACAGCGTAATTACTTCACCAGCATACAACGCAGGAAATACGTATATATATGCAATTCATCTTGCAAGAGTTCGGCGGCGTATTTCAGCAAAGTGTATTTCCAAACCTAAGGATCTCACAGGCTTCATGGGTTGCCTTGGCGTATTGGCGTTTATGATGAAAAACGTAAATACTGGCATTGCGTGGTGGATGTTGGCTTACAAGTGCCCTGTGAGAATTGCTATAATGCGTTATTTTAAATAGGGCTTCATTTAATGCGTATTTACGCTCAAATACGCGGTTTTAAAAACGCAACGTAAAAAGTGTGACCTCGCCTTTAGAATTTGGCAAATTTGGCCACATTTTTCCCAGTTCTTCACCTTAACTCAACCAACTTTGGAAGATGCTAGTTTTTAAAGAAGAAGGAAAACAAAGCAGTTTATTTACAATAGATTAGCCACAATAGTGCAAGCTAGAATGCTATATTTATTCTGTAGAATACTTTACCATACCTGAGTAAACAGCTCTAGAAAGTCTCTCTGTTTGTTTAGGATAGCAGCTGCCATATTAGCTTGGTGTGACATCACTTCTGCTCACTCATAGCTTTGGGCTCAGATTACAGCAGGGAGGGGGGAGAGAGGAGGAGGGAGGGGGAGAGGAAGAGAAGAGGAGGGAGTGGGAGAGAAGCAAACTGAGCATGCCCAAGCCCTGGAGGTTTAAGCTGAAAACAGGAAGTCTGATACAGAAGCCCATGTGTACACAATAGAAGGAAAGAAATGCTGTGTTTCTTTTGACAGAGGACTCAGAGCAGCATTACTTTTAGGGTTTACTGGTGTATTTATTTAGACCTTTCTGATAAAGCTTAAGTATTTTTAGCCTTTCCTTCTCCTTTAAACATCAAGAATAAGAAGGGTTCCTTAACCCTGCTCTATCCTAAAGACACATTTTCTAGAATATAAGACAAGGAATTCACCATACCATTCTGAGTGAGTTTAGTTGAACAGACCAGTGTGGATATTTGGAAGGAATCCTTGCTGATCGTGCAATTGCCCAGATTAATCATGGTTTTCCCGGAAGTATAGTGTCCCCTTTCTTCCAGTTCAATTTTGGTTGAAGGAAGGCTAAGGTACGTTCCCACATCTTCTTGTTTCTTTCCCTCGGCCTGTTAAGTCAACAGCATGATAAAATATTCAAGAACTAGGATGGCTAATACAAAGCAGAAATCTAATAAGCACAAAGGTTTAAAGTGATTTAGCAGTTTACTGGGGTGACAAACTCAATGGGTTGTGCTTGCGTTCCTTAAGCAGTGGGAAGTGTGTAATTATGTTCAGTTCCCTGGAAAACAGTGCACTTAAACAGTGCGGGGAACCTGCAAAACAAATACTTTATTCATTGCTAACATCAGCCAGCTCTCGTCGATATGTAGGAAAAAATGCTCTTAATTACTGCGATGCTTTCATTTTCGTATTGTGATTCATAATATTGTTATATCAATCATACGCATTAAATCACTGGTAAAAACAAGGAGTCATCTGAAATGCACACCTCCCATTATCTCATCAGACAGACTGTAGCAGCGAGTTAGCAGTATATTATTACACAACCAGCCAATACACGTTAAAACCAACTTAGACTAACTGACGTTTATATGCAACATTTTTTTCTAAGGGAACCACTCACAATTTTTAATAATAATAAGGCCTATTGTGCCAAAGGCATGATGTTGGCAACACATAGTAAAATCAGATGGATCACTAGGCCACACATCGTGACCATGAATATTTTGCAAGATTAAAATGTTGACTCTCTGCATTATTCATTATAAATGCCCACAAAAGAGTGTGAAATAGTTGGTATATATTGGGGAAAACTGTTGGGAAATTGACTGAAAGCTTAAACCTAAAGGTGGCCATACATTATAAGTAGATTCAACCATTACTAATTATAAGACCTTGCCAAATGAGCGGATCTTCCCCCTGTTGGGAAATTGACTGAAAGCTTCAATGTAAAGGTGGGCGTACATTATAAGTAGTGATGAGAATTTTTTTGGGCAAAATTTTGCAGCGAAAATGAATATTTTGCAGGATTAACATGTTGACTATCTGCATTATTCATTATAAATGCCCACAAAAGAGTGTGAAATAGTTGGTATATATTGGGGAAAACTGTTGGGAAATTGACTGAAAGCTTAAACCTAAAGGTGGCCATACATTATAAGTAGATTCAACCATTTATAATTATAAGACCTTGCCAAATGAGCGGATCTTCCCCCTGTTGGGAAATTGACTGAAAGCTTAACATTATAAGTACATTATAAGTAGTGATGAGAATTTTTTTGGGCAAAATTTTGCAGCGAAAATGAATATTTTGCAGGATTAACATGTTGACGATCTGCATTATTCATTATAAATGCCCAGAAAAGAGTGTGAAATAGTCGGTATATATTGGGGAAAACTGTTGGGAAATTGAGAAAGCTTTTACCTAAAGGTGGCCATACATTATAAGTAGTGATGAAAAAAAAAAATTGGCAAGTTTTGCAGTGAAAATGACGCCCATAGAGTCTAACAGGTGAAAAGAATTGTTGTGCGTCAAAAAAAATGATCGCCCATAGACCAATGAATTTCGAAAAAAATTTTGATGAAGTGAAACGCGTCAGATTCACCCATCACTAATTATAAGACCTTGCCAAATGAGCGGATCTTCCCCCTGTTGGGAAATTGACTGAAAGCTTAAAGGTGGGCGTACATTATAAGTTAAAAAAAAAAAAAAACACAAAATAGTGCTACACACACACTCTCACCGCTCTTTGCAGTGTCGGGTGCCATCTGTGACCCTGTCTGCCCAGGTCTGGTTCACGTACAAGAAAATACTTCAGCAGCATTCCGATTATGGTGAAAAAATTGGTACTTTATTCGTGCCTCAAGCTAAGCTTAGCTTGAGGCACGAATAAAGTACCAATTTTTTCACCACAATCGGAGTGCTGCTGAAGTATTTTCTTGTACGTACATTATAAGTGATGAGAAAAATGTTTTGCAAAGTTTTGCAGCGAAAATGACGCCCATAGAGTCTAACAGGTGAAAAAAATTGTTGTGTGTCAAAAAAAAAATTGTCGCCCACAGACTTCAATGCATTTTGACAAATTTTCGATGAAGCAAAACGCGTCAGATTCAACCATCACTAATTATAAGACCTTGCCAAATGAGCAGAATTTTTTTTTTTATCAAGTTTAGCCGTGAAAAGGTCGTCCATAGACCAATGCATTTTGACAAATTTTTAATCTGCTCATTCAGCAAGGTTTTATAATGTCTGGCTACCTTTAGATTTAAGTGATTAGTCAATTTTACAACAGGAAATTCCCCCTTATTTGCCCACCAAAGGGTGGTGATATCGGGCTAATCCGATCATTTGACCCTAAGGATTTCTGTGTATTGTCTTTCTGAAATCTAGTAAGTTCAAAAATTGGAATTAGGTTGTTACCTTGTAAACTATCAGATCATGCTCCCCATCCCTTAACGTTGTTCCATCATATCTCATCAGTTTCACAAAGGCGACTGCAAATGCTTTTTCATTTTTATCTTTAGCTGCATCAAAAGGCAAAAAGAAAACATAATGGGGTCACTAAACAATTTAATAGAACATCTTCCCTATAAACATGTAGTTCGCTTTCATTCATAACAGCTTCTTAGTTTGCTAAATTTTTGTTGTTGATGGGGTTTTTTTTTTTCCTTTGAATGGGAGTCACTGACAGCCCGCCAGAAACTATTGCTTTTTCGAACCTACATTTTGATTGTTATTTATATTACTAGCACAGTCATTTTGGATCAAAGTGCTTTGCATGGTGGAAGAAGAACACCAAATTCCAAGAAAAACACCTGCTACCTACGGTCAAATTTGGTGGAGGTTCCATCATGCTGTGGGGCTGTGTGCCTAGTTCAGTGACTGGGGCCCTTGTTAAAAAACTTCGAAATCTACAAAGACATTTATGCAGAGGGAAAAGTAAAATATTCTGGAATGGCCGTCACAGTCCCCTGACTTGAATAACATGGAAAATCTATGGGATTATTTGAAGCCGGCTGTCCATGCTTGGCAGCCATCAAATTTAACTGAACTGGAGAGATTTTGTATGGACGAATGGTCAAAAATACCCACATCCAGAATCCAGACACTCATCAAAGGTTATAGGAGGTGTCTAGAGGCTGTTACATTTACAAAAGGAGCTCAACTAAGTATTGATGTAATATCTCTGTTGGGGTGCCCAAATCTATGCACCTGTCTAAATGTCACTGCTGAATTACCACTGTTTCCATAAGGCATGTTATATATTAAAAGGAAGTTGCTACTTTGAAAGCTCAGCCAACAATAAAAAAAACTACAAAGACTTAAGAGGGGTTCCCAAAATTTTTCATATGACCGTATGTGTGCCCTTGGTTTGTGTGTGAGCACAGTGAGGCATGTGAGGGGCCTTAGTACCTAAAACTGAAGATTTTCTCTTAAAGATTATGGCACAAACTACAACTACATTTTATTAAAATGATTTCGATGGAGCAGTGTTTTACATATAGGCTGTTTAATGCAATGTATTTTATATAGACCTGCAATGTTTTGGGGTATAGTTGCCCTTAAAAAAAACACAAACATAAAAGAAATGAAGATTATTGCAAACCATCTCAGAATATCAGTCTACATCACAAAAAAAAAAAATAATTGTAAGACAAACTACTTGTCACGGCCGGCACCCAATACCAGAACAGGTGCCAAGTACCCTGGTCTTGGCTCGGCTTCACCAGTAGTGTGACCACCGTTGGGCTTCGGGAGGAGCCCTCATCTTACTTGGGTGCCACCTGGACTTAACGAGGGGTACAAGGCAAGATGTTCTGGCTAGCAGAGGGGCACGGCAGGTAGAAAGTCTTTTGGGCCGAAGGTTACGGTACAAATGGAGCAGGCAAGAGAATCGTCAGACAGGCAGGGTCGAGGCAGGCAGATATCATGAATTGTCAGGCAGGCAAGGGTCAAACCGGGTAATCAAACAGATGGGGTCAGGCAGGAAGAGTAGTCGAGATGCAGGCAAAGGTCAGAATTCGGATATCAGAATAGTCAGGAACAGGCAGGGATCAAAACCGGAATAGCAGATACAAATACTCAGGAACAGACAGCACAAGGCTTCAGGAACCACCAGAATCAAGATTCTATCACGGGCACTGGCTGGGAGTATGAATGGGCCTTAAATACTTTCAAATTTCGCGCCAAAACGTGCGCCAATGCGCGTTGGCGTAATCACGCCAGTGCGCCTGTACCTTTAAGAGGCGCGCCCTAAGAAACCAAGATGGCACCAGCGCTGGAGGCAGGAGAAGGAGCGCGGCGGCATGGCGGCCGTCCACGCCGCCGCACCACTAGACCACCAGGTATTTTTATTAAACTACTCCTTTAAGATGACCGATTTAGATTTACAGATTTGTAACTTACAGTCCTGGGATGATCTGTGGCGGAATGAAAATCTTAAATGGCTACGATTCACGTCTTCAATTGGGATGGCAACCTTTACAGAGAAAAACAACATCAGAAGAATTAGAAAAATTTGAATTTTTATCCATGTATCAAAACCATGCTTGATATATTTTAAACGGTCACAACCGTAACATTTGCACAAACTGCAGCAGCAGAAGGACGATATACTTACTTTTACAGTCTCAAACCATCGGGGTTGCTTCACTTGATAGTACACAACGGATTTGTACTCGGAAATGGGTTCATCGCCTGCCCCCAGGTAAATAACATTCTTGGGCAAGAGAGAAAGAGAGAGTGAGAAATTTAGATTCTCATAAATTTTCCTGTTTTTCTGGTTTCACTGCCTTCAGAACCGAATAGTAAAATTGAAAATTTTGGATGTTTACCAGGAAGAATTTCAAGCAATTTATTTTGTCAAAGGGATCAGAGAAGTGCTACAAAAAGCAGAGCTAAAGAACACTATTGGCATATAAAATGGCATCTACAGTATTAGGAAAAAAATGTTTCCCACACTGGAGGTAAAGGCTAATAGAGTCCCCACTCTGGCTAGGGGAAATAATAGAGGTATGGGATCCATTATCTGGAAACCCATTATTCAGAAAGCTCATAATTAAAGAATGCTGTTTTCCTTTTTCTCTGTAGTAATAATAAAACAGTAGCTTGTACTTGATCCCAACTAAAATATAATTAATCTTTATTGGAAGCAAAGCCAGCCTATTGGGTTCACGTGGTTTTCTAGTAGACTAAAGGTATGAAGATCCGAATTATGGAAAGATCCTGTGATAAAACAAACTTTTAAGCTGGAGGAAAAAAAATGTCAAATGTTATCTTATTGCTTAGTATTGCAAAATACACATAATTGGCCCCAAGAGCCTATGCAAGAGCAATGTACTGTCTGGATCCTACATTCAGACTAAACTGGGCATGCTCCCCAAATGGCACCCCATTGGCCCAGCAGTATTAACTATGATTGTCACCATTAGAACTACGGTTGCCACCTTTTTGGAAAATTTTCACCGGCTAGTGGTGGCGCCAGGAACAAAAGGGGTGGGCTGTGACGTCAATGGGGGTGGGAGCCACAGCACACGATGGGCAGAAGGCAGCTAAAAAGGTAAGTTTTGCTCGGATTGGGGGCAGGTAAAGGGCCTTTTTTAGGGGTATTACAAATTTACCGGCAACTATATTGGCGACTATATTGGCGGTAAATTTGTAACACCAGCCCTGGCAGGTGTTTTACCGGCTATGCCGGTAAAATACAGACTGGGTGGCAACCCTAATTACAACTCATGGCCAGATTGGTCCCTATAATGGCCCGCCTGGCCCATCATGTAATGGGCCCTTCTGGAAGCTGCCTTTGTGGTTGGCAGAAGGAATCAATGCCTGTTCTGCATTTGCGACAGGGGCTGTTCCCTTTCTGGCTTACAAACTTGGCTACCTAAAATTCTAAATTGTTCGTCTTTTTAGATACATGGAGGATAACAGAGACTGCCCAGCTATAAACCATCACAGCTGTACCCACATGTTCCAGTAACCAACAATAGCAGTGCTCAGCCCTGGAATCATCCACAAGCAGAACTACTGAATGCCGGCTGGCTACCATCTAAACCTGTGATATTGACATTGCCATGTTACAATAAAGAGCTGCAATTCCTAAAGGAGTTGTGTTGTGTGAGTCCTGCCCTAAGCCCACGTCTTCTCGTGGCAAGGTGTCACGACAAATCCATTATCAGGAAACTCCCAGATCATTCTGGATGATAGAACCCATACCTGTATTACCATTTATATATTGCCCCAAAAATGTACTACAGAGTATGTCCAGTCTCTCCAGGCAGAGTATGTCCAGTTCCTCCCCAATGGAGTTTTCATACATGCATACACACAGGTTAATTCAATCAGAAGCCAATTAACCTATCAGTATGTGTTTAGAGGGGAGGAGGAAATAGAAGCAGCCCGAGGTAACCCACGCAAACACAAGGTCAACATACAAACTAAGAATTAAACAACTATGTGCACTTATTCACAAAAAAAACAAGACACACAACTGTGTTCACCAGCCAGAAGAAACAATACAGCAACTTCAGTGAACATGTAGAGATGCAAATATGCAATGTTCTGCTCTAAATACATAAGCTATTTTCTCTTACACTCTGTGCAATAATTTGCAGCATCAGCAGAACGAGGGCCAATATTTTACACACAGGAATTGGCGTTACCACTATGGAGCCTTTCTCTCGTGATTCTGCATGAAACCGCTCTTTATCAGATCATTTGGAAAAACCATGCACAATAGAAAAGGCTCATTTAGGGTTAGTTCACATGAGGAGATTCGGGGAGATGTTGTCGCCTGGTGACTAATCGCCTCTTCTTCTGGGCGACAATCTCCCCGAACTGCCTCTGCGTGTCTCCTCATCTGATATAATGAAAAGTCGCCTGCACTATAGCACACGTGGCGCTTCATTTCCCGAAGTCGCCCTAAGTTTCCTCGTGAGGCAACTTCGGGCGACATCTGAAAACGCAGCGCTGCGTGTGCTTTAGCGCAGGCGACTTTTCATTATAGCAGATGGAAAGACAGGCAGAGGCAGTTCGGGGAGATTGTCGCCAAGAAGAAGAGGCAAATTGTCGCCAGGCGACAAAATCTCCCCGAATCTCCTCGTGTGAACTAACCCTTAGACTGGAAGTTATTTTGAGTAGGGCCCTCGAATCCAATTTCTATTCTGTAACCCTATTGTTTTTTTCATTGAATTCACAGAATTTTTGTAAGGCCCCTGTTTGTAAGAAATGATTGTACATGGCTGCGTAAGTTGCTAGTATTCTACAGTAAAACTGAAAGTGTATCAAAGTAATTAAAATATAATGTACTGTTGTGCTGCACTGGTAAAAGCAGTGTGTTTGCTTCAGAAACACTACTATAGTTTATATAAATAAGATGCTGTATTTAACAGGGCTTATCGGTTATCTGCTATGTAATCTGTGCCTTTTCTACTTTCTTACCAGCTTGAATGGCTGCCCCCATGGCTACACAGCAGCTTGTTTATTTAAACTTTACTTGTGTATCTGAAGTAAACACACAGCTTTTACCAGTGCATGCTAAGGCCCCGGACACACATATTTGCAGTGCTTTCGGCGAGGTGCGCACCGTAAACTGACCACCGCGTAAATACGCAAGAGTAGAGTGCCACTGCCAAAGGTTGAAACAGCTAGCGTATTTACGCAGTGGTAGGCTTTTTTTTTTTTTTTTTAAACTATGCAAATATCCTCACGTGTCTGGGGCCTAAGGGTGGTGGCAGACGGGGAGATTAGTCACCCAGTGACACTTCTTCTCTACTGTGGCCGACTAATCTCCCATAAAATGTCTTCCCGCCGACAAGAAAACGAATCGCCGGCGGGATGGCATATGAATCGCTTTGAATTTCCAAAGTTGCCTCACGAGGAAACTTCTGCCGACTTCGGAAATCTGAAGCAATTCATATGTCAATTCGTATGCATTTCGGGGAGATTAGTCGCCCACAATAGAGAAGAATTGTCGCTGGCCGACTAATCTTCCCATGTGCCGTCACCTTTACAGTATATTATATGTTAATTGCTTTAAAACGCTTTAATTTTTTGGAGTAACTGTTTCTTTAAGCCTCTGCATAGAATGCAGTGTGTAAATTCTCTGCTCTGGTGTCACGTTTGAAAGCAAATAATCCATATTACCTCCAATCTTTTTCCATCTTCATCAAAGACTGAAAGCGATACTTCTACATTCTTCTGAGCAGTTTTGTTACCTCTGTCAAAGTCCCCTTGAATTAATGTGACATATATGTCATTGCGCACATCACCTAAGAGTAATATGAGAAGAATAAAAGTATAAGAGGCCGGTCATAAATAGGGGCTGCAACATTGCTTCACAGTGATATGGTGTAATGGGGGGGAGGTAACACAACACTTATGGCCTTTAAAACAGACTTCTTCTTGAATGACGTTTGGATATGGAAATAATTGCCAATAGGATGCCATTTTACAATGACAGGAACGTGACAAAGCCTAACTTTAAGTCATACAAGTATGAGATCTGTTATCTGGAAACCCATTATCCAGAAAGCATTTTAACCAGTTAAAGGGGACCTGTCACCCGAAGAAATATTTTTCTATCATGTTAATTGAGCAAAATAAACTTTACTTACAGTATATTTATTATTTACATTGTGCTTCCTTCAGTCTGGAAATGACACAATCACAACACACAGGCAGGAGCCATTTTGTGAACACTGTTATTAAGACAAATTGTGTATCATCCCAGAATCTTGTGTATGCACCAGAATGGGGGACCTAATGTCCATGTGCAGTGCCCTACACAATTACAGAGGCTGAGGAGGGAAGGGGCAATGTGAGAATTGCAGTGACATATGAATTGCTGAATGGAAAGTGAAAGTAATTGACTGCTCCACCTCTATGCCTCAATATATGATTGACAGCTCAGATTTTTAAACAACTTTATAACAGGTATGGATGTCTAAATGAAAAAAATACTTTGTGTTTCAGGTTTAATTTGGAAAGAACTTTGATTATAAAGCTTTTTGTGTGTAGGTGACAGGTCCACTTGAATACATTTTTTTTGTGAATGATTTCCTTTCTCTCTGTAATAATAAAACAGTAGCTTGTACATGATCTAAACTAATATATAATTAACCCTTATAGGAGGGAAAACAACCCTATTGGGTTTATTTAATTTAAATGTTTTTTTTAGTACAGTTACGGTATGGTGATCCAATTATGGAGAAAAACGTTATCTGAAAAACCCAAGGTCCTGAGCATTCTGCATAACAGGTCCTATAGCTGTATAACCTCTATGTGCATTGGCATTTCCAATTATCATTATGGGGGGTAAAATAAGATGGTTATTGAAAATGGCAATGCACTTCGAGGTTATACAGCTATAGGACCTGTTATCCAGAATGCTTAGGATCTGCAGCATACCTTAAGTCTGCTAAAAATCATTTAAACATTACATAAACCCAATTAGATTGTTTTGCCTCCAACAAGGAGTGATTATTTCATAGTTAGGATCAAATACAAGGAACTGTTTTTTTGTTACAAAAATTTTAATTCTGTATTTAAAATAGAGTCTACGGGAGATGGCCGCCCTTTAATTCGCAGCTTTCTGGATAACTGGTTTCCCAATAACAGATCCCGTCCCCAGCAGCTGGCATCATTTCATCTTGGCGATAGCAGGGAATTCGGCATTAATCACTGATTACTGCAGATGTCACTTTTGGTTTAGATCACAAATGAGATACCAAACCGGTGTGTTGTTATGAAGGTCACCTCTCAGGTATACAGAACGGATAATCATTGCTGTGATCTTTCTCTGAAACAATAACCTTCAGAGTGCTTAGATACACAGAATAATAACAGGCCGAGGAACAAAGACAAAATAAACATAAACTGCATCAATTTGTACAGATTAGAACAATAGGCAACATTCAACTATAATTTTGTAAAAAAAAATAAATAAGCAAAAGTTCTCTTTGGAGAGGGCACTGTAAATGGAACATGAAATAGTTGAAGTGAATGCATTTTTGCACCCAGGATGACGCCTGTAAGTGCAGACACACGAACGAGCAGAGACCTGTGTGGATTGGCGGATTCGCAGCCTGAGCATTTCGGCTATTGGTTTAATCTAACAAAACAAATATTGAGTTATCATACAAGTATGGGATCTGTTATCTGGAAACCCGTCATCCAGAAAGCTCTGAATTACGGAAAGGTTGTTTCTCATTTTATCCAAATAATCCGCAATTTTAAAAATGTATTTTTATTTCCTTTTTCTCTGTATTAATAAATCAGTGTCTTGTAGTGGTGTGTGGGTCGAGAAACCAGGGTCCCTAACCCGCCCTCTCCCAACCTGCACCCGGTCTGTCGTTCCCCCGCTATTTATAGACCCATGTCAACCCCCTACGCAGTGACATCATGAAAGAGGCAGGCGATAGTCTATATACACCGCACATGCAGAGCTCACGGGCGCCATCTTATTCTCCTTCCGGAAATCTGCGTATCTTCTTCCTTCCCTTCGGCAATTTCCGTCTCTTTCAAATTACGGAAAAATCAGTTATCTGCAAAACCCCAGGTCCAGAGCATTATGGATAACAGGTCCCATACCTGTAGTTAGATAATTAGAATGCAGAGACTCCCCTTGGCAACCCTCTGGTACTAGTGATAATAATGCATTTGTCTGTTAATCATTTAGAATTGCCATACCTTGGCTCTTAACGGAGAAGGAAAGGCCAAAAGTTAGGCACCCCCAAGTGATCACATTTACTTATGTGGCACTCAGGGCCAGTGCTCCTATCAGCAGAAAACGGCCCCAGCCCAGGATTCTTCCAGTGAGCACCAAAAATCAATCGTCTTCCGGCTTCTTCTTTGTTCAAATTTCCAGGGGCAGACGCATTTGCAGTAGAATGTGCAATAGAATGAAAAAGCAGTGCCCGAGTAGCCACAAGAATAAAGAAAATGACGGAAGACAATCGCTTTGTGGTTCTCGCTGGAATAAACCTGGGCCGGTGCAGTTTTTGATAAGACCACCGGCCCGGGGTTTCAGGTAAGTACATGCGATCACTTGGGGGTGCCTAAATTTTGGCACCCAAAGGAAAAAGACCTTTCCTTCTCCTTATAGCTGAACAACCCCATTTACTGTATATGCCAAGAGATGCTTTGTCTTTATGAGAACTATTCAAAAAGCTAAATGTAATTCCTAAAGAGAAGGTAAGTGGCCATTATAGTAGGGCAGCAAATTATGGTCTATTATCATGTGCTCCTTGTGTACAAAATAAACTGTCACAAACAGCCTGAAACTTTAAAAAGAAGGAAATAAAAAAGGGGAACCCCTGAATGTGGGAGTAGTTGGTCTCTTATTTGAGAAGGATATGAGTAACCAGAACAGTGCAGGGATTCCGAATGAAAAGAAATGTGGACACCCTTTACTTGTTTGAGTTCACTATGTGTTTGAGTTACAAGAACACTTCCTAGTGTATGGGACATGTAATGCAGAATGTTTGGGACCTGGGATCTACTAGAAAATCCTATAAACATTAAATAAACCCAATTGGCTGGTTTTGCTTCCAATAAGGATTAATTATATCTTAGTTGGGATCATGTACAATGTACTGCTTTATTATTACAGAGAAAAAGCAAATCATTTTTAAACATTTGGATTATTTGGATAAAATTGAGTCTATGAGAGATGGCCTTTCTGTAATTAGAAGCTTTCTGGTTAAGGGGTTTCCAGATAACTGTTTCCAAACCTGTATATAAAAGTGTACTGCATGAGGAATTATGTAATTCACAATATAAAGTGATAAAAAAAAAACTTCCCAGAGCTAGAAATGAATACAGGCAGTAATATCCGCACTATGAATAGAAGGATTTAAAGAACATATCAGAAAATACAGAAAGCATAAATCTATATATGTGTATATATACACCTGGCATGATGATCTCTGGAAATCCCATTTTCCGAGCAACAGCTGTTGACCTGTCCACTAGATGAGGAAATTCCTTGCGAATCTGATGAATGTCACCAGGCAGCAATTTCACTGTGACCCATAAACCTGTAAAAAGAATAAGGCAGGTCTTCAAAAAATGATTGAGTTCAGAATGTGGAGCATTTCTTCTCAGACTCCATAAGCGCACAGCTAATTAGGAAGACATTCTGTATAACAACACACCATTAACAGTACTGAGTGATCCTCCTCAGACTTACATTCATCTGTACTGGTTTGAATGAACAGCATTAAACAAGTTAATTGCCATATTTACAGATGGAGAAGATTCAAGAGCACCTATGGGTGTAAATATACTGTACATACACAGCTACGACATTCGTGTAAGACAGATATAGCGAGATCTGCTCCATAAATTGACAACAACCGTTCATCATTAATTGGTTTTTTTTTTTCATTTAAAAGCTAAATAGAAAGAACATTTAGTAAATTATCCCAGAGGGGGCGTGGGCTATTATGGCAGAAAGCTTCATGAAAGAAATCTCTGAGAACTAACAACCCCGTCCGAAAAAAGAAAAGCCCCTACCTACTACCCTAGGTAGTCCCCCTCCCTGCTTCTCCCCTGCATAGTTAATTTCCCCTGAAAGTGTCCCGGATACATTGATTATGTATCGATGCAGAGTAAGCTCAGCGGTGCTCATGGGCGCCATCTCATGGATCTTCATCTGAAAGGGAGTACTGTATTGGCACATGCACGGTTGGAGCAGTCTTCAAGGTCGTAGCAACTGCACATGCGCCAAAAGTGCAATGAATTGCCGAAGGGAAGGGAGCGGACCCGAATCTATAAATCAATCCATCTATCTAACTACCCCTCTATCTATCCATCCATCTACTCTTCTATCTATCCATCCATCCACCCCTTTATCTATCCATCCATCCACCCCTTTATCTATCCATCCATCCACCCCTTTATCTATCCATCTATACACCCATCTACCTATCCATCTTTCTATTTTCTATTTATCTATCCATCCAGCTATCCCTCTATCTTTCCCCCTCTACCAGTTCATCCATCTACCCCTCTATCAATCTATCCATCTACCCCTCTATCTATCTACCCCTCTATCTATCTACCCCTCTATCTATCTACCCCTCTATCTATCTACCCCTCTATCTATCTACCCCTCTATCTATCTATCTATCGACCCCTCTATCTATCTACCCATCCATCTACCCATCCATCTACCCATCCATCTACCCATCCATCTACCCATCTATCTATCTATCTATCTATCTATCTATCTATCTATCTACCCCTTTATCTATCCATCTATATACCCATCTACCTATCCATCATATTAATTATCCATCTATCTTCCCCTCTATCTATCCATCTACTCTTCTATCTACTCCTCTATCCATCCATCCATCTACACCTTTATCAATCCATCTATATACCCATCTACCTATCCATCTTTCTATTTATCTATCCATCCATCCATCTATCTATCTATCTACCCCTCTATACATCTTTCCCCCTCTCAATCCATCCATCTGCCCCTCTATCTATCCATCCATCTGCCCCTCTATTGATCCATCTTTCTATCCATCTATTCTATACATCTTTCTATCTATCTTTCTATCTATCTTTCTACCTATCTATCTACCCATCCATCTATGCATATATATATATATCCATCTATCTTTCTATCCATCTTTCTATCCATCTATCTATCCCTCTATACATCCATCTATCCATCCATTGATGCATGTATCTATCTATCTATCTATCTATCCATCTTTGTATCTATCTATCCATCTATCTATCTATCTATCTATCTATCTATCTATCTATATCTATTGATCTATCTTTATCGCTCTATTTTAATCTATCCATCTTTGTATCTATCATCTATCTTTATCGCTCTATCATTATCTCTCTCTAACCTTCACTCCCGAAGAAACTTAAAACCCCGCTCTGAAAGTACTAAAGATATCTTGCACCGCTTTGAATCAAAACTCAAGAGGTACTGCATGTGTTTTGATGCACCGGACACAACTGCAGTCGACTCAACTCAGACTGCACCCGCAATTATGCTGAAATAATGGGAAAATGCTATGTGATGGCTAAAAAAAAAACCTAGTAATTTGCATCTGAAATAGCATTTTGCACATGCTGCATGCATAAAGGCCCCTTAAATTTTTTTCTTAATAATCTTATTCTCTGCTTGTGTTTTACATCTACATAAAATATTATATAATTAAATTGCAATAAAGCAAGCGAACTGCAATAGCTACAGCTTATGTTAATAATGGCAGATGCATAAAGACTTACCTTGACCTTTGTGGTTGACTTCTTTAGCAACAATCACTTTGTTAATAACAGCCTGAAGGAAATCACTCTCCCCGGCCACCCTGGGTGAAAAACGGGATGATATATTCAGCTGCTTGTGTCGATTGGCGTCATCCAATGCAAGCCTGGAGTGTGACAGACACCACCACAGCAAACATAGGGCCACAGTACGACCACACAAACAAGGGAATGGATAAGATCATAGCACAGATTCACAAAGTAAATATTAGTTCACAAAAAAAAACAAGGAACAGAAATAGATGAAAAGAAAGATACAGAAAGATCGTTACTCGGAAGGAAAATAACTTAGGGATAGAAAGAAAATAGCTTTAAACATTACAAGAGAGGTGATTATTAAACACACCCCTATCAAATGCAAATGCATCAGGCTGCAGAAAACAGTTACACAGGTCACAAATGCATGATTGCAAACTCCATTCTGCTACAGGTAAGGGATCTGTTGTCTGGAAGGGACCTTGGGCTTTCTGGATAACGGGTCTTTCCATAATAGAAAGCCTTAGGGCTACTAAAAACGATTACTAATTTTTTTTACCATCAATATTGGATTTATGCTGACTTAGCTACTATCAATATCAACACAATAAAAAACAGTTCAATCAAAAATAAGGCACTGATCATCTAAGATAAATGGCACAGCTTTATTTTAGAGATCTCTGGATAACGGGTTTCCGGATAATAGATCCCCTACACGTACAAGAAAGGCATACAGTTTCACAATATCCTTTCTGATTAATGAATAATTAGGGAGGGAGTGTTGAATACCTGCTTATAATTCTACTCCAAACATTCACAGGAAATATAAACCAATCAGTAATATTTATAAGGGAATACACAATAATGGAAAACAATACTATACTTAAGAGAGAAAAAAAAAAAAACTTTTAACGCTGTTATTGAGTAGGTAGACATTTCTGTACATGCTTAATATGGCTTTTTTGCCTGCCTTGGTAGAGAAATTCAAATATGCTGGTTATTCATAATGAAATATATCTTATTTAAAGCGACAGTATACCCCTTTTTCCAACAAGAGCTTAAAGGAGAACTAACCCCCCTATAAGAAAAGCCCCATCTACTGGTACCCTAGCTAGTCCCTCCTCCCTGCTTCCTACCCTCATAGTGCATTATTCCAGAAAGCGCCCCTGGACAGCATGCTCACTTATTTATGCAGAGTAGCGCATGAGCGCCATCTTCCGGGTCTTCAGTCTTCGTCGGATCCTCTTCCTTCCATTCGTCAATTCACTGAACTTTTCAGCATATGAGCTGACTGCTGGGCTGCTCTAACTGCACATACACCAAACATGGCTTTTGCTTACCCCAACAAGACCGAAGACCCCGAAGATGTCGCGTCCATGAGCGCCACTGCATTACTCTGCATTAGGGATGCACTAAATCCACTATTTTGGATTCAGCCAAACCCCCAATTCCTTCAAGAAATTTTCTGCCGAATATTGAACTGCATCCTAATTTGAATATGCAAATTAGAAGTGAGAAGAGGAAACATTTTTTACTTCCTTGTTTTGTGACAAAAAGTCACGCAATTTCCCTCCCCGCCCTAATTTGCATATGCATATTAGGATTCGGTTCGCCCGGGCAGAAGGATTCAGCCGAATTCGAATCCTGCTGAAAAAGGCCAGATCCCAAACCGAATCCTGGATTCAGTGCATCCCTACTCTGCATAAATAAGTGAGCATGCTGTCCAGGGGCACTTTCTGGAATAATTCACTATGAGGGTAGGAAGCAGGGAGGAGGGACTAACTAAGGTAGCAGTGGGGCTTTTCTTATAGGGGGGTTAGTTCTCCTTTAAAGGGATGGTTCACCTTTAAGTTAACATTTAGTATGTTATAGAATGAAAAATGCTAAGCAACTTTTCCATTGGTCTAAATTTTTTCTTTTTTGTAGTTTAAGTATTTGCCTTCTTCTTCCCACTCTTTCCAGTTTTAAAATGGGAGTCACTGACCCCATCTAAAAACCAATGCTCTGTAAGGCTACAAATGTATTGTCAATGGTACTTTTTATTACTCATCTTTCTATTCAGACCTTCTCCTATTCATATTCCAGTCTCTTGGTCAAATGAATGCATGATTGCTAAATTTATTTAGATCCAAGCTACCAGATTGCTGAAACTGCAAACCGGAAAGCTGCTGAACAAAAAGCTAAATAACTCAAAAAACACAAATAATAAAAACATTAAAACAAATTGCAAATTGTCTCAAAATAACACTCTCTACATTATACGACAAGTTCATTTAAAGGGGAACAACCCCTTTAACCAATAAGTCATAGGTTATAATATTTTTAATAATTTCTTGCACTAAACAGGTAAATTAAATTGCTTTCCCTTTACTTACTTTATGTCACAAACAAAGTCTGCAGCTTTGGGTTTATGTTTACAAAAATCACTTATTTAAAAATCAAATAAGGAAAATATGGTAGGGTGGACTATTAAAAAAACAAAAAAAAAACAAAGGAAGAACATATTTGTCTTAATTGTCCTCGTTTTTAGCAAGTGTGTGTGCAGGTGTTTTCTTGAATCAATGAAGAGCATCTGAAGCGGACACATTCATAGGAGGAAGAAAAAGGACAGAAATGCAAGAAAAGACAAAAGTTAAAGTGCAAGGAATGAGAAGGAAAGAAAGTTAACCTAAAGCAGTTTATCTCCTTCAAACCAGTTATGTGAAAATGTAAAACCTGGCAGTCAGACAAGATATCGACATTTTTACACACTGCATGATGCATCACATGAAAAACATAATGGGGTTGTTGCAACATGACCCTAAAGTTGAATGGGTTTTGTTGGTGCTAGAAAGAATTAGAGGTGACAGCAGCAAGACTTTGCATTTACAGCATGTCAGGGCGGTGACTGTAACTGGAAGTTGCATCAGTCTTGCAACACAAATGAGTGCAATCTTTCCTTCTTGCCACGGACGTGACTGCAGATAAAATGTGTAAAAAAAAAAAAAAAAAAAAAAAAAAAAAAGCTGCAATTTTTCTAGCAGGAGAATTTATAGCATTGCAATCATAGTGTAATGCTAACGAGAGGCCTGTAATATCCAAAGTTAAAGGACATGTAAACCCTCCCCGCAAAAATGTAATCAGTGAACAGCCTCTTTGGAAACTTTAGATAACTGCCACTCTGGTTGTTAATCAGTTAACAGTAAGGCTGCAGCTTCCCCTTAATCACTTAGGATTCCTTCTCCTCCTCTAACCCACTCGGCCCACTCCCTCAGGAATTTACTTTGGCTGTTGGCTAATAAGCTTGCTCAGTTTTTCTCAGCTCAGATTACTAAATACACCCTCCAGTCTAACAGCCAATTAAGAGATAGCATTGCTGGTTGCCATAGAAACTCTAGCTGTCTGATTTTATTTTTTTTTCTCCTAACCACCTCTCCTGAGCTCAGCTTAACCATTACAGTGATCAACCCCAGCAGAACTTTTTATCAAAGTATGTTGGGCCTGTGTAAACCTGCATTCTGCACTGCATGAACTTAACAGCATTGTTTGAAGATGTCAATGTTACTGATGGTGTGTCAGTAAAAAAATGGCCGCCGGGTGAAAGCTGGTATTTGTTTAAGAAAAATGTTATGGCGCTGGCAAATGGAGGGGTATATGCAGTACAATGATGTGGCTTGGGTGGGGAAGATATGCCCAACTTATATACATGGTAGGAAAATGTAGGCTTTACATGTCCTTTAAGACATGGTTTCTTCATTACACTGATGGAGCTGGTTTTGCAGGGGCTGCTATAAGAATTACATGTGCAATGTATTTGATGTAGAATCATGGGATGTGCCAACCAATACGAGTTGCAGGCATGGGTCTTTTTCTTAGACAACTATTATGACGGAGTGTGGCATAAAACGTAGCAACAACAATAAATTTGTAGACTTAGATAGCATCTGATTTTAGATGGGGTTGCTGAACCCCATTTGAAAGCTGGAAAGAGTCGGAAGAACAAGGCAAATAATTCAAAAACTAAAAGCTAATTGAAAATTTGCTTTGAATTAGCTATTCTATAACAAACTAAAAGTTAACGTAAAAGGTGAACCCTTTAATGTATCAAAGACTCACCCCTAGACTTACACTGTGTTACAATGAAAGGTTAATGAAATGTGTTTGTATTGAACGTGTTTCCTAAAACTAGGGATGCACCGAATCCAGGATATGGCCTTCTTCAGCAGGATTTGGATTTGGCCGAATCCTTCTGCCCGTCCAAACCGAATCTGAATGTGCATATGCAAATTAGGGGTGGAGAGGGAAACCGCGTGACTTTTTGTCACAAAACAAGGAAGTAAAAAAAAAACGGTATTCGGACAAATCTTTCGCGAACGATTTGGGGGTTCAGCCAAATCCGAAAATAGTGGATTCGGTGCATCCCTACTTAAAACAATAGTCAAAATGTATCTATGGGGCTTTTTTTGTTATCCAAACCTGAAACTGAAAGCAGTATCATTCTATTTTTACTGTATGGGCACAACAAAAACAAATCAGCAGTCTACTGAGAAACCACTGTGTAAGGAGCAGCCAATTATCCTAATGTCTAACAAAGGCTCCAGCTAGGGAATGGGAGGGGTTTGTTTATGCAGAAAGCTTCTCAGTAGAGCAGTGATTATGCTCATAAGAGCTGGAAAAATTATATAACTTTACGTTTAAAGGAGAAGGAAAGTCATCCTGTACTTGGGGGTGCCAAATGTTGGGCATCCCCAAGTGAGCACCACGGAATGCTTCTCTTCCGTCTTCCACTTTCTTCACGCGGCTGTGCATGCGCAGTAGAACGGAGAGCCGAATTTTAACTAAAGATTTGGCTATTTCGCTGAACTGCGCATGCGTTTGCTCCGTGGTGATCACTGGAATAACCCCGGGCCGGTGCACTTTTCCGCTGATAGGAGCACCTGCCAGGGGTTTCAGGTAAGTCAATACAATCGCTCAGGGGGGCCTAAAATTCAGCAACCCCAAGTGCAGGATGACTTTCCTTCTCCTTTAATTCCAAAAAAAAAAAAACAGACATCTCAAGCAGAAATGATGTTCAGCACAAGCTGTATTTCCCAAACTAATGATTAAAAAGAGGGGGTATACTGCCCCTTTAATGCAATGGTTAACTTTTAGGCATGCTTTTTACTCATTTTCCACATCCATTGGAAACAACAGTGTTTGACAAGTTTTACAAGTAGTACACTTTCTAACAAACTGGCACCTTTGATAGTATAAAAGTCAAGATGTTAAATACTTTCCTGACAGTCAGGATAGTGGTAATAAACGTGATAAAATTCAAAGCGCTGGGAATCACCAGTTGAAATTTAAATAAAGCTGGGCGCCTACATTTATGCCCTTGACTTGTACCAGTTAGACCAAGATATGCAACCTCTTTTTTATTTTGAATATAAAGTAAAATGATTAGTGCTGTTACTGCAATGAGAACGGACAAAACCAGTTGCACACCATGCAAGCAGGCACGGAAAAGATACCTTCTATTACTCACCTACACTTCCCTGTTGTCCATTGCAACACTGTATTCATATGGAATCTTCTAAAGCATGGCGTTTCAACCCTTTCCATTTCATACAGCACTTGAATGCAACAGTTGTTTAGCTTATCATTATTCTCACTATTACTACTTCACTGAGAATAAGTTAACAGTAGGGAATATACATTTGGGGGCAGATTTATTAAGAGATTCAATTTTTTTTTTTTAATAAATAACCCCAAATCGACTTTCGAGGAAAATCAAATTTATGAGAGTTAAAAACAAAAAAAAAAAACTCCCATGAATTCGAAATTCGACCTTTCATAAATGTGCCTCCCCAACTTTGTTATGTTATTGCAAAATGTTGTACGTTTCGCATTTTAAAACATATACGCATAGGACCCGTTATCCAGAAAGCTCTGAATTACAGAGAGGCCATTATAATCAAATACAGTAAGTCAAATCTTTTTAAATGATTTCCCTTATCTCTGTAGTAATAAAACGGTACCTTGTACTTGATCTCAATTAAGATATAATAAATCCTAATTAGATGCAAAACATTAATGTTTAAATTATTGTTTTAATAGACTTAGGGGGTTATTTTTCGAAATTAGATTCAGAAATATCCCCTTACCAAATCCATACGGGTTATTTCCCGTTATTTATCGATACATTTTCCCAAAAAATTCCAGTTAGGGAAAAAAAATCTTGAAAATCGCCCCAAAATTAGAATCATACAATCCCAGAGCAGATCAGGATATTGTCGGGACTCCTCCTATTAATTTATGTACAACCTCTGCGGGTCTGAGATTTTTGGATTCAGACTTTTTCCATCTTCTGGGTTTAATAAATCATGGTAAATTTGAGGGATTTTTTTTCACAAAAAATTCAGATTTTACAGTACAAAAAAAAAACCCTGAATTTTTCGAGTTTTTGGCATTCGGACTTTAATAAATAATCCCCTTAAAGGAGAATTTAACCCAAAATAAAAAAACCCTCCCCCCTACCCTGGGTAGACGCCCCTCCCTCCTCCCCCCCAGCCTACCTGCCTCCACGGGCACATGCCCCTAATTTTTTACTCACCACTCCATGCAGATTCTGGCCTCGGAGTTCAAGGCAGCCATCTTCTTTCTTCTGTCTTTCTTCTGAAGTTTCGGCGCATGCGCAGTTGGAGTAAATGTCCGGTCCAAAACCACTGCATGGGCATGCGCCAAAAATGCCGTCAATACATGAAGATTACCAGATAAGAAGAAGATGGCTGCCATGAACTCAGAGGCCAGAATCTGCACGGAGGGGCGAGTAAAAAATTAGGGGCATTTGACCGGGAGGGGGGGGGCAGGTAGGCATACCCAGGGAAGGGGGGAGGGGTTTTTTTATTACGGGTTGAATCCTCCTTTAAGGTACGGAAAACCTCAGGTCCCGAGCATTCTGGATTACAGGTCCCATACCTGTACATTTAACAGGAATTGTAGCGTATCCCATAAAACATTATTTAGAATGGGCACTGCATAATATAAACATATTTTCTTGTGTAATTCATGACTTCTCTTATTAGATTGATTTTGGCCTTTGGTCTTTACACTTATTATTCATTCTCCGTGAGCAAAGGTGGGTACCCAATTCCAATACCCGAGCTGCTCACAGTGCAAGTACACAACCTTCACGTCTTGCAGTTACTAGAATCTATGTGATTTCGCTATAATTAAGAATTCTGAAGCTGTTTTAGTACTTACGGTTGAAAAGGTATGAAATATTGTTTGTCCTCATCATCCACTCTTCCAGTGATTATGTCAGTTACATCCATTACTGTAAACAGAAAGAGGTAGCTTGCATACAAACCACAATACATAATTTGCAAAACAATTACAGGAAAATGACTTCATTTAAAAGCTATATTAAAATCACTGCAGTCATATTAACAGCCGTCTGGTCTAGAGAGTCGCAGCAGGTGAATGAAAGGAATTATTTATAAACAAAGTATGTTGCCCATATGGAGTGAAGAACAACTATATCATTCCGGATGAATCTTGTAAGCAACAATCATATTTGGCTGGGCATCTACAAACATGCACCCACACAGATATTCCAATTAGTTCATCAACCCACTGAACTAAATCAGGCTGAACTGGATGGATGTCATTGGACAAATGATCAAATAATATATATAAAAAGTATATATATATATATATATATATATATATATATATATACCTAACATGTACATATTTCAATAAAAATGAATACAAGAAAAAAATAAAAAAATAATGAGCCTATAGACATTATGGGGGAAATTCCGTAACTGGCGAAAATTCGCCAGCGACCAATTCGTACCCATTGCAACACTTCGCCAGGCGTAAACTCGCTAGGACAACGCTAATTCACTAAAGTACAAAGTTGCGTTCAGGGCGCCGAAAACTGGCGAAATATCACTAGTGTTACTTCAGCAATCAAAGGGAAGATTTGTTAGCGTTGCCTAATTTGCATACGGCGGGAAATGATAAAGTTACATGGGCGTATATGTTGCAGCAAATACATTACACAAGTCCAGGGAACCTTAATAAAGAAAATTTGTTATATTGCCCTACACATGAGCCCACTGTATAGTTTATATTCCATATGTTAGAAAATGGAGGGGGGGAACCCGGATACCCAAAAAAAAAATTTACGGACCGTTGCAGGCTATCACTCTGAAAAAAGGAAAAGAAGCCAGCGTTTTTTGGAACTTAAAACATTTTTGCACTAGAAATTGAAAAAAGTCCTATGTACTCCGCCTGGTCTGAGCTGGCGAAGGCAAGTCTGGCGAAAGAGGTAACGTTCAGTAAAATCCGCATCTTAGTGAATTTGCGGAGTAACGTCCATTCACTAGAGCGAAAATTTGCCTGGCGTTAGAGTGCAAAGGAATGCTAGCATCTATCTCCTTTGCTAGCGAAGTGACGCCTGCGCCCGTCAGGAAATCGTCAAAGTCTCTGCCGCTAGCATTAGCCACTTCGCCCTTCCACTTCTGCCCCTATGGGTCCTGTTTGATAGATAGCTGCACCATTTTCAGACAGATGTTGGCCAGACCACATACATTGACCAACAAGCTGTTGACTCAGGAGGGGTCGAGTTGGCAGATTTCTTTGGAACATGTATGACCAAGTTTAGGCTAAAGGATACTCTCACACTTTGTGAGTACTTTTACAAAGCAAAACATGGTCAGAGTAAATGTAGACTACCAATACAACTCAACAAATATTTATTTAAAAAAATAAAACATCATTTTAAAAACTCCAGTTAAAAATAAAGTATACATTTTAGGCACAACATTGCGATTACTCA
Source organism: Xenopus petersii (assembly GCA_038501925.1). Taxonomy (NCBI): domain Eukaryota; kingdom Metazoa; phylum Chordata; class Amphibia; order Anura; family Pipidae; genus Xenopus; species Xenopus petersii. Next base: position 123,067,679 of record CM076684.1, on the reverse strand, counting down.
AGATTATCAATATTAACATGTATTTGTATAGCGCCAACAAATTTCGTAGCGCTGTGAATATTCAAGAGTCGGTATTTCCCTACAACTCACTAATTTTTTTTCAATAATTTTTCAAATAACTGGAGAAATTTACCTGCTACACCAAACGGCCTCCTAAGTCCCAAGGTCAGCTTTTTAGTGTTGTTATCCCTTAGGTCCATTCTCCCCACTCTCACAATTTGGCAGACAAAGCTTATTCTATCTCTTTTTACGTCTTTACTTCCAAGATCCTGTAGGAAAAAAAAGGGAAAAAAACAGTGTGGTAAGTACTTTAAAGTAAATGGTCTCTTTCTTGATGAATATTTAGACAACCCTTCACAAAATGATGCTATAAACATGCATATAAACAAAGATAAATAATATTAACATGTAATTAAATAATTAGATTATTTAGATAATTGTCAGTACTTGGTGCAGTTTTGCAATTTAATTTGAGAGACCCTCCCCCATCATTACATGCTTCCATAACCACATCATTCACCTGCAATGGACATTTAACGTTATATTAAAGGGACACTGTCATGGGAAAACAACATTTTTTTTTAACACATTAGTGCTGCTCCAGCAGGCTTTTGTACTGTAATCTGTTTTTTCAAAAGAGTAAACTGATTTTTTATATTTTATTTTGAAATCTGACATGGGGCTAGACATATACTCTATAGTTAGTATAGATATGGATGTATATAATTTATGTGAAGGTATGAAGGGGTGTGTGTATGGATGCTGGGTTTTCATTTGGAGGGGTTGAACTTGATTTTTTCTTTTTTTAACCGATGTAACTATGTAACTATATTGTCAGTTTCCCAGGTGTCCCCAGTCATGTGACTTGTGCTCTGATAAACTTCAGTCACTCTTTACTGCTGCACTGCAAGTTGGAATGATATCACCCCTTCCCTTCACCCCCAGCACCCTATCAGCAGAACAATGGGAAAGTAACCAGATAACAGCTCCCTGTTAGATATAAGAACAACACTCAATACTAAAAATCCAAGTCCTACTGCAACACCTTTGGTTACATTGAGTAGGAGAAACAATAGCCTGTCAGAAAGCAGTTCCATAGTACAGCACTGGCTCTTTCTGAAAGCACATGACCAGGCAAAATGACCTGAGATGCACCTACACACCAATATTACAACTAAAAAAATATATACTTGTTGGTTCAGGAATGAAATTTCACATGGCAGAGTGAATTGTTTGCAGTGTAAGTGTAATTTAGAAAAACGACACCATAAACATCACTTGCAGTACTGCAATAAGAGAGACTGAAGTTTATCAAGTCACATGACTGGGGGCAGCTGGGAAACTGACAATATTTCTAGCCCCATGTCAGATTTCAAAATTAAATATAAAAAAGTGGTTTGCTCTTTTGATAAATAGATTGTAGTACAGAATTCTGCTGGAGCAGTGCTGTTAACTGATACATTTTAAAAAAAATTGTTTTTTCCCATGACAGTATCCCTTTAAAGTAATACTTAATTACATAAAACAGCATCAGTCAGACAGTTGTTTCTCAACCAACCCCCTTACCCCCACGCCATTTTTCTGACATCCAAAGAAATAAACATGAAGAAATAACTTACAGTGAAAACAGCTCGCAGATAATGCAGCTTGTCAATGTCTTTCGGCAGGCCTGAACTTGACCAACGCACCAAGTAGTTTTCACTGTAAAATAATTGCATTTTTGTGTTATGCTGAATGGAAATGCTTAAGCTGGTTCCTGGAAGAAAAATATGCTGTCGTTACTAGCACATGCAACACACACAATCAGCCACTGTTTGAAGAACCTACAGTGCAATCCTAGTATTCTGAGACAAAACCAGATTGGACTGTTGGAGTGATAATTGCTAACCTGAAAAACAGAATTATATAGGGCTAGAACTCAATCTACTAATACAGCAGCAAGCTGTACTTTTCTAAACACATATAGTTATGAGGTTAACTACTGTAGACAATGTTTGTCCAGGTTCATTAAAGCCTATAAATAAATATGGCTGATGGTGGACTCGCAGCACAGAGGTTCTGCGGCTCTTTAACAGTAATGATCCAGGCCTTCCAAGGTGAACTTGTCCACAGGAACTCTCCATCTTGTAAGGCCAACTTTTGAAAGTCAGTGACACTGCACATGCTCAGTATGCTCTGGGCAGCTGTTGATAAATTGTTAAGCTTATGAGGTAATTGAAAATGAAACAGAAGATGAAGGTCATCTGTCATAAAGGTCGATGTTACATGACTGACTATTAAATTCTGAAGCAGAATGCACTGTTTTCTGAGATGCTGTTAAATTGTGATTCTTTAAATACTAATCAGTCTCAGTGACTTTTATATTTTATATATACAATATACTGTCGCTAAGCTTGGTAACGGACAGCAATCCAGAGGGTGTGCCAAGAATCTGCAGAAAATAGGTTGGGGAGTTCCTGGGTTATCTTCAGGGGCACAGATCTTCACTGCTAAATGGTTGTGATGGACTTGGGCAGCCACAAAAATCCAAAACATAATGTGAGCTTTAGTTCTCCTTTTAACTAGACATGCACCAAATCCGGGATTCTGCATTTTTCAGCAGGATTCAGAATTGGCAGAATCCAAGTGCCTGGCTAAACCAAATCCTTAAAACCACGTGACTTTCATTAGGGATGCACTGAATCCACTTTTTGGGATTCGGCCAAATCCCCAAATCCTTTATGAGAGATCCGGCAGAATACCCAACCAAACCCAAACCCTAATTTGCATATGCATATTAGGGGACGGAAAGGAAAAGGTGGGAAATGTTTTTTACTTCCTTGTTTTAAATGGTTGCTATCAGGAACCAGAAAAACGATCAGCCAGTATCTACATTACCCACAATGTGTAAAACCTTTAACGCCTATTAGAAATAGCTGCTCAGTCTCTTCAAATTTTGATCCACATTTAGAAAGGTTAGAAAAACCTTCACAATCTTGGCGGCCATGCCCTCCTTTTGAAATGCCAAACCCATATCTTCTTAAAGCCAAGTCAATATAATTGTCAAAATATCTCTGGGAGCAGAAGGTGAGATCTCGCAGAGCACTGGGATTTTTCAACGTCTTTTAAGATAAAAGTGAAAAAGCCTACAGGGTGTTTTTAAAAGCTCTGGATTTTCCAATTTAGAACAATAATTTAGACCTTCAGAAGCCAAACTGCAAAAAAGAAGCTATCCTCTGTGATAACCGGCACGAGCCGACCTAAGGTTTTGCTTTGCCAGGATAACGGATTTCTTCTGTTTCACATGAAAGTTGATTGCAATTAACCCAAGTTCAGGTAAAACTGTTACACTTAAACCGGTACAGATGGAAACGAAATAACTTTATACGATAGAGAAAGCATTTACCTTATAAACTTTGATTCGGATGGGTCATAAAGAGACATAAGGACTTCGGCATCCTCCCCAATTTTGCAAACTACATTTTTCAAATTGACAAATAAAGCAAATGAAGGCGTTGCAGCAAACTTGGCTTGTCTGTTGACATCATTTTTCAGGGACTTTTGAAAGAAAAAGAAATGTAAACACATTTTAGTGTTAAAAAAAAAACGGACAAAAAAATTACAACCATGATAGCAAGTTATCATTATAACAATCCTGAAATGATAAGATAGAATAGGATATGTGGACGCAAGATAGACCAAATGCAGAGACTGTGCTGAACCTTTCTTTATTTACATATAATATAATAAACAAGAGCCATGAATATCCTGTAAACTATATTCTTAGTAATGGTGCATAGTGGGGTCATCAGTTATAATCGGAGCTTATTGATGTCATTTCTGTCACATGATTCGCTGAAACTTGTGTATTATAATAAATAAAGCACCACCTGTTGCAAAATATGAGGATATTAGAAGTCACCTTTGAGTTCCATGATGGTCATGAAACTACTCGGTAACTTATAACATCCTTATATTTTACAAGAGGGGATACTTTATTCACTATATGTTTTGAGGTTTCTCTTTATCAGGCGAGATATATTTACAACTTGATAAAGAGCCACAACTCACAAAATGTACCCTATTTTTTTAGTCATAAACTTCAGTTGGAACATAAGCAGTAGTAAAAGTATAGGAATCATTAAAGGAAAACTATACCCCTCACACAATGCAGGTCTCTATAAAAAAATATATTACATAAAACAGCTCATATGTAAAACCCTGCTTCATGTAAATAAACCATTTTCATAATACTTTTTAAGTAGTATGTGCCATTGGGTAATCATAAATAGAAAAGTGCCATTTTAAAAAATAAGGGCAGCCCCCCGGGATTGTATGATTTACAGTGCACACAAACATATCAAACAAACTATACATGTTAGGTCACATGAGCCAATTAACAGACAGAGTTGTGTCTTTTGCTTCCACACTTCTTCCTGTTACAGTTAGAGTTGTAGTATTTCTGGTCAGGTGATCTCTGGGTGATAACGGGTTATAGGGAAGATCATGCCCACCAGCCTCATGCTATAGCCCAGTTGTAGGTCAGCAACAGACAGCAACCAAACAGTTCATATTTGCACTACTGCTCCAATTCAGTGAAAGGGTTATTTTACAAGTTTTTACACATTTTCAAAGACCACTGTAAAGTGTACCTTTTCTTCTTGTATTCTTTCCTCAACCTGTTTGGAAGCAATTTCATGTGCCCGGAAGAGACTTATTGTGCTGGTTTGTTCTGGGTCCAAAATGTTTCCATCTTCGTCCCGTACAACCAGGTCCAAGTCAAGGATTCTAAGCAAAAGCAATAAAGAATTATAATAGCAAAACTATCTACTACTGCAGTTAGTCAATTTGGACATACCTCTTAATATTGAGGATTAAACAAAAAGAAAGAACCTTCACAATAAAGACGAAATGCCAAAAAGTACACAAGAAAGAGCAGGGCACTCATTAAAGACAGTATGAGCTAAAATGAATATTCAAAGGAATATAAAAGCAACAGGATGGCAGAAAGGGAAGAAAGAAAAAAATCAGAGAATAAAATAGAGAGATAAATGAATAGCAAAGGAGGCATATGTAAAAAAACAAGAATGTACCAGTGCCTTAAACTCTTTTAGATATAGAAGGAATGTTCTTTCAAAAGTTGTGTTGAAAATTTCTGCAAAAACCCTACTAGTCCCACCCATCTGTACCACTTTCCGCTGCCTCCTTTCCCAGGCTGTACTGGGGAGCTGGTGAAACTCAACACTATAGGATAGGAACTAATCAGCAGCTAGGCTGACCTGATAGGGAACTGAAGCTGTCTTTGCTTGTGTGACTGCAGGGCTGTAATTGGCTGTCCCTCTCTTACTGTGCCTTTGGCAGGGACCATTAGAACACACCCACCCCTCATTTGAAACATGGACAGGGACCAGAGATCTATGGAGTGCTCCAATAAAGGGAATATTTATGAAGGCAGCAGGAAGTGTAACATGTGGGTGGGACTAGTAGGGTTTTTGCAGAAATTTTCAATAAATCAGCCCTAATTTTTTGAAACACATTCCTTCTGTATTTAAAAGATTATAATGCACATTCTTGTTGTTTTTCTAACAATATGCCCCTTTAAGAAAAATAGTGAGGGTGCCTGAATTTAAATACTAATTTATAAATACTGAGTAACTATCAATAACAAAAGAAAGAGACTCTTTATAAGGGTTTTTGAACCAACAAAGGCAAACTATGAGTGCTGGCAATGTAGACTGAATATGGTTTCCCTCATCCACGCACAAAGCATAGAAATAGATTGTGCCTTTGGATATATATTGATTATGCTTTTCCACTTTACATGTTTCTCTTTAGCTACTGTTCAACTCAAAGGTTCTGAGTTTACTGGCCACTGGCCCATATTTTAATGTGCCAGTGGCCAGTAAACTCTAGTCCAGGAGTGCCCATACTTTAATAATGTGACATCTACTTTTAGTGAAGTTGTCCCATTATAATCTACATCAGTGATGCCTCAACAGTAGCTCGTGAGCAACATGTTGCTCCCCAACCCCTTGGATGTTGCTCCCAGTGGCCTCAAAGCAGGTGCTTATTTTAGAATTCCAGGCTTGGGTGCAAGTTTTGGTTGTATAAAAACCAGGTGTACTGCCTAACAGAGCCTCCAGTAGTCTGTCAGTCTACATAGGGGCTACCAATAGCCAATCGCAGCCCTTATCTGGCAATGCACCCCAGGAACTTATACTTGTGTTGCTCCCCAACTCATTTTACATTTGAATGTTTCTCACGGGTGAAAAAGGTTGGGGACCCCTCATTTAGATTCATAAAAGCATTGTTAGCATTCTGTCCCATGGAAAATATTACATAAATATTATATTGCTATATTTAACAAACAACTATTCCTTATGTAACCTTAACATAATAAATATCTAATTGAAAAGCATGAAACAGTAAGGTGATTTAGATAAGCTGTTGGTTGACAGTGTCTTGAGATCTACTGATCACCAGCTTAAGTTCTACTGGTAGATCCCGATCTACCTTTTGGGCACTCCTGCTCTAGTCTAAAGTCAGGAACTGGAAGTGTGTTTTAATATACTGTATAAATGTAGGTGTGGGCGGTAAAAACTACATTTGAGCATTGCTCTTAGCCTTTAGAGAATGTTTTCAAGCCATGTGCTTCTATAAACTGATATAAATTGATCATAATTGCATCATACATGTATTTTTATGGTCTGTTTATACAGTCAGCAGTTGAATTCCTGCACTTTACTAGGTTTTACTGACAAACAACAAGCAACTGCCAACATCTGTCACATAAAGAGTAAAAGTTCATATCGGCGGTGTAACTTTTTGAAGAGAGGGTGGGAGGAGGAGTGGAGTAAGATACAGTCATCGTTACATGAAATTTTCAGAACTTTTAGAACAAAACCACATCTCAATATGCTCAATCTTGTTTGAACACGGAGCATCTGGAGTGTTTGCAAACTTTGAACTAATACGCCGGCAGATGGTAAGGCACAATAACAAACAAGGAATTCATTAATTGAGTAGAAGGTTAGGTTTTAAATTCCATACTCTGAAAAGAATAAAGGATGTGTCTACATAAAATAATTTTTTTTTTTGATTCTATGGAAAGCTAAACACAGCCGGAAGAAATGCAAACTTGCCCTATCATTTTGAACCGAGCCCGAAATTGGATTTCATGAAGCGTTCATACATTTAAAAGCTGAAATGCAAAATGCATTGGCAAACCACGGCAATTCCCGGAGAGGTAAGCTAATGGTAATCACGGCATGCAGATATTCAGAAGGTGTTACTGTACATGATTCAGTGCAGCCTCTGATAAGCAAATCATTCACCCACATGTAATTGAGAAGTGCTAAAGCATATACAATTTTCTAATATCATAAAAATAGGAAAATGGAAACTGTTGTGCACAAGACTTGCTTGCCGAATGGGAAAATCTATTGCAGAATGTAAAACTGGACTCTTTCCATCTTCCTGATTGCTTGTTATGCATAGGGAAATGTCTTCTGTTAAACATAGCTATTTAGATGCATGTAAGGAGGCACATTTGCAGGATAGTGGTGTTTATTACACAGCCATTAACCTCTTAATTGCAAGCCTGACTTTGGTCATTTGACAACATCACAGAGCAAGGAATTCTTTCACCGTTCCAGATGCCTATGTGTTGGCCAAAATCAGGTTGACCTACTGTATCATTCAGGTCTTAAAGGTAAAACATGTTTTTTCCAAAATGCATTAGTTAAAAGTGCTGCTCCGGCAGACTCCTACGCTGAAATCCGTTTTTCAAAAGAGCAAACTGATTCTTTTTATTATTTAATTTTGAAATCTGACATGGGGCAAGACATATTAAGTCTGCCAGGTGCCCTCAGTCATGTGACTTGTACTTTGATAAATGTCAGTCATTCTTTACTACTGTACTGCAAGTTGGAGTGATATCACTCACCCCCCCCCCCCCAAGTAGCCCATCAACAGAACAATGGGAAGGTAACCAGATAACAGTTTCCTGGTAGATATAAGCACAACACTCAATACTAAAAATCCAAGACCCACTGCGACTGCTTCAGTTACATTGAGTAGGATAAACAATGGCCTGTCAGAAGGCAGTTCCATCCTAAAGTGCTGGCTCTTTCTGAAAGCACATGACCAGATAAAATGACCTGAGATGGCTGCCTACACACCAATATTACAAATAAAAAAAAAACACACTTGTTGGTTCAGGAATTAAATTTTACACGGTAGAGTGAATGGTTTGCAGTGTAAACAGTGTAATTTAGAAATAAAAAATAGACCATAAAAATCATGACAGAAACCCTTTAAGGTGGCTGTACACACTCTGATATTATCTTACACAATTTTGTACGATATATGGTGTGTATGGTGGGAGACAAGGCAATTGATATCGGCAAAAGCCTTGGACATCGGTCACCTCGTTGATCATACAAGATGGAAAACCATTGTCTGAACATCGGCAAAATGTTAATGCCGAATTGTCAGATAGAAGTAGAATATTATTATTTCTACTGGCATATCTGAAGATTCAGCTCTTAACGCTTGCAAAGAAAACTAATGATTTTCCCAGTTGGAGGGAAAAGAGAGTAATTGGTACGTGTATGGCCAACTTTAGACCTACCACAGATATAGAGGGGAGCCTGTGCAAATGATTTTCCCAGGACCAATAGTTGGAGGGAAAAGAGAGTAATTGGTACGTGTATGGCCAACTTTAGACCTACCACGGATATAGAGGGGAGCCTGTGCAAATGATTTTCCCAGGACCAATAGTTGGAGGGAAAAGAGAGTAACTGGTACGTGTATGGCCAACTTTAGACCTACCACGGATATAGAGGGGAGCCTGTGCAGTCCCTCCTACAAATGGATCTATAGATCCATGGTTTTTGACTCCATACCCAATTAAATGGTCTTTAAGTTCAGTCAAAAATGTCTGGATTCTCTGGCATTATTTGCCGACTAATGTGCCAATTCAACTGCACTAGACAGATCAAAGCAAAGTTTCTCGTTGGAGCTAATGTGTGACTATTATTAAATAAGCCTCGGCGAGATACTAAAAGCTTGCAATCTAACGTTGTTGCCTGTTGAACAGCAAGAAGCATCACCAAACAGTTTACTGGTCTTCTACTTGAGACAGAACACTTCTATATACTATGGAAACCTGATAACCGATATAGATTAGTTGTCACTGGAAAAAATCATACAGAAAAAATAGGTAGCAAAAATAATTCCCAGGAGACCTGCGAGTGAAGTCATTTTCTACACTGACTAATGGGTCTCTCTTTCACTCAGTGCTATCTCCATCATATCTGCCAATATCTCCAAACTCATTATCTTGCTATGGTCTCCTAGTAACAGGGTAACTCTAATTTACTCTTATGGCTTCCTTTTCGCTTATACTTAACATTTTTCTCACTCAGAGGCTTTCGGGTCAGTGGTTTTATATCTCATTTCTCTTTAAGCCATCAATCTGTAGCCCCTGCGGCTCTTGCTGGACTCCAGCTCCCAGCATCCCACAACAGATAGTGAGGGTTGTAGCTGAACAGCACCTGGAGGCTGAAGATGGCTGCCTTTATTGCTAAACTAAGCAATTCCGGAACAACATGGACATGACACGGGATAATCAGTCAGACCAGGGGTGTCCAAACTGCGGCCCGAGGGCCACATGCGGCCCAAGATCCATATGAATGCGGCCCAGTTTGGTTCCCGAGGAAACGTCATGTCGCAAAGGCTATAGGAGGAGGGGGGATTCTGCCCATTGCCCAGTAAGTAACAATAATATAATAATAATTCTATTTAATATCCAGGTGTCCCATATTCCAGTGTATAGCTCCATCTGGTTATCCAACTGGCATTGTAGTTCTTTTCTGTGTATTTCCTTTACTTTTACAAATCAAACATGTTTGTGTATTTCATGTGTGGCCCCAAACAATTTTTCTTTTTCCAATGTGGCCCTGCGAGCCAAAAGTTTGGACACCCCTGAGTCAGACAGTTTGGCTCATTGTATCTGCTGAACAATCCGGAAAGTCTCAGAAAAAGCCATTACCTGTTAACTAGCAGCACGTTGAGTTTAGCTACTTATTATTGCAACACTTTAGTTAATCATTTCTTTAGATATGCACAGGTGTATTCTGCACGGTTATCCTGTACTGACCATAAAACAATGAATAATCAAGGCCACCTACCTATTTCCATAGTCAATCCTGGCAGTTATTTTCTTTTTAAGTTCCTTCAGTTCATCTTGCGGCAGAGTCCCGGAGAGAATTTGAGATCGCCATTCCACCAGGTCATAAATCATATTTCTTACGCACTTGAACATTTCTCGATTGTCTTGCTAATAACAGGAAGGGAAACACATAAAAAATAAAATACTATGCCAAAACAAGGATACTGATCAAGTGATAGATTCCCAAAGTACTTTTACTCTAAATAAATGCAAGTAAATCATAAAGTGACACAGAGTTGTATCTGTAGGGTTTCTTTGGGAAATGGCACACAGAAATTCTGGCCATTTTGTTGTCCAGGTGATTAATCACCCTGTAGGTGGGTGACAAAAGCCATAGTTGGGATTATTTATGAACACTGAGTAAGTTTAACTCTCAGCAATAACCCATAGCAACCAATCAGTGATTGGCATTTTTAACCAACTACAGTTAAGATTAATGGAAGCAAATATTTGATTGGTTGCCATTGGTTATTTCCCAGAGTTCATAAATGACTGTGAGAATCTCTTAGACTTGAAGGCACACCTGCATTTCCAATAGCATTTAGGCACCAAAACACCTGAAATCTCTACACGTGTCATTGGTTTGATATAGGTCTCCTTGTAGGATACCCATGTCGGGGTGTCAGTTATCTGTGAGTACATATCAAGAGTAGTTTTGGAATTAGATTTTCTGTGTGTGCTAGAGTGAAAAATGCCACTACAAAAGCATTTATCTAAACAGAATTCCATCTTCGATTCGGGAAGGGATTTTTTTCTACATGTGGTTTATCTGCTGGAATGTATTTGCTTTCCTCGGGAATTACTTGTACAGGTATGGGAACCGTTATCTGGAAACCTGTTATCCAGAAAGCTATGAATTAATGGACAGCCATCTCCAACAAACTATTTTATCCAAAACATGAACATCTTTAAAAATGATTTCCCCTTTTTTTCCTATTATTTTCTGTAATATTAAAACAGTAGCTTGTACTTGATCCCAACTAAGATATAATTAATCCTTATTGGAAGCAAAACCAGCATATTGGGTTTATTTAATGTTTACATGATTTTCTAGTAGACTTAAGGTATGAAGATCGAAATTACAGAAACATTCCTTATCCAGAAAATCCCAGGTCCCGAGCATTCTGGATAACCTGTCCCATACCTGTACACTGTTCTGTAAAAGTTGGACTTTTATATTTCTTTCAACCTCACTTACAACTTATGTCTTTGAGCTTAACTTTGTACACATGTAAATGTATACACTTTTGTAAGGTTCTATGTCCCCTAAATACTCACAACATATAGCTGTCGCCAAATAATTGACCATTCTCGTAGAGTTGTAGTGATTTCTTGAACCAGGGGGATCTCACAAGGAACAATGGTTTCATGCTGCCTAAAAATCAAATCAAACAATAATTAGTCAATATCCAAAAGATATTTCAGTGCTGGTAACAAGAAAGTAAGTAATGAGAGTTCGATTTACTATACTGAAAGGTGGGCTGCAAATAATTAGCTGTTAAATCCCATCACATTGATAAAATGTGCTATGATCTCTGCTTTCTAACTGGCTCCAGATCTGCATTGTCCAACCTGTACAGGTATGGGATGCCTTTCCTGGAAACATGTTATCCAGAAAGCTCTTAAATATGTGTAGGCCCACCTCCCATAGACTACATTTTAATCCAATTGTTTTAATTTTTAGAAATTATTTTCTTTTTCCCTCTTGTATTTAATGGTAACTAAGCTACATGTGTCCGTATTGGTGGCAACAAATCTTACTGGGTTTATTTAGGGGCTGGTTTATTAAGGTTCAAGTTGTGTTTTCCACATTTTAGTTTTCGCTTTTAATTTTATGGTGAAAACTCAAATTTTCGGGTTAAAAAAATTGGTTTTTTTTTTTCAAAAAACTAAAATTTTTCTAGATTTAGTATACCCCAAAGAAAAATCCATTGCGGCTCTATCCAAATGAATTCAATTCCATCTATATAGCAATTATGAGCTAAATGGCCAAGAAAACTCACCCAGTGATTAAATTGTCTGTCTCTTTGGGTGGGATATAAAAAACCGTAAAATCCAAAGCACATGTATCTCAATCAATGTAAATGCTTGCACTCACGATGATTAGGGGTGGCCCGGGTGCAGCGCCCCGAACCCGTAGCTTGGGGTGAAAGTCTAAGTGGATGTGTGGCGAAGCACACACAACATGACTACATATCTTTGGATACGAAACGCGTCAGGACGTTTGCTTTTACCCTTGGAATAAAAATCGAATTTTTACAAACTTGGTGGTCGCAGGAGTGCATGCTTCTCCACACATCCACTTAGTATACCCTAACCCTGGAAATAGCTTGTATCAGAAAATACGCCATGTAGAAATCAGTGACAGAGGTCCCTTGAACAATTTGAAGATGTTAATAACCTTGATGTTCGCGGTTTTTTTCAGATGGTTTTGCCTGAAAACTATCAATTTGACAGATTCCTGCCGAAACTAAATCAATTGGAGTTGTCAGGTTGTTAATCTTAAACTCACTGATTCGAGTTTCTTCCATTCGAGTTTTTATTAAAAAAAAAAAAAAACTCGAACCATTCGGGTTATTCGAGGTATGAAAAAACCTCTAAAATTCGACCTTTGATAAATAACCGCCGTAATCCAATAATTATAATTTTTAAAAATTATTTCTTTTTCTCTGTAATAATAAAACAGTTCTTTGTACTTAATGGCAAATAAGCTACAAATTGCTGGCAAAACAATCCTACTGGGTTTATTTAATGTTTAAATGATTTTTAGCAGACTTAAAGTGATACTGACACTAAAAAAAATTATTTTCAAAATATTATTCTACATTAAAAGTTTCCTATAGGTCATGCTGATCATTTTTCACTGATCATTTTGCTTTTGTAAGTAATTGAAGTTCCTAAACCTGACTGTTCTGCCAGCCTGACTGTCCCTTCTTAACCTGTCAGTTAGAGTTTCTAATGCAAAGACTATTGCTGCACAAATATGGCAGCCTCCTCAGAGGGACATGGGGGTAAGAAAGGTAATTTAAAAACATCAGGCAAATACTTTTATGGCAAAATTATATATGTATACATAAATAGCATTCAAAGGCAATGTTATTATAGATATAAAAAAAGATTATTTTCTGGTATCAGTATCTCTTTAAGGTGGCCATACACATGGAGATCCACTCGTTTGGCGTATGTCACCAAACAAGCGGATCTCTCCCCTATATGCCCACATTGAAGTGGGCGATATCGGGCTGATTCGATCGTGGGCCCTAGGGCCCAACGATCAGATAAGGACGGAGGACCCTTTGTTTCTGTTATCACACTAGGAACCACTATTGTGTATTTATATTTATTGAATCGCACATTGCTTATATTTGTAAGTGTTGATTGTTTAATTGTTAAAATCTAATAAAAAGATATTTACAAAAAAAAAAAAAGAATGGAGGCCAAACGGGCGGTTGGCTTGCGGGACCGCATCAATGGAAAGATGCGGCCGTGATCTGAGGGGATTTTTTAACCTGCCCGATTGACATCTGGCCATCTTTCAGTCAGATATCAATCGGGGACACCCATCAGATGGCCCTGCGCACGGGGCCAATAAGCTGCCAACTTGGTCTGTCGGCAGCTCTTATCGGCCCATGTATGAGGGCCTTTTTAGTATGAAGATCCAAATTTTGAAAAGATCCCTTATCTGGAAAACCCCAAGACCCAAGCATTCCAGATAGTAGATTGTAAACATGTACCACTAAACAATGGCAGATGAACGATTTCAGGTAACATAGACACTGCACAACAATGTTCTTGATCTATAAAATAACATTTGTGTATTACTTACTTTAGCCACACCAATTACCATTTCATACGCATACTAAATTCCTAATTCCCAAAAGATGTCTCTAACTTGCAGAGCAGCAGTAGTGAAACTGACAATTTTTTTTTTTATTATTCTAGTATTTAAAGACTTTTGCATAGCATTCGTGCCCTAACTGGTTTCTTTAATATATTCAGCATATAAATATAAATCATCTGCATGCTATTTTAGTTTAACTAAGCTCTAGAAATCAATTTTGTAATCAGACACGGAAACCGTCATTATGCAGTAATCAAATGATTAGAATACTGATGCACAACATATTTATTTGGAGGTGAAGACAAAGGCAACAAAAATTTAACTTCCATAAATTTGGAATTAACTTCTTTCGTTATTTTTATTTCAAGCACTTTCGCATAATCAAACAGCTATCGTCCTGTACAGTATGTTCACAGCAGTATATAAAAGCCGGTCAACTTTTCTGAGGCGGGGTGAAATTCATAGTAATATCATACTGGGGTAAAGTTAGACGAGGAGAAAATTCACACTTTAGCGAAGGGCAACAAGAACAGGAGAAATATTAGATGGAAAGCGGATATAAAACCTAGATAATTGTGTGTTGGTTTTTTTTTTTTTTTTAAAAAAAAAAAGGGACATGACCCACACATTGGGGTATATTTATCAAAGAGTGAAGTTAATAGTGAAGTTCCGCCACTAGAGTGAAATTCCGCCACTCTCGATTAATTTCTATGGGATTTTTATAGGCGTATTTATCAAAGGGTGAACTTTCACTTTCACCCATTGATAAATATGCCTTTCAAAATCCCATAGATATGAATTGAGAGCTGCGGAACTTCACTCTTTGATAAATTTACCCCATTGTCTCTATTCTCATTGTCCTGCTTTTCAAAATAATATTTACTTTTTGAACCCCAGCTACAGTTAAGAACCCCACAGTTATTTAGATGCTATATTAAATATGGTTGGTTTTGCGGTATTTACATACTTTCCCAGCTAATGGCTCTCCCCTTTCTATGTTCCACACTTTTTTATACATAACTTTATTGCCTATACCCAAACTGTGGCCATCCCTTCCCTTCCTTTTTTTCCCATTTCTTTCTCCCTTTGATAATTGCCAAGCCATTCCCATTATGCTCTCCCCTGTTTCAACACTTTCCCTTTTTTAGTTTCAACTTTCTTTTTACTCTTTCTTCTCTTTACCCTTTCTATGTCCCTGCCAACCTAAATTCTGTTCTCTCCTTTCAAAGTTTCCTTTATTTTTCACCTAATGACCCCATATTTATTTAATTTTTTCCAAAACTACCACGCATATATTTTAACCCTTTTTCTACTATTTTGCTACTCTCTGCAAGACATCATGTTGTTCAGCATATATCAAATAAAATAAAAGCCCAAAGTATAGAATATACAACTGTTTAGCAGTTGGTTTATATAGTAATCACTCCTATAGAATTATAAATTATATTAGAATTCAACTTGGAGTTTTATGGTCTCCATAAACACACTGTCATTTTATAGGTTTATTTGGTAGGAACACCTAAGTAGTATAATTATAAGCATATAAAATTTATAAAAACATGGCTAGTTTAATGCGCAAAACATATCTTAAATCACTCATTGTCTTTTGAAAACTGAACCATTTTTACAAAAAATAAAAATAAATATGGATTTGGAGAAGGAGGGCAGTGCAACTTACCCCTTTCCATCAATTACTGCTTCTTTGAGATGAATATAGCTTGCTGGAAATATCCCCTATAAGAGATTAAAAAACAACTGATTTCTGATCTGAAATAGCAAACTCTCCTGGAATTTGCAGATATAATCAATCGGTAGAAAATATATCCCAGGCATAACAATTGCAATGTCTTCATTGAGCATTTTAGCTGCTGGCAACATGCAAAACATGCCACTTCTACAATACATACCTTTTTGGATTTCTTTCTTAATGAATAGCCTCTGTACCAGCCTAGAAATAATTCAAACACATGTTATTAGCATATGTTCAAAAGTATTTCATTTTTAAAAATGTGGATTATTCGGTTAAAATGGAGTCTACAGGAGACTTTATTAAAATATTGGGTCCCGATAATTTCATGTTTAATGTAAAATGATGAACACTATAGCTTTCTTAATATTTTAGTTAAAGAACAGCTTTAAGTTTAAGTGTCTAATTCACTATGAAGGAACAGCATAGAAACATTAGTTAGACCTTTTAAACATGCATATTTATTCCGCCATAATTTGATATCCCAACACATTAATCTGTCAGAGATCTAGGACGACTTTTTTTTTTTTGCTTTTGAGATGTTTTCATCGTAGTCAATCTAAACAAACACAAGGCACAGTTTCCAGGCTGAGTAGAGTTCTTCAGTGAAACGTAATGCCAAAAACCCTGTGTGAGATTAAGATCCCATACAGTCAGTAGAATTAAGTTTCATTGGACTTTAAAAGCACTGTTAAAGGATACACATTTTATCTTATAGACCACAGTAAACCATTAACTCCTAGCGAAGTTTCATTGTTGCAGGTTGGATAAATATTCATCCTTCCAAAGTGCTCCCTTGTTTCTCTGGTGCCATCACAATCAAGCTAATAAACTGTACCATGCTATATGCCTGAAAATAAAATATCCCTGGACTGTCAACACCACAGCTGTTCATTATATAGTAAAATATTGGAATAAAATTGGGTACAGACTTGTGTGATCACTCCAGAAACCATCAAGAAGGGATAATACACAAGTCACTAAGCTACTGACTTGTCTGGAAGTGGTTGAATCATAAAATTGTCTTTTGTATGGCCAGCTTAATTCTAGTTTTAGATACTAAAGGGCATATTTAAAATGACATATTTTCATAGTTAAATTGGGTTGAAATAACATCCATTAAGTTTAACCCTTCAAAATGAAACCCAGCACACACACCCACTCACATTGGCCACTCCATATACTCAATTAAACTATATATACACATCAATATTTGTTCTAATTGTAGATTTAATTATCACAATAGCCTTTGATATTATGCTTGTCCAAGAAATCATTCAATCATCTAAACATAATCCGGCAGTGCATTCCACAATCTCACTGTCCTCAGTTTGAAGAACCACCTACGCTGCTTTAGATGAAAGATCTGTTTCTCTAGTCTAAAGGGGTGATGCGGTGATCCTTTTTACAGGAAAAAAAAGTTCCCCACAATAATGGCCTCTTAAGTACTTGTAAAATGTAATCATGTCGCCTCGTAAGAATTTTCTTTGTTCACAGAAAACAACCCCAATCTTGACAGTCTACCCTAATGTATATCTTCCATCACCTTAACCAGTTTAACTAAATGCCTTTGCACTCTCTCCAGCTCATTTATATCCCTCTTAAGGACTGGAGTCCAAAACTGCACTGAATAATCCAGATGAGGCCTTAGCAGGGACTCATAAAGAGGCATATTTATGTTTTCATTCCTTGAGTTAATGTCCTTTTTTATGCAAAGCAGCACGTTATTTGCTTTAATAGCCACAGAATGACACTGCCTGGAATTAGACAACTCGTTATCTACAAAAATCCTAAGGCTAGAGCAACAAGGGGGCAGAAAACCGCTAGCAGATATCCGCTGCCAGATTTCTGCCCTACCACAGGCAGCAGCCTTCTCTCTCTTCCTCACTGAATCAGCTGGGCACGAACAGACTCTGCGGGTTTTGACAAAGAACCGCGAGTTTTGAGCCAAAATTCGCCAAAGTTTACTTATGCCAAGCTGATTCATTGAGGAAGAGAGAGGAGGCTACTGCCCAAGGTAGGGCAGAAATCTCCCAGCGGATTTCTGCTGGTGGTTTTCTGCCCCCGTGTTGCCCTAGCTTTAGGGTGACAAAAGTGATCAAACCGCTCCCTCACATTGTTTATTTTGTGTAGTGATGGATTCTGGGTCTTGCAGTCCAGAAAATCTGAGCACCACCCACTATGGAAATCAGAAGAATTTGATGTCCCAGAATCTATCACTTCATCATAGAACAAAGTTAGGGAGAGGATGAAGTACACGGTCAACAATGTTGGTAAATGGTTTGTCACAGTATCATGGCTTCCTTTCACTCTGTTAGGTCTGTCTGTAAAAGAAAAAATACATTTATAAGTAATTCTCTAGATAGTCTTTATGCACCTTTTCCACATAAATCCAACTGAATGAACTCATGTCGAAAACAGGGGTATGTTCTTCCTTTGCTTTAAAAAGGTCCAACCACATAGGCACTAGTAACTACTGTTGAGAAAACAGCTATAGACAAGACGCTGTATCTGCACTAACATAAATTGCAGTTATTATAATCAATCACAACTGTGATACGTATATTATTTTTGTTTTGGATTGTTTGATTTGTGTTGTTGAAACAATAAAATTTACCTTTAAAAAAAAAAAAAAGCAAGGTCCAAATATAGCTAAAGGCATTAGCACCAACACATTTCTATACAAGCTGAAGCTGAGCTTAATATTTGCTAAAAGGGGATTTTAACATACAGCATGCCAGCTACCTCCCCCCCCCCACCATGCAAAAGAATGTGGTAAACTCCAAAAGGCCAGCTCATATTAATCTGAGATGAACAAAACATCCACAGCATAGTGTGTTAATGCATAAGAACCTCTGTCATTTCAAAAATCCTATTTCTGATCCAGTATACTGGTACTTCTTAACCTAGTTTCACTAGAGTGGGTGAGTGTTTGAGGAACAGTGGTCATAAGATGGTCTCCTTTGAGATTATGTTGCAGAGAAAACTGCATAAAGGAGCAACAAAGACCTTAAATATTAAATGTGCAGACTTTAGAAGGGTAGGAGGATATCTCTATATTTTATTAACTGGTAAAAAAAATTCATAGGCTAGACCCTCAAAAGTACAAATGTTACAAAACAAATCATAATTTTGTGCATATTTTCCTTAAAGGAATAGTTCAGTGTGAAAATAAAAACTGGGTAAATAGATAGGCTGTGCAAAATAAAAAATGTTTCTAATATAGTTAGTTAGCCAAAAATGTAATGTATGAGGGCTGGAGTGAACAAATGTGTAATAAAAAAGCCAGAATCCAACTTCCTGCTTTTCAGCTCTAAAACTCTGAGTTAGTCAGCGACTTGAAGGGGGGCCACATGGTACATTTCTGTTCAGTGAGTTTGTAATTGATCCTCAGCATTCAGCTCAGATTCAAAGGCAACAGATATGACCCATGTGGCCCCCCCTCAAGTCTCTGATTGGTTACTGCCTGGTAGCCAGGGTAACCAGTCAGTGTAAACAAAGAGAGCTGAAAAGCAGTTCTGACTGATATGTTACACATAAAATCACTCCAGCCTTTATACATTACATTTTTTGCTAACTAACTATATTAGAAACATTTTTTATTTTGCACAGCCTATTTATTTATCCAGGTTTTATTTTCACACTGAACTATTCCTTTAAAGGGAGATTTTCAAATCTCCCTTTTAGGAAAATATAAAAAATATGAAAATATAAAAGAAGTGTTTCAAAGCAGAGAAATTGTAATGTAGTATTGCCCTGCACTGGTATAACTGATCTATTTGCTTCAGAAACACAACTATTGTTCATATACTGTAAACAGGCTGCTGTGTAGCAATGGGTGAAATTGAAAAAAAGTCTATATGGCACAGGTTAAATAGTGGATAACAGAAAACACCATTATGTTCTGCAGAGCTTATCTGTTATCTGCTGTGTAACCCGGGCCTTTTCTCCTTTGAATAGCTGCCCCCATTGCTACACATCAACTTATTTATATAAACAATAGTAGTGTTTCTGAAGCAAACACACCTGTGCTGCACTATGGAACTGCTTTATGACGGTTTCTCCTACTCAATGTAAATGTAACTGAATGTGTCACAGTGGGACATGGATTTTACTATTGAGTGCTGTTCTTAGATCTACCAAGCAGCTGTTAACTTGTGTTATGGAGCTGCTATCTGGTTACCTTACCATTGTTCTGTTGTTAGGCTGCTGAGGGGAAAGGGAGGGGGTGATATTACTTCAACTTGCAGTAGAGCAGTAAAGAGTGACTAATGCTTATCATATGACTTGGGGCAGCTGGGAAACTGACCATATGTCTAATTTAAATTTAAAAAAATCTGTTTGCTCTTTTGAGAAAAAGATTTCCGTACAGAATTATGCCGGAGCCACGCTATTAACTGATGCGTTTTGAAAAAAAAAACAAAAACATTTTTTCCTATGACAGTATCCCTTTAAAGAGGATGTAAACCCATTTTTAATATTTTTTTTCTCAATTTAAGAAAAAAAAGTAATAAAAGTTACAAATGACTGGCAAATACTTGAAAATTTGTAAATAAGGTATTTGAAAGTTGTTTAAAATAATATATTCTTCATTTGAAAGCATTTTGGGATTTAAAATCCCTTTAATTTTTTATCCTATTGTCAAGTCTGTTGTTGAAGTGGCCCAGTCCTAGTGGAACTCTTATACATGTGAATTTGCTTTAAAGAACTCACCTTCATAGGTTTCCAGTATGTGCAGTGTGTCTCCAATCTGTAAGCATAGCTCATCTGGCCCTCTTGCATCATAGTTGTAAATAGCTAGGAAAGAATAGGAGAACATAAATGTCAGAACAATAACACGTCCATCAGGCTTTCAGTTTCTCTCTGTAGTGCCACACATGCTTAAAGGGCCACTACACCTTCAAGAGGGCTATGTATTAAGGTTTCGAGTTGTGTTTTCCATGAAAATTCGATTTTTTTTTTTTGGTCAAAACTCCTTTTTGGGTTAAAATGAAAAACTAAAATTTTTTTTTCGAGTTTTAAAAAAATTAAAATGAATTATAAGATGTTAAAGGAAAACTATACCCCCCAAACAATGTAGGTCTCTATTAAAAGATACTGAGTAAAACAGCTCATGTGTAAAACCCTGCTTCATGTAAATGAACCATTATCATAATAATATACTTTTTTAGTAGTATGTGCCATTGGGTAATCATAAATAGAAAATTGCCATTTTAAAAAATAAGGGCCGCCTCCTGAGATCGTAAGATTCACTGTGCACACATACAAACCACATGTAAGGTCACATGAGCCAATTAACAGACAGAGTTCTGCCTTTTGCTTCCTCACTTCTTCCTGTTACAGTTAGTGTTGTAGTATTTCTGGTCAGGTGATCTCTGATGCAGCACAGATAGAGTCACAAAATGGTGGTTCAAGGCAAGAGATGTAAAAGGGTAATATTTATGTAAATATATATTCCAGTTTGGTAAGATTCTTTAATATGTCATTCAATTTGATATAAACTATCTGTTGCTTAAGTATTCATTTTGGGGGTATAGTTTTCCTTTAATAGCCTTCATAATGTTTGAGAGTTTTTTTTCGGTTGGTTTTGCCTGAAAATTCGAATGATTCAAGTTTTTTTTCACCAACAACTCAACCAATACGTTTTCGGGTTCCGCAGAACACTCGCAGAATCTAGTTTTTTTCGTAAAATAAGAAACCATTTGACGTGTGCGTTCACTCGAGGTATAAAAAACTTTCGATCTTTGATAAATAACCCCCTAAGAGATGAATCTGTCTTTGCTTCAGAAGACTACTATAGTTTATATAAACAAGCTACTGTGTAGCCATGGGGGCAGTCATTCAAGCTGCTGGAACAAAGGAGAAAAGGCACAGGTTACATAGCAGATAATGGATAAAACACCATTGTATTGAACAGAGTTTATATGTTATAATCTATGTTATCGGTGCCTTTTCTCCTTTTTTCCAACAGTTTGAATAGCTGCCCCCATGGCTACACAGCATCTTGTTTAGAGTATATAAACTAGAGTAGTCTTTCTGAAGCAAACACAAAGCTTTTACCAGTGCATGCTAACAATATATTATATGTTAATTACTTTAGAACACAATTTTTTTTTGGTGTTTCTGTTCCTAATGAAATTTCCATGTTGATTGAAAGAAGTTAAAAGGAATCTGTCGTCATTTTAAACTTTTTTTTTTTTGCATTTTTATAAAAAACACACAACAACACTGTCTGGCAAATAAAATGTTAATCCACAAATCCATGCATATTTTAGTTTGTATTTTGTCATGGGGGCTTCCATTTCTGCTCATTACACATTCATCCTGTGCTGCTCTTACAACAGGCACAGCATTACCTGTGTGCTTGGAGGCAGCCACTCTGTAATGAAAAGCAAGGGCACACTACGACATGAGAATCCAGCTGTACACTTCCCCTCCCCTCTCTGCCCATGCGTGTGATGTTTGGAGGAGAGCGTTCACATGGTTTGCAGGGAAGCAATTACTTTCACTTTCCTACGTTCTGCTCTACAGCTGCACTAGCAGCCCCTCCTCCCACAGACACTATCAAAGCTCCTGCCGTTCTGTAAGTTTGTTCTCTGCTTTCCTTTGGAGGGGGGAACTTTCTCTCCTTGCTGCCTTCCTAGTTAGTTTTACTGGTTACTAGATGAGGTAAAGGAGCTGTAAGTTTCCTCTGCTATCCACCTCACACACACTGCGCTCCTTTCCTGCCTGCAATACTTCTTTTTTCATTAACTACTTACTGCCTCCTTTCTCATGAGCTATTTTAACCCTTCCTAGACTTCCTCCTAAGTTTTCCTGGTTTTCAAGTATGTCCTTATTTTATCCTTTTTTCTATTCCCTGTCATCAGTCCTGGGAGTGTACTCCTGTGTTTCATTTTTGTGTAAACAAATATAATAAACTATCTATATAAAATATTTTTTCCAGTGCCCAAAATGAATTGTGTGTGTATGTGTGTGTATATAATGTATATATTTATTTTTTAAACGTAAGTGGGGGCAGTGATCACAGGACTATCTTATTTCACTCCTTCTGAAGTGGTGTCAGTGGGAGCTTATCTTGATTCCTGCCTATTGTTCAATTGACAGGCTCAGCAGACAAGGCTCTATTTACATTACAGCAGCTTGTAGGAGGGAGGGGTAATGACATCACTCCAACTTGCAGTGCAGCAGTAAAGTGTGACTGAAGTTTATCAGAGCACAAGTCACATGACCTGAGGGCAGCTGGGAAATGTCAAAATGTCTAGCCCCATAGCAAATTTTAAAATTAGATATAGAAAAATCCATTTCTTGTTTTAAAAAACGGATTTCAATGCAGGATTCTGCTGTAGTAGCACTATTAACTGATACGTTTTGTAATAAACATTTTTTTCCACGACAGTATCCCTTTAAGTACACAACCTAAAAGGCATTTTATCACTGCCAAAGCTCAAAAATATAAACCACATCCTTTAGTAATTTAAAAACAAAATTAAAGTTAAACTACATAAACCAAACACAATTGGAAAACCTAAAACAACGTAAATATTTATAGTGATTTATTTTCATTATCATCCGATAATGATTTATTTATTTGAATTATTTTTTTTTTTAATTTACAGAAGAAATAAACTTAAAATCACTGAGGGATGCCAAATGTTAGGCACCCTCCGGTGATTATAATCTCTTACCTGAAACCCCCTGGAACGGTGCTTCTGTTGGCAGAAACAACACTAGTCCAGGGTATTTCTGTAGAAGCTCATTCACCCTGATCTTCCTTGCTCTTATGTGATTTCTCAGGGCTGGGAGACACATGTGCAGTAGAGTAAAAAAGCCGGCTTTTTTTGTGTCTAAGTTTGGCTTTCACTCTACTGTGCATGTGGCTGTCGGGACCAACGTAAAGAAGATGGCAAAAAATACCCCAGGCTAGCGCAGTGTTCTGCTGACAAAAAAAAAAAAAGTTGGCAACCCATATGTATACCCATAAGTGCCATGGAATATGGTATACTATCAGAATAATGGCTATAATAAAATCAGGTTTCCTAATGGTACTCTCATTTTACTCTACTTTTTTGGATTTGGCCGAACCCCCGAATCCTTTGTGAAAGATTCGGCCCAATACCGAATCCTAATTTGTATATGCAAATCAGTGAGGGAAAAATAGAGCAGTCTAAAAAATTTTTACTTCCTTGTTTTGTGACGAAAAGTCACATGATTTTAAGGATTGCAATTCAGTTCGGCCAGGCACAATGATTCGGTCGAATCCGAATCCTGCTGAAAATGGCCGAATATCGAACCGAATCCTAGATTTGGTGCATCCCTAATTTAAACAGGAAAAATACTTTATTTTTGATGATGGCATCTGTTTTACCATTTAAGGGTCAAGGCACACAGGCAGATTCAGGGAGAATTATCGCCGGCGACAAATCTCCTCTTCACCGGGCGACTAATCTCCCGGAACTGCCTCCCCTGCCTTCCTGCTGGCTAAAATCGCAGGTGGGATGGCACTTGGCGTGATTCGTTTTCCGAAGTCGCCCAAAGTTTCCTCACAAGGAAACTTCGGGCGACTTTGGAAAACGAATCATGGCGAGTGCCATCCCGCTGGCAATTTACATTCTAGCTGGCGGGAAGGCAGGGGAAGCAGTTCAGGGAGCTTAGTTGCCCCGAAGAAGAAGAGATTTGTCGTCGGGCGACTAATCTCCCCGAATCCGCCTGTCTGCCCTGACCCTTAGAAGGCTGAAAAAGTATGTGGGCCCTTTTTGTTCAAATGCGGTTAGTCAGCAAGAAACTTCTTATACAAAGTGATACACGTGCAGCTCCCAAGAAATGATATAACCTTGCGATAATGAGAAAAAAAAAAAAAAGTAATCTTTTAAAATGACGGCAGATAAAAGGTTGTTTCACATCACAAAGAGAAAGAACGAGCGATTTCCAGACGGCATTCGGGAAGCGAACACAAAGCAAGGGGGCTGCAAAGGCATTTCATCTAAAGCTGGATTCTGAATGAAAAACTGCAGCGGTTATATTTACAGTGTGTAACTAATCCAGGATTACACGGATCAGTTTGTTAGATTTGTTGAACTGCTGAAACACATGTTCAATGTGAGCAAGGTTCATTTTATTATGATGAAGGAAAAGAAAACAAATCTGTGTTTTTTACGCAATTTGCAAAATAATGATACCATTTCTCTTTAACTGCAGGTTTCAATTGCAAAACAATTACAGCAAACTAATATTTATATCCACACATCGTAGAAGAGTCTTTGGCTTCCAAAATTAGTCCTCCGGTAAGTTAGTCGGCTTGTCAAAAGTTTAAAGGGCAATAAAAGCAGTATAAAAAAACATTGTTCTGCTCATTTGTGCCCAGTACAATGGAACTCCAGTGCTTCAGAAATGTCAAGGTGCAATTTTACCATTGGCCAAAACTTATACAGGTTTGTGACAGAATGCCCGGGACCTGGGGTTTCACTGATAATGGACAACGGATCTTTCCGAAATTTGGATCTTCATACTAGAAAATCATGTAGACATTAAATAAACCCAATAGGCTGGTTTTGCTTCCATTAAGGATTAACTGCATCTTGGTTTGGATCAGTTACATGTATAGGATCCATCATGGGTGAAACCCATTACACAGAAAGCTCCAAATTACGGAAAGGCCATTTGGCATGGACTCCATTTTAACCAAATCATCTAAATTTTTAAAAATGATTTCCTTTTTAATAAAAAAAGTACAGCTTACTTACCAAACCAAGATATAATTAATCCTTATGGGAAACAAAACCATCCTATTCGGTTTATTGAATGTTTACATGATTTTCTTGTAGACTTAAAGGAGAAACAAACCCGTAACATAAAAAAACCCTACCCCCCTCCCGAAAAATCAGACATTTTCGTGACTTTCAGTGAATGCACAGTTGTTCGCGGCACGAAAATTACTCCAACTGCGCATGCACCGAAAACTGTTTCCGAAATTTTACGAATAAAAGAAGATGGCTGCCGTGAACTGCGAGGGACAGAATCTGCAATGAGAGGTAAGTAAAAAGTAAGGGGCACTTGCCTCGGGTACCACCTAGGCTGGGGGGGGGGTTGGGAGGGGTCTACAAAGGGTAGGAGATAGGGTTTTTTTATGTCACGTGTTTGTTTGTCTTTTAAGGTATGGGGATTCAAATAAAGGAAAGATCCATTATCCTGAGAACCCCAGGTGCCGAGCATTCTGGATAACTGTTCATTATATTATATAATACAGTTATGGGAACCATTATCCGGAAACCAGTTATCCAGAAAGCTCCGAATTACGGAAAGGTTGTCTCCCATAGATGCCATTTTAACCAACTAATCCAGATTTTTAAAAAGCATTTCCTTTTTCTCTGTAATAATAAAACAGTAGCTTGTACTTGATCCGAACTAAGATATAATTAATCCTTATTGGAAGCAAAACCAGCCTATTGGGCTTATTTAATGTTTACATGATTTTCTAGTAGACTTCAGGTATGTAGATCCAAATTAAGTAAAGTTCCATTATCTGGAAAACCCCAGGTCCCAAGCATTCTGCATAACTGGTCATAACATTGTATAATACTGTAGTTCCTTCCTCTTCCTGTGTGCTGCCTGTGCTCTCGGACACTCCAAAATAAAATATAGAGGTATTAAAATGGACGTCTAGAATGCTAACGTGGAAGAAACACTTGAGGCAATGATAGAAGCAGAAGAAATCCCCAGTGGCAGTGGATGCTAGTTAGCAAGCAGAGGCAGTTGATGTTACTTGTAAGCTTGCGGGTGTCAGCTCTGCAGCCAAAACACAAGAGGAAACATTACATACACTTGATGCTTGCAAATCAGGGCACTTTTGCTGGAACTGCAGAGGGAACACAAAGGAACAGTAATGGAATGCAGGTTCCTACTGCAGTGAAAACTGATAATATACTGCTGTCTCCTGCTGCTGAACTGCATTTAAAGGCAGAGCGAGTTTCCCTGCAGCACCAAGTCAATGTGCACCTGCTAACCTGCTCACATCAAATACAAACGAGGGGAGAGGAGAATCTACTTTCCATAAAGCAGAATGCATAAGCATCATTTTGGTTTTGCTTGGCCTTGAAGAAGAATACTGTATTTGAGCTTGTGTTCTCACTGTGGCACGCACAGTTTTATAAATATAATCACCATTTAAAGGAGAACTAAAGCCGAACTAAAGAAGTAGCTAGAAATGTTGTACATTATGTTTTGTGCTTCTGTACCAACCCAAGGCAACCACAGTCCTTTAGCAGTAAAGACCTGTGTCTCCAAAGATGCCCCAGTAGCTCCCCATCTTCTTTTCTGCTGATTCACTGCACATGCTCTGTGCTGCTGTCACTTACTGAGCTTAGGGACCCACTCACAATATACAGTACACATAGAATAGAAATGTTACAATATAAGACTGATTAGTAATTAATACAGATCATTACTACATGGCAGCACAGAAACCAGTGCAATTAGTATCAGAATTTAATAATCAGCCCTGTAGCATCAGCTTATATTACAGACCAACCTCATTTTCTGCTGGATAATTAGTGACGACCCCTAAGCTTAGCTTCTCAACAGCTGCTCAGAGCCCACTGAGTATGTGAGTGTTGCAGACACTTTCCAAGATGGTGACCCCCTGTGACAAGTTTGAAGTCCTGGATCATTGCTGCTATTGACAAGCTGAAACTTTAGGCTGGTGCAATAAGTTCAGTATATGAAACATGGCATTTTTAGCCATTCAATTTTAGGGTTTATTTCTCCTTTAGGACAATGATGAACGATGAAGCGTACAAGACCTGCAGCTCTTGATGTCCCACAGCACACAGGAAAATGATCCTAAAAGCCTGGCTTTTAAACTGCCCCCGAGGATCTTAAAGCAGAACAGATGATGGTTGAAATTTCGGTTTTCAATAGCAGTAAGCTCCAAAGGATCACTGAGCTGTAAGACTGTATCAGAACATGTGAACAGCTCAGCTAAGCTTCACAAGCACTACTGTAATTCAAGGGATCAGAGAGTTTAAAGGAAAACTATACCCCCCAAACAATGGAGGTCTCAATAAAAAGAAATTGCATACAACAGCTCAAATGTAAAACCCTTCTTCATGTTAATAAACCATTTTCATACAATATACTTTTTTAGTAGTATGTGCAATTGGGTAATCCTAAATAGAAAATTGCCATTTAAAAAAACAATGGCCGCCCCCTGGAATCGTTACAATTCTCTATGCACACAAATATACCAGACAAACCATACATGTTAGGTCACATGAGCCAATTAACAGACAGATTTCTGTCTTTTGCTTCCACACTTCTTCCTGTTACAATTAGAGCTGCAGTATTTCTGGTCAGGTGATCTCTGAGGCAGCACACAGACCATCACGAAATTGTGGCTCAAGGCAAGAGATGTAAAAGGGCAAGATTTACTTAAATATATATTCCAGTTTCATATGCCACTTAATTGACATAAACTATCGGTATTAATTTTGAGGGTATAGTTTTCCTTTAAAGAGTAAATAACTGTATTCAGCTCATCTGATCACCTGGAGCATTCATTTGGTTGGAGACCCTCGAACCCCACTAAGCTCCATGATTAATAAAAATAAGATCAATGTAATATATTATCTGCCCTTCAGATATGTGGTATGACAAGTAACCCACCCACTGTATGGACAGTACTGAAAAAATTAATCCCATTCAACAGGTTAGAAATTACAACATGAACATGAACTGAAAAAGGCTGTACCATTCAAAAATTCATTTTCTGGTGCTGAACTTACCCTTTCATAACTTGATATGGGTTTAGAATGATTAGATTACAGCAGATCACAGTTTAATCACAGAAAATGGGGCAGACTGGTGTTTCCTCCACTGGCAAAGACATTGGGGTTTATTAATAAAAGTGGGGCAAATTTGCACCTGGGCAGTAACCCATGGCAACCAGTCAGATGATTGCTTTCAAAAAAAGCTGAAAAAAAAGCCGATTGGTTGCTATGGGTTATTGTCCAAGTGCAAATATAACCAGTGTTTATCAGTGAGCCACATTTGCTTTAAAGTGACTGCTCATTTTAAACTTAATTTTTTAGTACAGGTATGGGATCCGCTATCTGGAAACCCGTTATCCAGAAGGCTCCAAATTATGGAATGGCTGTCTCCCACAGACTCCATTTTATCCAAAATGATTTCCTTTTTCTCTGTAATAATAAAACAGTACCTTGTACTTGATCCCAACTAAGATAAAATTAATCCTTACTGGAAGCAAAACCAGCCTTTTGGGTTTATTTAATGTTTTTATGATTTTCTAGTAGACTAAAGGTATGAAGATCCAAATTATGGAAACATCTATTACCCATAAAACCCCAGGTCCTGAGCATTCTGGATAACAGGTCTCATACCTGTATGACAAAGACATTGATATTCTGAGAAAATTTGCAATTGCAATCGTTTTTTTATTTTATTTTTTTGTGTTTTTTCAAGTTATTTAGCGGTTCGTTCAGCAGCTCTCCAGTTTGGCATTTCAGCAGCTATCTGGTTGCTAGGGTCGTGTTTACCGAAGCAAACAGGCAGTGGTGTGAATGAGAGACTGGAAAGTGAATAGGAAAGGGACTGTACAAAAAGATAAGGGATAAAAAGGATCAATAATAATTTTAATAAAATAATCATAAAGTTGTATCCTAACAGAGCAATCATTTTCTGGCTGCTGGGGTCGGTGATCCCCATTTGAAAGTTGGAAAGATGTAGAAGAGGAAGGCAAATAATTAATAAAAATATAAAAGATAAATAATGAAGATAAATAATGAAGATCAATTGCAAAGTTGTTAGGACATTCTATAACATACTAAAAGTTAACAACTCAAAAGGTGCACCACCCCTTTAAGGCGGGCAGCCATGCCCAGATAACATTGTAGACTGGATTGAAAATGCTAATCAGCATTGGCAGATAATGAAGCACAGAGGAGCCACAGTTTCTCATCAATTCCGCTTTATGGATGCTCCCTGCACAAATGATATATGGCCCTTCATACACTCCCCATGCGTTTGGCCCATGGGCTGATCAATTGCAGAGCATACGAGATAGACTGTGTATGGCCACTTGCTTGCTTTATCAGAGAAGCCCATTTACCATGCTGTTTCCTGATTAGTCCTCTAATAAAGCTATAAGACTAAGGGGGTTATTTATTAAGGTTCGAGTCGTGTTATTCGGGTTTAGAAATAAAGCTAACAATTTTCGATTTTTATTATACCCCGGCCTTGGGAATAGCTTGAATCCGAAAATACACCATGGTCCCTTGAACCATCTGAAGATGTTGATAGCCTCCATGATGCTCAAGTTTCTTTCAGAGGCTTTTGCCTAAAATACTCCAGTATTTTCCTGCTGAAAACTTGATCAATTAGAGTTTTTGGGTTTCGCAACTCGAATTCGCAGCATCAATTTTTTTCCATTTGAGTTTTTTCTTAAATAAGAAACCATTCGAGTTGTGAGTTCACTCGAGGTATAAAAAAAATGAACAATCCACCTTTGATAAATAACCCCCTAAAATAGATAAAAGCTTTGCCTTACATAGCGCAAAGAAAAAATGTACATCTAACATGACAGAAATGAACACACCACTATTAAAGGTTGCAAAAACATTAAACATAATATAGTGAATAAAGTACCCCCTATTGTAAAATATAAGGCTATTATAAATCACCGAGGAGTTTCATCCCATCATGGAAAACCAATGTATGCATCACTATTCCTAAATACAGTTTCATTTGTTTTTTTTGATTTGTTAGAAACAATGACAAATTACTTGTATTTGGGCTCTAAGTATACAGTATATACATCTTTTTTCCTTTTTTTTTTTTTTTTTTACATCACATTATTAGTCACCATGTGCATTTTTTCCAAGAACTAGATTTAATGTTGCAAAAACAGAATAAATGCACTTATTGAAAATCCCTAAATACATTCACAAGCTTTGAGTACATAAAATCCCAATTTCTGCTTTGAAACAATTTCCACTTGTGCTCGTGATGTACCATTGGTTCTAAAGGCAACAGCACATGGGGCAATTTATTGCCCGGAGTAAAAACACGCTAGTGCTTTGCCATCAGCAATAATGTAAACCATCGATGGAGAACATGAGCCGCTACAACTTGCTGAAGTCGTCTGAGGCTGCTTTCTGAGGAAACTTTGGTCAACGTCAGAAAATGAAGCAATGTATAAGTTTTCCCGCTGAAAAGTTCAGCTGAAGCACACCTTTAAGGAAAACTATACCCCTCAAACACTATAGGTTTCTATAAAAAGATATTGGGTAAAACCCTGCTTCATTTAAATAAACCATTTTCATAATAATATACTTTTTTAGTAGTATGTGCCATTGGGTAATCCTAAATAGTAAATTGCCATTTAAAAAAAAAATAACGGCAGCCTCCTGGCATCGTATGATTTCCCATGCACACAAACATACCAAACAAACTATACTGGTTAGGTCACATGAGCCAGAGTTGTGTCTTTTGCTTCCACACTTCTTCCTGTTCCAGTTAGAGCTGCAGTATTTCTGGTCAGGTGATCTCTGAGGCAGCACACAGACCATCACAAAATGGTGGTTCAAGGCAAGAGATGTAAAAGGGCAATATTTACTTAAATATATATTCCAGTTCGTTAAAATTCTTTAATATGTTATTTAATTTTATATAGTCTGTTGCTCAACTACTCATCTTGGGGGTATAGTTTTCATAGTAGTTTGCTTGAGAATTTTTCTTGAGAAAAAGCAAGCGAGAATATTTGAAAACCACTGATAAATAGACCTGTGCAAGAATAACAGTTTTTTACTTGAGCATCTTAAGCATCTCAACATTTGTTCTTGCTGACAGTCTCCCAACGGACTACAGATGGGACTCTAGCAGTCTGTTCAGCCACTTGAATAGAGTCACTGTGCAAATTCACCAATGCGCACAATTTTGTAGCAAAATCTGCCTCTCATGTGACACTCATCATAGTGTTGCCCCTGTGTAAATTCCTAATGAAAAGTGTTTTACACTGACAGCAGGCACATGACAGTTTGGATAGTTTACTACATGACACCATAAATAAATCAGACCTTTCAATAAAAAGGGCACTCAAGCACATATATTCCCACTAAAAATCTATGATTTTTGCCTTTAGTAGGCAAAATGTATTGGTTTCACCAAGTAGACCAAAGCCCTTTATCAATAGTCTTACACCTCCCTTGGCAATTGCCAGTTATAAACAATACACAAGTGTACACAAAAATTTGCATCACACTTTTAAAAAAAGTTCCCTTTTACTACAGCTTTCATGTAAATCCCTTGAACCGCCCACTACCTTTTCCCAGAAATTCCTTTGAAGGTAACTATTATTTTGCAATAGGTCTTAGTATTACCTAGGGAAGCACTGAATCAAGGATTCAGTGCGGGATTCTACCTTTTTCAGCATGATTCGGATTCGGCCGAATCCTTTTGCCCGGCTGAACCAAATCCAATTTGCATATGCAAATTAGGGCGGGAAGGGAAATTGTGTGACTTTTTGTTACAAAACAAGGACGTAAAAATGGTTTCCCCTTCCCACCCCTAATTTGCATATGCAAATTAGGAATCGGATTTGGTTCGGTATTCGCGGAATCTTTCGTGAAGGGTTCGGGCGATTACAAAATAGTGGATTTGGTGGATCCCTAGTATTACCCTACGCAAGCATTTTGTTATCCCTTGATGCTAAGCCTCTGTGCCTCTTCCAGTTTGTATACAATAATAAACGATGATGTGAATTCGAGTTTTCGGCAGAAAAAAATTACAATTATACAAGTTTTCGGGCAAAACCCTCCGAAAAAAACTCGAACATCATGAAGGCTATTAACATCTTCAAATGGTTTAAGGGACCTCTGCCATTGACTCCTACATGACCTCGACTGGTTTTAGATTTAAGCTATTTTCAGGGTCATGGTATAATAAATCTCGAAAAAATTCAAGTTTTTTTTAAAAAAACAAGAAAAATTCTATTTTTTAACCCAAAAATGTGAAGAAAAAAAAAAACCACGAAAACTCAAATTTCTGTAGAAAACATAACTCAAACCTTAAAAAATCTGTCCCTAAATAAACCTAATAATAGGCTTGTTTTGCCTCCAATATGATATTTGTATATATCTTTGTTTGGATTAAGTACCTGTTTTATTACAGAGAAAGGGGAAATCATTCTTAAAAAATGTAATTATTTGGATAAAATGTAGTCTATGGGAGATGGCCTTCCCCAAATTTGGAGCTTTCTGCTTAACGGTTTTATGGATAACGGGTCCCATACCTATATTGATATTATATTGTGCTTTTCTATAAGAGTTTTTGAAACAAACAGATACAAAATGCGCATGGGATACTAAAATTTGTTTTAGCCCTGCATCTGTGTTTTCACTACTGTCACTTTTCTAATGGCAATGTTGCAAGGAAAAGACCTGATCTGGTGCCGAGCAGATTTCAGCACTCCATGTACAGCTATTTTTCCAATTGTTTTACAAATAGATATGAGTGCCACATACTCTGATGCCTCTTAATACAAGTGCATGATAACAGTTCTATTGTACGACACTCCAATCCACGACTTCTATGGCAACCAGGGGTGGATCGGGCATCACATAAACTAAATACTGAAGCAAATTTTGTTATCTGCAATGCTTAGAACCTGGGAGGGGGGGTGTGCTGGATAAGGGGTATTTCTGCATAAAAAGGACTCTTTCCATTAGCATAGACTGCACCAGTTACTGTGTCATTAAAGGAGAACTAAAGCCGAACTAAAGAAGTAGCTAGAAATGTTGTACATTATGTTTTGTGCTTCTGTATCAGCCCAAGGCAACCACAGCCCTTTAGTAGTAAAGATCTGTGTCTCCAAAGATGCCCCAGTAGCTCCCCATCTTCTTTTCTGCTGATTCACTGCACATGCTCTGTGCTGCTGTCACTTACTGAGCTTAGGGACCCACTCACAATATACAGTACACATAGAATAGAAATGTCACAATATAAGGCTGATTAGTAATTAATACAGATAATTACTACATGGCAGCACAGAAACCAGTGCAATTAGCATCAAAATGTAATAATCAACCCTGTAACATCAGCTTATTTTATAGGCCAAGCTAATTTTCTGCTTGATAATTAGTGACGAGCCCTAAGCTTAGCTTCTCAACAGCTGCTCAGAGCCCACTGAGCATGTGAGTGTCACAGACACTTTCCAAGATGGTGACCCCCTGTGACAAGTTTGAAGTCCTGGATCATTACTGCCATTGAGAAGCTGAAACTTTAGGCTGGTGCAATAAGTTCAGCATGTAAAATATGGCATTTTTAGCCATATTCATTGTAAGGGTTAAATTCTCCTTTAAGAAGTAAACAGGACTGCAATTATTTCAGAGCATTTTGGATAATAAATGTACCTAACTACAGGGCTAGTAGTGGGAGCTCTCTAGCAAGATACAGCCAAAAGAGACAGGTAAAACATGTTGTAGACTAAGACAAACAAAAATACATCCTTCAATTTTTCTAGCTGAAATAAAATGTAAAGCTTTTGCTAGAAACTAGAAATTTTTCAGTTACAAGCATGTATTTCAACCGCAGACGTTACCATTTATTTTTGCAGAACATGCCTGAACACATAAACCTTATTTGCACAGATTCTGTCAGCGGGTCATGACTATGCACAGTCTGAACTTGTTGCTGCGCTGTAAGGCTGTCTACATACACACGCTTATTACAGTCATACGACAGTGCCCAAGGGGCGACACTAACCAATAAATGATGCCCATTGTATGGGATGTGTCACCCGCCTGACCCGTTTTAAAAAAAAAATAATCATTCACCACGTAGAATAGTAATGTTATACCATTTTCTGGAATATGGACTGTTTGTGGCTTGGGGTTGCTGGTCAGGACCCTAAAACTGTATGATCTCACTGCCCTTTTTTATATAGTAGGGATGCACAAATCCACTTTTTTGGATTCAGCCGAACCCCCGAATCCTTTGGCCGAATACTGAACCGAACCCAAACCCTAATTTGCATATGCAAATTAGGGATGGGAAGGGAAAAACTTTTTTTACTTCCTTATTTTCTGACAAAAAGTCACGCAATTTCCCTCCCCGCCCCTAATTTACATATGCAAATTAGGATTCGGATTCGGTTCGACCAGGCAGAATCCTGGATTCGGTGCATCCCTAGTATATAGTGACAGATTAGACTGGGGAACCTTAAACTTTTCTACCTATAAGCAACATTCAGATAAAAAAAAGTTTTGGGGAGAAACTTGAGTATGTAAAATTATCCTGGGTGGTGCAAAATAAGTGGTCCAAGGGGCGACACTAACCAATAAATGATGCCCATTGTATGGGATGTGTCACCCGCCTGACCGGTTTTAAAAAAATCATTCACCACGTAGAATAGTAATGTTATACAGGTATACCATTTTCTGGAATGTGGACGGTTTGTGGCTTGGGGTTGCTGTCAGGACCCTAAAACTGTATGATCTCACTGCCCTTTGTACATAGTAGGGATGCACGAATCCATTTTTTTGGATTCAGCCGAACACCCGAATCCTTCGGCCGAATACCGAACCGAATCCGAACCCTAATATGCATATGCAAATTAGGGGTGGGAAGAGAAAACATTTTTTACTTCCTTATTTTCTGACAAAAAGTCACGCGATTTCCCTCCCCGCCCCTAATTTACATAGGCAGAATGCTGGATTCGGTGCATCCCTAGTATATAGTGACAGATTAGACTGGGGAACCCTAAACTTTTCTACCTATAAGCAACATTCAGATAAAAAAAAGTTTTGGGGAGAAACTAGAGTATGGAAAATTATCCTGGGTGGTGCAAAATAAGTGGTCTGACTGGAAATTTGGTAGCCTGGCACTGGTATAGCAAAAAGTTGTTAGTTTTCTTCAAAAGTAAAGACCAAAAATGATTCAAAATTCAAATAATTTATTAGGGCACTTACTCATAGGCTTACTTACTCATGATCTATGAGTAATTGCCCCACTAGGCACGAAACACATTAGGTGGTCACCTGTATGTCCTAATTAATTATTTGAATTTTTAATCATTTTTGGTCTTTACTTTTGGAGAAAACGGACAACTTTTTGCTATTTCAGATTTTTTGCACCCATGGACTGGGGTGAACTGTGAGTTTTTTTCCCCCTTTTATTATTTGCTTTGGACACTTCTTTTTTGATTAATGATGGTACAATTACTGGCGTTGTGCACCAATTTTCACAAAGCCTGGCACTGGTAGCCTACAGGAGACTCTGTTTGGCAGTACAACTGTTTTTTATGCAATTAAAACTTGCCTCCAAGCCTGGAATTCAAAAATAAGCACATGATTTGAGGCCACTGGGAGCAACAGCCAATGGGTTGGTTTGCAATAGTGATGTGCAGGCCGGCCCAAAACCCTCAGATCGGGTGGATTCGAGCTGGCTACCACAGATCGGGTCTTCGGTCGCTCGCGCTACCGGCTTGTCAATTTATAGACTTGCACCTGCCCCGCCCCATTCGTGATGTCACTGCAGGGCGGGTCTATAAAAAGAGGAGACGGAGCGGGCCGGGCTCGGGGTTGGGAGGGGGCGGGTTGAGGAAAACTCATCCCGAACATCACTAGTCAGCAACATGCTTCTCACATGCCACTGGTTGGGGATCACTGGGTTAGACGGTGTACCATTCACTCCTCCAGAGATCCAACCACATGGCCAGACCTGATCATTCAAACAGCAAACTGAATGACGGTATAAACCCATTATCATAATTAAATGATCACTGGCATGTGGCCTTTAGGGAAATGGCTATACTGTGACTATTCCCACGTTGAGACTGTGCTTCTTGGTGGGTGGCAACTCCAGAAAGACAGAAAGGCTGTCTCCCATAGACTCTATTTCATCCAAACAATAATTTAAAAATCATTTTCTCTGTAGTAATAAAACAGTAGCTTGTACTTGATCCCAACTAAGATTTAATCAATCCTTATTGGAAGCACAACCTGGGTTTATTTAATATTTACATGATTTTATAGTAGACTTAAGGTGTGATGTGCCAAATTACGGTAAGATCCCTTATCCAAAAAAAACCCAAGACCAGATAACAGGTCCCATACCTGTATAATCAGGCTCATTTACATACACAATAACAGTGCATGAAAAAGCTATATCACCCTCACTGTCACAAAATGCATTAACATAGATGACCGGATTAACATGGAAAAAATCTTACAGAAGACAATTATCCCATCTACTTCTGTTTCAAATATAATCAGATGAATATGGATAATCCCTAAATATGCAAAATAATGCACACAAAAATGTAAGTAATTACGGCACATACTCTCACAGCCCATTATGCCTGATTGTAATCAGCTGGGAAAACAGCAGGAATAACAATACTGTCAGTTATATTCTAGGAAGGTTTGTCTATTACTTATAGGCTTCTGTCCCACTCTTATACAAAGCATGTGATAATGATTGCCATAAAACAGGGAAGCAGTCAAAAGAAGAAGCCTTTGTCCCTAAGGTTATTGACCCAGTCTGCAACACAATCTACAGGCTTCCTTACCCTGATGATTAATTGGTTTAGTCACAGTGATGTAGCCTTTTTGTCCCGTTGTTCTTTGAAGAAGCTATGGGTTTTCGACTGTAAGCTCTTTGGGACAGATTCTACCATTCACTCAGTATTCTGTACAAACAGGTTATCAAGTTATTTTAGTCTGTTGCCGCTCCTTTTCCTGTATATTGGCACTGTGAAACTGTAAAGTGTGTGTGTATAGACAGACATACAGAGAGAGAGAGAGAGATGAGATAGAGAGAGAGATGAGATAGAGAGAGAGATGAGATAGAGAGAGAGATGAGATAGAGAGAGAGGTAGATAGAGAGATAGAGAGATAAAGAGAGAGAGACAAAGACAGAGAGATAGAGGGATAAAGAGAGAGAGACAAAGATATAGAGATAGAGAGAAAAAAAGAGAGAGAGACAAAGATATAGAGATAGAGAGATAAAGAGAGACAGACAGATGATAGATAGATAGATAGATAGATAGATAGATAGATAGATAGATAGATAGATAGATAGATAGATAGATAGATAGATAGATAGATAGATAGATAGATAGATAGATAGAGGTCCCACCAGCTTTACATTGTAATGGGGGTCAATGCAGACAACACCCACCCAAGGCAAATGTGCATGTTGTAAATAGCTGCTTCAAGGAATAGCTTTTGGTTCACAAGCAATTGCTTGTCCAGTCATATCTGTGTGGCTTTCCATAAACTCTGTACCAAACGGTTACAATCTTAAAATGGAAATTGTGTTTAAATATAGTTAAAGGGGTGGTTCACCTTTGCGTTAACTTTTAGCACGTTATAGAATGGCTAATTATAGGCAACAAATGGTCTTCAGTATTTATTTTTTAATAATTATTTGCCTTCTTCTTTTGACTCTTCTCAGCTTTCAAATGAGGGTCACTGACCCCATCTAAAAACGAATGTAAGGCTACTTTCCAGAACAGGCACATTTTCCCTGTTTTCCCAAAACAATGGGAAGTTGGAAAGAGGCCGGATATACTGCTTGAATAGAGCACATCAAACAGGCAGAACCTTCCTGAACATGACAACGGAGAGGCAGAACTACAAGGCACAAAGCAATTCACTTTTTGGACATTCTGCATTGTTCTGTGATAAAGCACAGGGGATAACTGTGAATTCCACCACCCAATAATAACAATGATAGACCGCCACATTAATGTGTATGTACATACTGCTTTATAGGTTTAATATTCCAAATAGAACCATATACATTTAATAATGCACGTGCTTTATTAGCTATATAGACACTGCAGCTTACCAGCCGTTGTTAAAGGAACCGTAACATCAAAAAATGAAAGTGTTTTAAAGTAATACAAATATAATGTAGTGTTGCCCTGCACTGGTAAAACTCCTGTGTTTGCTTCAGAAACACTACTATAGTTTATATAAATAAGCTGCTGTGTAGCAATGGGGGCAGCCATTCAAAGGAGAAAAGGCTCAGGTTACACAGCAGATAAACTCAGCAGAACATAATGGTGTTATCTGTTATTCACTATTTAACCTGTGCCATATAGACTTTTTTTTTCAATTTCCACCATTGCTACACCGCAGCATGTTTATATAAACTATATAAACTATAGTCGAGTTTCTGAAGCAAACAAATCAGTTTTACCAGTGCAGGACAACATTACATGATATTTTCATTACTTTAAAAAACGTAAATTTTTTGGTGTTACTGATCCTTTAAACTGCAACACTCTCAGCCTTCTACCAAGTAACTAAAGAACAGCTGGAGGGCTACAGGGTGTACATCCCTGTACCAGTAAAAATGATAATAATATAAGAGCCTTAAAGGGGTGGTTCACCTTTGAGCTAACTTTTGATATGTTATAGAATGGCTAATTCTAAGTAGGGATGCACAGAATGCAGGACTCAGTTCGGGATTCTGCCTTTTACAGCAGGATTCGGATTTGGTCAAATACTTCTGCCTGGCCGAACTGAATCCTGATTTGCATATGCAAATTAGTCTTGTGACCTTTTTTTGTCACAAAACAAGGAAGTAAAAAATGTTTTCCCCCTCACACATATTACGATTCGAATTTGGTTCAGTATTCGTCAAAAAGGATTCGGGGGTTCAGACGAATCCAAATTAGTGGATTCGGGGCATCCCTTATGCTAAGCAACTTTTCAATTGGTCTTCATTATTTATAGTTTTTCATTATGTGCCTTCTTCGTTTGACTCTTTCCAGCTTTCAAATAGGGGTCACTGACCCCATATAAAAAACAACTGCTCTGTAAGGTTACAAATATATTGCTAAAGCTACTTTTTATTACTCCTCTTTCTGTTCAGGTCCTTTCCTATTCATATCCCAGTCTCTTATTCAAATCAGTGCATGGTTGCTAGGGTAATTTGGAGCCTAGCAACCAGATGGCTGAAATTGCAAACCGTAGAGCTGCTGAATAAAAAAATAAATAACTCAAAAAACAGAAATAATGAAAACTAAGCGCAAATGTTCTCAGAATATCACTCTCTACATCATACTAACAGTTAATTTAAAGGTAAACAGCCCCTTTACAGCCCATTGCTATCAACTAGGGATGCACTGAATCCACTATTTTGCATACGGCCGAACCCCTGAATCCTTCACAAAAGTTTCAGCCGAATACTGAACCGAATCTGAATTTGCATATACAGATTAGTGGTGGGAAGGGGAAAACCTTTTTTACTTCCTTGTTTTGTGACAAAAAGTCATGTGATTTCCCTCCCGCCCCTAATTTTCATATGCAAATTAGGATTCGGTTCGGCCGGGCAGAAGGATTCGGGCAAATTTGAATCCTGCTGAAAAAGGATGGATCCTGGCCAAATCCCGAACCAAATCCTGGACTCGGTGCATCCCTACTTTCAATGTAAACAGCTTATTACAGTTTGACATTTATGGAGGATAAGTGTCACAGAGACAGTTTATTAAAGCTTTTGCCCCTAGAAAAAGAAGCACTTGTGATTTCAATTTGGCTAATTGATTTCCAAACAAACAAATCCCAGCCTAGTTTAAGGAAAGAGAGAAGAGGTAAATGCTGCTGCGAGGGAGGGAGGGGTCGGGAAAGCTCAGACTGAATGGAAAGGCCCTTCCGTTGCTGTGAGCTGGGGGAATAGGCGTGCCTTCCAGGCCATTCCAAATTGATGAGCAACGGAATTCAAACACTACGCTATTTGCTCAGCCCCCGGGGCAACAATAGACAGATGTGGGCAATGTTTTTGAGCTTGTGCTGAGGCTGGCTGCCACACAACCACATTACTAGCATTAACTCTGTTGTCACATAAAGTGCTGGAAGTGAAGCCACTTCCTCTTCTTATACATCGTTTCAAATCAGCAGACCGCATAGGAGTGGTGTTTGGAGATATTCAAATATAGAAACCCGACTCGTGTAAGCTGCATACAATAACATGCCGGGTTCATTGATTCAAGGGCAGGGGGGTTATCTGGGCATTTGTACCACATCAGAAAACTGCAAATGAACTGCAGCTCTCACAAGCCCAAGAGTTGCCTGGGTTTGCTGGGAGTTGTTAATCAACATCTGGAAGGCAGTTAGATTCCCATTACTAAGTAAAGGTGGCCATAGACGTAGAGATCCACTCATTTGGCGATGTCGCCAAACGAGCGAATCTCTCCCCAATATGCCCCCATTGAGGTGGGTGATATTGGGCTGATCCGATTGTGGGCCCTAGGGCCCAACAATCGTAT
Source organism: Xenopus petersii (assembly GCA_038501925.1). Lineage (NCBI taxonomy): Eukaryota > Metazoa > Chordata > Amphibia > Anura > Pipidae > Xenopus > Xenopus petersii. The sequence continues at coordinate 123,026,590 of CM076684.1, read as the reverse complement.
CATAATGCATCCGAAATGGGCAGCCTGATCGTGGGAACGCATAAACACTCAGATGCGGGATTTTTTTAACCTGCCTGATCAAGATCTGGCCGACTTCCGGCCAGATACCTATCTGGGAAGCCCATCGGATGGCCCCACACACGGACCAATAATAATAATAATAATTCCAACAGATCATGTTGTAATTGTTTGCAGCCTTCCTGACACTTGAGTTCTTTTTCGGAGAAAAAAACTTGAATCGAGTTTTCAACATTCTAATCAGGTTCGAATCGAGTTTTCGGGTCGATTTAATACATCCGAGTTTTACATTTTTTTTTTTTTTTCTTCGATAGGTTGAATTTTGAATTGATGGGAGTTTAGGGGAGTTTTTAAAACTCACATGAATTCGAAATTCGACCTTTGATAAATGTGTCTCATAACGATACCTTACTATCCTGATTGATATCATCGGGATCGAGGAGGGTTGAAAATGTAAACTGCTGATGCACCATATCAAGCTGGGGAGGAGGGGGCATCAGTAGTTTAGGGGAGTTCCAGGTCATCCTCACTTGTTGCTCCACCAATCACGGTCTGTTGAACAAAGGGAACAACAGAAAGGCAGCCAGACCTCATATGGCTTCTCGTTACAGCTCAGGATGCTTATATGCCTTAAAGGAGTTGTTCATCTTTGAGTTAACTATTAGTATGATGAATAACAGTGCCGTCCAATTGGCGGACCGTGGGCCGACCACCTCGTTTGCCCCCCCCCCCCCATGAAAGTCTGGCTGCTGTGACTACTCAACTTTAAGGGCAGAGACACAGACGAAGATTTGGGGAGATTTAGTTGCCTGGCAACTAAATCACCTCTTCTTCGGGGACTAAACTCCCCAAAAAGCCTTCCAGCCGGCTAGAATCTAAATCACGGGCTTGAATCTAAATCACCAGCTAGAATTTAATCACCGGCTAGAATCTAAATCGCCAGCTCAAATCGAAATCGCCAGCTCAAATCGAAATCGCCAGCTCAAATCGAAATCGCCAGCTCAAATCGAAATCGCCAGCTCAAATCAAAATCGCCAGCTCAAATCGAAATCGCCAGCGGGTGGCACTCTGAGCGCTTCATTTTCCAAAGTTGCCCTAAGTTGCCTCGTGTGAAACTTCGGACGACTTCGGAAAATGAATACGCCGGCAATTTAGATTCTAACCGGCGGGAAGGCTTTTCGGGAAGATTAGTCACCCGAAGAAAAGGCAATTAGTCGTCGGGTATCACTACAAAGATTAACTGCCCCCTGAATTGTTTACACCTCAAATTTAACCCGTAAACTACTGCACTGTGCACACCTGTAATCCTCCCTGCATTGTTCATACCTGTGACTATTGTTCAAACCCCTAAAACCCTGTACTTTTCAAACCCGAAACCCAAACTGAAAGTGCTCCCATTGTTCAACTGTTCACACCTCATACAGATTGTAGGAGCAGCAATGGCATTGTGTGTTTTACAGTTTTTACTTAAAGAGGTTGTTCACCTTCAAAAAAATTTTCAGTTCAGTTTTTTTCAGACAGTTCACCAGAAATAAAAACTTTTTCCAATTACTTTCTATTTTCTATTTGTTATCATTTGTCTAATATTGAAATATAACGTTGCATTTTTCACCTTCTAAAGCAGCTCTGGGAGGAAGGGGTCGCTGACCCTGTAAACTGTTCTAAATGTATACATTTAGTTGATACATTTGTTATCTTTGCCCGTGTTGAGCATAATCCCTGGGTTTCGTTAAAGATAGCTGTTAGAATTGATACAATAGTTGCACTTATATTCCCCATAGATTCTTCTGAGAAATGTATCAACTAATTGTATCAACTAAATGTATCAACTAAATGTATCAAATTGTAACAGTTCAGAATGCTCCTGGATCATGGAGCTGCCAGACAGGAACGCTAAACTTTAATCATATATTTTGGCAAATTGGTAAAAAACAAAAGATGTTAAACAATTGGAAAATGCATTTGTTTATTGCAAGCAATCTGAAAACAACTCAAATAAAAAAGTGTTTGGAAGGTGAATAACCCCTTTAAAGTGGTTGTTCACCTTCCAAACACTTTTTTTCAATTCAGTTGTTTTTATATTGTTCCCCAGAGATAAAGAACAAAATCTAAGTATAACGTTTAATGCTCTCGTCTCTGGTGTTTGAGTCTGGCAGCTCAGTAATTCAGGCGCAGACTCTGAACTGTTACAATTTTGCAACATTAGTTGATACATTTCTCAGCAGCATCTCTGGTATTAGCAACTATTGTATCAATTCTTACAGCTGCCTATAATGAAACCCAGAGATTTGGCTCAGCAGGGACAAAGATAAGAAATGTATTGAATAAATGTATCAATTTAGAACAGTTTACAGGGTTGGCGACCCCCCTCCCAGAGCTGCTTTAGAAGGTGAAAAAAAAAAAAAAAAACACAAGACACTTGACACTTCTATATTAGAAAAAACTGTCACACATAGAAAGTCAGTGGAAAAAGTCATTATTTCTGAAAACAACTTTAATAAATTTTAATAATCCCTTGAAAAAAATGAATAAAGACTGATTAAAAAGTTGCTTAGTATTGGCCATTCTATAACATACTAAACGTTCAATTAAGGTGAAACACCTTCATTTTGCCTGGTCATGTGCTTTCAGAAACAGTCAATACTTTAGGATGGAGCTGCTTTCTGGCAGGCTGTTGTTTCTCCTACTCAATGTAACTGAATGTGTCACAGTGGGACCTGGATTTTACTATTGAGTGCTTCAATATTAAAAAAAAACGGAAAGTCATTGGAAAAAGTCTTTATTTCTGGTGAACTATCTGAAAACAACTAGTTGTTTGAAGGCGAACCACCCCTTTAATAATTCTTAATAATCCCTTGAAGAAAAAAAAAAAAGACTAATTGAAAAGTTGCTTAGTATTGGCCATTCTATAACATCCTAAACATTAAATTAAGGTGAACCACCAATTTACGCAAACTATAAAAAAAATTGCAGTTTGTTTACTTAAATCAGGGGTCCCCAACCTTTTTTCACCCGTGAGCCACATTCAAATGTAAAAAGAGTTGGGGAGCAACACAATCATGAAAATATTCCTGGGGTGCTACATAAGTGCAGTGATCGGCCATTTGGTATCCTCCTATGTGGACTAGCAGCCTACAGGAGGCTCTGTTTGGCAGTAAAGCTGTTTTTTTATGTAACCAACCTCTGCCTCCAAGCCAAGAATTCAAAAATAGGCACCTACTTTGAGACCACTGGGAGCAACATCCAAGTTGTTAGCGAGCAACATGTTGCTCATGGGCCACTGGTTGGGGATCACCGACTTAAATGAAGAAAACAAATATGAAATTCTTTGGGGCTAATTCACTCGAAATTCATTCGAAAATACGTTAAAGTACAATGAACGTATATGTAGCAGCAAATACATTACAGTACATAAGCTAGAGAACAGAGTTGTTCTTTTGCCCTATACATGTGCCCACTGTATACTTTAGGTGCCATATGTTAGGAAATGTAGGGGGGGGGAATTTACGATATTTTTCAGCCTATCACCCTTAAAAAAGTAAAAGATGCCAGCGTTTTTTGGGACTTTTTAAACTTAAAAAAAATTTAATTTAAACTTTTTTTTGAAGCAAGCCCTATCTACTCTATTGCACTTCACCTGGTCTGAGGTGGCGAAGATAACGTTCAGTAAAATGCGCAAGTAAGTGAATTAGCGTAGTTACGTCCATTCGCCATAGCGCAACTTCGCCTGGCGTAAGGGTGCGAAGTAGCGCTAGAGTAGGTCCACTTCGCTAGTGAATTTACGCCAGCACCCGTTAGAAAATGGGCGAAGTAACGAAATGATGTCATGCTGGTGAATTTGCACTAGCGTTAGCCGCTTCGCACTTTGGTGAATTTGCCCCTTTGACCACCCTGGTCAGAGCAGCATAATCACAAACGAAATACAGATCATTGGATGCTTGTGGGCACCTGGGAGTTGTGTTATAACACACAGTAGTTTAATAAATGCAGGGATACTGTCATGGGGAAAATTTTTTTTTTTTCAAAATGAATCAGTTAATAGTGCTACTCCAGTAGAATTCTGCACTGAAATCCATTTCTCAAAAGAGCAAACAGATTTTTTATATACAATTTTGAAATCTGACATGGGGCTAGACATATTGTCAATTTCCCAGCTGCCCCATGTCATGTGACTTGTGCTCTGATAAACTTCAATCACTCTTTACTGCAAGTTGGAGTGATATCACCCCCCTCCATTTCCCCCCCCCCCACCAGCAGCCTAACAACAGAACAATGGGAAGGTAACGAGATAATAGCTCCCTAACACAAGATAACAGCTGCCTGGTAGATCTAAGAACAACACTCAATAGTAAAAACCCATGTCCCACTGAGACACATTCAGTTACATTGAGAAGGAAAAACAGCAGCCTGCCAGAAAGCATTTCTCTCCTAAAGTGAAGGCACAAGTCACATGACCAGGGGCACCTGGGAAATTGACAATATGTCTAGCCCCATGTCAGATTTCAAAATTGAAAATAAAAAAATCTGTTTGTTCTTTTGAGAAATGGATTTCAGTGCAGAATTCTGCTGGAGCAGCACTATTAACTGATTCATTTTGAAAAAAACATTTTTTCCCATGACAGTATCCCTTTAAAAAGAACTGAAAGCGTGTAAGAAAGGTTTAAGAGGAGGTAGTCATCAAGCCACTTTGCACAACCGAAAGTACTTACATCCTATGTATGGGAATAAGGTGCTTCAAGCTGCACTTGCACTGAGCCTAAAATAGCCGTTACCCACTGAGGATCTACAATCCCATACACAAGAGAGAGTTGTAGTCATGCCAGAGGTAAGGAGGGGGGTTATACAAGGATGTTTTCTACATTTACCTATGGAGATATTTCAAATACTGGGGGGCCAGAAAATATTTTGGAGGGTCAAATCTAGCCTGGGATCAGTATTATTTTCTAAGGTGGGTGTTCCCAGCCTCTTATACATGTAGGCCACATTTAAATGTAAAAGAAGTTGGGGAGCAGCACGAACATAAAAAAAAAGTTCTTGGGGGCTATGTGGACTGGCAGCCTACAGGAGACTGTTTGGCAATACACTGGGTTTTTATGCCCCAAAGCTTGCCTCCAAGCCTGGAATTAAAAAAAAAAAATAATCAACTGTTTTGAGGCTGCTGGGAGCAACATGCTGCTCACGAGCCACTTGTTGGGAATCTTAAAAGAATTCTGTCATGATTTTTATGATGTTGTTTTTATTTCTAAATTACACTGTAAATAATTCATTCCTGAACCAGCAATTATAATTATTCTATTATTTTTAGTTGTAATATTGATGTGTAGGTGCGTCTCAGGTTATTTTGCCCCACCATGTGCTTTCAGAAAGAGCCAGCACTTTAAGATGGAACTGCTTTCTGACAGGCTGTTGTTTCTTCTACTCAATATAACTGAATGTGTTGCAGTAGGACCTGGATTTTACTATTGAGTGATGTTCTTAGATCTACCAGGCAGCTGTTATCTTGTGTTAGGGAGCTGCTATCTGGTTACTTTCCCATTGTTCTATTGTTAGGCTGCTTGGGGGGGCTTGATTTTACAACAACTTGCAATACAGCAGTAAAGAGTGACTGAAGTTTATCAGAGCACAAGTCACATGACTGGGAGCAGCTGGGAAACTGACACTATGTCTAGCCCCATATCAGATTTCAAAATTAAGTGTAATTTGTTTGCTCTTTTGAGAAATGGATCTCAGTGCAGAATTCTGCTGGAGCAGCACTATTAACATGTTTTCTCCCATGACAGTATCCTTTACATACATTTCCCAGGTATGTAAGTGCATTTAGTCTAGCTGTATTGGTGCACGATAAAGCAGTCCAAGAGTAAATTAAATGGCAATATTTTGCAGTAACAATGTTGACGCAGCCCTTTAACATAGGAGTCCCATTGGTTTTGCCCATAACTGACAGGGCTTTTTCTTACAGCACACAGGAACATTTTCAATATCACAAACTTTATATACCAATGGCTTGCAGTACCTTCTGTGGATTTAAAAAGCACATAGCTTAAGCTGGCCACAGACGCAAAGATCTGATTGTACGAATCGAGGATTCGTACGATTTTCGGACCGCGTGTGGAGAGTCCCGACATTTTTCGCCCGGTGGAGATCAGTCGTTTGGTCGATCGGACATGTTAAAAGATTTCTGTCGGCTGCGGGTAATATCTCTGCGTGTATTGCCGATTGTACAATCTAGACTGTCACTAGCTTTGGTCGCACATAACTTTCGTACGATTGCTGTCAGGGGCAGATGGGGAAGTCCAATCGTACGTTGATTTGTACGATCGGATCTTTGCGTCTGTGGCCAGCTTTACTCTGTCAGGCACAATTACACATTCACAAAGCACTCACAGTGGCACACTCACTCAAACACGGCTCCAAATAGCTACATAGAGTAGATGCACTAGCACATGCAGATCCCCAAGCACACACAGAATGATAAACAAATGTCAATGAACACACTGACACACACGCGTACACATATAGCACACACAGTCAGCACACGCTAAGCTGGCACTTTTATATCCACAACCACACACACACAGACTGCACTGGCACACAAATTACCCACATACACTGCACTATTACAGTTATCCAAGCACAAACACAACCTTGTACTTGTACTGACACACAGTCATCCAAGTACACAACTACTAATCTGCCCTGACACAGTCACCCAAGCACACACAACTTGCACTGGAATAGTTGACCAAGTGCAAACAACTAATCCTGGCACAAGCTAACCAAGCACACACACACACACACACACAGCTGCACAAGCACGCACTGTCACTCAAGCCTGAACACACACAGTCGCCCAAGAACACATACTGTAGATGAACTGGCACACACTGTGGCCCAAGAACTTACACAGCAGCAACAGCTTACCAACGTGCTCACAGTCACCCAAGCAAACACACAGTTGCACTGACACACGGTCACAGAAGCCCTTGCACACACACACACAAATGGTCAAGAACACACAGCTGCACTGGCATGCACAGATGCCCAGAAACCCACACAGATGCCCAAGACCATGCCCAGATGCGCAAGTATGCGCACAGCTGCCCAAGAACAAGCACAGTGGCCCTGGACCACTCACAGCTGCCCAATAACATGCAAGACCATGCACAGCTGCCCAAGAAAGTGTACAGCGGCCCAGGAACGGGCAAGACCACGCACATCTGCCCAAGAACATGCACAGTGGCCCAGGAATGCGCAGGACACACAGCTGTCCAAGAACATGCAAGCCCATGCACAGCTGCCCAGGAAAGGCTACAAAGCGGCCCAGGAACATGCAAGACCATGCAAAGTGGCCAAGATTGCGCTCATGAACGAGCACAGCTGCTCAGAAACAGGCAAGACCATGCACAGCTGCCCAAGAAAGTGAACAGTGGCCCAGGAACACGCAAGACCATGCGCAACTGCCCACAAATATGCTCAAGAACCAGCACAGCTGCCCAGGAACAAACACAGTCAGTATCACTGGCACAAATAGTTGCCCATTCACACAGCCAAGAACACACCAGTGAACAGGAACACACACAGTTGCACCAGCACACACATACACACACACACATACACACACACACACGTTCCAAGAAGACTCACAAGTGTCACACAGTCGCACAAGAGCCAATAACAACCTGGCCTGGCACATAGCCCTGATGTCACGGCTGCACTGAACTCGGTTTCAGACACGGCACAAAGCCCGTTTGTACGAGGCGCCCAGCACTCACCCACTCCGTACTTCTCCTCTCTCTTGGTGGGGACCCAGCGAGTCATGTTTGTCTCACAGCCGCATCCGTCCCGTCACACACGGGAACCGCGACGAACGCAAATCCAACACCCCCGCGCCAATGGACCGGACCAGAAACTTTTGTTTGGGGGGTGAACCGGGACTGCCCAGCCCGACTGGCGTGTGAGGGATTTCCTGGAGCTGACCCCTCCCTCCGGCTCAGGATGGGGCGGAAGAAAAGAATAAATAACGAAGTGTGGAATGAGTGTCCCGGGTGAGGGTCAGGAAGGACTTTCAGAGCGCTATTTTCCAAAGCCCCATTGGGCACAACATAAGGAAGGGGGGAACTAAAAGAATGAGAGGGGGGATAAAAAAAAAAGTTTGTTGGTGTCACGTGTTGTTGACGTCACGGTCTAGGAAAGGGATGAGCCTGGGAATGGAGTTTAGGAGAGTGTTGGGGCAGCAGTGTTAGTCCACACACAGGGGTAGCAATCTCCTCATAGGCACAAGCCTTTATACACCGCTAATATCGAATTTAGACTTTTCATATGCAGGTTTTTGGGTAGAGGAGGGAGATAATTAGCCACGATGGGTCCCAATATATCAGAGAAGAACCTTTGGATAAACATGTATAAAATTATCAGACACATTTAAGGAAGATATAACCTGTGGGCCCAGGCCTTCTAAATGGGGTTGTTTACTGTGAGAGGGATATTCTGACACAGTTTGCAGTTGGCTTTCATGTTTTATTATTTGTGGGTTTTGAGCTATTTAGCTTTTTACTCAACAGCTCTCCAGTTTGCCATTTTAGCAATCTGGTTGCTAGGGTCCAAATGACCCGAGCAACCACACACTGAATCAAATAAGAGACTGGAATATGAATAGGAGAGGACCCGAATAGAAAGATGAGTAATATAAAGTAGCAAAAATAATAAATGTGTAGCCTTACAGAGCATTTGTTATTCAACGCGATCAGTGACTCCCATTTGAATGGTGGAAAAATGAAGGGAAATCATTTTAAAACTAAAAACTGAAAAGTTGCTTAGAATTGGAAATTCTATAACATACTAAAAGTTAACTTTAAACTGAAACGCTCAGCATCCCTTGGCTGTTGGGATGACGGGAGTTCCAGTCAGACCCTACTGCTCTGATATTGCAGTTGCCAGATGAAGGCAGGTATAGTAATAATAAATGCATGTTGCAGGGTGACACAGATTGCATTTAAATAAAATTGCAGTCTGTGCAGTTCCACCATCAGGATATTCAAGACTCGTCCACGGACCTTGCGACCTCACCTCAGACTGAGGCCCTCACACTGAGGCTTTATTCATGAATTCCTGTTTTTTCATGAATCGGCTGCATGGAAATATGAAAAGTGTAGTCCATTCTATTTTTTTGTGCCTGTACCCAGTCCCACGGCACCGTGCTGAATAACCAAATGCATATGAGGCGTAAAAGCTTGAGAACTTTTTACATTAGATTGATATTTTGGATAGGGTTACAGGTCAAATCCAGTTATAAGGGCTGCCCGGATGACAATTTAAATTAGATCATTGCAGCCTTGCAGCAAACATTTATTAAAAGTGTTTGAGTTTTCATTTTGAATTTTCATGTGAGGTTTACAGTCACACCATAGCTTAATACACCAAGTATGCATGTTCAGTTAACAGTATACTTATTAAAGTCACTAATCCTGTGAACATTTAGCACTATAATATATCCCATAAAGATGGATCTTATGTTAAACCTCAGCTACCAGGCCCTCTTCTCCCTGATTTCAGTCAGGCTGCTGCCAGATTAATCGGAGGTAACAATATCTGGCACTTTTTCTATTTGTTATTAATTTACTTAGACTATGAGCAGACAGAGTGTTGGCTCAGCTGCTCTCAGCCTGGGCAGGTCCGGACTGAGAATTAAAATAGGCCCTGACATTTCAGGTACACAGAGGCCCAATCTGCCCACACAGAGGCCCAAACAGCTCCCCCCAGCCCACTAAATAGTGAATTTCTATAGCACCTTATAGCAGCCCCTCTGGCATTTGCCAGAACCCACAGATTGTCAGTCTGGGCCTGAACCTGGGTATTTTTTTCAGGCTGAGAGAAGCAGATCTACTCTGTGCCCCATCTGCATTGATTTCAATTAGATCTGCTTGCGTGCAGGCACAAAATGGAAGTTCGGGCAAAATACACAAAAGCAGGCAATTTGAGGCCAACCTCCACTGTGTGTGCCTGTGCGGAAGCAATTCAAATCAATGTAGCTGGGGCACGAAATAGATCTGCTTCTCTCTACCTGAAAAAAGTAAGCAAGCTTAGAACAGTGGAGCCATCACTTCATCTGCCCATAGCCTTAAAGATGGAGTGAGCAGAAGAAAGGTGAATGTGGAGAAGCTAATTAAAATGAAAGCAACAAGTACAATAGTGAAAAAAAGATATGCATGTAAGAAGTAGAATGAGTTAATATAGGCATGGGATGAGAGTGATAACAATATGAATGGCAGTGCAAAACAAGTAATTGCAGGGTGCCAGGTCAGGAATGCTATTATATTTATTTTGCAACAGTGGTTGCTCTGCCCCAGACAAATGAGCAAATGTAAATAGCAGAAGGGAGGGAATAATAAGAATATGTGGGAACCTATAAGAGAACAACAGGATAAGAGAAATGGCAGTGCATAGGTGAAAAAAAGCCATGGGCTGGGAGAACGCATTAAAATTCTGAAGAATAAATAAACAGCAAGAGAAAAAATCGAGCACATTAAAAGGGTAGAGAGCAAAAGAGTGTGAGGATAAAGGCATCTCTATGGGAAGAGTAAATGGATAGCATACAAGCCTGTTGTAGTGTAAAAGAAATTGGGTCAGAGGGCAGAAGAAAGGAAAGGAAGGGGAGAAATAAGGAGGGGTATAAAAGAAGAAAAGGCGATTAAAGACCATGTTAAAAGTTGATAGACTAAGCAGAAAAGTTAGGAGTGAAGAAAGTTATTCTGAGTATAAACTGCAGTCCAGTTAAAGTCAGTTCCATGTGATACCCCTAGACCTTAGCCACTTCTCCTTCCTTTTTTAATCACTATTATCCTTTTTTACTTTTATGAGGGGCCATTGGCCACCAATTGTTTTTTTTTAACTTGTAGAGGGGACCCTGGTCACTAAAGGGTTTTTAAGTTATAGGGGGAAGCCTGGCCACCAGTCAAGCTTTTTACCTTTTATGAGGGGCCCCTGACCATCAATTGTTTTTTTAACTTGTAGGGGGGATCCTTGCCAACAGTGAAGTTTTTTTTTAACTTTTGTGGGGGGGGGGGGTGACCACCAATTGTTTTCTTTTGTAGGGGAGGTCCTTGGCTACCAATGAGTTGTTAGCGTTTATGTTTTAGCTCCCGTGTTTGTGTGGCTTTTTTTTACTGTGGTCTGAAGTCTTGGGTGGGAATTCAATGGGTAAATTGTTTCTTTCAAAACATGTAGAAAACAGGTGTATCCTATAAAAATTAACACACCTTCTAACAGCAATCTGCAGATAAGAGTCACCAAGCGTAGCAGCTGCCTGATATAAAGATGGAGATGATTGATGGATTTATGAACCTGGAAAACATTTATATAATTAGGGGTTGTCCACATGATAAAAAAGAAATTCATCTTATCATTAATACAGCTTGTCCAACAACTCATCCAATTCATTTTGATATACTGGATCCCAAGAGAGCTTACAATTGCCCTAGTAGTTCCATACAATACTATTCTTTATCTGATAGAACCGCTGCTTCTCTCTCGTCCGCACAGAGCACAATAAGGTATATGTCACTACACAGAGATATAATAGCTCAATGTTCACAGAGGATCAGGTTAGGATGTAATTGTGTATTAATAGTCTTTTTTTACCATCAAACAAAGACTGTTCCACTGCTTGGGAAATATAGCCGAGATTGAATGTACTTTTGTACTAAAGCCACTACTCTCTCTCTGAACTGTTTTTAAAAAAAGATCTTTTAATTTCATTTGACACTGAAATTGCACAAATTCACCTTAGCCTCAAAGGTATAATATCTAAAAAAAAATCTCATATGCTCTAAAAGCACGACAGTTCAAATTAAAGGAGTTGTTCACCTTCAAGTTAACTTTTAGTATGATGTAGAGAGTGCTGAGATAATGTGCATTTGGTCTTTATTTTTTTTATTATTTGTGGTTTTGGAGCTATTTAGCTTTTTATTCAGCAGATCTTCAGTTTGCAATTTCAGCAATCTGGTTGCTAGGGTCCAAATTACCTTAGCAACCATGCATGGTATGAATAGGAGAGGGCCTACATGGAACCATGAGGAATAAACGTTAGCAATAATAATGAATTGTAGCCTTACAGAGCATTTGCTTTTCTGATGGGGTCAGTGACCCCTATTTGAAAGCTAGAAAAAGTCAGAAGAAGAAGGCAGATAATTAATAAAAAAAAAACGATAAGCAATAAGTAATAAGGCTCATTTGAAAATATGCTTAGAATTGGCCTCTCTATAGCATACTAAAAGTTAACTTAAAGGTGAACCACCCCTTGAAATGTGACATTTCTTTTACTATTAGGGGACCACCTACTAGGCTTATAACCCCCCTTAAAGAGATACTGATGTCAGAAAATATATATTTTTAATATCTAGCATAACATTATCTTTGAATGCTGACTAATAACTGACTGATTCTTTTACATTACCTTTCTTACCCCCTATTTTCCCTATGAGGGGGCTGCCATACCTGTGCAGCAGTACTGTTAGCATTAGAAACTCTAACTGACAGGTTGAGAAGGGACAGTCAGGTTTAGGAACTTCAAGTAACAATTACTTACAAAAGCAACCCTATCAGTGAAAAACATGACCTATAGGTAACTTTTCATGTCGATTATTTTGAAATAATTATTTTAATGTCAATATCACTTTAAGATGTGTAACCCGTTCTATAGCATATTGAAAGTTGACTTAAAGGTGAACCACCCCTTTAAATGTAACATTTCTTTTACTTTGGGGGGCCGCCTCTTAGGTTTATACCCACCCCCCTTCAGATGTGGGATCTCAATAGTGCTATTCACAATTAGGAGTATTTATATTAGGAAAGCAATCTGTATGTAAACATAAGTCCCATATAAATCCATAGGAATATTCTAGAATTCTGCATGATATTTATTTCCCGGTCCCAGATGACCAATGTACAAAGCAACAGACCATATTTTCTCTTAGTTTATGAGCCCTGTGGCTTTGTGCTGATATTTAATCTTACATTCGCAGGTGGATTTATCAGTGACATGACAATCACAGCGAGGGGATTAACAAAGAAAATTAGCTAATGTCTCAAGGTATCAGTATCACGTCCCTGTAACTTCTCCCACCATTGCTATTTTATTTTTTTTTATTAAAACTTTGATAACTAGAGGCAGCCTTTAACATTTCTCAAGAAAGCAGTGTACTCAAAACCGCTTATGTAAGAAGAAATACTTTATAATTCCATTTTCTGCTGAGACACAATATTAATTTTAAAAAAAACTTATACGTTTATTTATAAAGTGCTGTACGGACACAAAGCATTGTATAATATATAGTGAATAAAGTACCCCCCCTATTGTAAACTATAAGGATATTATAGGTTACCAAGGAGTTCCATGATCATATAAAAACACGAGGATGAAGGCCATTGAGGTCATGGAGTTATAATATCCTCATATTGTGCAATGGGGGTACTTTATTTTAGGGATGCACCGAATCCAGGATTAAGTTCGGGATTCAGCCAGGATTCATCTTTTTTCAGATTTGGTCAAATCCTTCTGCCTGGCTGAACCGAATCCAAATCCTAATTTGCATATGCAAATTAGTGGCTGGGAGGTAAATCACATGACTTTTTGTCACAAAACAAGGAAGTAAAAAAAGTTTTCCCCTTCCCACTCGTAATTTGCATATGCAAATTAAGATTCGGATTTGGCTATGTATTTGGCCAAATCTTTTGCGAAGGATTTGGAGGTTTGGCTCAATCCAAAATAGTGGATTCAGTGAATCCCTACTTTATTTATTATCAGGGCCGGAACTAGGGGTAGGCAGAAGAGGCACGTGCCTAGGGCGCAAATGTGGAGGAGCGCCAGGCACCGTACCTCTTCTGCGCCTTGCCCCTAGTTCGGCCGCTTCTTTCCATACCTGTAGCAGCAATCGATGTAATCATAGGTGCGCACAGACGCGCACCCTTCCTAGACGCGCACTCTTCTGCGCCTGCTCGTGCGCACGATCGGCTTCTGCGCTTGATCGCCCGTGCGCGCGCCTGTGCGTGCGCGCACTGCAGAAGGGGGCAATGTAGTCGGTCGGGTTGCCTTGGGCGCCCCACTGACTTGGCCCGGCACTGTTTATTATAACACAACAATGAGTCGTGACAGAAATGACATCACTAAGCTCTGATTATAACCGATGACATCACTAAGCACCGTTTATAAGAATATAATTTACAGGATGTTCGTGGCTCTTGTGTGTTACTGTATATAAAAGTACACACAGGAAGGACTAGCAACATAAAAAATACAATAAATATCCACAGAGTACAAGAGAAGAAATGTAGTGAGGAGCAGAGGAGTGAAGGGCTTTGAATATTAGCAGTTTTTATATGCTATCCTTTGCTTAATAGGCAGCCATGCTAAGGATTTTACTTGGGGTTGAACAGGTTCCCTCTTAGGATAGAGCAGGAGAGTTTAAGATTGGTGGCAGAGGAGAGAGGTGGGAGTCAGGAATACCGTTTAGTAGGAGATTGCAATAGTCTATATGGGATAGGATAAGGACATGGATTAGTGTTTTGGCTATTTCTGAAAAAAGCTTATAGAAACCTTTAAATACTGAGGAAACCAGAAAATATCATAAATTTCACAGTTTAATCCCAAAAAGGTGCAGCATATCTTTCATTTAAAGCACTGTGTATCTTGTCGTTGCTATATAAATAAATGATGATGATAATTTTGCCAGATTTAATTCAGGTGGATACCTGGCACTGCTGGGGGGTTCTATGGGAATTAGATTGCACCTAGTGATGAGTGAATGTGTACCGTTTTGCTTTGCAAAAAATTTGCAAAACTCAGAACAAAATAAAAAAAATCCATATATTTTTATGAAATGCTGAAAAAATGGCTACAATACTTCCACTGAGCAGGCCAAAATGCATCATTGACATCAGACTGAAATTTGTAGCTTCTGCCATCAGATGAACTGAGGATATGCTCGAATCAGTTGAAAGAGTTGAGTAGAGGGCATCATTGACTACAACTCAGCTGATATATTGAGAGCAACGGCGCTCGGGGGCTCTAAGCTTGGGTCTCACTCACCAGGCTGACAGTGTGAGGACAGCAGAAGAACCCTGGAAAGTGACAGCTAGATGGCCATAGGTTAGAAATCCCTGATGTATACTGTATATGTTGCAGAATAAGATATGTCCTTTATAATACAGGTAAGGTATCCGTTATCCTGAAACCCAGAAAGCTCTGAATTACAGAAAGGCCAACTCCCGTATACTCCATTTTAACCAAAAAATCCAAATTTTTATAAATGATTTTCTCTGTAATAATAAAACAGTACCTTGTTATTTACACAAACTAAGATATAATTCATCATTATTGGAAGCAAAAACAGCCTATTTTGTTTTTACAGGAGGTTATTTATCAAAATCCGAATTTATCTCATTATTTTCTAAAATATACGCCGACCAAATGCGCACGGGTTATTTCCCCTTATTTATTAATCCATTTTCCCAAAAAATTCCAGTTCCGAAAAAACTTGAAAAAAACCTTGAAAATCGTCCGAAAATTCGAATCGTGCGAATTTGTCGGATTTTCTGAATGAAACCCAGCGCAGATCAGGATATCTTCGGGAGTTCTCCCATTGACTTCTATACAACCTCTGGATAGTATGGGCCGCTCGCACACCCTGGCCTTCAGAAAGTGAACGCCTGGTGCACGGTTTTGGAGTGATCAGCACCTTCCCAAACAGACAGGTTCCAAATATACACTGGCACTCACGGCTGATTCAAGCAGGGATAGACCCTTGCATGTTTAATTGCAAATGTGAAACATATCGGGGTTATACCCCTTTGTCAAGCATACTTGCCTGCTTGACAAAGGGGTATAACCCCAAAATGTTGCACATTTGCAATTAAACATTCATGGGTCTATCCCTGCTTGAATCAGCCGTGAGTGCCAGTGTATATTCTATACAACCTCGGCAGGTCTGAGCTGCGGGATTTTCAGATTCAGACTTTTCCATACTCATGGTATAATAAATCACACAAAATGCACATTTTTTGTTACAAGAAATTTGTATTTCATAGTAAAAAAACCGAAAATTTTTCGAGTTTTAGACATTCGGACTTTAATAAATAACCCCCTTAATGTTTACATGATTTTCTTGTACATTTAAGGTATTTAGATCCAAATTCTGGAAACATCCGTTTAGGGATGCACCAACTCCACTATTTTGGATTCTGCCGAACCCGTGAATCCTTCGGGAAAGATTTGGCCGAATACCAAACCGAATCCTAATTTGCATATGCAAATTAGGGATGGGAAGGGGAAAACATCTTTTACTTCCTTGTTTCGTGACAAAAAGTCACTCCATTTCCCTCCCCACCCCTAATTTGCATATGCAAATTAGGGTTCGGCCGGGCAGATGGATTTGGCCGAATCCTGGTGAAAAAGTCAGAATCCCGAACCGGATCCTGGATTCGGTGTATCTCTACATCCGTTATCTGAAAAAACCCAAGCCTGGAGCATTCTGGATAACAGGTCCCATACTGTATGGCATTTTTCTTGCAAGGATCCCCCTGTGATGCCGGTGCCCCAGGGCATATGCTTCTCAACCTAAAACCAACCCTGTTGCCAACTCCTGCTTATAGAGGCCATCTGTATTATTCTGCACATGAAAAATGATGTGTAGCTTTATGAACCTGATAGTTCAACTTCCTCAGTTTGTTTTTTATAGATTTACTTCACATTACGCCTAGAAATGTATTCACATATTGTGTGCTAGTGACTGTACTACAACATAAAAAAGGCAATAACAATAGATGTTTGTGAATTGCCATATTAACTGATGAGTGTGACATAATGGAACAGATGCTTCTGGAGTTCTTTTGGGTTCTCTCTTTTTGATGTTATTTACAATGACACTTGTAGGTTATATGTGAATTATTTCTGCTCAGTTTCTGCAGTTGAAGGCACAGCAGGGTTACCTTGTGTAAGAAAAAAAGCTTTTCTAATTAGAACTGTAGACACAAGTACATTTAGTAGAGATGAAGGAATGCGGGGACTCACAATGAAAAGTAGATCAGTCTGAATCCAGATGAGATACAATCAGGGCTTGTTGAAAATTTTGACCCATTAAGGTTAGAAGAGATTATTTCTATTTTTTGCAAAACATACAAAATAAAACAAAATATAAATTATGATGCAAAACATAAGACATTAGCCTAAAACTGGCATAAATTAGTAATCATTTTGCTGTACGAATTCACTTCCCACTGATTTTTACCAACAATGGTCTGTGCTTAAATTAACTTATTTTGTTTAATACCAGTTTTTTTGTATCCTGCAACCCCCAAGGCAGATGCCTATTTAGCTTGCATGGGTGGGAATTCCTTTCAAAAAGAGATAAAAAGATATCCTATCTGATCTGCCCTCGTTCCCAGCGGTGTGCAGTACTGGGCAGTTATCAAGGCTCTCATCCCGTTCATACTTATATCTTGACACTGAGTGTGCATACTTCTCAGCAATTAAGTGTGTACTCATGTATTATGACGCTTGCCTGTTTGTGAATGCACACTGCGTATTTACGGATGCCAGAATTGCTAGCCAATGGGTAGGTGGTCTTTTTTAGTTTTCTGTGAACACTAAGGGGGTTATTTATCAAAGTTCGAATTTATCTCAATATTTTTTACGTTTTCAGATTTTTCATCCAATTTTCACGATTTCTTATGCTTTTTGCCCGAACACTTTGGGGATTGCATGAAACCCACCACACATCAAAAAATCATTGGGACATCTCCCATTTACTTATATGCAACCTCAACAGGTCTGAGAAATTTGTGATTTTTTAAAAGTCCGAATTTTTAAAAAAAAAATCAAAATTTTTTTGTGATTTTCACATTCGGAGTTTAGTACATAACCCCGTAAGCCTTCCTGCTCCATAATTTTCCAGCTTGACTTGACCCCTGTTTTTTGAATCTCTGCTGCCTGTCCTAACCTTGGCCTGTCTCCTGACCTTGAATCAAATCTGCCTGACCTGACCTGGGCCTGTTTCTTGACTTTGAACCAGTTCTGCCTGTCCAGACCTCATCTTCTGACTCTGAATCAAAGCTTCCTGACCCAACCTAGGCCTGTCTGATGCTTTTTCTATTTATGGTGCTCCTGCCTATTTACACACCCTGTCTGCATTTCAGGGGTAGGCATTGTGAAATCTGAAGGTGTTGTCTAAGTCATCTGATTGGAACTCCGACCTAAAGCTATGTTATACAGTAGAACCCCCATTTAACATTTTTAGGGGGCTAGGAAAAATTATGTCAAATCTGGGAAAATGTGTTAAAGTTACTGAAAGGATATAAGCACAGGAGTTTGTTTTACTTTGAGATACAATATTTACTGTGTGAATAACAAGGGTTAAGCATTGCAGTGTGTCACGACCGGCACCCAATACCAGAACAAGTGCCAAGCACCCTGGTCTCGGCTTGGCTTCACCAGTAGTGTGACCACCGTTGGGCTTCGGGAGGAGCCCTCAGCTTACTTGGGTGCCACCTGGACTTAACGAGGGGTACAAGGCGAGATGTTCTGGCTGACAAAGGGGCACGGCTGTTGCAAAGTCTTTTGGGCCGAAGGTCACGGTTCAAAAGGATTAGGCAGAAGGATGGTCAGAAAGGCTGGATAGAGGCAGGCGGATATCAGAATCATCAGGCAGGCAAGGGTCAAACCGGGTTGTCAATCAAGGGGTTAAGCTGGAAGAGTTGTCGTAGGCAGGCAAGGGTCAGGATACAGAATGCAGAGTAGTCAAGAACAGGCTGGGTCAAACACGGGTAATCAAACACACAGGATACAGATCAGATGCACAAGGCTACAGGAACCACAAGAAACCAAGTTCTATACACGGGCATCTGTCTGCAGTCAGAATGGGCTTTTTATAGGGGAAAGCATTCGCGCCAAAAACGTGCACATTAGCGCCAAAACGCACTGGCGCGAACACGCCAGCGTGTTTGTGCCTATAAACAACATGCAGGCGTGCCACGCACGCCCTAAGGAAGGCAAGATGTCGCAGAAAGAGGACGACGCGGCGGGCATCCCCGCCGCCCCACTAGACCACCAGGGCAGGTAGGTTTTATTACACAGGCAAATCATTCAAAAACTATAAATAAAAAAAATTGAAGGCCAATTGAAAAGTTGCTTAGAAGTAGCCATTCTATAACATACTAAAAGTTAACTTAGAAGTGAAGCACCCCTTTAATCTTGGCAGGAAAATCCCATGGTTGAGGATTATGAACATGAAAGCTGTTCATGTTCAGTTGGTCCTCTCAAGCCCCCTGTGTTATGCAATTATGGGCCTGGTCCTAATGATTAGCCTGATTCACCACACCACTTGGATGGGCAGCAAGTATCATGCTTGGCTAGGAGTTCTCAGATAGACCTAGTGTTTTAACCTCTCATTGCCATTTTAGAGCCCTTACAATATTGAAACTCATCCTCTGTGGATGAACTTTTATCATTCCCACAGGAAGAAAAGATCAGACCTCTAACGGCTCCTATTTCTGTAGCCTTTCTTTGCAACATAAATCTTCATTTCCCTTTATTTATCTGTTTACATTTCTTTGAACCTTTTCCAGGTCTGCGAGAATACATTATTCACTGTAATTTGCAAATATTGACCTCTTTATTAGTAGACCAGCATTTCTGTCTCTGTGAAGAATATTGCGAATCTACGATGGGATTGAGCGGATTTGCCTCTTGCAATGCATAATGATAAATATAAAAGGGTCTCAAACAACAAATGGCAGATGTGTATTGCAGTAACTAGTGATGGCCTCTATGGGCAGATTTTGAGTGGGTATCCATTTAGACTTGACTTCTAATGAAGCTAAACAGTCAATATAACTGGGGGAAGGGGAGGCTGGAGACTGATGTATTGGCACTGGGGTGGGGGAGAAAGAAAGAAATATGCAAATCCCACTTCGAATGTTTTAGGGCTATGACACGTATGGCCTTTTGATGCTTTCTTCATCCACAAACCTTCTTTTCAGTTGACTCTGTCTGATTGACATCTGCCTAAAGGTGGCCATACACGGAGAGATCAACTCGTTTGGCGATGTCGCCAAATGAGCGGATCTCTCTCCGATATGCCCGCCTTGAGGTTGGCAATATCGGGCTGATCTGATCGTGGGCCCTAGGGCCCAACGATCGGATCCTAACGAATGGGAACGGGGGTCGGATGGCGGGACCGAATCAACGAACAGATGCGACCACGATCCGATGGGATTTTTTTGTCCCATCCGATCAAAATCTGGCTGACTTTCACCCAGATCTCGATCGGGGAAGCCCGTCGGGGGGCCCCAGACACGGGCCAATAAGCTGCCGACTTGGTCTGTCGGCAGCTTTTATCGGCCCGTGTTTGGCCACCTATATACAGCGCTTTTCCAGCTTGTATGAGTGGGAAGTTGCTGCAGGGACTGAACAATTTTACGAACCTCATGTACTTATGAAGATAACCTATTAAGCAACTGCAATTCACATACAGTAAGTGGAGTAAATAATATTATTGGAGTTTGTATTGTAATTACAGGAATGTCAATTTCACAAAAAGCTTCTACACTTTACAGCATATTCACTAAAGTTTGCTACAATACTTGAATGGGCGTATTTTCACAAAACATATTTACTTAATTATCCTCAGTAGTACACTGTTGTTATTTATCAAAGGTTGAGTTGTGTTTTCTTGAAAAATTCAAGTTTTTCGAGGGTAGTTTCACTGAAAAAACGTAAATTTTTCGGGAATGAAACGCAAATTTTTCAGGAAGAAAAAAAATAGATTATTTTCGAGATTTATTATGCTCCAAAGATGCTAAAAGCCCACATCTGGAAATACTCCAGCTAAAACCTGTCAAATTCATGTAAAAGTCAATTGCAGGGGTCCCATCATTTGGAGATGTATTTTTCCTTCATGGTTTTTAAGTTTTTTTTTTACAGTGGTTTGCACTTGAAAACTCGATAAATTTGAGTATTCGAGTTTTTTTACATTCTGTTTTTTTTCATAAATAAGCAAAGATTCGAGTTGTGAATTTATTTGAGGTAGAAAAAAACTCACAAACTCGACGTTTGATAAATAACCCCCATAATGTACCAACATTTTGCTGGCATAAATTCATTGGAAATTTTCGCAGTGTATTTTCCCCTCATAATTGTAGTTGGGGAAATTCTCTAAAGAAATCCCAGTTGTGGGGTATTAAAAATGCAAAAGTGCCTGCTCAATCTTTATAATGGTAGTTCCTGGCAAAATCCCTCTTGGTGAATTTTTTTTTGCGTTCTTGGTAAATTGGTAAAGTTTCAGCTTTGAAACATTATTTTCTTGAGCAGCACTCCTCTACACAGCACAACATCCTATTCAGGAGAAAGTAAATACTTTTTTGTTCTGAGGACATTATCCCTTTAATTTTCTGAGAAATGTGAAAGGGTGCAGAAAATGACGATCTGTTACTTATAATGGTTAAATCAAAATTTTATAAGACTATGAAAAAGGATGGTTTGTTCCCTTTAGTCAGATAAAAGCTAATGCAAATTTGTTCACCAAAGCAATAAAAGTTTAATCATCCCACAAAGAATCAGACCGCAGGCAGGCTTATTAAAATAATTATTGGAGTGTTTAGCTACTGTGTTCTGTTTTAATGTGTTTTTTTCTTTATCCCCCTCTGTCTACTGCTACAGAGATTGATGTCCCCCTCTTCTGCCCTATTCCTTTTCACATCATTTGCATATATTCCATGTTTTGTGTCCTTCACACCTACTTTTACTTCTTATTGCATTATAAATGTCCTTCCAAACTATCCTTTCTGACAAACTATAAATCTCTTCCATCCACTCAACATTCCCTTTTTTAAGTTATTTCTGCTCAATCCAACGCTTTCTATCCCACTTCCTAATTCTCCATTCTGCTACTGTCCCATGCACATGCCAGCCTTCCATTTATATTATATTGATTTATTCATTATTTTGATACGATTTTTCCCCATATACCTGTTGACTGCCATTACCCATTTCTACCCACTTTATATTGTGCCTTACCCAGGCCTTTCTGTGGCATTGCTGTACTCCTTTATAAGATTTACCCTTCTGCCAATAATACACGGCTGCCACCACAACCACAGTCATCAGTGGGATCATGTGAGAGATTTTGAAACTTATAGTAAAGGGTGTTTTTACACTGGCACAATTTTTTATTTTTATCTAGTAGGTAACTTAAAGGGATACTGTCATGGGAAACAAATTTTCAAAATTAATCAGTTAATAGTGCTGCTCCAGCAGAATTCTGCACTGAAATCCATTTCTCAAAAGAGCAAACAGATTTTTTTATATTCAATTTTGAAATCTGACATGGGGCTAGACATATTGTCAATTTCCCAGCTGCCCCAAGTCATTTGACTTGTGCTATGATAAACTTCAATCACTCCTTACTGCTGGACTGCAAGTTGGAGTGATATCACCCCCCTCTCTTTTCCCCCAAGCAGCCAAACAAAAGAACAATGGGAAGGTAACCAGATAGCTCCCTAACACAAGATAACAGCTGCCTGGTAGATCTAAGAACAACACTCAATAGTAAAAACCCATGTCTCACTGAGACTCCTTCAGTTACATTGAGAAGGAAAAACAGCAGCCTGCCAGAAAGCATTTTTCTCCTAAAGTGCAGGCACAAGTCACATGACCAGGGGCAGCTGGGAAATTGACAAAATGTCTAGCCCCATGTCAGATTTCAAAACTGAATATAAAAAAATCTGTTTGCTCTTTTGAGAAATGGATTTTCCCATGACAGTATCCCTTTAAGAGGGGTCATCTACATCCACAAGTGAGCATATTTTGAGAGCAATTGCCATGATTTTTCCAAAGGGGCACATTTACTAAGCTCGAGTGAATGATTAGAATAAAAAAAACTTTGAATTTCGAAGGGTTTTTTTGGCTACTTCGACCTTCGACTACGACTTCGAATCAATGATTCGAACTAAAAATCGTTTGACTATTCGATAGTCTCGAAGTACTGTCTCTTTAAGAAAAACTTTGTCCACCTACTTTGCCACCTAAAACCTACCGAGGTACAATGTTAGCCTATGGGGAAGATCCTCATAGGCTTTCTAGGAAATTTATGATCGAAGGAAATTGTTCGATCTATGAATTAAAATCCTTCTAATTGTTCGATTCGAAAGGATTTAATCGTTCGATCGAACGATTTTTCCTATGATCGTTCGAATGAATTGCGGTAAATCCTTCGACTTCGATATTCGAAGGATTTTACTTAGACAGCTGAATATCGAGGGTTAATTAACCCTCGATATTCGACCAATAGTAAATGTGCCCCCCAATGTTGCAGTCCCAAAGGGGTGTTGCGCCTGACACAATTGCAGCCAATGCATCAATATTAATTCGATTGTGCTTGCACTTTACCATAAATCGGATGGTTGATGTCCGGTGTTCGGCACTAGAGTGATGTGTGCACCCAATTCTTTAGACATTAGTGCACTGCGCCTATTGATGCACAGTAACAAGGGAACCCTGGATCTATTGCCTGGTCCGGAGGTGGTGGTGTTAATTGGCGCAACTGTGCTCTTTTCGTAACAAGAGGCAGGAACGACTGTGCAACACTGAGCAGCTTTACGGAACTGCAGTTTGATACAAGTACCTTTAAAGGAGACATTTCATGTAAAAAAAATAAGAACGTACCAGTGCGTTATGCCAGTAACGTAACTAGCGGGAGGCAGGCCCGGGTGCGGGACGTGGTCCAATCGAACCCCCTGCTCCCCCGGTAGTTCTGCCCCTGTGTTATACTCATTTAGATATAAAAGAATTGTGCTTAAAAAAGTAGTGTTTCAGGCTGATTTATTAAATACTTCTGCAAAAACCCTAATAATCGCTAACATTTCTTCTACTTCCTGCTTCCTGAATTCCCAGGCTATGCAGGGGAGCCTGCGGCACTCAGCTCACTGCACTGTAGCATAGGAACCAATCAGCAGTTAGCAGGACCTAATAGGGAATTGAAGTTTGTCTTTGCTTGAGTGACTGCAGGGCTTTGATTGGCTGTCCCCCTCCTACCCTGGTAGGGACCGTTAGGACACGCCCACCCCTCATTTGAAACACAGACAGGAACCAGTGAACATCTATAGAGGCTCATATAAAGGGGCTAATTTTAAAGAAAATGTTTAGCACCATGTAATAGCAACACCATATACGTATTACTCATAATTGCCTACAAAATTAGGTTTTCTTTTATTTATCCTATATGTCTCCTTTAAAGGAACAGTTCAGTGTAAAAATAAAAACTGGATAAATAGGCTGTGCAAAATAAAAAATCATTTCTAATATAGTAAGTTAGCCATAAATGTAATGTAGGCTAGGAGTGACTGCATGTCTAACAGAACAGAACACTACTACCTGCTTTTCAGCTCTCTAACTCTGAGTTAGTCAGTGACTTTATGGGGGGCCACATGGGACATAACTGTTCAGTGAGTTTGCAATTGATCCTTAGCATTCAGCTCAGATTCAAAAGTAAACAGTTATGACCCATGTGGCCTCCCCTCAAGTCACTGATTGGTTACTGCCCAGTAATCAAACAGTGGAAACCAAAAGAGCTGCAAAGCTGTTCTGGCTATTATGTTAGACATTCAGTCACTCCAGCCTTTATACATTACATTTTTGGCTAACTAACTATATTAAAAACATGTTTTTATTTTGCACAGCCTATCTATTTGCCCAGTTTTTATCATTATACTGAACAATTCCTGTTGAATATGCTCAACTGACTGTGGGAAATTTGCACAAATGCAACTGTGGTAGTGAATGTAAATGAGCTCTTAGGGGTCCGCACCTGCATGTGCATATCTGGCCCACCAGACCACAATTATCTGACAGATCTCTGGTAAACATAACATTTTATGTTTTGTTATTGTTATACACCATTCCATTTTACTCTGGGGGTACCATTTCATGCTGGGGTCACTGCTACTTTATTCTCAAGGTCACTGTAGCTCTCAGTGCTTGGTTGTTACTATATCTTTTTGTGCTGAGGTCACTTCTGCTATACTAAACATTTTATGCTATTGGGTAATTAGTGCTCACTGTACAGTTTCATGCTTAGTGGGTCGCTGTATTATTTTATGTTGATGTCTCTGTGCTCTTTGGTGGTCGCTGTACCAGTTTATGCTGGGAGTCACTGTAAAATGTTATGCTGGTGGTCACTATGTCAAATTAAGTGTGTAAGTAAGGTTAAAGGAGAAGTAAAACCTAACTAAAGAAGTAGGTAGAAATGCAGTTCATGGTGTTTTGTGCTTCTTTACCAGCCCAAGGCAACCACATCCCTTTAGCAGTAAAGATCTGTGTCTCCAAAGATGCCCAAGTAGCTCTCCATCTTCTTTTCTGCTGATTCACTGCACATGCTCTGTGCTGTTGTCACTTACTGAGCTTAGGGACCCACTCACAATATACAGTACACATAGAATAGAAATGTCACAATATAAGGGTAATTAGTAATTAATACAGATAATTACTACATGGCAGCACAGAAACCAGTGCAATTAGCATCCGAATTTAATAATCAGCCCTGTAGCATGAGCTTATATCACAGACAAAACCTACTTTTCTGCTTGATAATTTGTGATGACCCCTAAGCTTATCTTCTCAGAGCCCACTGAGCATGTGAGTGTCACAGACACTTTCCAAGATGGTGACCCCCTGTGACAAGTTTAATGTCCTGGATCATTGCTGCTATTGACAAGCTGAAACTTTAGGCTGGTGCAATAAGTTCACTATATAAACTATGGCATGTTTAGCAATATTTAATTTTTAAGGTTTAGTTCTCCTTTAAATAAACCATAATATACAGACCAGGGGGCCCTAAAACATACAGTATGCCAACAAGATGAAGCAGACTGCACACCAACCCATGTGTTCTGACCATATTATTTGTTTAATGCTGAATGAACAGAGCAGAATACTACCTAACGTGTGGGTGTAAATATAGTCATGGTGTTTAAATATGGGAGTGACTCTTTCTTGGTAGTGCAGTTTCACTTGCTTTTTGTCTCATGTTTCAGTTTTAAGGGTGTGTCCTCCCTAGTTATAAAATATATAACATAATAAAGGAATTTAAAGCTAAATAATTTTCTGCATATCATTTGCAATTCCCTTCTCTTTCACCAGACTGCAAATACGAACTCTCCTCCATCAAAGACTCCAATTCTCACAATGCTTTGCCCCCTTTTGGTCTCCTTCTTAGGTCTGCTAGTCACAGAGCATGCAAGGCATTATGGGAATTGGAGTAGAGCAGAATTGGCTGCAGTAGAGCATTTAAATGGTCTAAGAAGTCCGGAGGCAAAAGTAAACGGGGACTGCTTATATTTAGAAATAACTTTATTATCATTGAAAATATTCAATTCACATATTAAGGAATTTCTCATTAGTCCTTTGGGTGGATAACCCTTTTAAAATCCCGAGAGCCCTTGTTACGCCACTAGCTCTCATAGATAAAAAGTTTATTTTTAAAAATACTTTATTAAGTTTTCACATAAACAAGCAAATTCAATATGACAACAAATACCATGCAGCCTCAGAGGGTATGTTGTAATAAATACAATGGTGTATTATTGTAAACATAGAAAAAAAAAACACTAACAAAACTAACACCAGTGGATGAAGACAATTAAAAAAAAAAAAAGAAGAAAAATCCATTGTTTTCTGGAAAGAACCAATAGACACACAATCTACCTATAAATTTGAGATAAAATTTTTATATGCACACATTTTGTATTTTATTGCCCCGGCAATTGTGTAAATGCAGCTTTTTTTATTATATTAGGAAATTTTAGGAATTATTATGGAATGATAAATACCTCATTCCCCACTCTGCCACATATTTAAGCCTGTTGTGTGTCGCTGAGCTTTCCCACACTTCCTACAACCACTGCTTCTCTTGTCCAACTACATACAGGTTCCAGGACAGCCGCTCTAGTTTTAAGCCCCATACACATGGTGTTATCCCAATTAAAAGTAAATGTAGTTCTAAGCAACTGTCAAATATACATTAAATTTCAACTGGCGTTCCATGCAGTCAGCACCTTATGGCAGGAGGTAAGGCCAGGTCCCCAATGCAGGCTGTGACTCCTGAAGCTATTGATAGGGGGCGGGTGTTTGGACACCTACCTGCATTCCTTGCCCACACCTCTTGGATTACAGGCAGTGCTCAATCCAGGAGGGGGAGGGGGCATAGCCCATATCTCTGCATTCCAAAACAGAGTACAGAGACTTGGCAAGACTCCATGCAGTGTCCAAAGTGCAATTCAATTGGCAATTGCAGCCTTTTATGTACTTTGCACACTGAGTGCTGCATAGTAAGTGGCCCCCATAAGGTTATATTTAGGTTTTACAAACCCTTTAATTGCTGAGGAATCTCTAATAAGAATCATCCATTCAAGAGCAGCATCATTCATCTAAAGGTGGCCGTACACTGGTTGAAAATGTCACACCTGACAAATACCAACGTGTTCTATTAAGGTTGCTCTATTTTTATGCAAGGAAGGCAATTACCTTGGTTTGGAAGCTGCCTAGAGCCCCCTCCCTAAAAAGTTGGATATCATTAGTAAATGAAGCTCTTCCCCTATACAAACTAACCTATTTGAGTAGAGGATGCCCAGACAGGTTTGGAAACATCTGGGGATCATGGATAGACGAATTTGACACAGCATATGTGCAGGACAATATTTAGTGTGCTATAAGCTATATAACGAGACTCCTGTTGTATGCATCCCTCGTAGGGTTGCCACCTGTCCAGTTTTGAGGGGCTGCCCGGGTCTATACCTCCTGCCCGGTTTTCCAAATAAGGAAAACCGGGCGGGATTCCCTTGATTGACACGCCGATCGCCACGTCATAGCACTGTCTACTGATGTCATAGCCCTACCCACTGACATCACAGACACGCCCACTGATGTCACAGACCCCCCCCCGTCCGGTGTTAGCCAGACATAAAGGTGGCAACCCTAATCCCTCGGCCTGCCCCCAACCCTCTCCTACCCCTTTTCTGTTACCCCCTGTTAAATAAAAAGGTTAAAAAATGCTTGACTTATCCCTTGCTGACCTATCTATCTATCACGTAACAATTCTCACGTGATCAATATTTATGGATATGACATATGTTTGAATTGTTTGTTGTTGTTTATTATGGATGTATCAAGCTGAAAATAAAAACTTTAAAAAAAAAAAAAAAAAAGGTGGCCATACACTATAAGATCCGCTCATTTGGCAAGGTCGCCAAGCAATCGTATCCTAACCCGATATGCCCACTAATGGCTGGGTGATAATGGGATAATGGATAATGGCCCTGGGGCCAAACACTCAGATTTCAATACTATAAATGGGCTCCGACGGGTCGCATGACTGCATCAACTAGCCAATGCGGTCCTGGATAGTACAAAAAAAAATCAAACTTGACCGATCGATATCTGCCCATTTTTGGCCTGATATCGACCGGGATCACCTGTCGGGAGCCCCCACACATGGGCAGATAAGCTGCCGAATCTGTCTAAAGGGTGATATCGGCAGCTTTAATCAGCCACCTTAACACAGGGAAACACGCACATTCATGTGTTTGGGATCTTTTCAGCACTTCATGAGCAAAGGTGATAAAATGGATATTAGAGGAGGGCTTGCTCATCTACTTTAGGATTCACAGAAACACATCCTAAATAAGTTGTTGGCTAAATGCTGTGTTTGTTGCAGATCCTCGGGTATGGGTGGTGGGCTCTCCTTTTACTCCACCGCTCCAGCATAATGAATATAAAGGACATACAAGAGTCTCTTTGTGTAACATCTGCCTTGGGGAAGCGGATAAGAAGGGACGCAGAAGTGTGCCACTGTGTGAATCATTGCTTTCTCTGAGGCTTGCAGAATTCACGTCTGTCCTTTCATAATGAGAAGTAAACAGTTCACAGTTTCGGTATATTTCTGAATATGAAACCCTTTCTACAACATATACGGGTATGGGATCTATTATATGGAAAACAATCATCTTTCCTAAATCTTTCCTTTTTATCTGTAATAAAAAAGCAGCCCCATGTACTCGGTAATGATAACTAAACTGCTTAAATCCGTGTTTGTGGCATAACAATTCTATTATTTAAAATGCATTTTAGTAGCCTCAGTGTGTGGAGATGCTAATTAAGGAAAGATCCCTTATCAAGAATGCCCCAGGTCCTAAGGATTCCAGATAAATGATCCTATAACAGTAATTAGCATGCAGTGTACCTATAGTATATACATGCCTGTCAATGCATCTATTCATTTATTAGCAAGAGTGGAACTTTCTGTGCACTAAGACTTGTACCCAATACATATATAAGAATCATTGTATTGAAACCCATTATCCAGAAAGCTCTGAATTACAAGAAGGCCATCTCCCATAGACTCCATTTTAATCAAATAATTTATATTTTTAAAAATGATTTATTTTTAACTGCAATAGTTAAAAAGTACCTTGTACTTGATTGAAACTAAGATATAAGTATTCCATATTTGAGGCAAAACACATTGTTTCATGTATAAAGGGGTGGTTCACATTTAAAGGAAAACTAAAGCTTAACTAAAGAAGTAGGTTATAAATGTTGTAAATTATGTTTTGTGCTTCTGTACCAGCCCAAAGTAACCACAGCCCTTTAGCAGTAAAGATCTGTGTCTCCAAAGATGCCCCAGTAGCTCCCCATCTTCTTTTCTGCTGATTCACTGCACATGCTCTGTGCTGCTGTCACCTACTGAGCTTAGGGACCCACTCACAATATACAGTACACATAGAATAGAAATGTCACAATATAAGGCTGATTAGTAATTAATACAGATAATTACTACATGGCAGCACAGAAACCAGTGCAATTAGCATCAGAATTTAATAATCAGCAAACCTGTAGCATCAGCTTATATTACAGACCAACCTCATTTTCTGCTTGATAATTAGTGACGACCCCTAAACTTAGCTTCTCAACAGCTGCTCAGAGCCCACTGAGCATGTGAGTATCACAGACACTTTCCAAGATGGTGACCCCCTGTGACAAGTCCTGGATCATTGCTGCTATTAAGAAACTGAAACTTTAGGCTGGTGCAATAAGTTCAGTATATAAAATGTGGCCATATTAATTTTTAGGGTTTAGTTCTCCTTTAAATGCTAAAAAGCAAATGCTCTATAAGGCTACAAAATATATTGTTATTGCTACTTTTTATTACACATCTTTCTATTTACGCTCTCCTACAGGCCCGGATTTGTGGAAAGGCCGCCTAGGTCCAGGCTTAGGGTGGCAGGATTTTAGGGGGGCGGCATGCTGTCCAACCACACCCACATTAGTTCAAAAACACTTGGGATGCACTGGAGATACAATCACTTTTTAAATTTCCCATGCGCCAATCCCCATTGCTCTGGTCCAGATGGGGAAAATTTGCGCGAATAAAGGGGAGGGACAGGGGCGATGAACGGCAGTGGGCCTAGGGGCGCCTACTATGTAAATCCGGCCCTGCTCTCCTATTCATATTCCAGTCTCTTATTGAAATCACTAAAAAGTTGCTAGGATAATTTGGACCCTAGCAACCAGATTGTAAAAGATTGCAAGAGAGCTGCTAGCCAAATAGCTTTAAAAAACACAATAAATAGAATATGAAAAGCAATTGCACTTTGTCTCAAAATATCGCTTTACATTAAATGAATTTTAGCATACTTTAAGTTATTGGGATCCAAATAACAGAAAGACCCCTATCTGGAAAACCCCAGGTCCCCAGCATTCTGGATAACATGTCCCATTGGATGGCCAAAAGGTTTCATGAGATCCAGGAAATTTGCTTTTAATAACTGCAGAGCTGTCTTCTAATAAAACCTCTTGAAAAGGACCTTCCAAGGGATTGTTGTCTACCAAAATGTTGATTGGCGGCAACTCCCAACTGCCTTCTACCAATGGTTACAGCATGATGGTAGCTGTAAACTGCCAGCCATAGAAATGAAGCACCAATCACAGGTGAGAGGCAATATGAAATGTTTGGTGTTTTAGCGGGGTCCTATTGGCGCAAGGAAGAATAGGGTCTGTTAACCATGCAGTCATAATAATTGATGAATGACTGGTTTATTATACCCTGAGGCTAAAAAAAAAACAAATCCAAAAATCCGTCATCTTCAAGCTGTCGGGGTCCTGTAGAAAGCAATGGCAAAGGTCCAGTTTCAAATCCTGTCTGCACTGATTTTTGGACAAAAAATGTAAAAATTTGAGTGGTTTGGGCAAAAAACACAAATTTTCAGGTTTTTTACCAAAAATATTTTTCCTGCGTTTTCCCGTCTTTAGCACCAGAAGAATGTGTTAAGGTCAGAGAATGCAGGATTTTAAGCAGCAAATATCTGTAGAATTCACAATAAAAAGATTTGTAGATATCACTTTGAAAATGAACGATTTGGAAACCAGAATGTGATGCCTTCTGATAGGGCAGCTCCATATCTGTTGTTTCTGGATTTGTTCAAAGACGGAATCCTCATATGTACCCTAGCAACCAGTTTGAATGACAGATCGGATGATGAACAGGAGAGAGAAGTAATAAAAAGTAACATTAACAATAGCATTGTAGCCTCACAGAGCAATTTTGATTGCCAGGGTCAGTGACCCAACATCCCCCCCCTCAAACAGGCAGACCGCATTTTACATTGTAAGCTGGAGAAAAGCAGAAGCGGATGGTAAATATTTTAAAACTAATACCAGGACATTCTATAATGAAAAGTAAAATGAAACTACCCTCCTATGTCCACACAAGCTGCTAAATGAGCGGTGGTTGTTATAGTTTTGAGTGGTTAAAAAGGTGCATGCTTTTGTATATATGTATATATGTATACCTCTGTTGTTAAAAAGGCCATAGCAGTGGTACTACAGCCAAATATTGCTGAACTACAACTCCCAGGGGCAGATTTATCAAAGGTCGAGGTGAATTTTCGAATGAAAAAAATAAAAATCGAATTTCAAACAATTTTTTGTGTACTTTGACTAGGGAATAGTCCAAATTCGATTCGAATTTGAAAAAAATCTGAAAATTTGACTATTGAAATTTTTTGCCCCCCAGTCTAACCTATTATCACTAGGAGCTGATGCTGATGATGCTTTGTTGCCGATGATCCTGCTTTTGATCTTGGCTGCAGGGGATTAACAAGGGAGTGTGACTGTGGGATAGCAGGTATAGTAGGGAGAGATGGTGCCTATAGTAACAGTGGATAATAGTCTCTGGGAAGGGAGTGTGACTGTGGGATAGCAGGTATAGTAGGGAGAGATGGTGTCTATAGTAACAGTGGATAATAGTCTCTGGGAAGGGAGTGTGACTGTGGGATAGCAGGTATAGTAGGGAGAGATGGTGCCTATAGTAACAGTGGGATAATAGTCTCTGGGAAGGGAGTGTGACTGTGGGATAGCAGGTATAGTAGGGAGAGATGGTGCCTATAGTAACAGTGGATAATAGTCTCTGGGAAGGGAGTGTGACTGTGGGATAGCAGGTATAGTAGGGAGAGATGGTGCCTATAGTAACAGTGGGATAATAGTCTCTGGGAAGGGAGTGTGACTGTGGGATAGCAGGTATAGTAGGGAGAGATGATGCCTATAGTAACAGTGGGATAATAGTCTCTGGGAAGGGAGTGTGACTGTGGGATAGCAGGTATAGTAGGGAGAGATAATGCCTATAGTAACAGTGGATAATAGTCTCTGGGAAGGGAGTGTGACTGGGGGATAGCAGGTATAGTAGGGAGAGATGGTGTCTATAGTAACAGTGGGATAATAGTCTCTGGGAAGGGAGTGTGACTGTGGGATAGCAGGTATAGTAGGGAGAGATGATGCCTATAGTAACAGTGGGGATAGAGGGACTGAGGCTTTGGGAACTGCTTTTCAACTTTCTGTTGGCAGTGTAAGTATTGAATCACTATATGTTCCAGTTGTATAGTGATGAAGTATTTTATATAACTTATAAAAGGAGAGTTTTGCTGCCGGTGTCACAACAGGATCTTCCATATAACATTTCTTGCTGAATCATTGTGCAATGAAGAATTAAACAGGCCTGGCAGCACTCTCAGCACGTTTTATTTTGTGTTACATTTTACAAGAACAGAACAGACAAGCTTGCTGGGTTTGTAAAACTTTTTACCCTCGCTACTGTTCCACATCATTCCTGTGCCGCTCTTCCCCCTGGCCATAGGTTTGTTCCCTCAGGTGGAGCTGCTCTTCATGATTTTTTTTTTACTTTTGAGATGTACTGTATGTGTGCTACATGTATGCAGAGAATGTAGGAACCAGCTGGAGTGTCAGGCATGCCTCGAGGTACCTCTTATCTCAGAATGTTTGCTTAACTGAGATATATATATATATATATATATACAGGCATTTGTATTCTGTTCATTCTGCAAAACAGGGATTTCCCAGGACCCAGGGTAAATAAAGCATTCCGGTTTGCGATCAAAGAATCTTTAAGGTAGGTCTCCATGATTCCCTTTAATACGTAAAATTCTACAATAGAAAGTGCTCCTTCAATTGAGTTGCTAAAGAATCTCATTAGCACTTTCTATTGTAGAATGTTACATATTAAAGGGAATCATAAAGGTGAAGTAATCTACATCAGCAACAGTGCCAGGCCAGGCCAGCCAGGCGCCCTAGGCAGCCTGTCTGTCCTGGCGCCGGCTGAGAGCACGCAGGCGAATTGATTCTCGCGCGCACACATGCCCCTATTGGCGCTCGTGCATGCATGCGCACAATGGAGCTCTCTTGTGCGCGCAAACAGAACTAGCTCCTGCGTGCATGCACGAAAATGGACCGTGCACATGCGCAGGAGCGCAATAGGTGAAGAAAATGGCAGCGGCAGTTGGGGAGACAGGGGACCGGACATGGGGTAGGCGACAGAGAGGTACGTGCCTGGCGCCCCCCCAGCTTTGCGCCCTAGGCACGTGCCTACTCTGCCTACCCCTAGTTCCGGCCCTGATCAGCAACATTTGTTTTTGATGTATAGTCCTGCCAGTCTGTAAGGGCAGAGACACACGGTCAGATTCGACACGGTCAGGCCGATTAGTCGCCCGGCGACAAAACTCCTCTTCTTTGGGGAAACTAATCTCCCCAAACTGCCTTCCCGCCGGCTAGAATGAAAATCGACGGCGGGAGGGCACTTGGAAGGCATCGTTTTCCAAAGTCACCTAAAGTTTCCTCGTGGGGCAACTTCAGGTGACTTCGGTTGGTGTGTACTGGGAGTTGTAGTTTAGCAACATCTGGTGAAGCAACAGTAAAGTATCTATCCATCTGGCCCGGACTGGCAATCTGTGGGTTCTGGCAAATGCCAGAGGGGCTGCTGTATGGTTCCATAGAAAGTTACCATACAATGGGCTGGTAGGGGGCTGTTTGGGTGCTGGTAGGGGGCTGTTTGGGCCTCTGTGTACTTGGAATGGCAGGGCCTATTTTGACTCCCAGTCCAGGCCTGCTATCCATCCCTGATGTTGCTGGTTTGCAACTCCCAAAATGCATGAACCTAAGATGCAGTATGCTGGGAGTTGTTGTCTAGCTACAGCACATGTGGGAGGGGGCTCACTCCTAGCGATGGGCAAATCTGTCCTGTTTCACTTCGCCAAAAAATTCGCAGAACTGGGTAAAAATTTGCGAAAACGGCAAATAATATGCAAAATGCATTGTCAATGGGTGTCAAAATAATTTTGACGTGCAACACTTTTGACGCGAGCGTCAATTTTATCCGCGCGACTATTTTGTCCAAATGCATTAAAGTCAATAGGTGTCCAAATGATTATGACATGCAACAATTTTTATGCGTGCTGCAATTTTTTTATTTTGTCACAGCGAATTTTCGCCACAGTTTCGCGAAAACATGCATAGTCGGCAAAATTCGGAAATTCGCTGTGAATCCGTGCCGGTCGAAAAAATTTGCCCATCACTAGTCACTCCTGATTCCATGTAACTAAGTTGATTGGCCCAATCCTAAAGCAATCACCACCATTGCCTGCTATGGATATTGCCTGAAACTGCTTGTGCAAGTGTCAGTTGGCCGCAGAAACCTGGATTGCCACATTTTTAAGTGAACGTTGCGTGACAAGTATTTGCACAAACATTTTAAGGATATTTTCATAGAAGTTAGTGGGGGCTGTTTAGGGAGACTGAAGTGTTTGTGTACAATTGAAATTTCTCCCTTTGTCACAGCTCTCATAGCATACCTTCCAAAGTTTTGGAAATAAAAAGAGGGACAAAAATGTTGCTGGGCAATTTTTTTGTGGTCAAACCCCCTATTTACCATGTTCATTTTACAAAATTTGGCAGGTTATAAAAGCTTGAACATATTTCTGTGTTTTTTTTTCCAGATATTACAGTTTTGCTAATGAAGGTGAATTGCCCTTTAAGTGTAAGGTCACACAGGGCGTTTCGGGGAGATTTAGTCGCCTGGCGACTATTTGCCTCGTCTTTGCGGCGACCAATCTCCCCGAACGTCTTCCCTCACTCTTGCGCTGGCTAAAATGAAAAATCACCGGCGCTAAGCACACGCGGCAATTTGTTTTCCGAAGTCGCCAGAAGTTGCCTCAGTTGCCGATTTTTCATTTTAGCCAGCGCAAGAGGTAGGGAAGGCGTTCGGGGAGATTGGTCGCCGCAAAGACGAGTCACCAGGTGACTAAATCTCCCCGAAATGCCCAGTGTGACCTTATCCTAAGCTGTGAGTCTAACTTTTCCCAAGTGACCCGTTATCTTATATTGTTACAATTACTTAATTGCTTAGCTCGAAATTGTTACAGAAGTATCTTATCTGCTGCTGTGGCTGTTCTGGGCTCACTGCCAAAAGCCAATTAATTTAGAAACTTTGTTTCTTTTTCTGGTTGTTTGGTGCCGGGAAAAACGTGACTTTCCAGTACAAATGAGGGACTGAGCTGTCAAAAGAGGGGCTGTTCCTCTAAAAACTGAACAGTTGGGAGGTATGCTCATAGTTTGGGGACTCGTTTGAAAAGCACTCCTATAGGGTATAATAATATTAACTAGTGATGGGCGAATTTGCTCCTTTTTAGACGCTGGTGTCCGTTATTTTGGCGCAAATGCGCCGGCGTCCAAAAAAACAGACACAGGTGAATTTTCGCGCCTGTTTCTCAAATTTATTTGCCAGCGGTGAATTGCGCAGATTCACTGCAAATTCGCCACAAATTCGCCCATCACTAATATTAACTACTACTATTCTCTTCTAAGAATGAATGTTTTTGTGTAAATCACTGTTGTAAAATGGGAAAAGAAGCTGAAACGGCAGCAGATTATTTGTCCTTATTTACACAGGAGGCGCTGGGTTGTGCACAATCCAACTGGCGGAATAGCTCTGCAAACACACAGCCCTAAAATTGCTCAATGCCGATATGTTTTAACATGTCCTTGGGTTAGACAGATAGCTTTTGGAATTTTCATGCGAAACTGCAAATTCTATTTCACACTTTAGAGTGACAGATAATCAGTCATGCAGATTGTTCCGGGGTTATGCTATTTCTGGGTCTCCTGATTGCCAAAATACACTGGGCTGAGTTCTGTTACATAATGGGAATTCAAGCTTGTGTCGTATAGAGAATGGTACTTGCCGCTTTCTTGAAACTAATGTTTTGTGACATTGCAAGTGCTGCTCTTTAGCTGTTGTGTTCACTAACCAAAGAAGAATATGTTATCCTCCAATAAAGTTCACTTTTAAATTAATTTTTAATATGTAATAGAATGGCCAAGTCTAATACACTTTTCAACAGATCTTCATTATTTATTTGTTATAGTTTTTTTTTTTAATTATTTGCCTTTTTCTCCTAACTCTTTCCAACTTTCAAATGGGACCCCATTTTTCACAAATGCTATGTAAGGCTACACATTTATTGTTGTTACTTTTTACAGTAATTTTATTAAAGGGCCCTATAACGTTTGCTGGGGCAATAATTTTATTAAAGGACCCTATAAAGTATGCTGGTAGTAAAAATGCCTTTTAAAGGTACCTATAAAGTATGCTAGGAGCAACAATGTTTATTAAAGGGCCCTATAAAGTATGCTGGGAGTAACAATGCCTTCTAATGGTACCTATAAAGTATGCTAGGAGCAACAATGTTTATTAAAGGGCCCTATAAAGTATGCTGGGAGTAACAATGCCTTCTAAAGGTACCTATAAAGTATGCTGGGAGCAACAATGCCTTCTAAAGGTACCTATAAAGTATGCTAGGAGCAACAATGTTTATTAAAGGGCCCTATAAAGTATGCTGGTAGTAACAATGCCTTTTAAAGGTACCTATAAAGTATACTAGGAGCAACAATGTTTATTAAAGGGCCCTATAAAGTATGCTGGGAGTAACAATGCCTTCTAAAGGTACCTATAAAGTATGCTGGGAGTAACAATGCCTTCTAAAGGTACCTATAAAGTATGCTGGGAGCAACAATGCCTTCTAAAGGTACCTATAAAGTATGCTGGGAGCAACAATGTTATTAAAGGGCCATATAAAGTATGCTGGAAGCAACAATGCTGTTTAAAGGTACCTATAAAGTATGCTGGAGCAACAATGCTATTAAAGGGCCCTATAAGTATGCTGGGAGTAACAATGCCTTTTAAAGGTACCTATAAATTATCCTGTAGCAACAATATTATTAAAGGGCCCTATAAAGTATGCTGGGAGCAACAATGCCTTTTAAAGGTACCTATAAATTATGCTGGGAGCAACAATGTTATTAAAGGGCCCTATAAAGTATGCTAGGAGCAACAATGGGACTTGACAATTCCATATCAGTCTTGTTCCACCCAAACATTGCTATACTACACCCAGAATTCCTCTGCATATGCTTACAGAATGATGGAGGCTGTAGCTTATTAACCACAGAATAGATTCTTAAAGCCACACAGTGCAATAACACTCCTTCCATGTTCCTCCAAGATCAGCAGCCAAATATATGCATGGGTATCCTTCAATGAGTATCTTGTCTGCTCTCACTGCTTGTGTGTCCCTAATAAAGTACCCTACTTGTAGATCCCAGACAGAAGTAAAATAATATGTGCATGTTTTGCATCCACCTCACTTTGGTAGTGAATGCCCAAGTATAGAGACATTGTCTGAGCATAATTACCACAACCAGCTTTCCTGCTGTCTAATGAGCCTGCGGGTCTCGGAGGACAAACTTAACATTTTTATTCCAATTAGCTACATCAACATCAGAACAAAGGTTCCTTTCCCCATAGATAGTTGACGGGTTTGAAAAGTGAAATTGTTATGGCAGGAGTCTCATGTCAGGTGCATTTCTGCTTCCCGGTTAGAATGCATTTGTACTAAAACCGACTCTTCCTTTCTCTTTTATCATCGTAATTATGCACACATTATTATATAACAAAGTCATTATGCACCCAAAAAAAAGGTCCTTTCTAGTTCAAGCAAAGGTTAGTATTTTGAAATCTTCTTTTGCCTGTATTATTAAAAGGAAATAAAGAATTCAGGATCGGCATCCTAGGGGAATTGGAATGAACATGGCAGACACTTAACTACATTAACTATAGGCTTAGAAACCAGAGTTGGCAGAAACATAAATACAGAGTGTCTGCTTGATTTGGCAGCGTCCTCTTTCATTCCCTTTATTATATGGGCAGGGAAAGCAAATGTTATTATAGGAATCAATTAAAACTCCTTTCTGGTATAAAACCAATGTTAAAACAACAACAAAAAAAAGTCAATGATTGGAAATTAAATCAACGAAATGTAATGGCAACCATACACGGGCCAACTAGTTACAGTAGGGAAGGCTGCAATATGAGGGGCCATACACAGCGTTGCTGCCTTTTAATGAATCCACCGCAGGCCTGATTGATTGACCAGCAGGAAGAGGAGAGCTGCGGCTCACTTTCCTTATCTGCCAATGCACCATATTCACTACTAGAATATACAGTATCATGAATCAGCAAATAAGACTTTAACCTAACTGCCCTCATCCACAGTACAGCTGCCATACAACAGTGTGGGACCTGTTATCCAGAATGCTCAGGACCTGGGGTTTCCTGGAATAGGGATCTTTTTGTAATTTGGATCTTAAGTCTACTAAAATATCTTTTAAACATTAAATAAACTCAATAAGATTGTTTGCCTCCAATAAGGATTAATTATATCTTAGCTTGGATCAAGTACAAGTTACTGTTTTATTATTACAGAAAAAAAGGAAACCATTTTTAGCAATTTTAATTATTTGATTAAAACAGTGGGAGATGGCATTCCTGTAATTTTATTTCAGATCAACTTTAGGGGGCCCATTCATTAAGTTCGAGTGAAGGAATAGAAGAAAAAAAACTTAGAATTTCGAAGTGTTTTTTTGGCTACTACGACCATCGAATGGGCTACTTCGACCTACGACTTCAACTTCGAATCGAACGATTCGAACTAAAAATCGTTCGACTATTCGACCATTCGATAGTCGAAGTACTATCTCTTTAAGAAAAAACTTCGACCCCCTAGTTTGCCACCTAAAAGCTACCGAACTCAATGTTAGCCTATGGGGAAGGTCCCCGTAGGCTTGGCTATCTTTTTTTGGTCGAAGGATAATCCTTTGATTGTTGGATTAAAATCCTTCGAATCGTTCGATTCGAAGGATTTAATCGTTCGATCGAACGATTATTCCTTCGATCGTTCGATCCAAGTATTTGCGCAAAATCCTTAGATTTTCATTCCCCAGTCGAATATCAAGGTTTAATTAACCCTCGATATTCGACCCTTGATGCATTTGCCCCTTAGTATGTTATAGAATGGCAAGTTCTTAACTACTTTTCAATTGGTCTTCATTATTTATTTCCATGGTCTTCAAGTTATTTGCCTTTCTCTTCTGATCCTTTCCAGCTTTCAGATAGGGGCAGCCAAAAAAAAAAACTATTGTGCTGTGAGGCTACAATCTTATTGTTATTGCTAT
This sequence comes from Xenopus petersii, assembly GCA_038501925.1. NCBI lineage: Eukaryota > Metazoa > Chordata > Amphibia > Anura > Pipidae > Xenopus > Xenopus petersii. The sequence goes on along the minus strand of CM076684.1, from coordinate 122,986,620 downwards.
TTTTTACAGGTATTGGACCTGTTATACAGAATGCACGGGACCTGGGGCTTTCTGGATAAGGGATCTTTCCGTAATTTGAATCTTCATACCATAGGTCTACTAGTAAATCATGAAAACATTAAATAAACCCAATAGGCTGGTTTTGTCTTAGTTTGGATCAAGTACAAGGTACTGTTTTATCATTACAGAGAAAAAGGAGAGCTGCTGCACAAAAAGCTAAATAGTTAAAAAACTGCAAATATTAAAAAATCAAGAGATATTGCAAATAGTCTCACATTAGCATTCTCTGGATCATACATCCAGAGAATGATAATATTAAAGTCCGAATTTATCACAATATTTTCTGTTACAAACGCTGATCAAATCCACTTAGGTTTTTTACGCTTATTTATTATAACATTTTCTTAAAAAATTTGTTTTGCGGGAAAAGAAATCAGATTTTCACGATTTTTTCATTGTGACTTTTCCCATTGACTTATATGCAACCACGACAGGTCTGAGATGCCGGATTTTCAGATTCAAACTTTTCCATCCTTGGGATTTAATAAATTCGGAACAATTTTATATAAAAAAAAAAATCACAAATTTTTCGTGATTTTTTCATTTGAAGTTTAGCAAATAACACCCTAAAAGTTAATTTAAAGGTGAACAACCCCTTTAATGCTGTATCAAATCTGCCCACCATCACATATTTATTCCAGACTCATATTTAAACCTCTGGCAAAGGAGGAGAAGGGGGGATAGGTCAGAGGTTAGCATGTCATAGATAAAATAAACTCATTTACCTCTCTGCTGTAATGAAACTGTGTTTTTTTTATATACTGTGCATCATAAACATTAAGCCACTTATGAAGTGCTTGAAAAACATTTATGAAATATCCATGGTGAAATTGCTATTATCCACTGATGGCCTATACTGAGTGCTCTAGGATAACACAACTAATAAGAATGTAAGTGCAAGCAAATGCAAAACTCCCTAGAGAACCATCTAACTTGTCATGGTTGCAGGTTAATATAAACCAGTGGTAACAAACTGAGATTTGTGGACCCCTTGTGGTCCCTGTTGCTACTGTAAAAGATCCACACAACATACAGTAATTAGAAATTTCTCAAGCACACAGTGAACATATCATAGTCGATATTGTGCGGACATATCCCACAGCACTTTGGGAGTGTGAGAAGTAATCTGAGGAACAAGTACATACCTCCCAACTGTCCCATTTTTAGAGGGACAGTCCCTCTATTGACAGCTCAACCCGCAGTCCGTTGTTTGTACTGGAAAGTCCTGTTTTTCTCTGCACTGAACAGCCAGAAAAAGAAACAATGTTTCTAACTTAATTGGATTTTGGCAGAGAGCCCCAAACAGCCACAGCTTCAGAAGCTTCAGCTTCCTGGGAGAAGTTAGACTCAGAAGGCAATTCACCTTCATTAGCAAAACTGTAATAACAGAAATATGTTCAAACGTTCATAACCTGCCAAATTGTGTAAAATGAACATGGTAATTAGGGGGTGTGGTGACAAAAATGGGCGTGTTAAAAAAATTCCGCCACGCTACGCACACCAACTTTTTGGTCCCTCTTTTAATTTCCAAAATGCTGGGAGGTATCGGAGTACACAAAAACTCCTTGCACATAATGCCCGGGTGCCCTGCACCCCTAGCACTCAGGACCCCAGCACTGCACTGAGGACCCCAGCACTGCACCCCTAGCACTCAGGACCCCAGCACTGCACCGAGGACCCCAGCCCTGCACCCCTAACTCTCAGGACCCCAGCACTGCACTGAGGACCCCAGCGTGGCACCCCTCGCACCCAGGACCCCAGCACTGCATCCCTACACCCAGGACCACAGCACTGCACCACTAGCACTCAGGACCCCATTATTGCCCCCCTAGCACTCATGACCCCAGCACTGTACCCATACACCCAGGACCCCAGCACTGCACCCTTAGTACTGAGGATCACACCAGTGCAGACACAGGGAGTATATACAAGATTTTTGCACATAGTGCCCTGGTGAGAATTTGACTCGGGCCCCAATACTACACCCCTAGCACTCACGACCCCACCATTTCATCCCTAACACTAAGGAATCCAGTACTGCAACCCTAGCACCCAGGACCCCAGCATTTCATCCGTAACACTAAGGACCCAGCACAGCACCCCTAGCACTCAGGACCCTCGCACCCAGGACCCCAGCATTGCACCCAAGTGCTCAGAACCTCAGCGCTGCACCCATAAAATTCAAGACCCCAGCACTACACCCTTAGCACTCATGACTCCAGCTCTGCACCCCCAGCAATCAGGACCCCAGCACTGCACCCCTTATGCTTAGGACCCCAGCACTGATAATGAGCAATGCCGAAATCTTCACAGGGATTTTGCATAAATTCATATAATTTGTGTTTTGTATGATACTTCCTACACAAAGCAAGTTTTTTATTTAATGAAAAATCCAGTGGCGGAACTACCGGGGGAGAAGGTGGTGCGAGCAGGCCAGGGCCCGCACTCCCTCAGGGCCCCCCGGCAGTTTGCGCGCCACTTATTCCAGGCCAGTTCCGGGTGTACGGAGGGGGCCCGGCTTTGCGTCCTGCGCCAGGGCCTGCCACCCTCTAGTTACGTTTCTGGAAAAATCCACATTGGTTCATTTGTAGACATATATTCTAAACAGTCTTGTTTGCTACCAACTACATTAATATTCTGATCCCATCGCACCGCTCAGTGCATCTCCCTTTACAATACTTTCTTCTCAGGTCCCTTACCTCTGCCTCACATCTAATAACTCTACTTGTTTTCTCAGCCATGTCAAACACCCTCCTTATATGTCTTCACACCAGGATTTCTCGTCTGATCATACTATTTTTCCTCCCTGTGGACTGGCAATGTTACTCTTACTCACATCTATTCAGAGCCTGCTAAGCAACATTTCTGTGCTTTCTGCTTCCATGTCTACTGCCCGCTTTCCTATTGTTCCTGATTGGAAAAAGATACAAGAAGTATATATTGTAATATTGCAATGATCCCTTTTATTGTATATTTGCACCTTTGATTGTTACAGTGACAGCATCTGTTATCATTATTAATAAGAATAGCGGGTCTAGCGGGGGTCCTAAATAAAGTGTAATTCCAATATATATATATATATACGTGTAGAACATATGACTCTCCCGAAGGTTTTTGGGGATGGGTAAGGAATACTCAAGATTTTGCTGTGGGGCTCATTAATTTTTAGAAGTGCCATTGTTTATAATGCCTTCATTATGGTTATTGTACTTAATGAGCAAGGAGAATGGTCACAAGTGTATAAGAAAAGGATAATAGGCAGATGATGTGTAGAGGATATAGAGATCATACTGGTACAGGTATGGGACCTGTTATCTAGATCGCTCGGGACCTGGGGTTTTCTAGATAACAGATTTTTCCGTAATTTGGATGTTCAAACCTTAAGTCTACTAGAAAATAATTTAAACATTAAATAAACCCAAATGGGCTGGTTTTACCTCTAATAAGTATTAATTATATATTTGTGGGAATCAAGTAAAAGGTTACAAGGCAAGAGAAAAAAATAAATAACTTTTAAAAATTTGGATTATTTGGATAAAATGGAGTCTTGGGGCCTTTCCATAATTCAGAGCTTTCTGGATAACGAGTTTCCCGATAATTCACCCCATACCTGTATTACTCTTGCTTTACATATTCCCACGAATCTGGATAACTGATGACCATTTATATAGTTAATAGTATACCCCTATTAGTAGTCACAGAAGAGTTCCATGACCATATAAAAGCACAATGGTCATGGAACTCCAAGGTGACCTCTAATATCCTCATATTTAACAATAGGGGCTACATTATTTAATATAATTTTATAAAATCATAATATAATTTACAGGATATTCATAGACCTGTTATCCAGAATGTTTGGGACCTGGGGTTTTCCAGATAAGGGATCTTTCTGTAATTTGGATCTCCATACCTTAAGTCTATTAAAAAAACTACTCAATCTTTAAATAAACCCAATAGGCTGGTTTTGCCTTCCATAAGGATTAATTATATATTAGTTTGGATCAAGTACAAGCTACTGTTTTATTACTACAGAGAACAAGGAAATCATTTTTAAAAATTTGAATAATTTGAGTCTATGTAAGATGGCCTTCACGTAATTTCTGGATAATGAGGTTCCAGACAACGGATCCCATACTCGTATAAGAAAAGAAAAATGGTAAATCAAGATATAGAACTAATCCGGTATATTGCTCTCCTTCTGCCTGTGATTATAATAGCGACTGGCTACATTTCTGCATTTCTTTTCAATGCTTTATACTTCAGTGGCAATAAGAAAGTGCTTGAAGCATGACCTGAGCTGCTGGAGACGTCAGGCACCTGCTGTTTTGTGCTTATTTGTGCTCGGCTCATGTGAAATCCTCTGAGATTTAGCACAGGTAAAAAGTTGTTAATGGTTAATGTGAAGAAAAGGGAATTGTAGTGACAGGATTTTGTGGAATAATAGTATTTGAGGGCTGATAAATACTGCAATTTTCATTTTCTCCTAAAAGTTGTACAATAAAAAAAGTCTTTTTATACATGGCACCAAAATTCTTTTTTTTTTGTTTAAATATCCATACCCATTATAATATAAATAGTAAAAACCCATCAAAGTCTTTTTTGACCAAACTCCACTTCAACTAAAGATGGCCTTGGCTCTTTTTAACCTTAACATCCCCTATACTGGGGAGGTACAGTATTATGAGGCCACTATTAATTTGCCTCTGCTCTCTGTTTTTTCCTTGCTCAAGTCCCAGTCTTCCTTTAGAAAAGGCATAAGGCAAACTATACATAGTGATATAAATATATTTTCTTTTGTTAGCCCACGGTAGGATTTCTGCAACCTCTCAAAATCCAGAAATATGCGGCTGTAGGAAGCTGAGCCTAAACAAAAAACATGGCACGCAACAGCCATGCATTAAGACCCACTGCTCATTTCCAGTGAACGTTTTTTTAAGAGACAATTCATTCTTTATAGAGGTGCATTTGTTCCACATCAATGGATTTGTTCTCTTTTCACGGAAAACACAGTTACATAATCTGTATCAATATTCCTGGGGATCAAAATGCTTCAGAATGGCATGGCTTAATTGCTGCACAAAGGAAGAGGAAAATATATTATTGATATGTGCTTTTTAAATGGGCTGCACACAGCTCTGCGCGACCATGGGTTACCCAAACGTTGCTGGGCTACATCTCCTGCCAAACTCCTACATAGACTCAAATGTAAAAGACATGCTCGGAGCTGTACACCATCAACAACAGAGATGGATGAGCAAGAGGGAGATTATTAAAGGGGACAAAAACCTTCCATAGCTCCGTCACTCCACAATCAAACACAACAGAGATGGTTTCAAAAAGTCCTTCAGTTAATTAAACAGAATATTCTAATGGCATTTTACAATACTGTCTGTTCTTGGTTTCATATGTTTGACACCATAGGCATTAGACATTGATGTCTAGGTCCAAACACCTAAACAGCACCCCACCCAGCTGAACTTTGATTATATTGCACTATTGGCAAGCAATAGTTGCACAGGAATCTCAGTATGTTAGACAATGTAGTGCTAGTAGAGCAAATTTTATTGGAGAATCCTCGTGCATCTATAATAAAGTTTCTGATACCTGTTTTGGAAAGCTAGGGGGCACAGAAAAGTCAGTTATATGGAAGGTTTTACACCTACATAAATCATACAAAAAATTAAAGTATGGTATGTATTTGTTGATGTAGTAGAGCAGGGGTCCCCAACTTTTTTTTACCTGTGAGCCATATATAAATATAAAAAGAGTTGGGGAGCAACACAAACATGAAGAATGTCCCTGGGGATACCAAATACGTTCTGTAATTGGCTATTTGGTAGCCCCTATGTGGAGTGGCAGCCTACAGGAGACTCTGTTTAGCAGTACATGGGGTTTTATGCAACCAACTTGCCTCCAAGCCTGGAATTGAAACATAAGCACCTGCTTTGAGGATAAAAGAAGAGTATTAGAGTATAAAAGAAGACAATTGCCTCTTTTCATGGCTAATGAATTTAAATGCAGGCAAGCCTTCCATAAAAGTGAACCGCGAGCACTTCAAAATAGATATCCTCATCCTAACAGAGTGAGAGTCATCCCTACTAGCACCAAATCAGTTAATGTAGAGCTGGTAGAATTCTCATTGAATGGTCCTCTTACAATAATTTTTTCATTGGTGCAAGAGGACTTCTCTATAGTGGTTGGTTTATGGTCTATCAGCCATAATAATATGCTGGAATGGATGGAAGGTGTTTGTGCCCTTCCAAGAACACAATAGGCTCCTTTTTTTTCCTGTGAGAATTGCTGGGGGCATACTTCTTCAAGATCACAACACCTAAACATCACTATAGGGGTCATTGACATGTCCAGGAGGCACAAGTGCAACAACAATATGGAGCAAGAGAATCCTTATGAATCCAATGCAAACCATAGTATGCTCCATGCTAGCAAGATAATAGAATGCATTTATACAAATAGCAGATATGTACTGAAATATGGCAAAATCAATATAAACCCCCTTTCTGCTATAGAGTCTGCCCTACTGTAAATGAAAGGGGTACAAAAGTCAATTCAACTACTTCATATATAGAAAAATGTCATGTTTGTTAAATCGATTCTGTCATGATTTTTATGATGTTTTTATTTCTAAAATACACTGTTTACACTGCAAATAATTCACTCTACAATATCAAATTTCATTCCTGAAGCAGCAAGTTTATTTTTTTTTGTATTTGTAATATTGGTGTGTAGGTGCATCTCAGGTCATTTTGCCTGGTCATTGCTTTCAGAAAGAGCCAGCAATTTAGGATGGAACTGCTTTCTGGCAGGCTGTTGTTTCTCCTACTCAATGTAACTGAATGTGTCTCAGTGGGACCTGGATTTTACTATTGAGTGCTGTTCTTAGATCTACCAGAGAGCTATTATCTTGTGTTAGGGAGCTGTTATCTGGTTACCTTCCCATTGTTCTTTTGTTTGGCTGCTGAGGGGGGGGGGGAGGGGGTGATATCACTCCAACTTGCAGTACATCAGTAAAGAGTGATTGAAGTTTATCAGAACACAAGTCACATGACTGTGGGCAGCTGGGAAACTGACAATATGCCTATGTCAGATTTAAAAATTAAATATAAAAAAAACTGTTTGCTCTTTTGAGAAACGGATTTCAGTGCAGAATTCTGCTGGAGCAGCACTATTAACTGATTCATTTTGAAAACAAAAATTTCCCATGACAATATCCCTTTAAACTGCGATCCTTGTTTTTTGGTTCACTGGAGGCACGAAGCACAACCAAACTTATATGATGGTTGATTAAAGGGATTGCTTACCTTTAAATGTAGAGAGTGATATTCTGAGACAATTTGCAGTTGGTTTTAATTTTTTATCGTTTGTGGTTTTAAGTTATTAAGCTTTTTATTCAGAAGCTCTGCAATTTCAACAATCTGGTTGCTAGGGCCAAATTGCCCTAGCAACCATGCATTGATTTGAATGAGAGACTGGAATATGAATAGGAGAGGCCTGAATAGAAAGATGAGTAATAAAAAGTAGCAATAACAATACATTTGTAGCCTTACAGAGCATTTGTTTTAGATGGGGTCAGTGAAGCTGCCCATAGACACAAATGTGAATGAGGATTCGTACGGTTTTCGAACTGTTTGTGGAGAGTCCCGTATTGTAGAAGTGATACCTATATTGGCTAACAAAAAATTGTTAGCCAATATAGGTATCACTTCTACAATACTTTTTGTATTTGTTTGTTTTTCTATTTGTTATTTCAAGGCTGGAAAGAGCCAGAAGAAGGTGGCTAATAATTAAAAACTGTAAAAAATTAAAAAATGAATTCTAATTGAAAAGCTGCTTAGAATTAGGCATTTTATAATATACTAAGTTAGCTCAGCTCAGAGTGCCTGCTTTGGAGAGATATTTTTTTTTAAAGCTTTATGTCTCTTTTAATAGAGCACCAAGAAGAGGCCACAACATTTGTAGCGCCACATTCTGACTATTGAAGAATCAGAAAGTACATAACGATTCATCATTTTGATTTGTCTGCGTATATAAAAAAAAAAAAACCCTAATTAAGGCTTTTGCTTATTGTGGCTTCCTATGACATGGTAGTGTAACTGCTTTCCAATATCTCAGTGACACAGAGCAATAATAAAATAAAGCCGAATCAATGGGAGCAACTTGTACCATTTAATTGTATCCCATTGTTTGCGCTGTCACATTATACTAAAAGGTATCATTTCAGCAGCTTCTTTTCAGCTTTCATTGATTCATAATCCGTCCATTACGGCAGGGATGTGAGTTTTGGGCGGCTCTGTGATTTGGAGCGGGGCTTTGTTGTGCGGCTCTCGCAGGAATCCTGCTTGCTAAGAACTTCTTAAAAATGATCCCTCTTTAGTATTTCGGCTAAACGCTCCCCGAGTGTCGATGCAATAAAGTCCTTGTGTCCTTTCACTGGACAAAGTTATTGATTGCTGCCCAGCATTTCACCAGGCAGGGAGAGGTAAAACTGAAAAGCCTGAATATTCTTCATTCTTTAGAATTATGGAACATTATCTACTGTATAAAGCGGCAGATTAATAACTATAAAAGCACAGTCGTTGCTGGTTGTCTAACCTGAAGAACTTTGGCCCTTGTTGAGCTTCTCATTGAAGTGCAGATGGGGGTCAACGGTTTGACATTGCTGAGTTAAGGGGGTGGTTTATCTTTCAGTTAACTTTTAGTATGTTATAGAGTGGCCAATTCTAAGCATCTTTTTCAATCGGTCTTCATTATTTGTTTTTTAATTAACTGACTTTTTGTTCTGATTCTTTCCAGCTTTCAAATACGGGGGTAGATACAAAAGGTTTAAAGGGAGCACACCCAATAATCATAAAATGAGGTGCAATCCTGCAGGAACTTCCCAACAGAGTTACCAAATATTGATGGGCGAATAAATTCGCCTGGCACGAATACGCAGCGAATTTCCGCGTTTCGCTGCCGGCAAATTAATTCGCAAATCTCCTGCGAAAATTGGCCAGCATCAAAAGATTCTGGATGCGCGTCCAAAAAGTCGATTGCGTCAAAATCGCTGCGCATCAACACTATTTGGACGCCCATTGACTTTAACGCCAGCGTCAAAATTGACCCGGGCGACTTATTCGTCAATTTCTATGATTTAATTAAAGTGTTTTGAAGTAATGAAAATATAGGGGCAGATTTATCAAAAATTTAGTTTTCACTTTTTTCACCATTCCAGAAAAAACGTAGTGAAAAAACATATGAATATACTCGGGAATATTCTTTGTAACTTCGAATAGTCGACATTTATTAAAAATGAAATGCAATCGAAAAGTCACCAGAAAAAACTTTCTGGAGAAAAGACAAAGGATACTCAGATAACAGATAAGCTCTGTAGTATAGAATGAGATTCTTCAGAACATATCTGTTATCTACTGTGTATCCTGTGCTTGAATGGCTGCCCCCGTGGGTACACAGCAGCTTGTTTATATAAACTATAGTAGTACTTATCTGTTATCTACTGTGTATTCTGTGCTTGAATGGCTGCCCCCATGGCTACACAGCAGCTTGTTTATATAAACTATAGTAGTACTTATCTGTTATCTACTGTGTATCCTGTGCTTGAATGGCTGCCCCCATGGCTATACAGCAGCTTGTTTATATAAACTATAGTAGTGTTTCTGAAGCAAACACAACAGTTTTACCAGTGCAGGGCAACAGTACATTAGATTCTTATTCTCATTATTTTTTTGGTGTTACTGTTCCTTTAAACATTAAGGGGCAGATATTTATCTAAGGTCGAGGTGAATTTTCAAATTAAAAAAATTCTAATTTTGAGCTATTTTTTTGTTTACTTCGACTAGGGAATAGTCCAAATTAGATTCAAATTTGCAAAAAATTTGAAAATTCAAATATTGAAATTTATCATGTACTGTCTCTTTAAAAATTCAGCTTCGACCATTCGCCATCTTAAACCTTCCGAACTACTGTTTTAGCCTATGGAGGATCTCCTAGAACCTACTTGGAGTCAATTGGTGGACTTTGAAAAATCAAAAGTTTTTTTGGGAAAAACTTTGAATCACATTCGATTTAATGCGCTATTCCTTAGATTCGTAAGATACGAATTTGGCTTAGTACGGACCTATTCAATTGAAAACGGACCTATTCGACCAAAAAAAAACTTTGACTTAATTTCGGTTGGTCTTTTTGAATATCAGAGTTTTTGCAATTTGAAATTCGACCCTTGATAAATCTGCCCCTCAATAAACCCAATAGGACTTTTTTGACTCCACTATTGATTCATGCAACTTATTTTCCATCAAGTACAAGGTACTGCTTTATTAGTACAGAGAAAAAGCAAATCATTTTGAAAAATTATAATTATTTGCTTAAGATGGACTCTGGCAAATGGCCTTTCTGTAATTCGGAGCTTTCTGGATAACAGGTTTTTGTCTAAGGCTGTACTTTATTTTGCCTAAAATTTTACATATGATAAATTCAATATATGCTTTTAACGCCACTTTAAGGCGCTACCTACTCCCTGCCATGCACCATCCTCCATTATACCTACATTTCATGATCTTGTTAAAGTGAAGCAACCTCATAGGAAGAGAAGAAAAAATATTTCTTCCTACTGATGGATGAGCACAGTGGAGGTTACAAGCTTTATTTTACTGTGCATTCAATCACTGTCTCTTAAAATCATTGTGAAATTGGCAAAGACCGTAACTAAAATAAGCATCACTTTACTCACTGGATAGTATTTCTGGGTCACTTTGTGTGTTTTTATTTAAAGTCTTCGGTCTAACACTGCATCTCGTTTTTCCACTTTCAAATTTCTGATATCTATTATTTTTTTAAATATATGGGGCAAATTCAATAAAATTCACCATACTTCACCAGGAGCAAATTCACTACCACTACCCTAATAAAATGCGAAGTTGCGTCTCAGCAGCCGAACGCTGGTGAAGTTTTGGTAGCGTTAATTCATCAGTGCGAGCATTTCATAGCGAAACTTTCACTAACTTTCAATTTTGCCTAGCAGAACTTAGTACTCTTACACTTAGTCCAATTTGAATAGGGCCGGTACATATCTGTTGTATAGACGTCTTTATCAGAGATGTTGGTGCAAATGCTTGAAGCGGACACTTAGGGGGTTATTTATCAAAGTCCGAATTTATCTCAATATTTTCTAAAAAAAACTCTGGCCAAATTCGCACGGGTTTTTTCACAATTTCTTCTTGCTGGAAGAAATTGTGAAAAAAAATTTTTTTTGGATTTTTAACCGGAATCAATTTGCGGTGAAATTCTGAATTTTGTCCGAATCGGATTTTCAGATTCAGACATTTCCATCCTCGGGGGTTTGATAAATTCCAAAAAATCATGATTTTTTAAAAGTCTGATTTTAACTCTGATTTTAACTCTGAACTCTGAATGCAAAAATCACAAAAAATTTGTGATTTTTTAAAATAAAATCAGACCTTTGGAATTTATGAAGCCCAGAGAATGGAAAAATCCGAATCTGAAAATCCGGCATCTCAGACCTGTCGAGGTTGCATATAAGTCAATGGGAGAAGCCCCAATGATTTTTTGATGTTCGCTGGGTTTTTTGCAATATAAGTTTTCTGAGTTTTCGGACAAAATTCAGAATTTTCCGGTGAAGAATCCAAAAAAAATAGATATAGAAAATCGGATTTTTCAAGATTTTTTCGGATTTCTTCCCGCAAGTAAAATTTTCGGGTTGGAGTTTTTTCAGAAAATATTGAGATAAATTCGGACTTTGATAAATAACCCCCTTATTATTACAAATGTCCAAGGAAGCAAAATAAAGACAAAAGAGATCCTCTAATGCCCTAGACATGAGCTCACCCTAAAACAAATGTGGCATGTCCCTCAAATGATTGGGAATAAAATGTTAAAATAAAAAAAATGTAATAGTTTTTTTTAAGTTATAGTATAGTATAGATAGATAGATAGATAGATAGATGATAGATGATAGATAGATAGATAGATACAGTATATACTGTACCATAATTCTTACCTTAATGAGAGTAAATAGTTTCTTTCCAAACCACTTTCTTCATGGTACCTCGGCATAAAGAAATCAATAATGTTAACTCAGGGAAGAATATTTTATATTGAAGCTAATGAATTTTCTAATGAGCAAACAGGATGTTCGGCCAGAGAACAAATAAGTGCGTAGCATGCGTTATTTATACTTGGCTCCGACCACTTAATACATTCAGCCTTGTGTGACGTGATGTAGATTGGGAATGCTAAAGGGAAAATATACCGCAGATTAAAGCCTTTAAGTCCTACTATTAATTTCTCCCTTAAACAGGCAGTTTATAATGACAGGTAAAGGGATGGCTCAGCTTTAAGTTAACTTTTAGTATATTATAGAAAATCCAGTTCTAAGCAACTTTTCAATTGGCCTTCATTTTTTCTTTTTTTATAGATTTTGAATTATTCGCCTTCTTCTTCTGACTCTTTCCAGCTTTCACATGGGGGTCGCTGACCCCATCTAAAAAAAACAAATGCCCCCTACATGTCCCCTTTGGAGTCACAGAGTGTGCAGGCTCAGTAGTGTAGACTATAAGGACAGGACTGGACTGTGTCCCTGCCCTACACACTTCACATCAGATTAGGGGTACATAGGTGATAAGCAACAACACCATAGGGGTCAATTATAATCATAAATGCCAGATGAAGTTTTGGATGCCAATAGCCATGTTTTTCCCTTCCTTAATTCCAGCACTATTGCAGGCCCGCTCGATAGTGATGTGCGAGACAAGAAAAACTCAAGCCACGTCTGCAATACCTTAACCTGCACCCGACCCTTCCAAGCAAAATGTTGACATTGTAGGACCTACACCCAACCCATACCCACGTCTTCTCATTCTGTGAGCTACTTCTGGTTTTGTGGGTGTATTTCCCCAGTCTGACCCATAACCAAGCCTAACCCACAACAGCTGGGTAAATTTCAACCCAAGCCCACCCACAGTGGTCAACCTGTGGGTCACCATGGGTTTCAGGTCAACCTGCACAATATCAATGCTCATCCACTTGAATAGCGTGATACAGATTATATTGCCCTTACAAATTGGGGACAAACTGCACCTAGCATTTTCAGAGGGGGGCTGCATCATTTCTGGAATTTGTGTTCAAAACAAAAGTCTGATGTGTCTTGTGATTAAACCCACTGTGGGCGCCCTGGGGCTACTGCCAGACCCATTGGGGCAAATTCACTAACAGCCGAAAATTCGCCAGCGAGGGCTTTGCGCACATCGCAACACTTCGCCAGGCGTAAATTCGCCTAGACAAGCTAATTCACGAAGATCCGAAGTTGCGCACAGGATACCGAACACTGGCGAAATTACGCCACCGAAATTACGATAGCGTTGGCTAATTAGCATACGGCGTGCAGTTAAAGTACAATGGCCTTATATGCTGCAACAAATACATTACACTACACAAGGCCAGGGAACCTTAATAAAATTATATAAAAGTTGTTATATTGCCCTACACATGTGCCCACAGTTTAGTTTAGGTGCCATATGTTAGCAAATGTAGGGGGGAAGGAGGATACCCGAAAAAAAAATGTACAATCTTTTTCAGTCTATCACCCTTTAAATAGGAAAAAACGCCAAAAATTGTAAACTTTTTTTGGAGGAACTCCTATCTACTCTATTGCATTTCGCCTGGTCTGAGGTGGCGAAGGCAAGTCTGGCGATAGCGGTAAGGGTCAGTAAAATCAAAAAGTTAGTGAATTTGGGTAGTAACGCTCTTTCACCAGACCGTAAATTTGCCTGGCGTTAGAGTGCCAAGTTGCGCCAGAATCTATCTCCTTGGCAAATTACGCCGTTAGTAAATTAGCAAAGTGCCGAAATGACGTCACGCTGGGAAAATTAGTCACTTCGCCCTTTAGTGAATCTGCCCTCTTGTCTTTCAGCATCAATAGGCACAGTTGTGCATCATTCATCATAAAGATGGCCATACACGGGCAGATTAAATATTGGTCCTTTAGACAGATTTGGCATTTTATTTGGGGGCATCCAACTGGTCTCCCTGATCAATATCTGGACAAAAATTGCCCTATCCATAGGGCAGGTTTGACATTTCCTGCAATTGAGAACCGCATTGTATAGTTGATGTGGTTCTATGACCCGTCGGCACCCATTTCCTTTGTATACAGATGCAGCCACTTTGGTTTGTCTGTTTGACACAGAATAACTAAACACAGATATCCCATTTATCTCATTTAACACAGAAAACTGTGTCACAACATCCCATCTAATTAAAGCATTCACCATTGTGAACAATGGAGCTTTGGTATGCTAATGAAAAGGTTAAATGCATTAAATGAGTTAAGATGACTTAAGATAACACAGTTTCTTCAATTACCCCTGAGTCATGACGCATTTAACTCACAAATCCAAGTGGCTTCATCTGTAATTCAATCGTTCGGCCCTAGGGCCAAACGTTCAGATTAAACCAATATTGCCCTGCTGTTGGTGGGCATATCAGGGAAAGATCTGCTCTTTTGATGACCTTGCCAAATTAGCGGATCTTATTGTCTATGGTCAACTCAAGAGGCAGGATGGATGAGACCAAGTGGGACTGCAGGATGAATTTTGAACCCAAGAACTTTAATAAATTCTATCAATATGCATTCTTCTCTTTGTCCATTTTAGAGCACTCTCACTTGCAGGTGCGTTCTAGAGGTTTTTTTTACAGTGTAATATTAGTGAGCTAATATTGCATGACTATCTCATAATGTTAGCAATAATATGGCTCATGGAGCTCCAGTTGGGATGATCCTTACAGGAGAATATTCTGGCACCTGTCGGGAGCCAGGGGACACAAAAGAATTTGTTTAAGGGAAGATTTTTTATTATATTTCTTCTGCAATGCACACAGAGATTTCTGATACAAAATAAATGTACAAATATATTTATTGCACAAAAAGTCACAGCCCACCCCTAGCCTTTGCTTTAAAATAGCACATTTAAGGTACAAGCATATTCATAAAAAATGCACATAGTATTGTATTTTTTTGGTCAGATTTGGTCACGGAGGCTCATATCCAGCACTTCAGTGGGTATCTTCTGGGCACACCCCCTGCATTATGATAAAGAGATGTTTTTCAAAGTCTGTAATTGAATTTCACACATAACTGCCTGTTCACTGAACCCTACCCACATTCAGATGCCGAGCGGCACCACTATTCGCATTCACTCGCATTTTGCATGTGCATTGGGGGAATTAAATCCAGCAAATCTGTACGAAATGACAGCGCGACTATTGGTTTAGGTAAAACGGAAACCTGCAAGTGTTCATGGGCTACAATCTTACCTCTAATATATTATTTAGGTGGGCAGTGGGTTCTTCTAGCGCCAGTACATCGATGTCAAATTCATTTCAGCCAATTCCATGTGGAAAGGGCATCTGTGTGTATCTGAGCCGGGCTTTGTGTGTTGGTAAATCAGTGAACTGTAAAACGAATAAAAAATTACAACAGAACTTCCTGTTTTCCCCACTGGCTCTGCGGTAATGGGGTTTTCTCAACTTTGCTGACCTTCATTTTAATTGTGTGAAAATTGGCTGGAGAACTTAATATCCTAAAGATTAAAGTCGTTATTTCAGAGCCTGCATTTTGCTCATGCTGGATACATACTAGTATGGGATTTTTGTCCACATATTGTTATTATATACAAGTATGGGATCCAGTATCCGGAAACCACTTATCCAGCAAGCTCCAAATTACGGAATGGCCATCTCCCATAGGGGCAGATTTACTAAAGGGCGTAGTGGCTAACGCCAGCGACTTTTCGCCAGAAATCACATTGGCAGGGACATCGCCAATTCACTAACAGGCGCAGGCGTCAATTCGCTAAAGAAAGAGACCATCGCTAGCGTTCGTTCACACTCTATCGCCAGGTGACTTTTCGCTCTGGCGAATGGTCATTACTCTGCAAATACAGTAAAGTGCGAATTTTACTGAACGTTACCTCTTTTGCCAGATTTAACTTCGCCACCTCAGACCAGGTGAAGTGCTTAAAAGAAGCCAGATCTTCTTCTGTCACTTACATCCTATCCTGTGTGCGGAAAATGCATTCAAAAAACGCTGGTGACTTTTCCTTTTTTTAAGCGGGATTGACTGTAAAAGTCCTAACAAACTTTTTTTTGGGTAACCGGTTTTCTCCAGACATTTCATAACATATGGAACATTCATTTTACAGTGGGTTCATGTGTAGGGCTTTATATTAATTCTCTTGTCTTTATTAAGGTTCCCTGGACATTTGTAATAAAAAGTGTTAACTTCAAGCATTTGCTCCAATATTTATAAAACAGACGTCCATACAACTTTAAATTACCCGCCGTATGCAAATTGACCTAAGCACAAGATGGATAGCTCATTTTGAATGAATG
This sequence comes from Xenopus petersii, assembly GCA_038501925.1. Lineage (NCBI taxonomy): Eukaryota > Metazoa > Chordata > Amphibia > Anura > Pipidae > Xenopus > Xenopus petersii. The sequence continues at coordinate 122,970,132 of CM076684.1, read as the reverse complement.
CTAAGGCATCTTCGCCATGAAATGCTCGCACAGCCCAAGTAACTCTAGCGAAAAGTCGTCAGCATTCAGCGCTTGAATTTGCACCTAATGAAGTGGTGCCATGTGTGTGAATCGGTCGCTGGCGACAATTTAGTGAATCTGCCCCATAGACTCGATTTTATCAAAATAAACCAATTTTTAAAAATTTTTTTCTCTGTAGTAATAAAACAGTTCCTTGTACTTGATCTCAAATAAAATGTAATTATTAGTGGAAGCAAAACGAGCCTATTGGGTTTATTTAATGTTTTCATGATTTTCTAGTAGACTTAAGGTATGAAGATCCAAATTACGGAAAGATCCCTTATCGGGAAAACCCCAGGTCCCGAGCATTCTGTATAACAGGTTTCATACCTGTATAATGATGTGAAAATTCCTGCACCATATAATGGCAAAAGGCTGCAGTCTATACAATGTGCCAAAAGGATGGAATTCAAGAATTAAAGGGGATGTAAACCTTCGCTAAAACTAAGACTTATGAAACCTAAGGATCAGATGAAACCACAGAGCATTGGATATTCTCACTGGTGGATGATCTTGCATTAATTGTGCCACTGGCATTGAAAGACGGTTGCGCAGTGTTGCTTTATGAATGCATCTCTGTGGGTGCTGGGCTGCAGGTCCTATAATCCTTCAGACCTTGATTGCAAAAAAGTCGAGGTTCCTACACGAGGAGACGTTTGATCTAGGGCTAGAGGTTGGATGAGAAAGAGAGAACATGTGCAACACATCTCCAGCCTCACCCTCTACTGCAGGTTAAACAGACTTCATATGTGAAGTAACTTGTAATAGACAAGGGTTAACTTACTCTTAATTGCATTCAGACTGGCCAATGTGTAGTACTATTCTTCTGCAGGACCCACAACATTCTTCTCCTGCAGGACAATGAGAGGAAGAGACAAGTAAAAGGTACCGCTATCTACAATCGCTTTAAACAACTTTAATTAATGTAAAAAGCCCTCTTTTGGCTCCAGCCTAACGTCACCAGAATATTAAAGTTCTTGTACCGCAGGAGATAATTTTATCAAACGACAGTAGAACCAGGTGTCAATAGGATGTTCTTCCTCAGTGACTCGACCGTTCAAAGATAACATTTGTTTTAATAAATAAAGAGAAATATGAAGATAATCTGCGGGGAATGTTCTGTTCCTCTCTCTGCAATCTGACTTCCAGCAGGAGCCGCGTCGTTGCTATGAAACTAGATGGTGAAGCAGGAAAGCCCATTTGTAATGTTGATTGGGAAATCTCCAGACATGTCTCTCCAGGTACAATAACAGAACCCACATTGCCCAGCATTGCCCTAGTGTCGAGCGCCCTCTGTAGGGCAGTATGTGTTGATACAGCCTTTTACTCTAATTGTCACTAATCATATTCGACTTGCGTTATAAATCAGAAAACTGAAAAAATCCAACACAATTTCCAGACTTTTTCTATTTATTTTCTAATTCAGTGCTGTCCAACTTCTATGGTACCGAGGGCCAGAATTTTTCTAATCTACATGGTGGAGGGCCGATAATGGAAGCCAGTGTTAGCGACTCCCTGTTTTTAGACCACACCCACGTTAAACCACACCCATGTTACCACAAGACCATGTCCATATTAATAGCACACCAAAAAACCAAATGGTTGGTGCTCACTGCAGGGATCAGAGCCGGAACTAGGGGTAGGCAGAGTAGGCGGCTGTCTAGGGCGCCATTATTGAGGGGCGCACTTTTAAGGGGATTTTTTTTCGTTTTTTAATTCCTTTGTTTTTTTCAAGCGTTTATTTAATAATTTGTTTCAGTAATCATGGTCACCCAGTTGGGTGGGATACATCTCCTTCACCTTCTCCCTCTTGCCAGCAAGTAATAGCTCCTTCTGTGCAGTGCGGTGCAGCGCGACGTGCGGAGACGCGTCAATGACGTCAATGATGTGTTGAGTGACAGAGAAAGGCAGAGAGCTGGGGGGCTGCTTGGTGTGGCTCTTTCTGCTCTCAGCCTGGCACAGTTGCACTGAACTGAAGACATTCTTTCTATTACTGTAAAGTGTGAAGCTTCCTGCTGGCACAGCCAGGTACAGATTTGGGGCCCATATGTTTGCTGTTGCTGCTGGGCGCTGGCACAGTGACAAAAATACTTGGGGGCAATATGATGTGATCAGATTTATTTTTGGCTGCTGCTGACACAGGTAAATATTGGGGGCAATATGATGGCTGCAGGAGGGCTGTATGATAATTGGCTGCTGAGCTTGCTGGTACAGGTTCGGGTGTGGTGTATTATGGATGGCTGCTGTGCTTACTGGTACAGGTATAGAGAGCAGTAATATAAATGAAAAAATGTTGTACATTTTCTTGCTCTCTTTATTTAAAAACCATCATGGTAAGGAGGGAAATGGTAATGCAGGACAGGGGGCACTGAGTGAAGCTCTTGCCTGTGGTGCCGAACTACCTTGTGCCTGCCCTGGCAAGGATGTCACTCATATGTGAAAAAAGCTAAGTCATATAAGACATACCCATAAATCCATATGCCGCCTCCTCCCCTGTGTATAATACAGTACCCCAGCATATGACTAAACACCTTAGGGGCCACTAACAATAATTTTCAAACCCCCAGAACAAATACCAAAGTATGACACACACAGGGAGCATAGGGCAGAGAGAGTATGACACACACAGGGAGCATAGTGAAGGCAGAACAGAGCAGGAGACAGGAATCAGGACCAGTCTAATATGTACTACATACAGTGACACAGTGCTGGTGCTCCATTAGCATTTTGTATAAAGTGTGAACAGGTGAACAATGTGGGCAGTTTCAGTCTGGGTCTCAGGTAGAACAGTACAGGCCTTTAGGATATAAACAATAGAGGTGTCACAAGTGTGAACAATACAGGGGGATCACAGGTGTGAACAATACAATTGCCTTGAGGTGGGCAATATCGGGCTGATCCGATAGTGGCCCCTAGGGCCCAACGATCGGATCCTAACGAATAGTAATAGATGGGGCTGTGATCCGACTGGATTTTTCGTCCCATCCAATCGAGATCTGGCCGACTTTCGGCCAGACCTCGATCGGGGAAGCCCGTCGGGGGGCCCCATATATATATACTATATATATATGGTAAATTTAATAAAACTATTTCAACCAGAGATCTTTTAAAGTCTGAATAATTATGGAACGCCTTTAATCTTCTGTGCCTATTGTTTCAGTAATGGGAACAATCTACTGATGAGAAAGCGCATGCAGTAAGTAAGCAAAAATTGCCCATCTCAGAGAAAATCATTGCAATTCTGTGTAATAATAAATTGCACATGAGGCCGTGTCAGCAAATAAACCGAATAAAATGACATCGATAAATCAGGAATAGCAAATGAAGGATTGAAATAAAGGAGAGGAGTCTGTGTATTCCTGAGGGTGATCACTGTTCCACCAGACTCACCGCTACTACAGCTGCCTGAAAGCTTGATCATGACCTTGCCTGGTAGTGATCATTAATTTGAGCTATTCCCCACTGCAAGGAGAGATTGATAGATCAGGGTGTTTTTATTATGTACAGAGCATTACAATGCAATGTCCTTTTTAAAGGAGAAGGAAAGCTAAAATCACTGGGGGTTGCAAATGTTAGTCACCCTCCAGTGATTTTAATATCTTACATGGGCCGGGCAGTTTTCTGTTAACAGGATTACAGGCCCGTGTTAAATGGGTTGCAACACCAAGTAGCATTCTGCTTCTTTTGCTTTTTTTTTTTTTGTTCAGCTGCTGGAGGCAGATGCATGCACTGTACAGTGAAATAGCTGATTTCTTTTTCTTAAAGTTCAGCTTTTCAATCTACTTTGCATGTGCAACCGGCACAAAGAAAGAAGATGCAGAAGGAGATCACTCGGTGGTCCTCTAGAAATAACCCCGGGTGGTGCTCTGCCCTGGGGTATCAGGTTAGTGATTATAACTTTCCTTCTGCTTTGAGGTTTTATTATGCCTTACTCAGAGGCGATAATCCCACTGAAATTATAGGCACCATCTCTCCCTACTATCCCACAGTCACACTCCCTTCCCAGAGACTATTATCCACTGTTACTATAGGCACCATCTCTCCCTACTATACCTGCTATCCCACAGTCACACTCCCTTCCCAGAGACTATTATCCACTGTTACTATAGGCACCATCTCTCCCTACTATACCTGCTATCCCACAGTCACACTCCCTTCCCAGAACCTATTATCCACTGTTACTATAGACACCATCTCTCCCTACTATACCTGCTATCCCACAGTCACACTCCCTTCCCAGAGACTATTATCCACTGTTACTATAGGCACCATCTCTCCCTACTATACCTGCTATCCCACAGTCACACTCCCTTCCCAGAGACTATTATCCACTGTTACTATAGGCACCATCTCTCCCTACTATACCTGCTATCCCACAGTCACACTCCCTTCCCAGAGACTATTATTCCACTGTTACTATAGGCAGTATCTCTCCCTACTATACCTGCTATCCCACAGTCACACTCCCTTCCCAGAGACTATTATCCCACTGTTACTATAGACACCATCTCTCCCTACTATACCTGCTATCCCACACTCACACTCCCTTCCCAGAGACCATTATCCACTGTTACTATAGACACCATCTCTCCCTACTATACCTGCTATCCCACAGTCACACTCCCTTCTCAGAGACTATTATCCACTGTTACTATAGACACCATCTCTCCCTACTATATCTGCTATCCTACAGTCACACTCCCTTCTCAGAGACTATTATCCACTGTTACTATAGGCACCATCTCTCCCTACTATATCTGCTATCCCACAGTCATACTACCTTCCCAGAGACTATTATCCACTGTTACTATAGACACCATCTCTCCCTACTATACCTGCTATCCCACAGTCACACTCCCTTCCCAGAGACTATTATCCCCACTGTTACTATAGGCACCATCTCTCCCTACTATACCTGCTATCCCATAGTCACACTCCCTTCCCAGAGACTATTATCCCACTGTTACTATAGACACCATCTCTCCCTACTATACCTGCTATCCCACAGTCACACTCCCTTCCCAGAGACTATTATCCCACTGTTACTATAGACACCATCTCTCCCTACTATACCTGCTATCCCACACTCACACTCCCTTCCCAGAGACCATTATCCCACTGTTACTATAGACACCATCTCTCCCTACTATATCTGCTATCCCACAGTCACACTACCTTCCCAGAGACTATTATCCACTGTTACTATAGACACCATCTCTCCCTACTATACCTGCTATCCCACAGTCACACTCCCTTCCCAGAGACTATTATCCCCACTGTTACTATAGGCACCATCTCTCCCTACTATACCTGCTATCCCACAGTCACACTCCCTTCCCAGAGACCATTATCCCACTGTTACTATAGACACCATCTCTCCCTACTATATCTGCTATCCCACAGTCACACTACCTTCCCAGAGACTATTATCCACTGTTACTATAGGCACCATCTCTCCCTACTATACCTGCTATCCCACACTCACACTCCCTTCCCAGAGACCATTATCCCACTGTTACTATAGACACTATCTCTCCCTACTATACCTGCTATCCCACAGTCACACTCCCTTCCCAGAGACTATTATCCCCACTGTTACTATAGGCACCATCTCTCCCTACTATACCTGCTATCCCACAGTCACACTCCCTTCCCAGAGACTATTATCCCACTGTTACTATAGACACCATCTCTCCCTACTATACCTGCTATCCCACAGTCACAGTCCCTTCCCAGAGACTATTATCCCACTGTTACTATAGACACCATCTCTCCCTACTATACCTGCTATCCCACAGTCATACTCCCTTCCCTGAGGCAAAGGTAGATACTAAATAGGTATCATATTACTAAGCTTACTACTGCCCAGTATATCATGTCATACTTTCAACTGCTTTGTGCTGGTCAGTTATGTTTAGGGCTTAGGCCCTTTGCCTCACAGGAACCTCCCTAAAGAATGTCTTGTGTGACCATGAACCACAGACTGCATGAAGCAGGTTTTTCCCACTCTATTATGGCCACTGCTACATTTGCTGATGTGTTAAATATACAGACCAGAAGTTCATATATGTTGTGCCATTAACCTTCCCCACTCTCTTTTTACTCACAGCTGTGGATGAAAAACTGTGGATAATTATGTACCACGTAATTCTTAAGTGTCAGATTTTGAAACAGTAGGGAAATGGATAATATTGCTTCATCTTAGAAATATCTTCTGAATTTAATCTGATCCTATTAGAAACTCAACGAGCAGATTTATTTTGCTTTTCTGTGTGTGTGGAATTTGATGCAAAGATGTGAATGTGGGAAGAGCCAACAACCACCACCAGCACTGACTGATTTACACCTCTTCAGCCACGGAGGAGTTTATGGAAAATGAGCCTATCAATCAACCTCTCTGCTGTCTCCAGCCACGGAATCAAACTGAAATAAATATAAAATGCAAGGCAAACAATAGGCACAGGGACATATTTATGCTTCCTTGGTAACTTACAATCTTTGGTACTTTAAAAATAAATATAAGAAAAATAAAAAAAAAATAGAAAGAGACTTCCCAGAGCGACCAATTTTGTTTCCTATCTGCCACTGTGACTTACCAAAAGCCAGTGTTTTTCAACTTTGAAAACATTCCCGTTCTTGCAGACTTGTCACCTCTATGAAAATGGTAAGACTGTGTTCACTCGTTTTGAAGCCTGTGAGACAAATAGGTCCTGGGGGTCTCCGCGGTGAAGTTCACGAATTCTCATATTATATTTGAGAACCATGTTCTACAGTTCCTGAATAAAAGGGTTATTGTGAAAATGTAAATAGAAAATCTTACTAATAAGAATAGTGTCATCCTGAAATATTTCTGGTTTGTTTAAATACACTTTCTATTAGTGCTGGGCTCTTCCGTGAGCCGAATTTGGATTGTTATCTGATCTCGCTACTAACTAATCCTCTTAAGGGCTCACTATCCTGCAGTGATGGAAATACAGGTATGGGGTCCGTTATCCGAAAACTTGTTACCCAGAAAGCTCCAAATTACTGGAAGGTCATTTCCCATAGACTCCATTTTAAGCAAATAATTCACATTTTTTCTTTTTTCTCTGTAATAATACAACTGTACCTTGTACTTGATGCCAAATAAGATTTAATTATTCATTATTGGAGGCAAAACAATTACATTGGGTTAATTTAATGTTTAAATTATTTTTTTCTTGTTGACTTAAGGTATGGAGATCCATATTACCGAAAGATCCCTTATACGGAAAACCCAAGGTTCCGAGCATTCTGGATACAGGTCCCATACCTGTAATTGGTTTCTGGCAGGATCTGACACCATAGTGGTCTGAATTTCCCCCATAAAACATGAGAGAACTTCTACATATCCATTTGAATGTGTAGGTCTGTACTTTACAACTACAGTTGGATTGGAGGGTTGGATTTGCCAATGGAGGAATTCAGGTATGGAATAACACAAGTATGATGTTTAACACAGGGATAAGAGTTTATGACAGAAAGATGTCAATGGAAGACATGAATAGACGGAGTAATGGAGCAGACAACCAGGAACATATGGAGACAAAAATGAAGAGATGTAGTAAGAAGCAGAGGAGTAAAGATGGAGGCTCTGAGAGTCCTGGAGGAGATGACCATGAACATATGGAGACAAAAGTGAAGATGTGAAATAAGGAGTGGAGGAGTAAAGATGAAGGTTCTGAGAGTCCTGGAGGAGATCACCATGAACATATGGAAACAAAAGTGAAGATGTGAAATAAGGAGTGGAGGAGTAAAGATGAAGGTTCTGAGAGTCCTGGAGGAGATCACCATGAACATATGGAGACAAAAGTGAAGATGTGAAATAAGGAGTGGAGGAGTAAAGATGAAGGTTCTGAGAGTCCTGGAGGAGATCACCATGAACATATGGAAACAAAAGTGAAGATAAGTAAAGTATGGAGTGAAGGGCTTTGAAGGTTAGTTGAATGATTTTGTAAGTTATCTGTTGTTTAAGAGGGAGCAATGATAGAGATTTTAATAGCGATGGAGTAGGTTCTCTTTTAAGTAAGAGTAGGAATATCCTAGAAGTGAAATCATTAAACAGTGGATTACTTGCTTGAGAGAGAAAACGGAATAGATGTAGTAAAGGTGTAATTGCCAGTCAGTACAAAGTTATTAGGCAACCCAAGTGATTCTAGTCACTTACTTCCTATCCCAGATCTGCATTCGTTTTTTACAAAAAAATGCACTGGATGAGGTTTGTCTTCTGTGGCATGCTGCCATATTGTCCCAGTCATTTCTGGGTATTTGCAGAGGTGTTAATATGATTTGAGAAGGAATAGAAAGAGTCCCCCATGAAGAATGCAGCACAGGTAATGAGCAGTAATCAGAGACGGGGGAGTAGGGCAAGGTTTGGGCAATGTTTTTGTCTTTCAATTAATAGTACAGTTAATAAAGATATGGAACCTGTTATCCAGAATAATCGGGACCTGGGGTTTTCCCGATAAGGTATCTTTCCGTAATTTGGATCTTCATACCCTAAATCTACTAGAATATCATGAAAATGTTGAATAAACCCAATAGGCTGGTTTTGCTTCCAATAAGGATTAATTATATCTCAGTTTGGATCAAGAACAAGCTACTGTTTTATTATTGCAGAGAAGAAAAATTTGCAATATTTGGATAAAATGGAGCCTATGGGAAAAGACCTTTCCGTGATTCAGAGCTTTCTGGATAACGGGTTGCTGGATAACGGATCCCACACCTGTATTGTTGCAAAGATATTTCCAGGATAATTTGAATATGAAATGAATATCTCCTATGTCATGTGTCCTTTTCCTCATGCTTTTTTTTAAGAACTTTACCCCTTTTCCTTCACTAATCAATTCTTTACATTTTCGGTAAGACTTCAGCCCTCCTGTGTGTCACAAGGCTTGATGAGATGCACATTGCAATTCTCTGTACAGTTTTTGTAGCTTAATCTCATGCCGCTGAGCTATATGTTATGTTTTGGAGAATTTGTTCTTTGATCAATAAAAGTTTCTGACGATGAGTATCTGGTCGCTGAAAGCTTTTGAGTCATTTTGAACAAACACACAAGGACAAAATATAATAATATAATATATATAATGGTACCCAGCCCATGTGACTTGGGGGGGGGGCAAGATCCTTCTGGCGAAATCCTCAACAACATTCTGATTCTGTAATCACAAGGGCTATATGGTGGCTACATAAATAAATAAAGTTAGGAAAAATAATGTATAGTGAAAACAATATATCATTTTGTAGAAAAGTGACAATAATACCCAACAGGTTCATCTCTTCAGAGCTGTTAAAAAGTATTTCCTTTTCTTATATTTGCAAATCTGCCAAACAGTAGACTTTTTTTATTCTGATCTTTCTTACCACAAGGTTACCCTATATCCATCCAAAGTATTTCTTTAGTGTTAAATTACTCGTAACCAATAGGACAGGGCACAGCCTAGACCAGAAAACCATGAAGTAAGTTTAATTTTAAGTACATTTAAGGGGAAAATTAAGGTTGAAAATTAGGGACGCACCAAATCCTGGATTAGGTTTGGGATTCGGCCCATTTCAGATGGATTCGGATTCGGCCGAATCCTTGTGTCTGGACGTACAGAATCGGAATCCTAATTTGCATATGTAAATTAGGGGTAGGGAGGGAAATCACTTGACTTTTCATCACAAAACAAGGAAGTGACAAAAATGTTCACACTTTTTCCTTTCCAGACCCTAATTTGCATATGCAAATTAGGATTCAGATTCGGTTTCGATTCTTTCACAAAGGATTCAGGGATTCAGCCAAATCCCAAATAGTGGATTCGGTGCATCCCTAGTGAAAATAGAGCTGTCCCTTAAAAGGCACCTGTTATCCTAAAATAGTTCACCCAACCAAAGGTGTGGGCTAATGGAGCCTGCGCTCCGGTTGGGGGAAACAGTAGTTTTTTTTTTTTTTTTAAATCCCCCTCAGTACCAGGATACCTGCACCTAGGGGGAATTTTACTAACATGTGAAAATTCACCAGCGACGGCATTGCACCCATCGCAACACTTCACCAGGTGAAAATTCACTCAGACAACACTAATTTACTAATATGCAAAGTTGCGTCCAGGGCACGGAATGCTGGCAAATTTTCACTAGCGTTACTTCGGCAATCAAAGCGAAGATGCATTAGCGTTCAATTCTGCCTAATGAAACTTCCTTGGAGGTCTTCACTCAGGCTAATTTGCATACAGCAGGAAATTATAAAGTTAAATGGACGTATATGTTGCGGCAAATACATTACATTACACAAGTCCAGGAAACCTTAATAAAGACAATAAAGTTGTTATATTGCCCTACACATGAGCCCACTGTATAGTTTATGTTCCTTATGTCAGGAAATGTAGGGGGGAACCCGGTTACCCGAAAAAAAATTAAAGGATTTTTCCAGGCTATCACTCTGAAAAAAGGAAAAGTCGCCAGCATTTTTTGGGACTTAGAAACTTTTTCCACTAAGAATATGATGTAAGTAACAGAAGAATGAGGAAGATCTGTGTATTCCAGTGCACTTCGCCTGGTCTGAGCTGGTGAAGGCAAGTCTGGCGAAAGAAGTAACGTTCAGTAAAATCCGCATCTTAGTGAATTTGCGGAGTAACGTCCAAACGCCTGAGCAAAAATTCGCCTGGCGATAGAGTGGGAATGACTGCTACTTTCTGTCTCTTTCGCTAGTGAAGTTATGCCCGCGTCCATTAGTAAATCCATGAAGTGCCTAAAAAAGATAATTCTGGGAAATCGTCACCAGCGTTAGTCACTTCGCCCTTTAGTAAATCAGGCCCCTAGAGTGAACTCCCTGTGCAAGTGGCCATGTTGTGCAACGTGCATACGTATAATGAGCGCCTGATGTTGTTGGGCCACCAAACTCTGTATAAGGAAAACATTTCCCCATGCAAAACAAACAACAGCAGTTATAGAATGCAGGACATTTTTACTTTTCAACTCCATTTACTCCATTTTTTTTCTCATCCCTGTTAATTCTTCATTTGCCCTCTCCATATAATCTTTTTTGCTTCTGCTATTTTTTTCTTCTTTTCACTTGATCCTTTTTGATTATTCTTAACAATATTCCTCTGCCTTCCTTTTCTATTCTATTTCTTCTTTGTCTTTCCGTTTTCCATTCTCTTCTATCTACTTTTATCTCTAACACGCCGGCCTGGACTGGCTGTCTGTGGGTTCTGGCAAATGCCAAAGGGGCTGCTGTGAGGTGCCATAGTCAGTCACTATTTAGTGGGCTGATTGGGGGCTGTTTGAATCTCTGTGGGGGCTGTTGGGGCCTCTGGGTACGTGAAAAGCCAGGGCCTATTTTGATTCTCAGCCCAGACCTGCTAACATGTCATACATTCCAGCTTTCTCCTTTATTGAACATTATTCTTTATACTTCTCCCCCTTCCCACTGTCTACAAAGATCACTTGGTTGTGTCTAGATCCTATTATTTGCTCCACTGTGCCGCTTCTCCACACTTGACATGCCTGTAATTTGCAGTGTCACCTATGTAGTAGAACAAACCTAGTGAATGCTGCTTTTATGTTACCCGGTACAAATGATCTAGTCGCAGTCTGGCTCCAGCGGGACACTGTCAGAGTCATGGAGCTAAACAGATTAGTAACTTTATACCTAACTCTGACGCTGATAAGTTACTGAGCAGCAGCAACTCCAACTCCATTACTGAATAGTGACAGGGCAGGACTTCAAGATGAAGCTACCGATCCGCTCCATAAGGATTTGTACAGGGTTACATAACAGCAGCATGCTCCCTGCCCACCCTATTCCAAACTCATACTCCTATGAAACTCCCCACTATCTGCCTACACCTTCCCTCCACTTTCACATATGCCAAGTGCTCTTACTTGTAGCTTGGAACGGGGAATGGGGATGATCGTTCAAAGTTCTTGGAGCGTGGGCCCGGGTTGGAGCGTGGCCCCACAAGGGCTGGGACCCACTGTTTTTTTCCCGGTGTCCCATGGCTCAGTTCGACGCTGATCATATATAATGACAATTTGCGGCCATACCTTCCAACATTTTGGAAACAAAAAGAGGGACAAAAAGATTTTCAAAAAATTCAAAAAAATAACAATTTTGACCATGCCCATTTTTGTGGCCACACCCCCTAACTACCATGGCCATTTTATAAAATTTGGTAAGTTATGAAAGTTTGAACACATTTCTATGGTTTGTATATTACAGTTTTGCTAATGAAGGTGAATTGCCCTTTAAGCTGCGTGTCTTCATTCTTATGTTTTCTAAAACTGTTACAAAAGTATCTTTTCTGGGCTCTCTGCCAAGAGCAGATTAAGTTTGAGAAACTTTGTATCTTATTCTGGCTGTTCAGTGCAGCACATCAAATAGAAACTATGGAAATATCAGTATAAATCTGTTACTGCAGATGGAGCTGTGAAAAGCGGGACTGTCCTGCTCAAAACAGGACAGTTGGGAGGTATGTTTGGGGCACTTGCTCATTATTCATCTGCCCCAACAAGGCCGCTTGAAGAGGGAGCTCCCTCCCGGTGTGGGTGCCCTGGGTGGGCAATTAAAATATATATATATATATCAGCCCATACCTTTGGTGGGGGAAACTATTTTAGGATGACAGGGGCCTTTCAAAATATATTCTGTACAGGTATGCAGAAACTTGTGCATTTTCCCTCTGCTGGATTGCGTCAAGCTCTAGTTTTTCACTTTTTGATAAATATAACCCTTAAATCAAGAATTAGAGATGGAGGATAACACATGAAGTATCCCAGAAAGTTGATGGAGGCAGGTTGGGGGTCTCTGTCCCATAAGGAATGCCTTCTAGTTGTGGGAAGCAGCAGAGCATCCATAATTAAAATATAATTTCAAACACTTATACCCTTATCTTTTGAAGACGAGGGCTTGCATAATATCTTACACAGACACATTTGAACAAATGCAAAAAAATCCGTAGTGACCAATTAGACATTTGCTTTTTGTATTTCGGCTGCATAAGCCTCAACAAAGCTAATTGTTTGCTATGGGTTAAGTCACTAGCTAGAGTGTATGGAAAAGCCTCAGGTGCAGAGTAATGACATGGACTTTTTGCAGCTTAGTCATAAATCACTTGGGAGTGATAAATGTGTGCCAGCCACTGAGACCATTTTTTTTTTTTTTAAAGAAAAAAAATCTATTCCTCAAAGTCAATCAGAAAGAGCTAATGTTATTTCTCACGGTTCAAATCTAAAAAGTCAGTGCAGATGCCCTTTGCATTCACAGTCACCCCTAATGCACCCGAGTCCACCCCCTCAGTAGTCACCACAGATCGCGCTAACCCTAGAACCTGGAACATTGCTCTTCTGTAAAATGTACCAGAGAATTTTCTATCGGACCCTTGTTTTATCACTTTCCCAGTGGTTCTTTCTGACAATCCAATTTGGCAATTTCTTAGACACCCCAAGAGATTACAATTGCTCACCCTGTTCCCTATGATTAAGTGCCCACAGGTAGCACGAAACGCTTAAGGCTATAAAATATGATTGTTTGAGACGTGTAACAATAAATTCGATTTTTTTTTATACTACCTGCCCTTGGTTTCTTCTATATGAGAACCATGTTTTATTAAAGGGATTCTGACGTGATTTTTATGGTGTCGTTTTTATTCTTAAAGGGATACTGTCATGGGAAAAAACATTTTTTTTCAAAATGAATCGGTTAATAGTGCTGCTCCAGCAGAATTTTGTGCTGAAATCCATTTCTCAAAAGTGCAAACAGATTTTTTTATGTTCAATTTTGAAATCTGACATGGGGCTAGACATTTTGTCAATTTCCCAGCTGCCCCAAGTCATGTGACTTGTGCTCTGTTAAACTTCAATCACTCTTTACTGCTGTACTGCAAGTTGGGGTGATATCACCCCCTCCCTTTTCCCCCCCAGCAGCCAAACAAAAGAACAATGGGAAGGTAACCAGATAACAGCTCCCTAACACAAGATAACAGCTGCCTGGTAGATCTAAGAACAACACTCAATAGTAAAAACCCATGTCCCACTGAGACACATTCAGTTACATTGAGAAGGGAAAACAGCAGCCTGCCAGAAAGCATTTCTCTCCTAAAGTGCAGGCACAAGTCACATGACTTGGGGCAGCTGGGAAATTGACAAAATGTCTAACCCCATGTCAGATTTCAAAATTGAATATAAAAAAAATCTGTTTGCGCTTTTGAGAAATGAATTTCAGTGCAGAATTCTGCTGGAGTAGCACTATTAACTGATGCGTTTTGAAAAAAACATGTTTTCCGATGACAGGATCCCTTTAGATTGCACTGCAGATAATTCACTCTACCATGTCAAATTTCATTCCTAATCCAACAAGTGTATTTATTTAGTTGTAATATTGCTGTGTAGGCGCCATCTCAGGTCATTTTGCCTGGTCATGTGCTTTCAGAAAGAGTCAGTGCTGCACCATGGAGCTGTTTTCTGACAGAACTCCAACTCATTGTAACTGAATGGGGTCTCAGTGGGACATGGGTTTTTACTATTGAGTGCTGTTCTTATATCTACCAGGCAGCTGTTATCAGTGCAGCAATAAAGAGTGATTGATGTTTATCACAAGTCCCATGACTGGGGGCACCTGGGAAACTGACAATATGTCTAGCCCCATGTCAGATTTCAAAATTAAATATAAAAAATCAGTTTGCTCTTTTGACAAGTAGATTTCGGTGCAGAATTCTGCGGGAACAGTACTATTAACTGATATGTTTTGGGAAAAAAACATGTTTTCCTATGGCAGTATCACTTTAACTTCATAATACCCAGGGTCAGTGTATTATAGTTTACCAGTTATATTCACTGGGGGTGTTTTTTAATGTTTAGATGTTTTAGTAGCATTAAGGTGGTGATCCTCAACCAATTGCTCATGAGCAACATGTTACTCACCAACTTGTATGTTGCTTCCAAAGCAGGTTCTTAATACTTATTTTTAAATTCCAGGCAAGTTTTGGTTGCATAAAAACCAGGTGTACTGCCAAACAGACCCTCTTGTAGGCTGCGAGTTCACATACCGGCTACCACAGCCCATATTTGGCACCCCAAAGAAATTTTTGCGTGCTTATGTTGCTGTTAAATTTGAATGTGATTCAAGGGTAAAAAAAAGGTTGGGGACCCCTGCTTTAAGGTATGGTTCTCCATATTATGGAAAGATCCCTTATCATCATGGAATGAACCTAGGTCCCATGCATTCCAGATAACAGACCCCACACTTCTGATATCTCTCTCTCACTCTTCATAAATCATAAAAGCCTGGGACTAAAACCGAGCTGGGATTATAAATGTGTAGGGATATTTCCAGTTTTAACTCAACTGCAAAGTTGAAGAAAATTAATTTGCCTCTTTATAAGCTTGATTACCGCTCCCCCTCAGTTCACACCTCATGAATCTCTATAACAGTCAATGTTATGCCCAGCAGCTTTTGAATGTCACATCTATAATAGACAGCCTTTCTTAAATCCGAGTCATAGCATCGGCATAAATTTAACTCATTTTAAATAAAGGTATAGGATCCGTTATCCGGAAACCTGTCATCCAGAAAACTCCAAATTATGGAAAGGCCGTCTCCCTTAGACACCATTTAATCCAAATAATCCACATTTTTAAAAATTATTTCTTTTTCGCTGTAATAATAAAACAGTAGCTTGTACTTGATCCCAACTAAGATATAATTAATCGTTATTGGAAGCAAAACCAGCCTATTGGGTTTATTTAACGTTTACATGATTTTCTAGTAGACTTAAAGGAGAATTCAGCCATTAATTAAAAAAAACCCTACCCCCCAACACTACATAGACCCCTCTCCCTGCTCCCCCCAGTCTAGGTGATACCCTGGGTAAATGCGCCTAACTCTTTACTTACACCTCGGTGCAGAGTCAGGTCATCAGAGTTCATGGGTGCCATCTTCTTCTCTTCAGTAATCTTCAGAATGAGAGTTGTGTGTCGGTGCATGTGCAGTTGCAGCGATCTTCCATTTCGTGACAACTGCGCATGCGATGAAAGTAACAGAAATTGCCGAAGTGAAGGAAGAAGACCTGAAGTGCTGGAAGATGACACCGTGAACTCCATTGCCCTGAATCTGCACCGAGGGGTAAGTACAGAGTTAGGGGCATTTACCAGAGGTAGCAGCTCGACTGGGGGAGCAGGGAGGGGGTCTATGTAGGGTAGAGGTTTTTTCCTTCAGGGTTTAGTGCTCCTTTAAGTTATGAAGATCCAAATTACGGACAGATCCGTTATCCGGAAAAACCCAGGTCCCGAGCATTTTGGATAATAGGTCCAGTACCATCAAACTCATTAGAACACCAGCCTTCACTACACGAATGGAAACGGGTTGAGAAAAAATACGTTTCAGCAATTTACAATCTATTTTCTCTGTTTCATTTGGACACTCGCTTTGCCTTATTTATAAAGAATTTTGCCAGCCAATTCAACCAAAATAGTAGTGCAATTACCAGTTACCTTGCTGGCTGAGACCTGGCAAAATCCATTTTATATCCTACTGGAGGATGAAGGACTTCTGATTGGAGAAAAAAATAATTGATATTTTACCTCGTGGAGATAATTTGATCAAAGTTGTTGAAATTCCATTACAATAATGGGAAATCAATGTCAGTTTACTGCTTTGATGACATTTCCATTACTAATTTGACAATTATTTCACTTTATTCTGCGCTAATGGAAAATGTTGCAGCCCCATAAATAGGCAATAACAAGCCTTTGATGTACAGTGAAGTAGTAATCATTACTATTTTCCACCCTATATCACTGCATCAATAGGATTTTCGAAAAGTAATCATTGGGTGAATATCATTATGGATGATTGATATTGACTTTTTGTTATGAATTTATAAGTTTGGAAAAAAGTGAATTGTTTAAAACAACCAACAAATAGCTAAGTGGCAATTATGTGAGCTAAAGTCTGATACTGAAGAATCAGGCATAGTTATTTGCAAAGGTTGTTGCACCACTGGGGGCCATTTATGAAGACCTTGGAGAGTAGAACAAGAGTACTAAGGAGCACAAGAAATCACCCCATAAAGCTGATATAATCATATAAAGAGCACTTACTCTGCGTTCTGCCACAAGGAGCATCAGGTGGTGCAGGTCAGATTTGCCCATAAAATATTTTTATTTTGTTGTTTTTAATACTAAATTAGCTGTGTACATAGCAAATTATTTGTTGTACAATTTTATTCTTGAACAAGAATAGTTGGGATATTGGTGTGTAGTCAGTCATCTCAGGTCATTGTGCCTGATCCTGTGCTTTCAGAAAGAGCCAGCACTTCCAATGGAACTGCTTTCAGATAAGCTATTGCTTTTCATACTCAATGAAGGAATGAGTTGAGCCTTGGGTTAGCCGGACTTGGATTTTTACTATTCAGTGCTGTGCTCATATTTACAATTAGGTCAGGGCATAGGAACATTTTTAGCAATGCAGGTGTCAGAGAGCTGTTATCCTGTTACCTTCCCTTTGTTCTGTTGATGGGCTGGTTTGGGAGAAAGGGGGTGGAATCACTCCAATTTGCAGTGCAGCAGAGTGACTGAAGTTTATCAGAGCACAAGTCACATGACTGAGGGCTCGTGGGAAACTGAAAACATGTCTAGCCCCATATCATATTTCAAAATTAAATATAAAAAAATCTGTTTGTTATTTTGAAAAATGGATTTCAATGCAGGATTCTGCTGTAGGAATACTATTAACTGATGTGTTTTGTAAAAAAAAAAAAAAAAAACCCAACATGTTTTCCCATGAAAGAAATGAGCTGTTCACCTTCCAAACTTTTTTCAGTTCAGTTACTTTCAGTTCACCAGAAATAAAGACTTTTTATCAATTATTTTCGATTTGTGACCATTTTTCTAATATTTAAGTTTAAATTTAGGTTTTTCACCTTCTTGTGTATTTCTGAAGCAGCTCTGTGAGATGGGGGGTCACCTTTCTAAACTGATACATTTAGCTGATATATTTCTTATCTTTGTCCCTGCTGAGCAGAATCCCTGAGTTTCGTTAAAGGGAGCTCTTATAATTGATACAATAGTTGCCAATACTCCAGAGATACTACTGAGAAATGTATCAACTAATGGAGAAAATTGTAACAGTTTAGAATCTGCACCTGAATTACTGAGCTCAGAGTCCTGCGCGGAACCAAATTATTAAACCAGAACCCGGCCCGAGACCAGCAACCCAGACCCGCAACCTGCATACTTACCCGCTTGGACGCACTACCCGACCCGCAAGTACCACAAGTCTTATCCGCAACCCGATCCGTGAACCGCTGACCATCAAGAAACAGGAAGTGCTGTCATTGTAAACCGGAAGTGACATCATTAGAAGTAGGCATGATCAGAAAAAAAGGAGTAAAACAGGAAGTGCTGTCATTGTAAACCGGAAGTGACATCATTAGAAGTAGGCGTGATCAGAAAAAGAGGAGGAAAACAGGAAGTGCTATCATTGTAAACCGGAAGTGACATCATTAGAACAGGACTCTAACTGAGCTGCCAGACTGAAACACAGAGACAGAAATAATAAACTTCAAATTTGGAAAAACGGTAAAAGATACAAAATGAAAAGTAATTGAAAAAAATCTTTATTTCTGGTGACCAATCTGAAAACAACTGAAGTGAAAAAAGTGTTTGGAATGTGAACAACCCCGTTAAATAAAGGGCCTTTGTACTTGATCCACACAAAGATATAACTAATCCTTATAAGAGGCAAAACCAGCCTATTGGGTTTATTTCATATTTAATATTTTCTAGTAGACAGATCCAAATTATGGAAAGATCCATTATCAGGAAACCCCCTGTTCCCGAGCATTCTGGATAACAGGTCCCATACCTGTATATATATATATATATATATATATATATATATATATATATGTATATATATATATATGTATGTGTATATATATATATATATATTTATATATATATATATATATATATACACATATATATATATATATATATATATATATATATATATATATATAAAACACATTCAATTTAGAGTCTTGTTGCCGGTATTAGATACTGGTTGACTGTCATCGAGAAATCATTTTGCCTAAAATAAAGTTTGGAGGGTAAGCGGCTGTTAAGGTGCAGGGAACCTTTGCAATAATTACTGCAATGAATTCACATGTTATGGCATTAGACATCAGCGTCCTTTGCAACAGCAAAAGTTCATGCAAGTGTAATAAAGCCTTCAACAGGTAAAGTGGATTAAAGATGGATAAGTGTAAGATCAAATAACTGTTGGCACATTTTGATAAATGGAAGGATAAAAATGACATATTGTGCTCACCAATACATCCAGCATGAAATGTTTGACTTCAGGCTAGGCAACAGCATGGTGTACCAGAAACATTGATTTATATGACAGATTAAGCTATATCTGCTCTTGCCCAGCTCACAAATGTTCCATAATAATTCAGCTGTGAATTATGGAGCTAAAAGAGTTTCCGGATGCTGCAGATCTCTTTTTCTATAGAAGGAAGATCCTGCAGATTTGGATGGGGATTCTCTTATAATGGCCAAACCAATTACTGTTTCTGTAGTACATGGCATAGACCCAGTTGGTGTTTTATTCCTAATTCTCTATTAAGTAAGGCTGGTAGAGATACGAAACACACTGGGCCAGATTCAGGTAGATGAGAAAACTTTAATTCATTGTTTATCAAAAGAAAACTCTATTGAAGTGTAATGAAAAAAGTAGAATTGAATTAGGAGATAAGTCTTTTTCACGGAATTGAATTTGGTCCAATATGATAAAGTTGTAGCAGCACAGTCATTGGGTTAAGTTGGTGAGTCTGGCCGCTTAACAGAGAAGCATGTTTGAGCTGACAATTACAAAACTGTAATATGAATTCATTTTAGGTTCCAGGGCATATTTACTAAGTGGAGCAATTCACTTTTTTTCCACCACAATGTCCCAATTTTTCATAGAATACAAGTTTAATTGTCCCTCAATACTAGTTAATATTAGTGTGGAAATCAGGTTGAATTAGCCCCCTGCTGAACAACTGACCTTCCCTGAATACATATAAATAACTAATCTCAGCAGGTGCTCCATCCTATGACCAATCAGCAGTTAGATTTTACTGTTCTAGGTGAATCAAAAGCTTTAATGAGTACAGAGTGAATCCAATGAATGTGTACAAACATAGCAAGTCGGCAACGCAATTGCTAGTTTATTTAGTGGAGTGTTGTTTGGGTTAACTGCATTGCTGAAGGGCCTTTTAAGGGCGAGATGCAGCATCACTTGCTGGGGCCACTGCGTCTTGAAATGCTGGGTTTACTGTTTCTCAAAATGATTGGGCCACTGTTTCTCAAAATGCTGGGGCCACTGTTATGCATTGCTGGGGCCACTGTGTCCTGAATTCCTGGGGCCACTATATCACAAAATGCTGCAGGTACTGTCTTATGTTTGCTTTGACAATCTCTCCTTGCTTTTAAAATCATTTCTTAATTCCTTTAGCGGACCTGAAAATTCAGACCAGCTAAAGAGAAGCAACATTCAGTGAGTATGTTTAGTAGGACGGTGGGTATTTCTCTTATATTTGTACCAATTTTCTATTATTAGGGTAACGTTGGCCACTTGTAAATGACAAATTCTATTTAATCTGAACACATACATATGCATTCAGCCCACAAACCAGCAAATCAGATTGATGGATTTAGTAATCCATCAATCCATCATGGATGTAAATGAGCATTGTAAATTCAGAATTACAAGATGAAATCCTACACATGGGGACCGATTCACAAAGGGTCGAATATCGAGGGTTAATTAACCCTCGATATTCGACTGGGAATTAAAATCCTTCGACTTCGAATATCGAAGTCAAAGGATTTTAGCGCAAATAGTGCGATCGAACGATCAAAGGAATAATCCTTAGATCGAACGATAAAATCCTTCGAATCGTTGTTCATTCACACCATGGAGATTAGAGCTGGGGGAACTTGAGTCTTCCGTGTTATTTTGTATTGAGAGCCTCTCCTTGACAATATAGGAAGGGGGTGGGGTGGAGATGGTCATTCAGGGGTAATATGACACCGCATGGTTATTAATCCGTACTTTCCCAGTTATGTGGTACAGACTTCTACAGATGCCTGTGCTGAAGAACATTTCCATACTCTACTTTACCCTACTAGGAAAGGGGTAGTGGGGACAGTGCAGAGACGGAGTACCCATGCCATATACAGTAATAGTATCCCCTACCCTTCTGCATGTGGGGCAGGGACTTGGGACATCATTTTCCTAATTCCATCCATTTAAAAAAGATTCTCCGCCGAGTGTGGGATTTAACTTTGCACCATTGGATCTTACCTGCATCCAAAGGCATCCTTGATTAGGCTTTCATATAGGAAACTGGTCTGAAGATACTTTTTTGGTTCCTTCCAAAGTTCAACCTCCCTTTTTGTATTCCAACATGTGTTCCTCATATCAGTTTGGTAATAACATCTACTCTATGTAGGATTTTTACAACGAAACGGCCATTTCCATAGAAAAGTGAAGCTCAAATGAACGGCATCAACCTGAATGAGGATCCCTCTGGAACGGAAAGACACACGGTTGAAGCACAAATTACTTTTCCGATACAGATCCAGAACACATCCTGGGTTTTGCTTGACGCTCTTCCATTCCAGCTTTTTATCCATCACACTTGCAGCCTTAATGCGGTTTTCATAATATATAGCTACTTTCCCTCCATAATCACATCATTCGAAAATCAATCATTTTCTCTGACCCTGGTTCAACCCTTCTTGCAAACAGTGTCCAAGAACACAAGGGAATATAATGGCTTTGGCAAGGTCAAAAGGCCCTGATACTTCGATCCCTAGGCTAAAATTCCATGCAGTTGGACAACAATTAAATCAGCTTTCCCCCAGCAATGTACACTTCAATTATACTATAAACTACTGAGAATAGTCGTAGGTGGTTGTCATTGTCTTCTACGATTATTTTAAAACTCGTGCTGTCAATGACAGAAATGTGCTTTTTGTAATTGAAGTGGTATTATCATTATAGATAGTGGTTCATGCTTCTATTATCAGTGACAATATAATTCAGCAAAGAATCCACAACAGAATACAATATTCATGACTTTCCGTTGGATTGCTTATCATCTGACCTTGTGGTGGCAATTTTACATTATGCTGACCCTGCAGTAAAAAAAGAAAAGCCTATACTGTATATACATTGCATGCTGGGACTAGGAACACTCATTTGTTCTCTGTTTCCTAAATGCGAAAAATGATCATCTTTTTTATCTTGAATCTATTTATCTTTAATGATGATCTTTTTATCTTTAATGATGATCTTTTTATCTTTAATGATCATTCGTTTTCGATCGAATAGGTCCGTATTCGGCCGAATTCGAATTGTACGAATTGACATAATAGCGCATTCGATCGACTTCGAATTAAGGTTTTTCCCAAAAAAAACTTTCGATTTTTCACCAATTGACTCCAAATGGGTTATATGAGGTCCCCATAGGCTAAAACAGCAATTCGGCAGGTTTTAGATGGTGAATGATCAATTTTGATATTCGAATTTTCAAAATTTTTTTCAAAATTCAAATCGAATTTGGACTATTTCCTAGTCGAGGTACACAAAAATAGCTTGAAATTCAAATATTTTTAATGCAAAGATATTCGAATTTCGAAGTATTTTTTTGGGTACTTCGACTTCGACCATCGAATTAATCAAATTCGATCGAATCGAATGGTTCGAAGATTTGAAGTAAAAATCGTTCGACTATTCGACCATTCGATAATCAAAGTACTGTCTCTTTAAAAAAAACTTTGCCACATTAAAGCTACCAAAGTACAATCTTAGCCTATGGAGACCTTCCAGAGCACTTTTCTTTTTGATCAAATAAAAATCATTTGATCGATCGATTAAAATTGTTCGAATCGTTCGATTCGAAGGATTTTATCGTTTTATTCAATCGTTTGATCGAACGTTTTGCGCTAAAATCCTTTGAATTCGATATTTGAATTCGAAGGATTTTACTTCGAGGGTTTTTTAACCCTCGAAATTCAACCCTTGATAAATCTGCCCCTAAGTATTATTTTATCATAAAATCTTTTTTTTTGGGGGGGGGGGCAAATTGAAAATTTCCACTGCTTAATATGCACATACACATGCAGAATTGGTAGAAGAATTGATCGGGAAATCGAAATGAAGGTTATCCAGCAAAGTCTTTAATACAAAAAAAAAGTAGAAAATAAATGAAGATCCCCAACAGAATGAAATTTCCCATTTACGAAGACAAAAAAAACGAGTTTTGGATGATTTAAAATCCCTGCGCTCATTTACCAGGAAAAGATTATATTAAAGACATGTTTTTTTGATAACTGCCAGGCAGCGCACATTGGAAGCGTGTCCCTGTATCTCTGTATAGATTCAGTATATGTGTCCTTTATAATAAAGAATGAACTTGTAAAGGAGAACTAAATCTTAACTAAAGAGTTAGCTAGAAATGTTGGATATTATGTTTTGGGTTTCTGTACCAGAAAAATTATGGAATTTCATGGATGAATTAAAGAGTCTACCTTGTAAGCCAGGGTTACCCATAATTTAAAAAAGGGTCACTTTAAAATACAGCCTGTGTGGGTATGTTTCTGAATTTTGTGGTCTGGTAACAATATTAAAAGGGATTCTTGTATAGTTTTTATGGTATAGTTTTTATCACAAAGGGGCATATTTATCAAGGGTCGAATTTCGAATTTAAAAAACTTCGTTGAATTCAAAAAGACCAATTGAAATTAAGTCAAAGTTTGTTTTTTTTGGGCAAATAGGTCCCTTTTCAATCGAATAGGTCCGTATTCGGCCGAATTAGAATCATACGAATTGAAGTAATAGCGCATTAGATTGAATTCGAATTTAAGTTTTTCCCATAAAAACTTTTGATTTTTCAAAGTCCACCAATTGACTCCAAATAGTTCTAGGGGGTCCCCCATAGGCTAAAACAGCAATTCATCAGGTTTTAGATGGTGAATACTCCTGGTTGAATTTTTAAAGAGACAGTACACAATACATTTTGAAATTCAATTTTTTTCAAATTCTAATCAAATTTGGACTATTCCCCAGTCAAAGTACACAAAAAATAGCTCAAAATTCTAATTTTTAAATTCAAAAATCCACCTCGACCTTTGATAAATCTGCCCCTATACTCTGTGTATATTGCAAGTACTTCATTCTAACATTTAAAATACTATTTTTGAACCAAGAAATTTATTTTGTTTGCTTGTAATATTGGTGTGTAGGTGCATCTTTCGTCATTTTGCCTGGTCATGAGCATTCAGAAAGAGTCAGCAATCTACAATAGAACTGTTTTCAGTTAAGCTATTGTTTCTCTTACTCAATGTAACTGTAGGAGTCACAACATGACAGCCGGACTTGGAATTTTTTTGTATAGTGCTGTTCTCGTATCTACCGCTAGGTGGGGCATGGGGGCATTATATAAAAATGCAGATGTCAGGGAGTTGTTATCTAGTTACCTTGCCATTGTTTTGCTGATGGGCTGCTTGGGGCATGGGGAAAGGAAGGAGGGAGAAATCACTCCAACTTGCAGTGCAGCAGTAAAGAGTGATTGAAGTTTATCTGAGCACAAGTCGTATGGCTTAGGGCACCTGGGAAACTAACAACATGTCTGGGCCCATGTCAGATTTAAAAATTAAATATAAAAAAATCATGGCAGGATTCTGGTGGAGCAGCGCTATTAAATGATACATTTTGTAAAAACACGTTATCCCATGACAGAATCCTTTTAAGATGACAAGCTGATGATTCACTTATGTTGGTGCTGCTTACAAGAAGAAGGGCACATGGAACCTTGGGAGACCATACTGAGTTCTACGGACTGAAAAATTGCTATACCTAACCCATGAATAGTGATGGGCAAATTTCGTTTCACTTCACCGGCAAAAATGTTGAATTTCGGAAGTTCACGTTTTTTTCTGGCGAGGCGAAACAGGAGAAACTGCGAAAATTTTGAGAAACTCAAAAATTGACGCCCGTGTCAATTTTGACACCCAACGGTTTTGATGTCAGCGACTTTTCAGATGCATGTCCAAAATTTTTTGACGCTGGCGAATTTTCACGGAAGTTTCGCTACTTTATTCGCTGCCGGCGAAGCATGGAAAATTGCAGTGAATTCATGCCTGTGAATTTATTCGTCCCATCGCTACCGATGAACTACCCATGTAAATGATATATGTGAAAAACTCCCAGGTGCTAATAGAATCAGGTAGTTAACACATTAAAGGGATACTGTCATGGGAAAAATTTTTTTTTCAAAATGAATCAGTTAATAGTGCTGCTCCAGCAGAATTTTGCACTGAAATCCATTTCTCAAAAGAGCAAACTGATTTTTTTATATTGAAATCTGACATGGGGCTAGACATATTGTCAATTTCCCAGCTGCCCCAAATCATGTGACTTGTGCTCTGATAAACTTCAATCACTCTTTACTGCTGTACTGCAAGTTGGAGTGATATCACCCCCTCCCTTTTCCCCCCCAGCAGCCAAACAACAGAACAATGGGAAGGTAACCAGATAGCAGCTCCCTAACCAAAGATAACAGCTGCCTGGTAGATCTAAGAACAACACTCAATAGTAAAAACCCATGTCTCACTGAAACACATTCAATTACATTGAGAAGGAAAAACAGCAGCCTGCTAGAAAGCATTTCTCTCCTAAAGTGCAGGCACAAGTCACATGACCAGGGGCAGCTGGGAAATTGACAATATGTCTAGCCCCATGTCAGATTTCAAAATTGAATATAAAAAAATCTGTTTGCTCTTTTGAGAAATGGATTTCAGTGCAGAATTCTGCTGGAGTAGCACTATTAACTGATTCGTTTTGAAAAAAAAACATGTTTTCTGATGACAGGATCCCTTTAAAGCAGCAAAAAGAAAACATACTATTGCAGCATTCATGAAAGAAATAAAGCAGGAAAGGAACACACTGTTCTCCTTAACATATATCTTTGTGCTTTGTATATTCTGTACAGAAGTGAGGTAATAAATACAGCAGTACAACATAATAATGTGTTTGGCCCAATGTATTTATATTCTATTTATATTGTATTGATATGTAGGGATGTAGCGAACCGCCGCCGATGTGTTCGCGAACGCCGTTCGCGAACACCGGCAAAATTTGCGAACAGTTCGCGAACTGTTCGCGAACTTCGAACATCCGAAAATCGTTCGATTCGAACGATCGAATTATTGAAATCGTTCGATCGAAGGATTTTCGTTCGAATCGAACGATCGAAGCCATTCGATCGAATGATTTCATTCGATCGAAGCCATTCGATCGAATGATTTCATTCGATCGAAGCCATTCGATCGAATGATTTCATTCGATCGAATGCTTCGATCGTTCGATTCGAACGAAAATCCTTCGATTTTAGCGGTCGAATGGTCGAACGATCGAGCGATTTTGACGCGAACGCCTATTGGCGAACGTCGCGCGACGTTCGCGAACTTGCGGCGGACGCGAACAGTCGAAGTTTGCGCGAACTAGTTCGCCGGCGAACAGTTCGCTACATCCCTATTGATATGTAACAATAGTGTCTGTGACCTGCTTCTTGCAGTACGTGAGAGGTGCAGGGAGATTGTAAAGCTGTTGGTAGCCATTAGTAATGTCTTTAGGTCTCATTCGTGCGTAACGTAACCCATTTACTTTTACTCATTTCTTTTATTTACAGCAAACTGACATATATTAATGGGCCCATTTTTTTTTTTTTTAAAATGGTGACAAATTAGCTCACTCGTACTTTTCGATATCAATTATAATCAACGTTGTGTGTCATTCTTTATCATTCCGCTTAAGAGTAGCAGTGGCTAAATGGTAGGCTGGAGAATTCATACTGCCGTCCTCATAATAACCTACAAAATGACTCGTAAATGAGTCAAGAGCTTATCCGACCATTAATCTGCTTGGCCTGTTGAAAATGATAAATGGGGGTAAGAAATCATCAGAATACAACAGATATGCGTTTAACAATGCAATGAGTAATGATAGACGGAATGCCAGTAAGAGGCATACAATATACCCATTAAATAAGAAATAATATTATAATAATACCCCATGCTCTTTATCATGCGGTTAACTCTCTATTATACAATAAGTTATCAACATCTCAAGCTTCATTCCTTTGGATATGGGTTTATTGTTTGCTATACTCCATCATATTGTGCACATTAATGGGGTTTTCCAGAGCAAGAGCATTCTTTGAACATATGGGAAAAGAAGTCTGACCACCAGAAGATTTATAGTGGGACATTCACTAAGATTCGTAGTTGCGCTGGCGTCCGCTTCGCCGCACTTTGCCACACTTCGGCAGGCGTATTTTCGCCAGCGCTCCACAAATTCACTAATATCTGAAATTGCGCTCAGGGGTAGCGTACGGTTGCAAAGTTACGCTAGCGATGGTTAATTTGCATGCGGCGCCAAATTGAAGTTACAATGGAGGAATATGTAGCAGCGCTACACAAGCCTGGGAAACTTTCAAAACAGCAAATACAATTTTTATTTTGCCCTACACATGTGCCCACTGTATAGTTAAGTTGCCATGAGTTAGGAAATGTAGGGGGGAAGGAGGGGAGCCCCGAAATTTTTTTCGATCTTTTTCAGCCTATCACCCATAATAAAGAAAAAACGCCAGCGTTTTTTGGGACTAAGAAAAAATTTTAACTTTTTTTGAAGCAATCCCTATCTACTCTATTGCACTTCGCCTGGTCTGAGGTGGCGAAGGAAGTCTGGCGTAAAAGGTAGCGTTCAGAACAATGCGTGCGATAGTGAATTTGCGTAGATACGTCCGTTGTGCACATTCGCCAGGCGTAAGGGTGCGAAGTAACACCAGCAAAGTTACGCCAGCATCCGTTAGTGAATCAGCAAAGTAACGAAAATGCCCAACGCTGGCGAATTCACTCTAGCGTAGGCGCTTCGGCGCTTAGTGAATTTGCCCCATAGTGTAAGTGGAATTCTTAAGGTTGGGATTTCACCAAATTCCAGGACTTTTGGAACCATCCAGATTCAGGCGAACTGAATCCTATACCTTTATGCATAACTCTGTCCAGTTTTTTGTGGGACAGTCCCGATTTCGACAGCTCAGCCCGCAGACTTTCTCTTTGATATTCTGCACTGGACAGCCAGAAAAAAAGATACAAAATTTCTAACTTAATTGGCTTTTGGCAGAGAGCCCAGAACAGAAACGTAGATATTTTTGTAACAATTTAAGATAAGCAAATAAGCAATTGTAGTAATTTAAGATAAGCAGGTCTCTTGGGGAAATGAAGCTTAAAGAGCAATGCACTTTCATTAGCAAACTGTAATAACACATAAAAACCACAGAAATGTGTTCAAACTTCCATAACCTGCCAAATTTTGTAAAATGGACATGATAATTAGGGAGTGTGGCCACAAAATGGGTGTGGTCAAAAAAAATTTTTTTGTCCCTCTTTCTATTTCCAAAATGTTGGGAGGTATGCTTTGGGGCAGATTTATCAAAGTTCGACGTGAATTTCAAGCTATTTTTTGTGTACTTCGACTAAGGAATAGTCCAAATTGGATTTGAATTTGAAAAAAATTCAAAAATTCGAATGTGGAAATGTATCATGTACTCTCTCTTTAAAAATTCTACTTCTACCATTCACCATCTAAAACTTGCCGAATTGCGGTTTTAGCCTATGGGTCAGTCAATTGGTGGACTTTTTGTTGGGGAAAAACTATTAATCGAATTTGATCGAATGCGCTACTCCTTCGATTCGTACGATTCAAATTCAGCCGAATACGGTTTTCCATCGAAAACTGACCTATTTTCTTAAATTCGAATCTGCTAAAATTATGTTGCATCCCTAGTCGACACTTGGAGGCCTATTTATTAAATCTACTAAATGAGCCCCACTTTTTCTAAAATCCCGAATTTCATGCCATTTATGAAAAGATCCAAATTAAAAAAAGTATAAAAGGAAAATTATACTGAACGATCCAAAAAAACAAACAAAAAAAAATGAATACCTCTAAAACCTCTTGGGTTTTTTTGGACAAAATTCCTAGCAAAATAAAAATCCAAAAACTTCTAAAAGTCAGAGTTGATTTAAAACGGTCCTATAGGATCACTGACTTCTATAGCACCTCAACAACTTTTAGCTGGCGAAGTTTTGCATTAGAGGTTTTATTGCTTTTACACATGTCAAATTTTGGAACTTTAAAATTCGTAGAACAATTATGATAACTGATAAGTTAATAAATGGGCCCCATAGGGGCAGATTTATCAAAATGTGAATTTAATAAATAAAAAAAATAAAGAAAAGAGCAGTATACCAAATAAAATGGTTAATGAAAAGTTAATGGTTAATGATTTATAGTGATGGGTGAATTTGGGGTGTTTCGCTTCTCCGAAAAATTTCCCGTGAAATGTCACGAAACGGCAAAAAATTAGTGAAACGGCACATTTTTTTGACGCCGGTGAATTTTCGCAGTGGTTTTGCAAATTTATTAGTCGGTGGCGTATCGTGGGAATTTGCCATGAATTCGTGCCTGGCGAATAAATTCGCCCATCACTGACGATTAATGATTAATAAACCCCAGTTATTAACTTGAAAGTAGCAATGGATAGTGTTTAACAGCCTGAGGAGCAAAAAATATAACATGAGAACTTCACAGCTGGTAATTTTACAGTTTTTTCTGTATTCCTCTGTCTTTAGAGCTCTGTAAACCTGTTTTCTTTTGCCCTTTCCCCCCAAAAGGGGTACAAATACATTTGAGGGAAAGTTCTATAAATGTCACTTGTGTTATCTTGGGCGTCTTTCTTCACCTCACTGCCTGTTCGTGGATGTACTGTATTGATCCAAGTTTGATTTTCTGTTGACCCTGTTTATCCAGAAAATTGGCATTTCCCTGGAATTTTTCATCAATAAAGTTAAGTGTAATCTAATTTGTTGCTGTGTTTTGTGATCAATTTGTACACATAGCAGGAAAGCGCAAAGAAGTAAAAGCTTCAGCTTGGATTAAAAGAGGTTTTTTTTTGTAGAATATGAGAAAGCACAAGGTTATTGAGTATATCTCCCAAGTTGCCTAATTTAAAGGGGTGGTTCACCTTTAATTTTCTTTTAGTATGCTATAGAATGGACACTTCTAAACAACGTTTAAATTGTTTTTCATTATATATTTTTATAGTTTTTGAATTGCCTTCCTCTTCTGATTCTTTCCAGCTTTCAAATTGGGGGTCACTGAAAGCATCTAGAAAACAGATGCTCTGTTTATTGTTATTGTTACTTTTTATTACTCATCTTTCTAGTCAGGCCTCTCCTATTCATATTCCAGTCTCTTATTCAAATCAGGGCATGGTTGCTAGGGTCATTTGGACCCTAGCAACCAGACTGCTGAAATTGCAAACCCAATAGCTGCTGATGAAAAAGCTAAATAACTAAATAAAACTATTTTTAAATATTTAAAAATGAAAAACAACTGCAAATGGTCTCAGAAAATCACACTCTACATCATTCTAAAGGGGCAGCACTATTAACTGATTTTTTTTTTTTGAAATTTTTTTTCCCCATGACAGTATCCCTTTAAGGTATGAAGATCCAAACTATAGGAAGATCCATTATCAAGGAAACCCCAGCTCCAGAGCATTCTGGATAACAGGTCCCATACCTGTACAAGATACAACTTAAAAGGAGCATG
This sequence comes from Xenopus petersii, assembly GCA_038501925.1. Taxonomy (NCBI): domain Eukaryota; kingdom Metazoa; phylum Chordata; class Amphibia; order Anura; family Pipidae; genus Xenopus; species Xenopus petersii. The sequence goes on along the minus strand of CM076684.1, from coordinate 122,939,336 downwards.
GAGAAATATAAATAGTAATTTTTTGGACACCATGGGGTTCTGTTATGCAGCAAAAGCTTCCTTCGTACAAACTATCTGGACACATCAAAAAGCTCTTAAATTTTAATCAGTATTTTTTTTTGTAACACAAATCTGAACTGGGGGTATTATGGGGTTACACTTCATAGTAGAGTAAGAGTACTTTCCTCAATATTGATCATGTACGCCAAACAAAGGCACTAAACTTTCAAAAGAGTTCAAACTCCCGAACAAGCTTTTTTTGGTTAGCGTATATACAGTATGCCTCACCTCTTCAGATCTATTCTGCTGAACAAGGCCACTATTTTCTGAGAGAAAGGTCATTTCGACGCTTATATTTATACTGTCGCCATGTGAATTATTTACTACTGCTAAAAACCTTTGATTAAAGCTGATGGTTATTTAATAGCACCTGTAGGCACAAGCGGAATGTTATGTTTAACCAAGGAACATTTCATACACGCTAAATTATTTTGAACGTTATATTTAATGTAAAATCCTTTAAAGAATTTAACAAATCAAAAAAAAAAATTCTTGTTATTACGCTGCCACATCTGTTGTATCTACTGAAGAAAGTATGTTTTAACTAATCTAGGATCTGTGTATAGTATATATATAAAATACATGAATATCTTGTAAATGATCCTTATAAACAGTGAGTTCTGATGTCATCAGTTATAAACGGTGAGTTCTGATGTCATTTCTGTCACTTGACTCACTGAAACTTGTGTATTATAATAAATAAAGTTCCCCCAGTTGCAAAATATGAGGATATTAGAAGTTACCTCGGAGTTCCATGACCTGTATAAAAACACTCGGCCTTCAGCCTTGTGTTTTCATATGGTCATGAATCTCCTCGATAACTTATAATATCCTTATAATTTACAAAAGGAGGTACTTTATTCACTATATATAAATACATATATATTTACTGTATATATTAAGCTGGCAGTACGGTAGCAAGGCGCTTACTATAGATCTTGGGTAATAGTTACTTATGAGGAATATAGCGCATGGTTGGTTCATTGAATGCAGCTCATTGATCACATTTTTTTGCCTGATACACATTCACATTTTTCACAAAGTAAGAAAAAACATCCACTGAGGTTTGGAGAACTGCAATGCGCGTACCAAAGGAAAACACCATGAAAAACTTTTTTCATAAAACTAAAAGATTAAGCCAAAGAAATTTTCATTACAAGCATTTAGTTGGCTAACAACCTTTCTAAGACCACTTTGTGGTTTCCTTATTAAAAATCAAGACGGCATGTTTTTCACAATTTTGAAAAGTTGCTGCAAAAAAGCACTTGTGAAAACTTTGGCAATCAATAATAATGGCACCACATCAGCAATTGGCCAGTCTCTCAGAATTGTGCCAATTTGAAATTATTAATTTTAAAATAATTTCAAACTTTAATTTTCTAAGTTTGGTTGTGGTGCTAAGAGACTGGTCCATTGCTGATGTGGTGCCTTTATTCAAAAGGGGATCCCATTCTCAGTCTGAAAACTGTAGGCATGTTAGTTTGATATTGGTGCTAAGAAAACTTATGGGGGGTAATAAGGGATAAGATACTGAAATACATATCAAGACACAATACTAGGAGGGTTTATTAGACTTACTTACCAGCCTGGGGCATCCAACAGCAGAAAAAAATAAGTATGTTTGATTAATTTGCTTATATGAATTGTGCCAGCATGATTATGTGTGCAATAGAGTGTGCCAGACTAATCTAATTGCCTTCTATGCAGAGGTGAGCAGAAATCTACACACTGGAGTGGTAGTGGATGTGATCTAGTTAGATTTTGCTAAGGCATTTTGATAGAATACTACACAGAATGTTACTGGTAAAATTAAGGACTATTGGCCTGGGACATAATTTTTGTTCTTGGATAACAAGTATAGATTAGTAAGAGTGGTGGTACATAAAACATTTTTGATCTTTGGTCTCACACTTATACAGTATAAAGTCACGGAGCTCCTCAATGGCTTCTAATATCCTTATTTACAATAGGATATACATTATACTTTATACAGTATATATCCACTAGTGGTCATTTGGAGGGGTTGAACCTGATTGAACTTGACTTTTGTATTTTTTTCAACCAAAATCAACAAATATATTTTTGAAGTTTTTTTTTTTCGAGAATAAACCCAATGCACTTTTTAATTTTTCTTTTAAACATTTTTAACTTGATGACTGAAAAACAATCAAGTTATTCAAGGTTATTCTTAACCTAATTTCAGAAAAGAAAGTAAAAACTGAAGAATGAGTAAGTACTTTTGAAGTAACATCTATTATTGGCTTAAATGCAATTAAATAGAGTTCTAGTTATAGCATTTCTTTAAATATGCAAAGACATAGGCAAGTGAGGCAAATTCTATATAGAACCTGTACAGTGAAGGAACCACCTGATCCACATCATTAAGCTCATAATATAACTTTTTGTCTGTATATTATTATTCATTTACTACACAGCAACGGGGTAGTTTGACAATTTTATGTTGGTTTGTTTATAGCGATTCTGTCCATTAGAATACATAACATTATTTATTGTTCATATGTTTTTAAAAAAAAAAAATCTAAATTAACATGTTTTCCCCTTCAGGCATATGTTAGTGTCAACTCTTGTATTCCTATCCTGAAAGACACAACTGTTATGTTTTTTATACAAATCAGCTTATGCTAAATATATTTCTGACATATGGAAAGTACTTTAGTCAATCATGCAATGCCATTGGTTTAAAGAGTTTATAAACTGTCAAGTAACTGCAGAATGTTTTCAAAGTATAGAAGTCATGTACCTAACCCAGATATAACAACAACAACAACTGGTAGGGACATATTTTTAAAAACTTTGAAATTCGAATTCAAAAAAAATTAAGTTTTTTTTTGGGTCACATAGGTCAGTTTTCGATCAAATAGGTCCGTATACCGCCAAATTAGAATAGTTTGAATCGAAGGAATAGCCCATTTGATTGAATTTGATTCGAAGTTTTCCCAAAGTCAACCAATTAACTCCAAATAGGTTCTAGGAGGACCCCCATAGGCTAAAACAGCAATTCGGTAAGTTTTAGATGAATGATCAAAGTCGATTTTTTAAAGAGACAGTACATGATAAATTTTGATATTCAAGGTTTCAAATTTTTTGCAAATTCTAATCGAATTTGGACTATTCCCTAGTTGAAGTACACAAAAAATAACTTGAAATTCGAATTTTTTTTATTCGAAAATTCACCTTGACCTTTGATAAATCTGCCCCTAGTGTTGGAAAGGGTAGCACTGAAAAATTGGTAGCACATGAAAGAGTTGTGTGCCAGCATTGCATAACATCATTTGTATTCCTAACACGCACAACTTATATTTTTGCAAATTGCTTGTTCAAGGTAAACACATGCTGCACTTTATTCCAAGCAGAAGCTGAACATTTCTCTCGGTCACTAAGTGAGCCTGAGGCCCTGGTGAAGGTCATTGTAGGCTTTTAACTCTCATCTCTGCAGCTGATCTTCCACAATTTGTTTTTATGTTATTGAAGATACAGTACACAAGTAAAAGCTTTTGTATCATCTTATGAAAGCAATCCAATACATACAGTGGAGAAAATTAATCTGTTTCTTTTTCATATACAAAGAAATGCAAAAGATACCCAATTGTCTGGAACAAAGCTGCCCAAGCTGGTATTGTATAAAAGGGATTTTCAATTCATCCATTTGCAATGCTACATTTGGTCAGCCACACTCTATATATCATAAATATCATATGGCATAAATATCATATATCATAAAATTCTTCCCGCTATAGTGTTAAGTTGACATTGTACAAAGTTTTCATCCCTTGAGTTGCTACCCATTTTATGCAAGATAGTACTTTAAAACAAATAAAGTTTTGTCTTGCATAAAAAAGGGCATTAACTTAAGGGATTAAAACATAATTATTAGTGATGGGTGAATTTGCGCCATTTGCCGAAAAATGTGCGAATTTCGCGAAATGGCGACAAATTTGCGAAACGGCGCCGACGTCTCGTCTTTGACGCCGGCGCCCGTTTTTGACGATTTTTTTCGGGTGAATTTTCATGGGCGTTTCGAGAATTTATTTGCTGGTGGCGAATCACGCAAATTTGACGTGAATTCGCGCCTGGCGAATAAATTCGCCCATCACTAATAATTATGCCTCTTTATGGGTCCCTGGTGAGGCCTCATCTGGAGTATTCAGTGCAATTTTGGACTCCAGTCCTTAAGAGGGCTATAAATGAGCTGGAGAGAGTGCCGAGACTCAAGGGTCGAATTGAAAAATTAGAATTTAGAATTTTGAATTTCAAGCTAATTTTTGTGTACTTTGCTTGGGAATAGTCCAAATTTGATTAGAATTTGCAAAAAAATAGAAAATTAGAATATCGAAATGAATGTACTGTCTCTTAAAATTCGACTTTGACTATTGGCTTTACTATCTTTTACCCATAAAGTGGATCACCGTACCAGAGGTCCCCCCTTCAGGCTAGAAGAAAAGTACTTTCATTTGAAGCAACGTAGGGGGTTCTTCACAGTGAGGTCAGTGAGGTTGTGGAATGCCGTGTGATGTTATACTTTTAAGAGGGGTTTGGATGATTTCTTGGACAAGCATGATATCATAGGTTATTGTGATACTAAATTCTACAATTAAGGGCAGATTTACTAAGCCTCAGGTGAATATTCGAATTTCAAAAAGTTCGAATTTCGAAGACAATTTTTGGATACTTCGACAATCGAATAGGCTACTTCGACCATGGAATTAGACTTCGACTTTGATTCGAACAATTTGAATAAAAAAACGTTCAACTATTCGACCATTCGATAGTCGAAGTATTGTCTCTTTAAAAATCCTTCGAATTCAATACTTCGCCAAGTTTGCATTGCATTATAAGAATTGCATTATAAGCCTATGGGGACCTTCTACAAGCATTTTCTAAGTTTTTGGCATTGAATAAAAATCCTTTAGCGCTAAATCCTTCGAATTCGATATTTGAATTTGAAGGATTTCAATTTGATGGTCGAATTCGAGGGTTTTAACCCCTCAAAATTTGACCCTTGATAAATACCCCCCTTAGTATATATTGGTATATATAGTTTATGTGAGTGTATGGATGGGTTGGTGTGAGTGTGTCTATGTGTGGACATTGGGTTTCATTTGAAGGGGTTGAACTTGATGGATTTTGGTCTCTTTTCAACCCAACTTAACTATGTAACTAAAACATAACCCTACTTGACTATAAGGCTTCAAAGTATATTGGAAAATTCAAAGTCTAATGAGCAAATATCCTGAAGTTCAGTCAACAATGTAAAAAAATATCAGAACTAGCCTACTATTGACATGGACTTTGTTCTACTGGACTGCCCATGTGGTGATTGGGCTGTATGGGGCCAGTCTAGCTGCACTCTTAAACCACAATGAGATTGCACAAACCACTGCTGGTTTCCCTTACCCAATGCCCATTTAGAATGCTATATTGTATAAAGAATTGTGCAGGGAGAAAATGTGAATGCAGAAAATGGGGTTCAAAGGAGAATGTAGGGCAACTGGCTTGGTTAGCTGTTGATTGCTTGGTGTGACTCTATGGAGCACTATCACAATGTTCTACTGAATGCTGGCTGGGTGCTGTCTTCTCCATCATCTGGTCCAGATATGAACTGCGATTTTGGCTGTCTGCTCTGATTCTTGTTGTGTAACGACCACATTATCTGGAACCTTGATCAACGAAAGTACCTGTGGACTCACAGGTAAACCCTCTGGATTCCGGTGTTCATCGACGCCCTTTAGGGACCCCATACTTTCTGCTGCAGAAGCCGACAAGGAGGTGCGTAATATGTCCGTAAGTGAAGTACCGGCAAGGATGTCGAGAAGCCACGGTCGATGTCAGCCGAAAAGTTCAAGACAGGCGCAGGAATCGTAGTCAAGGGTTGGGACGAAGTCAAAAACCAGGAATTCAGTCACAATAAACGCTTCGGCAGGAACAGTAGAACTGGAACCAGCTTGAGCATAGTAAAAATGGTGGAATGGCATTTTAAAGGGGATTTGGCGCCCAAGGATGATGTAATGACGCCCTGCGTCAACATGCCAGCATCAACAGGATCCTATTGTGCGCAACCCGGAAGTGTGCGCCTAAGCACTAGGAGTCGAGAAGAGACGCGGAATGGTAAGGGAATGGAGAGATTTCCCGGCGCATCTTACATGTTGGGTCTCCTATAGGTCTTTTGTTGTCTTGTCTTTTTGTTTGTCTGTGTGGGTGTTTTACCATTATTTTAAAGAACACCAACACCTACACAGGTACAAAAAGGAACTGGAAACAGAATACAGTGGGGGTCCCAAGTCCTTGATTTACCCTTTGTGACATTCATTTCAGACCAGATTCGTGTGAAGGAAATACAGTATATACATTACATCAGTGATCCCCAACCCTTTGGATGTTGCTTCCATTGGTCTCAAAACAGGTGCTTTTTTTTTGAATTCCAGGCTTGGAGGCAAGTTTTGGTTGTATAAAAAACAGGTTTGCAGAGTCTCAATGTAAGTTAACAATCCACATAGGGGCTACCAAATGGCCAATCACAGCACTTATTTGGCACCCCAAGAACATTTTTCATGCTAGTGTTGCTCCCCATCTCCTTTTACTTCTGAATGTTGCTCATGGGTTCAAAAGGTTGGGGATCCCTGCATCACATTATAGACCTTGTACTACAGACAGCAGTGGGACAAGAGGAATGGCAAGCATCAGATTTAATTAAAGGAATCAAGCTCCCAACTGAAAATCTGTACACCAGTAATGTCCATTCGCAGACCTAAATTTTGTATCCCACCGATTTGAATGGCTGTTCCTCAGGGGACAGTCTCATACTACTGCCTTTAATTATAAATGCAAATGGGAAAAACTGATATAGCAGTGACACATAGTTACCAGTTGTTCCTAAAACTTAGAAAATAGTTTATCCATAATGGCACACTGCCTGGAGCAACATTATAATTAAATTGCTTCCTACAGTCAGAACCTTAACTGGCATCTGATCAGTTCAAAGTATAATGAACAGACAAAAAACTCTATCTCTATGGCTTCATTTTGGAGCCTGAAGAATGGCTTGCAATTTCAAATTAAAATGGACTATTAAGAATTAAGTGGAAACTTAAAGCGAGACAGAACAAAGCTGATGTGTTTTTTTGGATTTCAACTTTAAATTATTTGATTATTTTCTAAGCCATTTTTGACATCAAAGTGACCCTTTAAATTAAAAATGGAAGGAAGGAAAATACTTATTATACTGTTTATTAAAAAGTGCTGAGAGGTCTTTTTATTTTAGAGGTCCCATCACAGTTTTGTCTTCAGGGATTTGTTAAATGTGCTTGAAAGCTGCCTAGAAAAGGAGCCTTTTAGGGAAGTGATGATCTTTCTTTTTGATGGAGAAAGCATTTTTTCTTAAAATTGGTAATGGTCCAATAAGTAGATCTGTAAAGTTAACTCTCTTCTGTTAACCCATATATTTTTTGTTGAGCATCCCCAATATATAAGTTTGTGCACTGGACTTTTGAGCAGTGATCCCCAACCAGTAGTTTGCGAGCAACATGTCGCTCTCTAATCCCTTGGATGTTGCTCTCAGTGGCCTAAATGCAGGTCATTATTTTTAAATACCAGGCTTGGAGGTAAATTTTGGTTGCAGAAAAACCAGGGGGCAGATTTATCAAGGTATATTTTATATTATAATTTAGTGTAATTTGACTAGAAATAGTCCACATTTGATTGGAATTTTGAAAAAAAATGGTGAAATTCGAATTTTGAAATTTATCATGTACTCTCCCTTTAAAAATTCAAATTCGACTATTCGCCATGTAAAACCTGCTGAATTGGTGTTTAAGGGGCACATTTATCAAAGGTCGAGGTGAATTTTCGAATTGAAAAAATTCGAATTTCAAGCTGTACTTCGAAAATTTGAAAATTGGAATATCGAAAATTTATCATGTACTGTCTCTTTAAAAATTCAACCATTCGCCATCTAAAACCTGCCAAATTGCTGTTTTAGCCTATGGGGGACCTCCTAGAACCTATTCAGAGTCAATCGTTGGACTTTGAAAAATCACATTTTTTTTAAGGAAAACTTTGATTTGAATTCGAACAAATTTGCTATTCCTTCAATTTAAACAATTACAATTTGGCCGAATATGGACCTATTTGATCGAAAACTGACTTATTTGACCCAAAAACAACTTTGAATTCATTTTGGTTGGTCTTTTTGAATTTGAATTTCGAAGTTCTTTCAATTTGAAATCCAACCCTTGATAAATCTGCCCCTTAGCCTATGGGGGACCTCAATTTGTGTCAATCAATTTGGAGTCGTTTGGTTGACTTTTAAAGAAAAAAAAGGTTTGTTTTTTTTTTGGTGAAGAAAAATCGAATTTGATTCGAATTTGCAGCTCGATCCTATTCGATTTTTAATAATTTTAAATAAATTTCGATTGGTCGTTTTTTTCTGAATTTCAAGTTTATGGGAGTTGATGGGAGTTTTTAGAAACTCCCATAAACTTGAAATTCGACCCTTGATAAATCTGCCCCCAGGTGTACTGCCAAACAGACCCTCCTTTATGCTGGCAATTCACTTAGAGGTTGCCAAATAGCCAATTTGGCACCCCAGGAATATTGTTCATGCTTGCGTTGCTCCCCAACTCCTTTTACATACGAATGTTGCTCACAGATAAAAATGTTGGGGACTCCAAATGTTTGCCTCCTGGTGTTGTGGGGTCTCTCTCAGTGGATTTAAGACACTTCAGCCTCATATATGATGACTATATCATTTCACCTGCATTTGTCCTCTGCTTATTGTTCCGCTGTTCTTGTTTGACCTTGTTGCTGCTTTTTTTTCTGCCTTTTCTTGGTAACATCAAGCTTTCAAAGTTCCAATGAGATGAGTGTTTTTCTTGTCCTCAGACTTAGTTATCACATTTACAGTTTTGTGATTTCCACTTCTTCTGCTTCTGTACCAGTGGGTAATGGCAATCAGTATGAGCTTCCTTTATACTTCAGTATTGAAATTCTCCACCACTTTGGTGTAAATCTCACAGTCCAAAAAGGACTATTTATTTTCTTGCACATCTTCCTTGCATTCTTTATGCATTTTGAAACAGGGATTTCATTCATATTTTTTCCGAATTTCGCATTTATATATAAACTCCCGTAAACTCACATAAACCTGAAATTCGAAAAAAAAAAATCAAATTTTTTAAATTCGTGTGAATAGGATCGACCTGCAAACTCAAATCGAATTCTAATCGAATTCAATTCGAGTTTTTCCAAACAAAAAATAATTTTTTTTCTATTTTTTGAAAAAGTTCACCAAACGACTCCAAATAAATTGTAGGAGGTCCCCCGTAGGCTAAAACACCAATTCAGACTCAAATCAAATTTGGACTATTCCCTAGTCAATTACACTAAAATAAACTCAAAATTAAAAATTAAAAATTAAAATTTTCAATTCGACCACATGGGATACACCCATGGGATACACCCATGTGTCATTTTAATCTTTAGAAATGGGTAATGCTGTACAGGTATGGGAACTGTTGAAGGGATTCTATCATGATTTTTATGATGTAGTTTTTATTTCTAAATTACACTGTTTACACTGCAAATAATTAACTCTACAATTTAAAATGTCATTCCTGAACCAGCAAGTGTATTTTTTTTAATTTATAATATTGGTGTGTAGGCAGCCATCTCAGTGCATTTTGCCTGGTCATGTGCTTTCAGAAAAAGCCAGCACTTTAGGATGGAACTGCTTTCTGGCAGGCTGTTGTTTCTCCTACTCAATGTAACTGAATGTGTCTCAGTGGGACCTGGGTTTTACTATTGAGTGCTGTTCTCAGATCTACCAGGCAGCGTTATCTTGTGTTAGGGAGCTGTTATCTTGTTACTAGGGATGGGCGAATTTTTTCGTCCTTGTTTCGCTGAAAAAATGATGCCCATAGACTTGTATGGCGTTGTGCGTCAACATAAAAAGACGTGTGTCAAAAAAAATTTCACCGCGCACCAAAATTTTTTGGACACCCATAGATTTTAATGAAATTTTAGCGAAACAAAATGGGTCAAATTCGCCCATCCCTTCTGGTTATCTTCCCATTGTTTTGTTAGGCTGCTGGGGTGGGGGGAATGGGAGGGGGTGATATCACTCCAAGTTGAGATACAGCAGTAAAGAATGACTGAAGTTTATCAGAGCACGAGTCACATGACTGGGGGCAGCTGGGAAACTGACAATAAGTCTAGCCCCATGTCAGATTTCAAAATTAAATATAAAAAAAATCTGTTTGCTCTTTTGAGAAATGGATTTCAGTGCAGAATTCTGCTGGAGCAGCACTATTAACTATGTTTTGAAAAAAAATTTTTTCCCATGACAGGATCCCTTTAACAAAAATCTTTCTGTAATTTGGATTTTCATACTTACTGTAAATCCATTAGAAAACCATGTAAACATGAAATAAACCCAATAAGCTGGTTTTGCTTAATTATATCTTAGTTGGGATCAAGAACAATGTACTTATTTATTATTACAGAGAAAAGGGAAGTCATTTTTTAAAATTTGGATTATGTGGATAAAAGGGAGTCTTTGGGAGTCATTCCGTAATTCAGAGCTTTCTGGATAACTTGTATTGCCATGCCCATAATATCTATTATAATATGTATATTTGTAAACTCTACAAAACGACTCTCTGACATGTTAACTATTAACAAATAATTGCATTGCTTGATCAAAGAAAGCCTGCATTCTGCTGAGCAATCTGTAAAAGATATCTTCATTATTGCTGCACAAATGACAAGCACATGCACATATACAATATAACCACAGTAAATTGGCATAGCTAAAGTATCATATTGCACTCATTTCAAATGCAGATTTGCAAATCATCAAATGCCTTTTGTAATCACAATGTCCTTTTTTTTTTCTATCTCAGACTCTACTGGTATTGTTGAATTTTTATAAAGAACTTAATAAGACATTATACAACCCATTAGTGGGAAGTGATGCAGCGCTTTTGAAAAAGCACAAGTCTGCTGACTGAATCCTGTGGCTGGTTAATGAGGCTGAATAAAATATTCAGTTTTGCTTGGGCTTTCCTTGTGGCCAAGTTACAATAAAATAGAAAAAAGATAAAACGAGAAGAACAGCTTTGCTAAAATAAAAAAGCTTAAAAGTTAAAACAAAATTAAAATAAGGTTCTAAAAAACTATTTGCTCAAATTATGTCTCATAATTATGTGTTTGTGGAAAATACATTCAATGACTCAACATTTCGGCACACTAGGATTCTGAGAATCCCCCTTGACAAAAGCTAGTGTGCCAAAATGTTGGGGTATTCTCATCCTTTGGCAAAGTGTATCCATTCCTTGTGGTTTGTCTTTTCCTTTTTTGCTTTGAATTTACACAATTGCTGGTATGTATATATTCGTTAGTAGTATTGCGTATAAACTGTTGTCAGGTTCAGCCAGGACTTGAACTCTGGTTTAGACTGTCCAGGACACTTGCACTTTCCAATTGAGCCACTGGAGGCTCTTGGGGCTGTCCTGATCTTGTCATTGTTGTTCCTGTATATCTGCCTGTTCCCAGTATGTCTCCTCTCTGTTCTCTACCCACCTCATTTCCTTCATGTTTCTCCCATTCCTAATCACCATCCCTTTATAAACCCAGCCCTGAGCCTTGCTCTGGGCTGAGTCATTGAATGTATTTTGTTTGTTCCTGGATGACCTTTGTTCCTTGTTCCTGTATTCCTGAAATCCTTGTTCCAGTGTTCTTGTTCCAGCATTCCTTGCCCTCCTGATTTCCTGGTAATGACTTTGCCTTAACCTTGTATTTAATTTTTGACCTGTTCCTGTTATCTTCTGTTGCCATTAAACCTGCAATTCACAATGTCATCTTCCAAGTGTGAGACTAACTCCAGTTACAGCGGCTTCCCGCTGTGAACGTTACAATTGGCTTGCATAAGATATTGATCTACCTGATGTATGTTTCATATCTTTATAAAAGATATTTACTTTACACCACATTTTGTCTGAAGATTATTTAGAGTGTGCAAACCCATTATATGTGACATTGAGCTTTGGGTTACTTGGTGATATCCTTAGGTTATTAGTACCTCTTACATTGGACCTTTTGTTTAAAAAAAAATTCTGCTGCTTGGAGTGCCCTCCTTTGATTTGTGTTTTAATATATCCTTCAGCAAGTTCTCTAACCAAGTACAAATATTATGTTCAAGGTCAATATTCCTTAATTTGATCAGTAACTGTGAAAATACCTGGTGGTCTAGTAATGCGACAGCGACCCCATGCCGCACTCACAGCGGGGCGCCTGCTGCCCCCATTCACTGTTTTTAGGTGAAGCACGCTTGCGCCACTTCCAGGTTTTGAGGAGCACGCTGTGTCTGACTTCATGTGAATTTCAAACTATTGATAGGCACTATGTGCCTATTCACATCACCCAACATAGGTCTATTTCCTAATAGTCCTGGGTGCTCTTATTGTTCTGATCTCTGTTCCTTGACCCTTGCCTGTCCCTAACTTCTGCTATCTTGCTGCCTACACTCACATCTGCCTATTCCCTTACCATTGTTGTGGATCCTGATTTTGAACTGTGCTACTGCTGGTGTTGACCCTGGCCTGTAACCTCAACTACGTCCCTGACTCCTGTTTTGGTTCTGCTCTGCCGGTTTTGTATTTACCTGGCATGACCCTTAACTACTCTCCATGTCCTCCGTCCTTTCCATACATGTTCGGTTCCCTTTATCTGCCAAGAACTCTTCCCTTGATCTTCCGTTAATCCTGGCGGCATCCGAGTAGTAAAGGGCTTCTCCTGAAGAGAAAGGAGGCAGATATAGGCAGAAGTGTGAGCCGTGACTCGAATCTTGGGGTTAGTTCTGGGTTTCGGGACACCTTAAGTTACAGTAACTTTCTAGATCACATCCACTGCCACCCAATATCAATGTTTCTGGTTCTCATAGAAGGAAATCAAATTATCTGGAGTTTGCTGACAAAAACTTATAGTATTGTGACATGAATGCATTCCAGTATCTTATTCCTTAGTACCCTCTCCAAAAGCTTTCCTGCTACCGATCTGAAACTAACAAGCTTATAATTTTCAAGCTGGGAATAGGATGCATTTTTGAATATTCGAAACACACTAGCAATTTGATAGCACCATGCTATTCATCAAAGGGCCAAGGGAAACTATGTATAGTAGTTTGGCAATCAAAGAAGCTCTTTAAGTACGCTAGGATGAATACCTTGCCCTGAACCATTGTTTGTTTGGTTCGTCTTTCTTTTGAATTTCCTCCTAAGTCAACCTGCTATTGAAAGATTCACAATTATAACTGGTTCTATTAAAAAGGTCACCTTCATTAACTGGTTCTGTAGTTGTGCACAAAAACAGCAGTTCAGAATCTTTGCTTTTTCACTGCTCTCATCAGTCAAATTAACTCTTCTTGCTTCTTTTTTTTAATATATATATATATATATATATGTCTCAACTAACTTAAATGCAATAAACGTGCACTTTGTCTTAGCAACCTCAGCACTCTTTCTTTCTTTCAAACCATCATGGTTTTGCTTTGCAATGTCTTTCCTTGGTTACAATGAAAATCTACTGACAGGTAAATTTGTAAAGCAGCATTTTAAAGACTTTAAATTTTTCTTCTGTGTTTAACCCTGTGAAAAGTTTTACCACTTAATATATTGCAGAAATTTTACAAAAAACGTTGTTGTTTCTGAAGTGTGTAATCTGCTCCCTTATAGAGTTGTCTCTACAGCATAACCTCAAAGAAGACCATGTTATAAACACTGTTTCATAAATGCTTGCTATCACTAGAGATAAATTCTGTATTATTAGTTGGGCTTTAGATGCCTCACTTATACCGGGTGGTTTGCAACATACAAACATGATAATTTTCTTAGCAGCCCTGAATCCAGATAAAATGCAGTATAAATAAAAAGTAGTGACTGTGTAAACTGACTGTAGAAGTGAAAATTTGAAGACCGTAACAAAATGATTTACAACCTAGCTCTTGGTAGCTGCCGGCACACTTTATCCAGGAGTTCTTTAATGAGGAAGACTGAACTTTGCTTGTTTGTATTTTGCAATGTAAGAACTTTGATGCTCTTTTACAGTTTGGAGATCAGACATTAGGTCATAAGGCCCAGATTTGATATATTACTTTTCACCATATTGTTTATTTCTGTTTTCTTTCATTAACGTGCTAATTTTCATGTTTTAGTAACCTCCACATTGTCTATATTTATGAGAAGATATTTTAGAATACTGTAGTTCCTTGAAACTAAGGAGGAATGATGCCACTTGATGCCAATTGGCGACTTGTTATTAGCATTTAAAGGGATTGTTTATTATGATGTAGACATTGATATTCTAAACCAATTTGCAATTGGTCTTAATGTTTTGTTCAGCAGCTCTCCAAATTGGTATCTGGTGGCTAGGGTCTCATTTACCCTTGCAGCCAGGCAGTGGTTAGAATGAGAAACTGGAATATGAATAGGAAAGGACCTGCATAGAGAGAGGTAATGAAAAGTATCAATAGAAACAATTAACCACTGTGATGCAGGCTTGGGGCTATCTTCCTTTAACACTCTGGGGCAGAATAAACATTGTAAAGATGGTCTATTTACCTAAGTATCTGTACCTATTTCACAACTCCCCGACAGTAATATCTAAACAAACTTGTAAAGCCATACAGGCTTTGTTAACTCCCTTTCTATGGCATAGTAAAACTCCAAGAATTTTGACAGTCATTAATGGCTACATATGCTAATGGAGGTTTGAATTTACCCAATTTCTACGATGGTCAAATTAGTTACATCAATTGGTGGTTGACACAGGATTTGAGTAACCCAAATGTACCTCTACAAGCCCGCCTAGTGGGATCCCTGGAAGCCCTGAGTAACTACATTCTCAGGAAACCAAGGGACTCCCCTCATTACCCTCATGCATGATAGCCCCTCATTCGGCTTGGATAGCTGCTCTGAAAACATCCAAAAAGTCATCCCTTATTATTTCCCCACGATTACCTCTGTGGAGGAACTCACACTTCCTTTCAAGACGAATCGCTGCGTGTGATTAGCGCCAGGGAGATTTTTCATTTTAGCCAGCGAGTGAGGGAAGGCGTTTGGGGAGATTGGTTGCAACAAAGACGAGACGATTAGTTGCCAGGCAACTAAATCTCCCCAAAATGCCCAGTGTGACCTTAGCCTTAAACCAGGGAGTCAGCTGATTTACTCATCTAAAATATTCTCATTTTTGTTTGCGCAAGACAAGTCTTATTTTACATTTATTTGGTAATACTCTGAGATAAATACAAGCTACACGTGTATAAAGCACGACTAATGCAAGTAAGAAGCAATTTCCATTTATAAAGAATGCAGGTTCGGACTGGGCCAGCGGGACATTGGGAAAAAACCCGGTGGGCCCCGGCCCTCATGGTCCTCCACAGGCCCAACCTCACTCCCCAATCACCCCCCCCCCCAAAGAAAAATATGATGTGCCACAATGTGTGTTCATCCATGTACATGGGGGGCCACATAGGTTTAGAAGTCGGGAGGGGGCCCCTGGGGACTGCTAGGAGGGCCCTTGGTGTTGCAGCCCTGGTGGGGCCCCAATGCTTCAGTTCGACCCTGAAAGCATAAGTCCCTATTCTAATCCTGCTGACTTTTTGCAAGGGGTTTATAACAAAACAGGAGGGTTATGGAAAGTTATATAACCTAACAACAATAGAAAGTTAGGCAAGACTAGAACATAAGTTCAATAGGAAGCTAGGGAAAATCTCAGCAATTGGGAAATATCTCTACACTCTTAATATTTGCTTTGGATACATAAAAAAATACAATTGCAGCCCTTTAAGAATAATATACAGGTCTAGGATCCGTTATCTGGAAACCCGTTATCCTGAAAGCTCCGAATTAGGGAAAGGTTGTCTCCCATAGACTCCATTATAATCAAATAATCCAGATTTATAAAAATGATTTCCTTTTTCTCTGTAATAAGAAAACAGTAGCTTGTACTTGATCCCAACTAAGATATAATGAATCCTTATTGGAAGCAAAAGCAGCCTATTGAGTTTATTTAATGTTTACATGATTTTCTAGTAGACTTAGGGGCAGATTTACTAAGCTCGAGTTCGAATGGTAAAAAATTCGAATTTCGAAGAATTTTTTTGGGTACTTCGACCATCGAATTGATCAAAATCTAATTCTATCGAATTGAAAGATTCAAAGTAAAAATCGTTCGACCATTCGATAGTCAACGTACTGTCTCTTTAAAAAATACTTAGACTTCATACTTCGCCACTTTAAACCTACCTAGGTGTAATGTTAGCCTATGGGGACCTTCCCCAGCACTTTTTTTTTGATCGAATAAAAATCCTTCGATCGATCGCGTAAAATCGTTCGATCTAAGCATTTGCGCTAAATCCTTCGAATTCGATATTCAAATTTGAAGGATTTAACTTCGATAAATCTGCCCCTTAAGGTATGAAGATCTATGATCCACGAAGATCAGTTTTCCAGAAAACCCCAGATCACGAACATTCTGGATAACAGGTCGCATAAAAATAAATATGTTTGTTGTAATATCTTAAATACTTTTAATTTATATAGAATAGCTAAAATAATAGGTGATATACAATTCTCATTAGTGCTTGTTCAACTATCTGCCAAAGCTCTAATTAGGACAAGAAAGTAGGCACAATAATAAGCAAGTCATATCTGTCATGTTATTAGTCTCACTGATGGTTTGTCTCTTGACAGTTGTTCGTGTTGGGTGTCACTTGCAAAAAATTAAACATTTTAAATAACTTTTTCCATCATGTCAAATGGTAGAGAACGTGGGAGCAGCAACCCTAGAGCCCTCTAGTTTCTAAAATAAAATTGCATGAAACTCAACCCAGTGCTACAAAATTGCAGAGATCATTCAAGGATGGATGCACCATGATGAAACATATGTATTATTAGAAAGGATCTTATATATATATATATATATATATATATATATATATGTTATGGCTTGTAACAATATGCGTTGGATTCCAAATAATTTTTCTGTCCTGTCAAAAAAAAAAACCACATCATCACCATGGAAACTGTCCAGTTTTAATCATTGTACTCAGCCTGCCTGTGAACTTCTGAATATTCACAATATTACAACATTTGATTACTTTACATTCTATTTCAGATGATCCCTTATTTCTACTAAAGCACGGAAATTAGATTTGGAAAATGAAAAACACACATATCGGGACTCTTTGGGGCAAATTCACTAAGATGCGAAGTTGCGCCAGGCGCAACTTCGCCGCACTTCGCCAGGCGTCGTTTCGCCAGCGCTCCGCAAATTCACTAAAATCCGAAGTTGCGCTCCGTGGTAGCGTAAGGTTGCGAAGTTGCGAAGTTGCGCTAGCGTTTATTCGCTATATAAAGCGAAGTTACGCTAGCGAAGGCTAATTTGCATACGGCTCCAAATTCAAATTTCAATGGAGGAACACGTATCAGCACTACAAATGCCTAGAAAACCTTCAAATCAGCAACTAAAAATTTTATTTTGCCCTACACATGTGCCCACTGTCTAGGTAAGTTGCCATGAGTCAGGAAATTTAGGGGGGAAGGAGGGGAGCCCCAAAAATATTTTCAATCTTTTTCAGCCTATCACCCATCATGTAGAAAACACACCAGCATTTTTTGGGACTTAGAAAAAAATTTGACTTTTTTTGAAACAATCCCTATCTACTCTATTGCGCTTCGCCAGGTCTGAGGTGGCGAAGGAAGTCTAGCGTAAAAGGTAGCGTTCAGTACACTGCGCAAGTTAGTGAATTTGCATAGTTACCTAGCTAGCAAAAATTCGCCTGGCGTAAGGATGCGAAGTAACACTAGCGAAACTACGCCAGCGTTCGTTAGTGAATTTGCGCAGTAACGAAAATGCCAAACGCTAGCGAATTAACGCTAGCGTTCGGCGCTTCGTATCTAGAAGGCAAAAGGGGTCACTTAATGAGACCCTAAATAGAAGTTAACAGCACTAAAGGATGCAAAAGCAGTTGGGGCAGATTTACTAACAGGCGAATTTTCGCTAGCGTCCATTTCGCACCCATCACAACACTTCGACAGGCACAAATGTGCTCAGACTACGGCAATTCACTAATATGCAGAGTTTCATCCTGGGCACCGAACGCTGGCGACTTTTTGCTAGCGTTACTTTGGCGAAGATGCTTTAGCATTCATTTGTGTCTAGCGAAAATTCGCTAGGGATTTTGCGCTCAGGTCAATTTGCATAGGGGGGAAAATTTAAAGTTGTAGGGACGTCTTTATGTTGGTACAAATACTTACAAATTCCACTTTTTAAAACGCATGTCCAGGGTACCTTTATAAAGACTTAATAAAGTTAATATAATAGAGTTGATATAATGTTAATATAATGCCCTACACATGAGCCCACTGTAAAATTTATGTTCCATATGTTTGAAAATGTCTGGAGAAAACCGGTTACCCAAAAAAAGTTTGTTAGGACTTTTGCAGCCAATCCCGCTGAAAAGAGGAAAAGCGTTTTTTGGACTTTGATGAATTTTCGGCACACAGTATATGATGTAAGTGACAGAAGATTGAGGAAGAAGCTGCTTTATAGCACTTAGCCTGGTCTGAGCTGGTGAAGGCAAAAGAGGCAATGTTCGGTAAAATCCACATTTTAGTGAATCTGAGGAGTAATGACCGTTCACCAGAGCGAAAAGACAACTGGCGATAAAAAGCCAATCACCACTAGCGCTGGTCTCTTTCGCCAGCACCTGTTAGTTAGTCGGCGATGTCCCTGTGGGCGGTAACACTAGCGTATTGTCGGTAGCTTTAGCTACTTCACACCTTAGTAAATCTGCCCCTTTGTCTCTACTGCTCCGCCGCAAGTAAGGGAGCGGCTGGGGTAGGGGGAGGTTTCTTATTAACTATAGAGGAAGCAGACCCATCTGTCCGGGCCCCCCTTTTCCCTGGGCCCATTGCAACTGTGGGATCTGCTTCCTCTATAGTTACACCACTGATACCCTGTAACACAGGGCACACAATTAAAAACATCCTGGGTTATGGCCATGTTTGCTCTCTGCACCCTACTTGTGTCATGGACAGCACCACTCACGATTCTCTTTTTCTTTAAAAAGCCTTTATTAAGCCATGGACTCTGACCCAAACAATTCAGCAACGTTTAAGACCGCCATCTGTCTTTTTATCTTTCATCGGTGCTCTCTCCACCCTGCCTTGCACATAGTAAATTACCCCTATACATTTTGAAGAGTCGGTGCAGAGTTGGGGAACCCATTGTGGTAGAACTTGTTGTATCATATCTGAATATCACAATAAAAAGTATCCCTTCTCTAAATGGCATCCAGTCAGTGTCTGACTGGGACACCAGGGGCCCACCAAAAAATCTTAGACCAGGGGCCCAATCTCAGTACTATTTTCTTCCTCTCCTCGCTTACCTCTATTTTCCTAGTCTCTTTTCTTGACATACTATAATCTATTATTCCATCTATTTAGTCTCTTTGTTCTCATAGAAATAGGGAATGGCCATGAAATAGGCCAAATGTTTAGAAGCAGGAGGGCCTACTGACACCTAGGCCCAGCAGGAGTTTTCCTGCTATCCTGGTGGGCCAGTCGGAGACAAGTCACATGACTGGGGGCAGCTGGGAAATTGACAAAATGTCTAGCCCCGTGTCAGATTTCAAAATTGAATATAAAAAAATCTGTTTGCTCTTTTGAGAAATGGATTTCAGTGCAGAATTCTGCTGGAGCAGCACTATTAACTGATTTTGGAAAAATGTTTTTTTCCCATGACAGTATCCCTTTAATTATATCTTAGTTGGGATCAAGTTCAAGCTACTGTTTTATTATTACAGAGAAAAAGATAATCATTTTAAAATTTGCATTATTTGGCTAAAATGGAATCTGTGGGAGGCGGCCTTTCCGTAATTCACAGCTTTCTGGATAATGGGTTTCCTGATAAAGGATCCCATACCTGCAATTGCTAAATATTCTAATATTTTTTTTTTCAACCAAAATGAATTCTACATTGTTAAAATATAAGGATTACTCTTACAGCATAGGTATCCATACCCATACGCGAGGTCTGTCATCATGTAATTAACACCGAGTATTCGTCTCTGATGTACTATAGGGCCATGACACAGGGAGCAAGCTATGTACCATTGTCATTGTGTACAGTGAAATAACTTGTTATCTGCACCCTGAGATGTTGTAAAAAGGATCACTGCCACAGCAACCAGGAGAAAGGCAATCAAAGAAACCATCATAGTTTCTTAACGTGAAGCTTTTATAGTCTTAAAGTACAGTAGGGGATCCATTTAGAAGTGGGTATGAAGTTTCAGACAGAAATTGCTTGAACTCCTGCTTACTTGCTAACTAGGCCGAATTCAATCAAACCTACAGACTATCAGGAAGAAGCTAAAAGGTGCCTGGGGTTTTAATCTGAGATATCAAATATACAGTAGCTGTCTTTTTTTTTTCCAAGGGAAATGGGTAAAAAAAAAAAAATTGCCATATTATCTTCCAGCTCACCTGGACTGTCTGTCTTTAAGGGGATGCTTTTGACCTGACTTTCAAAAAAAAAAAAATAAATAAAGTAACATAAAAGCTTTTATCAGGGTCACGAGAGAGCATTTTTTTTTTTTTGCAGGTGTCCTGGACTATAAAGCCAACTGTCCAAATGAATAAACTGAATAGAATACATTTTTACAGAGTAAAAAAGAAATGAATTCAGTCAGGCAAGGGGCCACATTATACATCATCGAATTCAATGTATTTACTCTTCATTATTCCACTATTGATAAAATATAAATAAGTAACAGTATTAAACTTGTCTTATAATGAACAGGGTGACTAAATTGAGGTACCCTATTGGCAGGAAACTGTCATCAGTTAGAGGTAACCAGTGTCGGACTGGGATGCCAGGGGCCCCCAAGAAAACCTCAGACCGTGGGTCCACTTTCCAAATATTATTTCTCCTCTCTTCACTTAACCTCTTTATTCTCCTAGTCTTTTATATCTACTTACTATAATCTATTCTTCCATTATTAAGCCTAGGAAATATGGAATGACCATGAAATAGGCCAAATAGGTAGAAGCAAGAGACCCACTGACACCTGGGCCCACCGGGAGTTTTCCTGGTATTCCGGTGGGCCAGTCTGACACTGGAGGTAAGTTCCTGGGTACATCCACCTGTCAATAGGGATGGGCGAATTTTTCCGCCTCGTTTCGCCGAAAAAATGACGCCCATAGACTTGTATGGAGGCGTGCATCAAAAAAAAAAAGATGTTTTTGACACCCATGACTTTAATGGGCGTCTGCGACATTTCGCCGGCGGCAAATTTTTGCCGAAACGAAACGGGTCAAATTCGCCCATCGCTGCCTGTCAATCCTCCATGGTATCATTTGGCTATACAGGTATGGGACTTTTTATACAGAATGCTCGGGACCTGGGGTATTCTGGATAAGGGGTCTTTCTGTAATTTGGAATGCAATACCTTAAGCCTGCTAAAAAAAAATAAACCCAATAGGATTGTTTTGCCTCCAATAAAGATAAATTGAATCTTAGTTGGGATCAAGTATAAGCTGCTGTTTTATTATTACAGAGAAAAAGGAAATCATTTCTAAAAATTTTAATTAATCCTTAAAATTGAGTAAACGGGAGATGGCATTTCTGCAATTCAGAGCTTTCTCGATAATAGGTTTCTGGATAGCAGGAAGGGTTGGACTGGGCTGGCGGGACATCTGGAAAAAACCCGGTGGGCCCACCAGGCCCAGACCCGCTCCCATTGCCGCTGCTTCTGATGCACGGGGGGGGGTTATGGCTTGGGCAGGGGGCAAGAGGGGGCTTTGCAACTGCATAGGGGGCTGATAACAGATCCCATACCTGTAGTCTCCTATGGCCCACAGGAAGGTCTTTCTACATAGAAAAACTGTCACATTTTTATGTTCGCTTTGTTTGCATGGCTACAGGGATTCATATCTGTTTCTTGCCCTGAGGACATTTACTCCATGATGTGTATTTAATTTTGCTTCTATAACATTTATTTAGAAGCAAGGAGATGTAGTTTGCAGCACCAGTGAAGATGAGAGTGAACTATTGAAGATAATGGTGTCTTGTACTGATTGGGGTGATTAAGGTCATGTCATAACAGAAGGTTTCAGGGTAGAAATAAATCCAAGCTCTGAGACAAACCTTGATAACCAATCAACTAGCTGGTCTCTTTGGCATCTATTGAAAGGGTAGAGTGCATGAGCACCAGTGTTGACACACACACAATATCAATCAAAGTATTGTGCACAGTCAATACTCACAAATGCCATCAATACACATTCATGGTGCCACAGTGCAGGAGTATGCAGGAGAACGTCATGGCCCATACACATACTGTGCCAGATACCGGCATAACTATGGAGACACACTCCAAGGAGCTCACATTCACAGGAAGAACAGCGAGTAGCCTTTTAGACGAGTTTTTTTAGGATTCATTGAAGATTACCAAGGATTGTGATAGATACATTAATAAGAGTCTAATACAGTGATCCCCAACCATTAGCGCGTGAGCAACATGCTGCTCTTCAACCCCTTGGATGTTGCTCTCAGTGTCCTCAAACCAGTTGCTTATTTTTGAATTTCAGGCTTGGAAGCAAGTTTTAATTGCATAAAAACTAAGTATAGTGACAAGCAGAGCCCCTGTAGGCTGCCAGGGGCTACCAAAAAAGCCAAGCACAGCCCTTATTTGGCACCCCAATGGACTTTTTCATGCTTTTGTTGCTTCCCAACGCTTTTTACATTTGAGGTAAAAAAGATTGGGGACCTCTGGTCTAATAGAAAACAATGCCACGGGTTCAGACATTTGGGATGCCATACAGATCCAGGTTGAGACAGGTAGTGAAGACTAACAAAGGATTAAACAAAGGTCAAGGCAGGCATCATCATGAATAAAAGGCCGGGTCTCTACAGAAGAAAATAGACATAAAGCTAAGGACAAACCTAGATAACAAATCACCTATCTGACTGGCGCCCATTTAAAGGATAGAGTAAGCATGAGCACCAAAGTTGACTCATGCAGAGACAGATTCAGTTTTTTTTAAAGATTCATTGTAGATTTCCAAGACTTCCTGTTGAAATATAAGAGATAAATTGATAAAATAATATTTAAATAGTCCTTGTTCAAGTTTAATGTACCCCTTGGTATCAATGGCCCCTCAAAGTAAGCAACGGAACCTCCAAATCTCTGCATGACAAACATCAAACTGTATAAAACAGTTTAAACATATTTGTCAGGAAGTATGGTTTATTTATTGTGTAAAGCAGCAATTCTAATGGAAAAGTTTATCATTATTCTAGAGGTTTATTGATTGCTGGACATACATCAGCGAGGGAGAACACACCATCAAACAAAAACACATTCCACCAGAGACGCAGCCCTTCAATGGTTTTCTAAAGTAAAAAGGCTCAGACAGTCGCTATCTGTATGACATAAATAAAATATTCGTCAGCTGGGAAATGGGATGTATGCAAACATCAAAAGATGTCTTTTTAGCAAGAAAGAGCTTGTTTTATTTCAGCCGTCCTTTTAAAGTTCTAGCTACAAAATAAACCGTGGATAGGGCGATAAAAGCACAGATCTGACGTACAACTGCGACGCTCGTTTGCTTTACGGAAAACAGTGGTATGTCAGGCAGGCTTGTTTTAGAACTAATAACAACTGGACATTTTGAACAATACACTGTGAAAAATAAATAATGCCTTGCTGGTGCAGATTTGTACTGTATGGTGAGGTTTATTGTTGTCTTTCAATTCAAACTGTCTGAACTACGGTGAGTTTTTCCCCCTTTGTCATTATCACATGAACAGAAGTCGGTAATACATTTAAAATCTGTCCCTTCGACCCTTCTGGAACTTATAATTACATAGAATGGTTAATGCATGATAATAAACAGCACCTCATTTTTTGGGGGACTGCAATTGTTTTTGGGGGGATAAGCCAGCATGAATATTCTATGCTTAAAATAGAGCCTAAATAGCCTATATAGACGAACAGGCAGCAACATAACCGTTTGAGCTTTTACATATTTGGGGGTTTAAGAAATGAAATCAGATGGAATGTTTCATGGATGATGATGATGAGCAGAGGCTCATTTACAAATATAGATGTTAAATTGCACAAGTGCAGTTGGCAATAGCAGTCATTTAACAGTTGGCTTGGAAGAGTCTTTTAGAGTGGCCATAGATGTTACAATTAAGATATTTCCAGGAAAGATTGTTCATTTCAATACACACGTGTAGAGCTGAATCGTCAGATATACAGGTAGAAACAATAGAATTCTACTGTATTTGACGATTCAGCACTAACAATGCCAGCCCAATCAATGCGCCGACTGATATCCAAGGGGCACATTTACTTAGCTAGAGTGAAGGAATAGAATGAAAAATACTTTGAATTTCGAAGTGTTTTTTTGGCTACTTCGACCATCGAATTGGCTACTTCGACCTTCGACTATGACTTTGAATCGAACGATTCGAACTAAAAATCTTTCGGCTATTCGACCATTCGATAGTCAAAGTACTGTCTCTTTAAAAAAAACTTTGACCGCCTACTTCGCCACCTAAAATCTACCGAGCAACAATGTTAGCCAACGGGGAAGGTCCCCATAGGCTTTCCTAGGTTTTTTTGATCGAAGGAATTTCGTTTGTTTGTTCGATTGAAGGAAATGCGGTAAATCCTTCAACTTCGATATTCGAAGGATTTTACTTTGGTCGAATATCAAGGGTTAATTAACCCTTTGATATTCGACCCATAGTAAATGTGCCCCCTAGTCTTCTGCCGATATTGTCTGGCTCGTCTCCCACAATACAGACACCGAATATTGTATGAAATTTTTTTCGTATGGTATTATAGGGGCATCTGTGGACCACCTAATTGCACCAGTTTAGCACCTGTGTTTATAAATAAGACCTTCTAGTTTACCTGGTGCAGAGGGCATTGAAAGTTATCTATACAACCCCCTAGCCCTAGTTCATCAGCATGAACTTACCCATGAGCCACTTTTAAATATAAAAAGAGACAAGAAGCAACACAAATAATAGACCAAAAACCTGCGGGGCCAAATAAAGGCTGTGATGGACTATGTGGTAGCCGTATATGGACTGTCAGCCTACAGGAGATAAGTCATTGGTCGGGGATAAGTGTAAAGTATAGAATCAAACGACAATGGCTTTAGGCACTTTTCTTTAATAGTTACCACCTTATGTACTGTATCAGTGGCGAAGAGGTTGTCAAACCTTTTTCAGTTCAAGCCCTGCTTGAATTTCCCACCTTTGTCCAAGGCCCTTTTAAAGGTTCAACCACTGTATGGCATTCCCCTTTGAAGGTCCCCAAATCTTACCTTAATTGGCCTTCAGTCTGATCCCCACAGTAGAGTCCTGCGCGGGTCCATTTTTTGGGACCCGAACCCGACCCGTACCCGCAACCTGCAATCCGCAACCCAGACCCGCAACCCGCATTCTTACCCGCTACCCGACCCTACCCGCAAGTACCTTATCCGCAACCCAGACCCGCGACCCACTGACCATCAAGAATCAGGAAGTGCTGTCATTGTAAACCGGAAGTGACATCATTGGAAGTAGACGTGATCAGAAAAAAGGAGTAAAACAGGAAGTGCTGTCATTGTAAACCGGAAGTGACATTATCGGAAGTAGACGTGACCAGAAGAAAGGAGTGAATATCGATATTGAGAAGACCGGCGGCCCGACCCGCAACCCGCAGAACCGCCAACCCGCGGGTATACCCGCACCTGGAACTTCTAAACACAACCCGCAGGGTACCCGACCCGCTGCAGGACTCTACCCCACAGTTTGGGAACAACTGCTCTAGCAGGTTAGCTGTAATAGAGTAATTCATCTTAATATTAACACCAGTGCTTCGGCCTGTAGTGCATGTGGGCCACAAAAGTATCAGTTTTACTGAATCATCCTTCAGTGAATGTTTTGTATATGAATATCCTTCAGTGTCAGTCACAACGTGAAGTTCATCTTTTTCAGTTTTTGCTTTTTGCAACTGATGTTGTACTTTCTTTGAGAATGGGAGGGAGAGCCATTGTAAGACGCACCGGGAGATTGCCTACCTCTTAGCGTGTCTCTCGTAGGCTCTCAGTGCTCATTCGCGCATGCCCCCCCGCATGGTCCTAGTGCCGGCCTAGCAGGGAGCGCACTTGCGCCAGAGCACTGGGGAGCTTTGAGTCCCCAGTACACCTCCAGTATGTGGCTGGGTGGCATGCCGTCCCTAAAATTTTGTCTCGCCACAAATCCGGGCCTGGCCATCTGCTGATCAGTTCTTCTGACTGGCCTGTCAGTCAGGAGAAATGTCATTAGGAGAAGAGCAAACCATATGTATTTGAATTTACTAGAATATATATATGGTTTGAATTTACTAGAATATCACTATTATGATTATGACTATATTGTTTGTATACACATTTCCTTATATTTTTACATATATATTTTTATATGTTTGTGATTTGGGATTTATACAAAAAGTGACTATCATATGTTTTTTATTTATATTGGGATTCATTATCTGGTGTTTTTACTCATCTAATCAATGAATAGGTACAAATATGCTGTCAGCAGGGGGCGCTTTTGGCTTCTGATGAAGTGACTTGCTAGTCACGAAACGCGTAGAGCCATGCACTCCCCTGCCTTGCTATTCTGGATTTTGTGGTTTTAATTATTCTCATCAATAAAGGAAAAGATTTTATACAGTCCTTCATACATTTTTGAATCTATCCTAAGAATCTTACCGACGTGTGCGCCATTATCATTGACTTTCTTCTACTCTTTTTTTTAAATGGTGGTTCACCTTTAGGTTAACTTTTAGTATATTATAGAATTGCTAATTCTAAGCAACTTATGCAACTTTTCACTTTTTTTCTTTATTATAGTTTTTTTTATTACTAGCCTTCTTCTTCTGACTCTTCCCAAATTTCAAATGGGAGTCAGTGATCCCATCTAAAAAAAAAACAAATGCTCTGTACAGCTACACATTTATTGTTATTGCTACTTTCTTCTACTTATCTTTCTATTCAGGTCCTCTCATATTCATATTCCAGTCTCTTATTTAAACCAGTACATGATCGCTACTCGCTAGGTTATTTTTGACCATAGCAACCAGATTGCTAAAATTGCAAAGTGGAAAGCTACTGGATAAAAAGCTAAATAACTCAAAAACCACAAATAATAAAAAATTAAAACCAATTCCCAATTGTCTCAGAATATAACTCTCTATATCAGTGATCCCCAACCAGTAACTCGCGAGCATCATGTTGCCTATCAACCTCTTAGATATTGGTCCCAATGGGCCCAAAACAGATGCTTATTTTAGAATTTTGGGTTTGGAGGCACAAAATCCACGTGGGAGCTTCCAAATAGCTACAGCTCAAAACTGGAACTCTCAGGATTTTTTTGTGTTGCTCTCCAACTTATTTTATGGAGCTCACGGGTAAATAAGGTTGGGGATCCCTGCTCTACATCATACTAAAAGTTAATTTAAAGGTGAACAACCCCTTTAAGGGCTGGAGGCCAATAAGTATTTGTGAGGCTGATGTTATTCAGGATGAAGTGAATCTTGTCCTGTTAATTTACAATGAATTTCACAATTGCACAAACCAATTATTTGTGCACTAATAAATGATAAAGCTTGGCCCCATGGTTGATCCTATATCATGATGTATGTCATTTACAAGCTCGCATTAAACATTTATAGAGATGCTTCAGGGTGCTTTCATATTCCTTTAAAACAAAGAAATTTTGGTGGCATCTTTCATGGCATTATAATAGCAGAGAAAACGGCAAATGTTCCAAAGTGACTCTGTTCAGATCAATGGCTTTCCAGGAAGAAACATCAACTGTTTCATAGACATAATCACTGTTAGTAGAATCAAAGGGAGGGATACGTTACAACTCTGACCTTGTATTTCTTCTGTTTTTCTTAATTAAAGTACCGTTGTCGTTTCTAAATGTTAATAAGCAGTTGTTTTTTTCTAGGGTAAGTCCTTTAAAGGAGTGGCTCAATGTTAATTTAACTTTTAATATAGTTATAGGATGAGTAATTCTAAACAACTTTTTAATTGGTCTTCATTTTAAAAAAAAATTTTAATATATATTTTTTAAATTGTTCTTTTTCTAACCCCATCCAAAAACAAATGCTTTGTGTTTTTTTTAATGAGTGTTGTTCTCATATCTACCAGGGAGCTGTTATGTTGTTACATTCCCATTGTTCTGTTGAAAGGCTGCTGGGGGTGGGGGTATCACTCCAACATGACTGAGGGCACCTGGGAAGCTGGCAACATGTCTAGCTCCGTGTAAGGTTTTAAAATCAAATATAAAAAAATCTGTTTGCTCTATAGAGAAACAGATTTCAGCGAAGAAGTCGACTGGAGCAGTGCTATTAACTGATGCAGTTTGAAAAAAAACAAAACATGTTTTCAAGTATCCCTTTAAGAACTCAAATAATTGTGTCTAACTTGTGTAAATCCATCCAATGTCTGTTATATAGAGCTTTCTGGTGACATAAAAATAAAACCTTGGATTTACTGCTTCAGACTCTGGAGACTGCCTCCCCCATTGTGACCCAAAATGAATGTGCATTTAATTTCGAGTTATTAGTTGCATACTGAATGTGTAATCCAAGATGCAAAAAGCTGATCGGATGCACAAAGATAGTGTTATTTGTCAAATGAACTACCATTACAAATGACACTTCAGGCTCAACAAGGTCACTTCTGTAATTAACTTTATGAATAAACATGCCCAAGCCTATATTCAGCAAACTGAGCTCCAACTGACATTCATAGGGCTCTGCATTACTGCATCAAAGCAAATCATAGAATTAGTGGGCATTTTACTTATAATGCAACATTTTTGTCTGTTTACTGGAATAGAAAGAACATCAAGTTCTGTGTGTGAGACATACTAACTGAAGGTGAAATGGAAATCCGTGAACACCTTCGAAGCTATTGAGAATCAAGATGTTGACGTTTCTCTGGATTAGCAGTTTTTTTTTTATTGTTTAAGGGATCCTGTCATCGAAGAACATTTTTTTTTCAAAACACATCAGTTAATAGTGCTACCCCAGCAGAATTCTGCACTGAAATCCATTTCTCAAAAGAGCAAACAGATTTTTTTATATTCAATTTTGAAATCTGACATGGGGCTAGACATATTGTCAATTTCCCAACTGCCCCAAGTCATGTGACTTGTGCCTGCACTTTAGGAGAGAAATGCTTTCTGGCAGGCTGCTGTTTTACCTTCACAATGTAACTGAATGTGTCTCAGTGGGACATGGGTTTTTACTATTGAGTGTTGTTCTTAGATCTGCCAGGCAGCTGTTATCTGGTGTTAGGGAGCTGCTATCTGGTTACCTTCCATTGTTGTTTGGCTGCTGAGGGGGGGTGGTGATATCACTCCAACTTGCAGTACAGCAGTAAAGAGTGATTGAAGTTTATCAGAGCACAAGTCACATGACTTGGGGCAGCTGGGAAATTGATAATATATCTAGCCCCATGTCAGATTTCAAAATCGAATATAAAAAAATCTGTTTGCTCTTTTGAGAAATGGATTTCAGTGCAGAATTCTGCTGGAGCAGCTCTATTAACGGATTCATTTTGAAAAAAATGTATTCCCATGCCAGTATCCCTTTAGTTGGAAACTCAAGTTGTTTAAAGGTTGGAACTATTTAAAAGATCCAACTTCACATGAGATGAGGCCAAAAATCACAGGTGTGGAACTGGAAGATAGAAGCCCCCATATCGCTGTAAGGGGGTTATTTATCAAAGGTCGAATTTTAGAGTTTTCGGATCTCGCAATTGGAATGGTTCCTAATTTAAAAGAAATCTGGAATGGAAAAAATGAATCAGCGAGTTGGGGGTTAACAAACCTAAAACACAAATTGATCGAGTTTTCATTGGGAAAAAACTCGAATTGCTTGAATTGATCCAGTTTTTGGGCAAAGCCCTCCAAAAAAACCTCAAACATCATGAAGGTTATTATCATCTTCAAATGGTTCAAGGGAACCTCTGCCATTGACTCCTACATGACTGTGACAGGTTTTAGATGGTGTATTCTCAGATTCCAGCTATTTCTAGGGTCGGGATATAATAAATCTTTAAAAATTCTAGTTTTTTTAAAAACTCAGACAATTCATTTTTTTAAACCCCAGTGTGAAGTTTGACCAAAAAAATAAACTCAACATTTTCATGGAAAACACCACTTGATCCTTATTAAATAACCCCCTAAAGTGAACTGTATTTTAAAAGAGGGGCACAGGCCAAGAACATAGTGTCCAGACAAGTGAATAAGATTATTACCAAAGTCTTAGCTCAGGATAGCATTAAAGGAGAAGGAAAGCTACCGAAGCAGTTTATTACCAATAGATAAGCCACAATAGTGCAAGCTATAACACTATATTTATTCTGTAGAATGCTTTACCATAACTGAGTAATCAGCTCTAGAAGCTCTCTCTGTTTGTTTAGGATAGCAGCTGCCGTATTAGCTTGGTGTGACATCACTTCCTGCCTGAGTCTCTCCCTGCTCACTCAAAGCTCTGGGCTCAGATTACAGTAGAGAGGGGTGAAGGGAGGGAGAGAGGAGCAAACTGAGCATGCTCAAGCCCTAGCCCTGGAGGTTTATGCTGAAAACAGGAAGTCTGATACAGAAGCCCATGTGTACACAATAGAAGGAAAGAAATGCAGTGTTTCTTTTGACAGAGGACTCAGAGCAGCATTACTTTGAGTGTTTACTGGTGTATTTATATAGACATTTCTGATAAAGTTTACTTAATTATAGCCTTTCCTTCTCCTTTAAGTGAGCAACAATAAAAATACTGACCACAGGTAAGTAGATATGAGATCAGTTCTGTTACCTGATCTGCAGTGAGTATATAATAAGTAATAATAAGTGTATGATCCAAATTATGGAAAGGCCATATGGAAATTTCTATGGTATTTATCAAAGGGTGAAAGTGAAAGTTTCATAAATACGCCTTTCAAAATCCAATAGAAATGAATTGAAAAAGGAGGTATTTCACTCTAGTAGACTGTGGTTATCTCTATCTTCACTTTTTGATAAATATACTCCTGATAAGGTATGAAGATTCAAATTAAGGAAACATCTGTTATCTGGAAAGGCCCAGGTCCGAAGCATTCTGGATAAGAGGTCCCGTACCTGTATTAACATGTCTTCTTTCATTTTTTTTTAGTGTTTATAACTTGTCTCTGTACAAATCTGATGGGCAGTTTTTCAGTGCAGCCGTTTACTGTGAATAAATGAGTTGCCAATGAGAGGCGGTTCCTGCAGCACAAGAGACGCAGACACTGAGGGTGAATGCATTAACCCTGCCTTATTTTCCACGATTAGAAGATTTTGCCCTTTGCAGCGGCAGATTTAATGAATTCAATGCCATTTGGTGCCACAATGGGATATATTTCGCTATTGTATTTCTGCAAACGCAGGTCAGGGATTGATGGCCAGCGGTCAAAGAAGAGTCTTTTGGAAAATGATTCCAGGAAAGCCTTGTGTGTTCTTCTGATTAACTCTGGCCTGTTCCTGGTAATATCAGACCTGGACGGAGCGCCTATTTTCTACTCAATATGACAGAGAGAGCTTGGAATTTAGAATAATAACACTTGAAGACGGCATGAGAAAGAATTTGTTGGACTATGAATTGTCAAGATTGTTGAGTAAAAATTCAGTATTATACTAAGGAAATAACCTATGCAAAGTCCCGGCAGATTCTTTTTAATGTTTTCATTTCTGCTTGCACAGAGGAGAATATTTCCTGGAAATGTAGCCAATTCTTGTGCAACTGCAGCAGCCCAATACTGATTATGACTCAGGAACCATGCAAGATCAATAAACGTTTTCCCGAAAGGTTCACATATCCTATACACAGAAAGAAATCGCCAGTGATCGGTCTAACCCACCCTGCGGCAGTGACCAGCTGCTAGACTTGCTATAAATGATAAAAAAGACATATGGGGCCGATTCACTAAATTCGAGTGAAGGGTTTGAATTAAAAAAAATTCAAATTTCGAAGTTTTTTTGGGCTACTTCGACCATCGAATGGGCTACTTCGACCTTCGACTACGAAAATCGAACGATTCGAACTATATATCGTTCGACTATTCGACCATTCGATAGTCGAAGTACTGTCTCTTTAAAAAAAACTTCGACCCCCTACTTCGGCAGCTAAAAGCTACCGAAGTCAATGTTAGCCTATGGGGAAGGTCCCCATAGGCTTGCCTGGGATTTTTTGATCGAAGGATTTTCCTTCGATCGTTGGATTAAAATCCTTCGAATCGTTCGATCGAATGAAAAATCCTTCGATCGATTGATCGCAGGATTTGCGCAAAATCGTTCGACTTTGATATTCGAAGTCGAACGATTTTAGTTCCTAGTCGAATATCGAGGGTTAATTAACCCTCGATATTCGACCCTTCGTGAATCGGCCCCTATATGTACGCAAAGAGAAAAATTGCCAACTCATGGTTTGCTTTAAAAAATAATTACAAAATAATGAGGTGTTAGTACCACGTCATTGTACGTGAGTCTTGTCTGTGCATTTAAATCAATTAAAATCCCCCAGCAGCCAATGTGATTGAGTTGTAAGACCAGTGTTCACTTACCCTTAACTCAGAGGCTCTAGTGAGAAAGCAACTTGCACCTGTGAATAATTCCCTTTCTCCACTATCTATTAGCGTTCTAAGTTTGTAGTGCATTTCAAATGAAGTCCCCCAGTAGACAGATTCACGAAAGGCCGAAGTGGCTAATGCTAGCGACTTTTCACCAGCGTTGCCACCTGCAGGGACAATTCAGGCGTTAGCGAATGGTACCATCACTAGTGATGGGTGAATTTATTCGCCAAGCGCGAATTCGCGGCGAATTTGTGTGATTCGCCGCCAGCGAATAAATTTGCGAAATGCCCACGAAAATTCGTGGCAAAAATTCGCCGGTGTCAAAAAAATTTTTCAAAAAAATGGGACGCCGGCGTCAAAAAACGAGGCGCCGGCGCCGTTTCGCAAATTTTTTGCCGTTTTGCGAATTTCGCGCAAATTTTTCGGCAAAGCGAAACGGCTCAAATTCGCCCATCACTAACGTTCATTCCCACTCTATCGGCAGGTGACTTCTCACTCTGTCAAACGTTACTCAGAGAATTCACTAAAATGCGGATTTTACTAAACGTTACCTCTTTTCGACTAGGCGAAGTGTTAAAAAGAAGTTAGATCTTCCTCAGTCTTCTGTCACTTACATCATATCCTGTGAGCGGAAACTTTTTTTTTTTTTAGGTAACCGGTTTTCTCCAGCCATTTTATAACATATGGAACATTAATTTTACAGTGGGCTCATGTGTAGGGCGTTATATTAATTCTCTTGTCTTTATTAAGGTTCCCTGGACATGTGTAATAAAAAGTGGTAACTTCAAGCATTTGCACCAACATTTATAACAAAGACGTCCATACAACTTTAAATTACTCACCGCATGCTAATTGACCTAAGTGCAAGATCACAAGCGACTATTCGCTAGGCACAAACGAGCGATATCGCATTTTCACTATGAAATGCTCGCACTGCCAAAGTAACGCTAGAGAAAAGTCACCAGCGTTCGGCGCAACTTTGCATATTAGTGAATTAGCGTAGTGGTAGCAAATTTGTGCCTGGCAAAGTGGTGCGATGTGTGTGAAGTGATCGCTGGCGACGATTCACCCTTTAGTGAATCTGCCCCAATGTGACTGAGTAAAAAGACCATGGTGAACTTCCCCTTAACTCAGGAGCTATAGTGATAGAGTAAAAAAAACCCTTTGATCTTCACTTTGTCACATTTTGTGAGAACTTTAACAATTAATACATTTGAGGGCGGGCAGTGGGCGGAGGCATGGGACAGATAGTGGGCGGAGTCTGGGTATGGGTGTGGGTGGAGTCCAGGCAGGAAGCGGATGGGAAGTGGTAAGGAGGATGGGGATCAGAGTGCACTCTAGTTACACCACTGCCTCTGCCCCTCATACTCCCACCAAAATCCAAACCAGAGGGAAGACAAGAAAACAAAATCCTGCTTAATTTCTTCATGATCACATTTTATGATTTATGGTTCTGCAATGTTCTTAGATGTGTGCATCAATATACCTCCCTACTGTCCCGTTTAGAGCGGGAAAGTCCAGCTTTTGACAGCTCAACATGCAGTCCCACATTTGTACTGAAATGAACAGCCAGAAAAAGATACAACGTTTCTAACTAAATTGGCTTTTGGCTGAGAGCCCAGAACAGCCACTACGTGCACTAAGATACTTTTGTAACAATTTTGAGATAAGCAGATGAGTAATTGTAACAATATAAGATAACAAGTCTCTTGGGAGAACTTTTAGGGGCCGATTCACCAATGGTCGAATATCGAGGGTTAATTAACCCTCGATATTCGACTAGGAATTGAAATCCTTCGAATTCGAATATCGAATTCGAAGGATTTAGCGCAGGAAATTCGATCGATCGATCGAAGGATTATTCATTCGATCGAACGATTAAATCCTTTGAATCGAACTATTAAATCCTTCGAATCGAACGATTCGAAGGATTTTAATTCAACGATCGAATGAATATCCTTCGATGAAAAAAACTTAGGCAAGCCTATGGGGACCTTCCCCATAGGCTAACATTGAGTTCGGTAGCTTTTAGCTGCCGAACTAGGGGGTCGAATTTTTTTTTAAAGAGACAGTACTTCGACTATCGAATGGTCGAATAGTCGAACGATTTTTAGTTCGAATCGTTCGATAGTCGTAGTCGAAGGTCGAAGTAGCCCATTCGATGGTCGAAGTAGCCCAAAAACACTTCGAAATTCAAAGTTTTTTAAATTCGAATCCTTCACTCGAATTCACTCGAATTTAGTGAATCGGCCCCTTAGACTCACAGCTTAAAGGGCAATTCACCTTCATTAGCAAAACTGTAATAACTGACGAAAACCACAGAAATAATGTTTAAACTTTCATAACCGGCCAGATTTTGTAAAATGAACACGGTAATTGGGGGGGGGGGCATGGTCACAAAAATGGGCGTGGTCAAAGCAATTGCCTCACAATGTGTGCCAACTCTTTTTGTCCCTTTTTTTATTTACAAAATGTTGGGAGGTATCAAAATGCAGCCATGAGCCTCTAAAATGTGCTGTTGTTGCCATCCATAGCATGTAAAGGGTTAAAGGGAAGCTGCAATGAAATAAGGGGCAGATTTATCAGAGGTGGAAGTGAAAATTCAAAATAAAAAAATATGAATTTCAAGCTAATTTTGTGTACTTCAACTAGGGAATAGTCCAAATTCGATTTGAATTTGAAAAAAATTTTGAAATTTTGAATTTCAAAATGTATCATGTACTGTCTCTTTAAAAATTCGACTTTGACCATTCGCCATCTAAAACCTGCCAAATTGCTGTTTTAGCATATGGGGGACCTCTTAGAACCTATATGGAGTTAATTGTTGGACTAAAAAAATCTAAGTTTTTTTGGGGGGAAAAACTTAGAATAGTATAATTACGAATGGCCTATTACTTCGATTCGTATGATCGTATTTGATTGAAAACGGACCTATCCGGCCAAAAAAAAAAAACTTCGATTTAATTTCGGTTGGTCTTTTTGAATTGGAGTTTCGAAGTTTTTCTAATTTCGAAATTCAACCCTTGATAAATCTGCCCCTAAGTAAAGTGTGTGCAAAACATGAATGGAGCTTATGAAAATCAGTATCTAATGCTGTATAACAAAGCTTACACTTGATTAGGAAGCCAACGTTGTGCCGAGTAATGTCAGCAGGAAATGAATTTTTTAATCTCAGCCTAAAGGTTGTTTTTTTTTTGTTATTTCTATAAAGTGGGCATACGGACGCACCACTGCCTCGTCGATTTCTGCGCTGCATTCCCTGTATGTTTCATGTTTAATTCATCTATCGCTTAAACTTCAATTAAATGTGTTTCCCTTGGTTCTGCTGTTCTTGCCAAAGCATCTCCCGGAGACAATTTGATCACAGAACACAATGAAAGCCCAACAGGAAGCCCAAAACATGCCAGGAAATTGGAAGTAACACCAGTGCATTAAATCTATTGCTTTTTAATTATTTGTTGTGCAGCTTTCAATCCAGTTTTTTTTTTTGTGTGTGTGTGCGAAAGTAAGAATAATTCAGAAGCGTTTGTGTGTTTCCCTTGTATTCCCAGGTGGATGGTGAATAGGGATGTAGCGAACTGTTCGCCGGCGAACTAGTTCGCGCGAACTTCGACTGTTCGCGTCCGCCGCAAGTTCGCGAACGTCGCGCGACGTTCGCAAATAGGCGTTCGCGTCAAAATCGTTCGATCGTTCGACCATTCGACCGCTAAAATCGAAGGATTTTCGTTCGAATCGAACGATCGAAGCATTCGATCGAATGAAATCATTCGATCGAATGGCTTCGATCGAATGAAATCATTCGATCGAATGGCTTCGATCGTTCGATTCGAACGAAAATCCTTCGATCGAACGATTTCAATCCTTCGATCGTTCGAATCGAACGATTTTCGGATGTTCGAAGTTCGCGAACAGTTCGCGAACTGTTCGCAAATTTTGCCGGTGTTCGCGAACGGCGTTCGCGAACACATCGGCGGCGGTTCGCTACATCCCTAATGGTGAAAACTGTTATTCACAGAAAGAGGAATGATGCGAGGTTGCATTCACTTGGATCCATTGAGGTCCTTGTTTAATGAAATCCAGCAAAATAACAGAACATTTCTTATCTGTTAGTAAAGTCACCCCGTAGATGTGTGTGGCAAAAACCTTATGAATCTGACTGCTCTAAAGGGGACACAGATCCGTTGTATTTCTAAACGCCCTTTTGTTAATGTCAATGCTTATTTCATCTTTAGTATTCATGATATTAGCAGTTTTATGCAGTTTTATGCTACTGATATCATAAATGTGTTACAGGGAGGGGGGTAGGGTTGCCACCTGGCCGGTAAAAATGATGGCTGATCCCAATGTTATTAATAGGAAAAAATTATAAATATATAGGCCGGTATTTTTTCCCGGAAAAGGTGGCAACCCTAGGTAGGGGTGAGCAAAGCTCTTTCGCCTGGTATAGTTTCAAGGCAAAACTTGCCAGTGGTAAATCTGTGATAGAATTTTGCCGTGTGTTTTGTTTTACCGAAAAACTGTTGTTCGCACCAGAAAAAAAAAGCCTGAAAAAATTGGCAGTCACATTATTTGAAATGCGTTTTGTTTTGGACAAACAAGTCCTATTTTGGGCAGGAAAAATTACAAGGACATTACAGGTATGAGGGGTCTTTCCTAAATGTGGATCTTCATACCTTAAAGGACCAGTAACATAAAAAAATTAAATTGTTTTAAAGTAATAAAAATATAATGCAGTGTTGCCCTGCACTAGTAAAACTGCTGTGTTTGCTTCAGAAACATTACTATTGTTTATATAAATAAGCTGCTGTGTAGCCATGGGGGCAGCCATTCAAAGGAGAAAAGGCTCAAGTTACACAGCAGACAGCAGAGAAGCTCTGTCTGTCTAATGGTGTTATCTGTTATCCATTATCTATCCTGTGCCATTTCGCTGTTTTTCAATTTCCGCCATTGCTACACAGCAGCTTGTTTATATGAACTATAGTAGTGTTTCTGAAGCAAACACACCAGTTTTACCAGTGCAGGGCAACACTACATGATATTTTCATTACTTTAAAACACTTTCAGTTTTTGGTGTTACTGTTCCTTTAAAGCAGATACAAACCCAAACGTTAAAAACCCCTACCCCCCACCCTACATAGACCCCCCTCCCTCTTCCCCCCAGCCTAAGTGTTACCCCAAGCAAAAGTCTTTACTTAACCCTCTGTGCAGAGTCTGTCCAGCGGAGTTCACGGGCATCATCATCTTCTCTTCTTTAAAGGAAAACTATACCCCAAAAGGAACACTTAAGCAACAGATTTAAGTAAATATTGCCCTTTTACATCTCTTGCCTTGAGCCACTATTTCGTGATGGTCTCTGTGCTGTCTCAGAGATCACCTGACCAGAAATACTACAACTCTAAGGGGCATATTTATCAAGGGTCGAATTTTCAAATTTGAAAAACTTTGAAATTCGAATTCAAAAAGACCAACCAAAACCAAGTTGTTTTGTTTTTGGGTAGAATAGGTTCGTTTTCAATAGAATAGGTCTGTATTCGATGCATTCAATAGAATTCGATTAGAAGTTTTTCCCAAAAAAACCTTCGACTTTTCAAAGTCCACCAATTGACTCCAAATAGGTTCTAGGAGTTCCCTCATAGGCTAAAACAGCAATTCGGCAGGTTTTAGATGGTGAATGGTCGAAGTCGAATTTTTAAAGAGACAGTACATGATAAATTTCAATATTCGAATTTCTTGCAAATTCTAATTGAATTTACACAAAAGTACACAAAAAATAGCTCGAAATTCTAATTTTTGTCATTCGAAAATTAACCTCCACCTTTGATAAATCTGACCCTAACTGTAACAGGAAGACATGTGGAAGCAAAAAAACAACTCTGAATGTTAATTGGTCTATGTGACCTAAGTATAGTTTGTTTGGTATATTTGTGTGTACAGTAAATCGTCCGATCCCAGGGGGATTAACCAATGGCACATACTACTAGAAAAGTATATTATTATGAAAATGGTTTATTTACATGAAGCAGGGTTTTACACATGAGCTGTTTTATGCAATATCTTTTTATAGAGACCTACATTGTTTGGCGGTTATAGTTTTCCTTTAATCTTTTTAAATTAGACCGGCAGAGGGGGTGTCTATGTAGGGTAGGGGGTAGGGTTTTTTTAACTTTTGGGTTTGTTTCTCCTTTAAGTCTACTAAAATAGTAGAAGTTATTGGCAGAGGTCCATTAAACCATTTGAAGATGTTTTTAGCCTTCATGATTTTCAGGTTTATTTCAGTGGTCTGCGCTCAAAAAATATGATATTCAAGTTTTTTTCGCCGATAACTTGATCAATTCGAGTATTCATGTTTCCCCCCGATGGCATTCATTTGAGTTTTTGCATTTGAGTTTTTTCATAAATAAGCAAACATTCGAGTTGTGAGCTTATTTGAGGTAGAAAAAAAACTCACCTCACAACCGCGAACTTTGATAAATGACCCCCTAAATATTACTGGAACGAAACGCAGACAAAAAGCTGATGACTTTCCATTGACTCCAATGCAGCTGGAAACATTTTACCATCCTATGAATTTTTTGTTGCCAAAGTGAAACGGGCCAGTTCGAATGATGGGCAAATAAATTCGCCAGGGAGTGAATTTGCGTTGAATCTCAGTATTTCACTACCGGAGAATACATTTTCTAAACTGCCGAGAAAATTCGGAGGCGTCAAAATTTTTTGGACGCCTGTCAGAAAAGTAACTCACATCAAAACCGTTGCATGTCAACATTATTGACTTTAATGTCAGTTTCAAAATTGACGCGAACGTCAGATTTGACGTGGGAGTCAAAATTCGTATTTTGCCGTTTCTCGACTTTCGCAGGAAATTCACAAATTTTCCGGCGAAGTGAAATGGGACAAATTCATCCGTCACTCTCCAGTTCCTCTCATCACTAGTTACACGAACATCCTCTGCTGTCCTAATGCAGGAATCATCTCTTGACGTTTCTCTGCTCAGTTCTATCGCTCCTGTCCTGTCAAATAACCATGAACCAGGGAGAGAGGGATCCATGCAAAGTAGTCTGCACAGCTTTATATCACAATGATAATACCATTTATTTAGAGACCCTGAAGGAATTCTGTTCATTCTTTGGATTATGTTCTTTCTTATAAAGATCAAAAGTCAACCCTTCTTTCTTTTTATTTTAAAGTTACCTGCTGAAGGACTTATGTCATTTATTTTATGTTTCTTATTACAAAGTTCTGGAGGTAGGGAAGTCCTTTGTTCTGTGCCTGTTATCAGGTGGTATTATACCAGTTCTTATCATCCAGTATTTATTAGGGATGCACCGACTCCACTATTTTAGGATTCGGCCGATTTCCTAATCCTTTGTGAAAGATTTGTCCAAATACCGAACTGAATCTGAAGCCTAATTTGCACATGTAAATTGAGGGGGGGAAGAGAATTGCATTTGCTTGATGCTTCGCGTGATTAAGAAATTTTTGTTTTGTGTTACGAAAAGTCAAGTGATTTTTTTTTGGATTCGGATTCAGTTCTGCCAGCCACTTGAATTTGGCTAAATCTGAATCCAACTGAAAAAGGCTGAATCTTGGATTTGGTGGATCCCCATTATTTATATATAGGGATGTAGCGAACTTGTTCGCGCGAACTTCGACCGTTCACGTCCGCCGAATGTTCGCGAACGTCGCGCGACGTTCGCCAATTTGGGTTCGCGTTCGATTCATTCGACCATTTGACCATTCGAATTCCTTCGACCGCTAAAAATTCGTTTGAACGATTGTAAGCATTCGATCTAATGAAAAGCATTCGATTGAATGGTTTCGATCGTTCGTTTCGAATGAAAATCCTTCGATCGAACGAAAATCCTTCGATCGAATGATTAAAATCCTTCGATCGTTCGAATCGAACAATTTTAGCGGGTGTTCGAAGTTCGCGAACTGTTCGCGAACGTTCGCATTTTTTGCCGCCGTTCGCGAACACCAAATCGGCAGTTCGCTACATCCCTATTTATATAGTACCAACGTTTTCTGCAGAGCTTTACAGAGATTATATATCATTCACATCAGTTTCTTTCGAAGCAGAGCTTACAATCTAAAATCCCATTTACACATGCTATGGTCAATTTTATCAGGGGTCTGTAACCTACTTGTATGTTTTTTTGGAGGAAACTGGAAGTAACCCACATAGACACTGGGAGAACATGCAAATTCCTTTCTGGTGGTGCCTGGGCTGAAATTGAACCATTCAAATAATATGCGGCATATTCACCGCCGACATAAGAACATTGCATGTAAAACCCAAATTCCCATTCTATCAAGCACAGGGGAAAAACTGGCATACATGTTAAAAATAATTGTAAAATAAGTGTTTTTACTGCAATTTGAGCCTCATTTTTTTCCCTTTAGAGGTACACAGAGCTAAGATATGTAATTGCTATTTAGCATTGGCTGCTTTTATCACTGTAATAAAAATCAGCAAAAGGAGCTGTTACACTGTTATTTCCTTATTTCTTTGCTTTAAAGATGGTAATGAAAACAAGGGCTACAATTCTGTCCTAATAAGAAAAACATGGCGGAGCAAACGCCGCACATCTGTATTAATGACATGGCTAATTAGGTTTCAGAATAAGCACCAGATAAGTAACTTTACATACGGGACAGGATCTATTATCCCTTATACTTGGGATAAGGGATCTTTCTAATCTTTGGATCACAATCCCATAAATGGACTAACAATAATGAACACATTGTATAAACCCAATAGGATTGTTTCCCCACCAATATTCTTAGTTTCCATCAAGTATAGATACTGTTTTATTATTATTATTATTATTATTATTATTATAAAAGAAAAAGGAAATTTCTTTTTTTAAAAAAAATTAGACTCATTTGCTTTAAACAGGAGATGGCCTTCCCATAATTTTGGAAAATGGGTTTCTGGATTTGCCCTTAAAATTAACTTTTAGCATGATGGAGAGAGAGAGAGAGAGAGAGAGAGAGAGAGAGAGAGAGAGAGAGAGAGAGAGAGAGAGAGAGAGAGAGAGAGAGAGAGAAATTCTAATAGAAATAAATGTCTTGTGACAAAAAGGGGAAGGTTATTTTACTGGTCGAGAATACACACCTTCAATCCCCAAGTTCCTATTGAGGATAAATTTCAATACACAAAAAACAGATAGAAGGTGGATTACGAGGCCAGTATGTTAAAAAATGTACAATTTATGACTTACCTATAATCTCTAAAACACTGGCTGGCCAGGAAACACAATGAATAAATTATGAATATACATAAAAACAATTACTGATTCAATCCAGGTGGGGAACCACTTTTCCTGTAAAGAAAAATCAAGTAACTGTTCCTTGGTTGTGGTGTATGTTTGTAGATTGACAGACAACAAAAAGGTTGTGAGTTGTAGTTCAGCAAGATAGAAAAGTTATTTCAATTGGGG
This sequence comes from Xenopus petersii, assembly GCA_038501925.1. Lineage (NCBI taxonomy): Eukaryota > Metazoa > Chordata > Amphibia > Anura > Pipidae > Xenopus > Xenopus petersii. The sequence goes on along the minus strand of CM076684.1, from coordinate 122,897,113 downwards.
GTGTAGATAAAGATTTTTTTCCCCCTATATGGTGAAGCAATGAAATATGCAGAGTGCTTTACTTAGTGGATCAGCAGGCAGATCAATGGCTAAAGATAGAGAGCCAGTTTCCTAGGAGATGTATTGGGGCGTCCCCAACTCCCTCCTCCTTGCCAGCTGCAAAAGCCCCCCAAAAGAGATTGGCGCACAGTCTGCTATAATGTGTGCGCTTCACAGCGGAATGCAACCTCCGAATCTTTTTCCAGATTTTACGCTGCTTCACTGATTTCACGATCTTCACTGTGGCAAAACGCGTTGCAGTACCCAGGTGGGATCACTCCTTAGGTTGGACCTCTATTTCTGTATGCTTTTATTTCAAGCAATGGAAAAATCGTGAAAATCTGTACCTTGCCGGTACTTCGTGATCCGCTAGTTCGTGAAGATTGTACTTTCCTTTACACTTAGATTAGCTAGCACGCAGACTAAATTACCTCTGTGCCCATTTATTGGGGTTCTGTTCCTACAGGGCTCTAGCAAATCAAGTGGTGACCATGGAAAAAAACAGTCATCAAAAATGGAAAAATTATTATATTAGCACCACTTCTTTTGTATAACTATATAAGGTTATATATATATATACTAGAAATTACTACTAGAAATTCATTTAAACATTAAATAAACCCAATAGGCTGGTTTTGCCCCCAATAAGGATTAATTATATCTTAGTTTGGATCAAGTACAAGGTATTGTTTTATTATTACAGAGAAAAAGGAAATCATTTTTAAAAATTTGGATTATTTGGATAAAATGGAGTCTATGGGAGACAGCCATTCCGTAATTCGGAGGTTTCTGGATATCGGGTTTCCGGATAAGGGATCCTATACCTGCATATATATATATTTGTGTGTGTTTAAAACACAGATGGAATGAGGTCTCTGGCCCGAAGAGCTTACAATCTGTGCCTTTAATTTTCACTGCAAGAAACAGAAAGAACGAGCAATTCCATGAAAGGGAAAGCCTCTTTGATCTCTCTCTGAGCATTGATAATAGTGTTAGCACTGGCTTAAAGGAGCAGCAAGGGTTTGAAATAACATTTCCTTCCTCTGTAGGATAAATAGGGATCTTTGAAATGCTTTTCAAATTAATTTTTTTGAATCTGATCATGTATTTTGCTTTGATGTATAGTAAATGAATTAGTGGGGCTGACGTTGGTTCGTTGGTTAGAACTAGAACACAAACAATTCCTTATGATGATGACGTACAGTACGTGTTGGTGTGTGCTGATTCCTCCATCTGCCTTGTTCCTAAAGTGACTGGTGTATTTCATATTATCCCATCACCATGAGTCCAACTGATGACTTTTTCCTGTTTGCCTCCCGACTACCTTTGTATCAGCAATTATAGTATTTTCAACTCTGATGGACAAACCCATTATTGTCAATTCCCTGGCAGGCAAGTCTACTCATCAGTTTCAGCCAAACTTGACCTGTGAAATGGTGAGATATGTGAAGTGATGGGAAAAAAGACTTTGCTGTGTGAACCGTACATCATACTCATTCCCCGCCCCAGTGGAGCTTACAGTCTAAGACCCTATTATTGCATTCCCTATGGTCAGTTTTATTACGAGCCAGTTAACCTGCCTGTATGTTTTAGAATATGAGAATCTAAAAAGAGCCCATAAACAATCTTTGCAGATCGTACTCTGGCTGGAATCAAACTTAGGACCCTAGTGCTAAAAGGCAGCAAAGAAATCCACTGAGCCACCATGCTGCCCACTTATGTGCCACTACAACACACATTACTGTAACTAAACATAAGGGCTACTGTTATGTGCAGTGGTAACAGCCAACACTCCTATATTTTTATGGTTTGGGAAAACTATGAAATTATGAAGTCACTTTAGCTGGAAACAGAGTTTAGTTTATCTTCTCTTCTTCATATGGTTTTGATTGGACTGAAACTAGAAGTCATCTTGGTGACTCATGATTTGGTTTAGAATGAAAAAGGAATCTCAACTAAATCATTATTTTCAACGTATCAAGTTGATTGTATATTGTAGAGCAGTAATCCCAAACCAGTGGCTTGTGAGCAACATGTTCACCGACCCCTTGGTTGTTGCTCCCAGGTGCTTATTTTTGAATTCCAGGCTTGGAAGCGTTTTGGTTGCATAAAAGTCAGAAAGAACTTCATGTAGACTGCCAGTTCACATAGAGACTACCAAAATAGCCAATCACAACACCCTTATTTAGCACTAGGGATGTAGCGAACTGTTCGCCGGCGAACTAGTTCGCGCGAACTTCGACTGTTCGCGTCCGCCGAATGTTCGCGAACGTCGCGCGACGTTCGCCAATTGGTGTTCGCGTTCGATTCGAAGTAAAATTTCGTTCGACCATTCGACCATTCGACCGTTCGATCGCTAAAATCGAATGATTTCCATTCGTTCGAACGATTATAAGCATTCGATTGAATTAAAATCATTCGATCGAATAGCTTCGATCGTTCGATTCGAACGAAAATCCTTCGATCGTACGAATAAAATCCTTCGATCGTTCGATCGAACGATTTTATCGAGCGTTCGAAGTTCGCGAACTGTTCGCGAACTGTTCGCTTTTTTGCCGGTGTTCGCGAACGGCGTTCGCGAACACATTAACGGCAGTTCGCTACATCCCTATTTAGCACCCCATGAACATTTTCATGCTTGTGTTGCTCCCCAACTCTAACATTTGAATGTGGCTCACAGGTAAAAAAAAGGTTGGAGACCTCCAATGTAGAGGGATATTAATTCGGAGGCTTTTTTTTATCAAAGGTCAAGTTTTTTTCTGCTATGAATAAACTCACACTCAAATGTTTGCTTATTTATGAAAAAACCCAAATGTAAAAAACTCAATGAAATGCAATCAGGGGAGTTTTTAAGCGCAATCCACAGCAAACATGCTGAAAAATCATGAAGGCAAAACACATCTTCATTGGTTAGTAACTTCTATATGACCTTGACAGGTTTTAGCTGGAATATTTTCAGATTCAGGCTTTTAGCAGTTTAAGGGCATAATAAATCTCAAATTTATTTAGTTTTTTTGAGTTTTTAGTGAAAATACCCTCAAAAACCTTGAATTGTTCAAGAAAACACAACACAATCTTTAATAAACAACCCCTTTCTGTTTGTTAAGGGCTCATGGTGGCCCAACTTCAACTCTATAACAATCCTACTTTGTTTTCTAACCAAGAGGTTAAAAGGATCCTGTCATCGGAAAAGGATGTTTTTTTCAAAACACATCAGTTAATAGTGCTACTCCAGTAGACTTCTGCACTGAAATCCATTTCTCAAAAGAGCAAACAGATTTTTTTATATTCAATTTTGAAATCTGACATGCAGACATTTTGTCGATTTCCCAGCTGCCCCTGGTCATGTGCACTTTAGGAGAGAAATGCTTTCTGGCAGGCTGCTATTTTTCCTTCTCAATGTAACTGAATGTGTCTCAGTGGGACATGGGTTTTAACTATTGAGTGTTGTTCTTAGATCTACCAGGCAGCTGTTATCTTGTGTTAGGGAGCTGTTATCTGGTTACCTTCCCATTGTTCTTTTATTTGGCTGCTGCGGGGAGGGAAGGGAGGGGGGTGATATCACTCCAACTTGCAGTACAGCAGTAAAGAGTAATTGAAGTTTATCAGAGTCACATGACTTGGGGCAGCTGGGAAATTGACAATATGTCTAGCCCCATGTCAGATTTCAAAATTGAATATAAAAAATCTGTTTGGTCTTTTGAGAAAAGTTTTTTTCCCATGACAGTATCCCTTTAAGAGCCTTTGTTGTATATGAAAATGTGGCAAATTTATTCAAAACTCAATATTAGTTTATTAAATAAAACATTTCAAACATTCAAATGAACTAACAGTTTACAGTTTAAAACATTTGAGAATTTATGGCCTTATTAAAATTGAAAAGAACAGTTTTTCCACCACATAATGGTTATTCCATTCAAGTCTTTGCTTTAATGATCGAGAATAAAAGACTCAATTTGCAGAAAAAGATGCATGCATTTGTCCAATTGTAATTGTTTTTGCAATTATGATTTTTTTTAAAGTAAAACTTGAAAACTGACACCATGGCTTCCCTGTGTGCACATTATAACTGAATTCTATGATTTGCGTTACATTTTTTTTGTCCAGTTTTGAAAAAATTAAGCAGCAAATGGCAATAAAAAAATGTTTTTTCAAAAAATTGTGATCAAAAAGAAAATCACATGGAAATGTACTTTAAGCAAGTTTCTTATGCAAGGTTTACTCCCAATCTCATTATTCCCCTGGGATCTTTGTTTTTTTTTGCTGCAAAAATTTGTAATCGAGATTAAATAATTCAAGAACTGTAAAATATTCAAAAGACTGGATTGTGGAAAAAGTTGTTTTCATGTTTTGGCAAAATTATTTTCAATTTATTTCACTTGCTAATTTTAATGAATACTCCTCTAAAAGTATGCTAAACACTATGATAATTAATCAGTATATTGTTGGCTACTACTCAATTTGCAGTGTTAATTTTAACTCTCTGAATTAAATTTTTCACCACAGTGAATCTTCCATTATTTCATGTCATAACGAATATCTTCAATTTGTTTGTAATATATCTTTGAATAAGGAATTTTGCTTCCAGTAATTAAAATGTATTATGTTTTTTACTTGTTGGTACTTCTGTTGGACTAATTGGTATTTTTTCACTTCTTTTTTAATTCAATATATCAAATTCTGGGAAAGCTATTAAATATGAAATTAAATTTGTTCAATCCATTCTTCCATACAGAATAATTACATAACAGAATAATTAACAGAATAAAAAAAAAATACTGAATACTGAATTTCTGAATACTTAAGAAAAACTTTCTAAAATGTCACCTTATATTTCTAGGAAGAGATGAAAACTTGTAGTCATGCTGGGGTGTTTATGATACATTTTTGTTCTCTGTACATACTTTTCATGTATGCTTTAAAATATAATTTTTGCATAAATTGAAAGCAATTGAAAATGATTCATATACACTTGTATATTTCAAGAGCTTGTAGAGCAAAAGACGAAACAAAATGACGAAGACTTCACACTCGCTGCTTCATACTTGCTGTACCCTCCTTGGCTTGCTTTAGTGCTATGGCATATTTATCAACACTTGTAAATATTGACGAGAGTTCTAAACCGGCCAATTTTATCAACTGGGACAAAACTGATTTTATCTGCTTTGAATCAAGTATATTCAGGCTGGACCTTTAAAACCAGCTTTTCTAATTATTTCATGTAGGATTTGCTGAAAGCAAAATCCCTCCGGATAGATTTAGTGCACATATATTCAGGGTGTTTATGTGCTCTTGAATAATTAACTTTATGAGTGGGTGTTTGATCGCATTTTGAACGTATAACAACCACTAAACCTCTATTTATAATGAGGGATGGAGGTGCGATGCATTATAGAAAAGGGCCACCATCGGGGAGGGGGTCCTACAGTCAGAGGTCCCATATAAGTGGGGAGCCTTAATAAAGTTAAGTATGTGTTGCAGGTAGTGATGGACAGATAAATTCACCAGGCACAAATTTGCGGTGAATTTCCGCATTTCCCACCAGCGAATACATTCGTGAAACTACGGCAAAAATTCTATGGTGAAAAAATCCGCAGCGACAAAAAAAAAAATTGTTGCACGTCAGAATAGTCGTGCACATAAAATTTTGTACGTCAAAATTATTCAGACGCTCATTGACTTAAATGCTTTTTTGGACAAAATAGTCGCGCAGATGAAAGTTGTCGATCACATCAAAATTGTCGCGCATCAAAATTATTTTGACGCCTATTGACTTCAATGCATTTCGCGAATTGGAATGATAATGCCATGGTCCTGTCATGGAAATTGATTTACCAGAGATCACTTGAGGTAAAAAGATATGAGCTCCGTGGATTCTGAACTCGCTACAGGTCAGAATCCCAAACAAAGGAATCACAGATTTTTTTATAAACTTGGGAATGTATGACATACCAACTTATACCAACTTATGGGTGAAAAGGGGAGTTACCATTGGGAGAGCAAAGCACAGATGAACAAAGAAATGCTCATATAACCATTCAGGTGCTTCTGCTCAAGGTCAGGGTAGTAATTACCAAGGCTAGCTTGAGAACAGAATCCAACCAAGTCGGGGGGGGGGGCTCCCGGGGAATCTGCATACACAGAATTTTATTCTTCCTCAGTCCAATGACAACCTTTTGGGACCAGTACATGGTCTTAAAACATGAATGTCAATACCAGTAACCAGTGTAGGAAAGCAGCAATAACTGCAAATTACAAGAAGAATAAAACAGAGTCTAGGCAAGCTTTCAGAGCAAGCTTCCAATATCAAATGTGATTTATAAGTCAATGGTCAAGACAGATAGCTACGGTTCAACTGTTGTCATGCTAGACAACAGGCGAGTGGCTGGAAGGTGGGAGCCTAAGTGCTTGGTAACATGGTGACTCCATGTTTGGTGTTAGAAGAACTAGAATACGGAAATATGCTCCCAATGTGGTTTTATAGGAAACGTGAACAGATGAGACCAAAAGGGCTGAAGACAAATGAGAACAGAATATATCAAGAAAAGTCTGTATAACAAACCAGTGGTTGGGGGCAGGCTGCAAGATGAAGCAAGTCTGTGTAAACATGCGAGGGGTCTTTGGTGGGTGGCAGGCAATACAAGTCTGTGAACAGGCCAAGGGTCAAAACCAGGGTATCAGATAAAGGATGGGTAGCAGGAACAAGGGACTAACAGGACTGAAGAACAAGCAGGAACAGGGTAAATCAGGAACACTGGCATAAGGGACTATAACACGGACATGGGTCAATGATCTGGCAATAGCTGGCAGGAAGGATCTGGTTCATATAGGGCCTTGATGACAAGATTATTGACACCTAGCCATAACAAGAATAGAAGCGGAGATGCAGAGGCAGGCTGGACAGTCAGGAACTGGGAACTCTAAATGCCTCCAGTGGCTCAGCAGGAAAGCACACAAATTGACTACCATGAAGGCCATGATTTGAATTCTTGAGTGTCCTGACAACTGTAGCATAGTTTTTATACCCAAGAGATTCCCAAAAAAGAGCTTGAGTAGGTTCTGTAACACAGATATAAGCTTGGTCAAGAGATGGCCGACAAAAGATAACCGACAACTGCCTTAAACAGACATTTTAGAGGCAGTGTCTCACAAGAGCATCCATATTTGCAGTGGGAGTACTGGCAATAATTCAGCCACTCACATGTCAAACCATTGCAGAATGAGCAAATGAGGAGAAGCCCAAGAGAGTGAAAACAAGCGAGCAACAGAGGAACTATACTGTGTTCTGAATGAGTGAGCTGGAAAATTTCCTAAGTCTTGTCTCTTTAGACAACATGCATAAAAGCATCTGAAGACCTGACATCTGGAGCAGTAAACACACCAATTGCATAGCTAAAATAAAATCAGAAGACACTATTGCTTCAAAAAAAGCTCTCTATGTCACTCTATGGACTTGATTCACTGGTTAATACAAAAAAACAAATATAGGAAAAAAAAGAGCAAAAGAGACTCTTTTATATGATTCACTTTAGGGAGACTTTTTTCTAGGGATGCCCCAATCCAAGATTTGGTTTGGGATTCAAACACGATTCTGCCTTTCAGTAGAATTTAAGTTCCTGGCCAAACAGAATTAAAAAAATCACATGGCTTTTCATCACACAAACAAGAAAGTAAAAAAAAATTGCGTGCTCAGTTCCCTTTGCATATGCAAATTAGGGTTTGGATTTGGTCTGGTATTCTGCCAAATATTTTTACAAAGGATTTGGGACTCGGCAAGATCCTTAAATAGTGGATTCAGTGCACCCCTACTTGTTTTACTATAGTACAGACCCCCTTTAGATACATTCCCATTGTTCATTTAAATTAAAAATTATTGAGGTTTTTTTTTTTTTTTTAGAAAAGTGGCAGTGATAAAACACAATCGTGTATAAAAAGAAGCGATCTCTTTATTGTAGTGGCGAAGTTTCCAGATTTCACAAATGGTGATTAAAAAAAACTTGAAATGCAAATCTTGCCGTCCAAAAGTTCTAGTAGAAGTCAGTGGGAAGTGTTTTTTCAGCATTTAATGTTTTTGTAATAAAGTCTTTCAAATTTCAAAATGTGGAAAAAGCTGTTGTAGCTTTTTGCGGTGGTAAATACAGCATGAGAATTTTAATAAAGATGACACAATTACTGGAAATATGGGGAAAGCATTGCTTTGTGGGTGGAACACATGGTGATTGGTGACAAAATTGCACTTTTCACAATGTATTTCTGGTTAGGGATGGGCGAATTTTTCCGCCTTGTTTCGCAGCGGAATTGACGCCCATAGACTTGTATGGTGTCAAGCGACAAAAAAAATGCAACTCGTCATAAAAAATTCACCGCGCAACAACATTTTTTTGACGCCCATAGACTTTAATGGGCGTAGGCGACATTTCACCAGCGGCGAATTTTTGTCGAAACTGGTCAAATTCACCCATCCCTATTTGTGTCCCTGCCCTGAAGAGCTTAACTAAATAATTAGTTAGAATATGTTAGTACATTTTTCTTTAAATTGATTACCCAGACTGCACTATGTTGTATATTTCAAAGTGCAATTGAGTTTTAAATGGGTGCATGTGTTAATGGTCCTTATTCACTTGATAAAGGGTATTGAACCCGAAACGTGTTGTGTTTACGACTGCCTGGAATAAAAAGTTGTTTGCAGTAATACTGCTGGATTTCCTCTTACTTCTCCTATACTTGGATCTGTTGTACATTATGTTTTGGGTTTCTGTACCAGCCCAAGGCAACCACAGCCCTTTAGCAGTAAAGATCTGTGTCTCCAAAGATGCCCAAGTAGCTCCCCATCTTCTTTTCTGCTGATTCACTGCACATGCTCTGTGCTGCTGTCACTTACTGAGCTTAGGGACCCACTCACAATATACAGTACACATAGAATAGAAATGTCACAATATAAGGGTAAATAGTAATTAATACAGATAATTACTACATGGCAGCACAGAAACCAGTGCAATTAGCATCAGAATTTAATAATCAGCCCTGTAGCATCAGCTTATATTACAGACAAACCTCGTTTTCTGCTTTAATATTTGCGACGACCCATTAACTTCTTAACTGCTTCTCAGAGCCCACTGAGCATGTGAGTGTCGCAGACACTTTCCAAGATGGTGACCCCCTGTGACAAGTTGGAAATCCTGGATCATCGCTGCTATTGACAAGCTGAAAATTTCGGTTGGTGCAATAAGTTCAGTATATAAAATATGCAATGTAGGCCGTATTCATTTTTAGGGTTTAGTTCTCCTTTAAAGTGAATTGACAGCTGCATTAATAAGGCAAGAGAGACAGGTTAAGAGGTGTGTGCCCTTTCAATTGTCATGGCTTATGTTTTATTGTTCCCCACCAGTCTAAATAATAACCATGCTGTTGTCTCCAGAGGAACTAGGGCAATACTAAATTTTTCAAACACATCATGAATTATTAGGCAAGTCTGGTCACTTTATTTACAGTGTATGTTTTCCGCACAAGCCCCCTGTTACCATTCAATAAACACCTTGGCGAGCGCATTACTGTTACTCCCTGACAAAGCAGCTCGAGATGTCGGCGCCTGAGAATTTACGCCAATTACAACTCGTTTCAATGCACTGGAGAGTAAGTAATGTAAAGTTAATGCTCACGGAACCAGTGCACATGTTCCTGATGTAAATCACTTCTTTGCCCTCGGAATCTTTTGCGTTTTGGATTCCGACCTGCCAAACCATGTGGATATCATTTAGTTTGTCAGGAAATCTCACCGACAGCTGCCACTGGGCCTCCTGCTGAAATGATATGAAAACAAGCAGTTTGCCCAGGCTCCACCGCTGCGCGCGTTTCATGCCATTCGAGGACCAGATATTGATAAATGGGGCCATTAAACCTGTTTGATAATGTTCAGAATATGTTCTTTCAAACCCCTTCGCTTCATCATGTCTCTGACAGAAAAGCCAGTCATGTTTTCATTTTAATTAAAATGTTCAATGGAATGAAGAAAAGCAGAAACGGGACGATATTATAAAATATATTTTTTAATGAATTTATTTCTAGCCATGAGTTTGCATTCCAGATCAGAGATTCCCTCTGTATATATCTCATGGACCTTTACCTTCTTATACCTGACAATTATATTGAATTTTTTGGGATTCTCTAGGCAAGTGGTTTCCAAAGAGCCGAGGCTTATCTAAAAGTGGGCGGGGTTTGGGAAAAACTGGGTGCAATCATGGTTAAATGGATACTGTCATGGGAAAAAAAAAATTCTAAATAAATCAGTTAATAGTGCTGCTCCAGCAGAATTCTGCACTGAAATCCAGAATTTCTTTTTTATATTCAATTTTGAAATCTGACATGGGGCTAGACATATTGTCAATTTCCCAGCTGCCCCAAGTCATGTGACTTGTGTTTTTATAAACTGCAATCACTCTTTACTGCTGTACTGCATGTTGGAGTGATATCACCCCCTCCCTTTCCCCCCCCCCAGCAGCCAAACAAAAGAACAATGGGAAGGTAACCAGATAACAGCTCCCTAACACAAGATAACAGCTGCCTGGTAGATCTAAGAACAACACTCAATAGTAAAAACCCATGTCCCACTGAGACACATTCAGTTACATTGAGAAGGAAAAATAGCAGCCTGCCGAAAGCATCTCTCTCCTTAAGTGCAGGCACAAGTCACATAACTGGGGGCAGCTGGGAAATTGACAAAATGTCTAGCCCCATGTCAGATTTCAAAATTGAATATAAAAAAAATCTGTTTGCTCTTTTGAGAAATGGATTTCAGTGCAGAATTCTGCTGGGGTAGCACTATTAACTGATATGTTTTGAAAAAAACATGTTTTCCGATGACAGGATCCATTTAAATTAGAAATTTTGGTAAGATTTCTAATGATCATTTATGGATGCAGCTGCAGTATGGAAAGTGAGATTTTGGATGCAATTCACCATGATTTCTACCCATAATGCAACTTTTGGGTCCAATATATTAAAACGTGTTCAGTAGTGCTTACTCTTTTCCCCTTTTCATCAGCTATGAAAAAATTTAAATGGAGGTTGCATAATAATCATCATTCTCATTCTCATCATTCTCATCATTTGTTATTCTTTAGGCACAGACCTGCTGCACCTATTGACGTAGGGTGCATTGGAAACCCGGGAATTACTGTCACATTCAGGGTGGCAGTAGCTCCAGGGTTCCTCTGTATCAGTTCAGGATTCATCAGACAGACTAGGTGGACACAATGGTGCTTGCTGCAAAAACATGCAAGGGCAAGGAGCCCATGACTAAGCACCCTGAGGGATGCGAAACGCGTAGGGTGGATGGAGATGAAGCTACATTTTTAACTTTTCTACTAATAAATATATTTTTTAACTGAATATCTCTGGTCTTGTGGATCCGTTCGAGTGCCCGTCAGCCCTGCTTCCTTATCTTCAGCTTGTTTAGTACCTTTAATAATTGCAGTCAATATGCAGAATGATAATATAGGTATGGGACCTGAATCCAGAATACACGGGACCTTGGGTTTTCCGGATAACGGATCTTACCTTAAGACTACATAGTAACATAGTAAGTATGGTTGAAAAAAGACACATGTCCATCGAGTTCAACCTTTTTTTTTTTATTATTAACTACCTATCTGCCAGTTGATCCAGAGGAAGGCAAAAAAGCCATCTGAAGCCTCTCCAATTTGCCTTAGAGGGGGAAAAATTCCTTCCTGACTCCAAAATGGCAATCGGACTAGTCCCTGGATCAACTTGTACTATGAGCTATCTCCCATAACCCTGTATTCCCTCACTTGCTAAAAAGCTATCCGACCCCTTCTTAAATCTATCTAATGTATCAGCCTGTACCACTGATTCAGGGAGAGAATTCCACATCTTCACAGCTCTCACTGTAAAAAACCCCTTCCGAATATTTAGGCGGAACCTCTTTTCTTCTATCGGAATGTGTGACCTTGTGTCAGCTGGAAAGACCTACTGGTAAATAAAGCATTAGAGAGATTATTATATGATCCCCTTATATATTTATACATAGTCATCATATCACCCCTTAAGCGCCTCTTCTCCAGCGTGAACATCCCCAATTTGGCCAGTCTTTCCTCATAGCTAAGATTTTCAATACCTTTTACCAGCTTAGTTGCCCTTCTCTGTACCCTCTCTAATACAAGTAAGATCAGTGGGTTTATTCCAAATTAAATAAACCCAATAGGCTGCTTTTCTTCCAATAAGGATTACTTATATCTTAGTTTGAATCAAGTACAGGCTACTATTTTATTATTACAGAGGAAATTTAAATATTTTTGTAAAATTTGGATTATTTGGGATAAATGGAGTCTATGGGAAATGGCCATCCATTAATTCAGAGCTTTTGTAATCCCATGCCTGTATCCATTTTTGCCGTAAGGATGGTAAATGAGCCCTATCTGAATGATGTCTAGGAATGAAATGGAAAAAAAGTAAATAGTAAAAAAAAGAAAGTGTAGGGTTTCAATATCTTTCCATGTATTCTGTATAGAGATGTATCTGCATAATTGTGTGTAATTATTGAGAACTGCCTGTGTGTTCCTTGTTACAGCCACCAGTTGAAGAGGAAGCAAATGCAATTACACATTCACTAGGATTCTCCAATGAGATTTTTCTTTCCCTGTGTTCTTGTCAGTCATCAATGTCTAATTAGAAGCCTGCCTACTAGTTCCAAATTATGCACATGTACCTTTCACTAACTCAGCTTGAAAACTCTATGTAAAATTTCTACAATTCCCAAAATGTATAGTTAGTTAGGATGCTAAAAGCAAGATTTTAGGTTTAATTTGCCTTCCCCTGGGGCTCAAGAGCCAACGTGTTTTTCCCTCAGGAATAGAACTCATGATGAAATTCCAGCACCACTGGGAAATTCTAGAATGTTGCCTCCAAGCGAAATCACCAATTCCATGCTCTTGTCAACTGTTACAACCCTTCACAAATCTTGCATCCTGCTCAGTGGTACCTTCCGTCAGGTTTGGGTGGTTTAGGTGATTCATTTATAAGAGATACTGAGAAGGAGGAAGGGAAACTTAATCTTGGTCTAGAATGTTTAATGGCTAGTGAAGGAGTGTTTACAGAGGTCCAGGTCAGTTTGAAGTGACCATATTTTTGGTGCATTATAACGTATGGGAGATTTTCCATTATCTCAGGATATTTCAAATGAACTTTCTTCAATGTTGCTTCAGGAACAATATTTTTTCAAAGCAAATCATCTTTATTTCACAGGCCATCTCTCTAATTGGCCCAAGGCTTTGGAAATCATGAATGGTAGGTATTTACCCATATTTGCCAAGATTGAATAAGATACTGTGCCAGTGCTCCAATAGATATGATTTGAGGTTTTGAAAGGGCAAGTTCTTTAAGGAGGAATAAAGTGCTAGGATTGCAGAAGTAAGAAGAAGTAGTTTAAGATTGGGACATGTAGGAAGTAGCCTGGAACATGTGTGATAGATAAAGGTTGCTCCCAGGGCCACCATCAGAAATCACTGGGCCCAGTGACAAAATATCTTGGGCTCCCTGGTACCCGAGGACTATTGGGGGCAGATTTATCAAATGTCAAATTCTGAATTTGAAAAACTGCAAAATTCAAAAAGACCAACCGAAATTAAATCAAAGGTTTTTTTTGGCCAATAGGTCTGTTTTCGTTTGAATTAGAATCTTACGAATCAAAGTAATAGCGCATTCGAATCATACGATTCGACGACTAAAGTTTTTCCAGAAAATAAACTTTGATTTGATTTTTGAAGTTCACCAATTGAAGCCAAATAGGTTCTAGGAGGTCCCCCATAGGCTAAAACAGCAATTCCGCGGGTTTTAGATGGCGAATGGTCGAAGTCAATTTTTAAAGAGACAGTACATGATAAATTTCAAAATTTGAATTTTTTAATTTTTTTCAAATTAAAATTGAATTTGGACTATTCCCTGGGTTTAGGTCGGGTTTCCGACCCTTTTGCTGGCATTTAGGGTGCTCCAGCCTGCTATGCGAGTTTCCCCCTTACGGAGCTCCCTAGAAAGCTTCCGTCCGCATCGGCAGTTAGCTCCGCCCCCTGGTTGACAAAATTATTATTGTGTTTTAGTGTGATTTTTATTTTTGTGATTTAATGCAATCAACAAGCTGTAAAAACAGCATTCAATTTAATTTCCTTTTTAAAGTTGAAATAGTTGAAAGTTAATAAATATGCCTTCCCATGTATGTTCTTAGAGTACCATAGTGAAATATGTGATTACGATTATAAGATTATTATAAAGAATATGTAAGGTTTATCAAGTGACCAGAACCAATGGCTGGTAGAAGGCCACACTTGCAGCACTCCACACAGTGTGCCTTCAAGGTTGACAAGGGATGTAGCGAACGTTGGAAAAAAAGTTCGCGAACATATTCGCGAACTTGCGCAAAAATGCGAGCGGTTCGCGAACGGTTCGCGAACCCCATAGACTTCAATGGGAAGGCGAACTTTAACATCTAAAAAAGACATTTCTGGCCAGAAAAATGATTTTAAAGTTGTTTAAAGGGTGCAACGACCTGGACAGTGGCATGCCAGAGGGGGATCAAGGGCAAAAATGTATCTGAAAAATCTGCCTGTGTGTGCTTGGAAGAGATAGTGTAGGGGGAGAGCTGTTAGTGATTTCAGGGACAGATGATAGTAAGTTTGCTGGCTAGTAATCTGCTTGATACTGCTCTGTATTGGAACAAAAAAATAAATAAAAGCAGTCCTTACAAGGACTACTGTTATTGCAGCAGTCAGCAGATGAGATCAGAAGCAGGACAGCTGCCCACTGCAGCTACATACAGAGCACTGCAGTAGAAGGTAGATTACTAGCCAGCAAAGCTACCTAAGCTTAAATGTCCCTCAAACCCCTGCAGACTTCTGTCCCTCCAATAACAGAGCAGTATCAACACGATTACTAGCCAGCAAACTTTCAACTGTCCCTGAAATCACTAACAGGCAGCAGCTCTCTCCCTACACTATCTCTTCAGCACACACAGGCAGAGTGAAAAAAACGCTGCAGGGCTTCGGTTTTTATAGGGAAGGGGAGTGGTCCAGGGGAGAGCTTCCTGATTGGCTGCCATGTACCTGCTGGTCTGGGGTGAGAGGGCAAAAAAAAGCGCCAACAATGGCGAACCCAAAATGGCGAACGTCGCGCGACGTTCGCGAACTTCCGGCGAGCGCGAACACCCGATGTTCGCGCGAACAAGTTCGCCGGCGAACAGTTCGCGCCATCTCTATTGACAAAGAGGGAGATGGTGAAGGGAGGTAAGAGAGGCAGAAACTGTTGATAGTAGTCAGGTATTGAACGACTTAACACGGCATAAAATGGAGAGTCAGACAGGCAAGGGTCTGGGCAGGCAGAGGTCAGCATAGTCAATATCCAAAAACCAGTAATCAGATCAAAGTCCAAGCAAAATATCAAGGGAGGGGGGTTATCCAAAGGCAAGGTCAAAAGTCAATCCTGGATCAGCAATCAAGTAAGCAATAAGAAGTCACAGGAACAGAGCCAATATCTGAGTGGCAGTGTGTTTGTAGAATGGCCTTAAATCACAATGTATGAAAATGTTTGCTGGTAGGAAATTGATATCTTGTGAAAAATTTTGCTCATCATTAGATACATGTCAAAGGCTCAGACCCTTCTTGTTTTCTGTTTTTCATCTAACCGATAACACATATACATCCTGCTGAGATATGGCTTCAATACACTAAAATAGTCTAGGTCATTGTGAAACTGTAGACTGGAGGGCTTTGCTCTGCCCAAGGCTGGATTTACATAGTGGGTGCCCCTAGGCCCACAACCGTACGTTGCCCCTGTCCCCTCCAGGGGGACAGGAGCAATGGGGATTGGCGCATGGGAAATTTAAAAAACGATTGTATCTCCAGCGCATCGCCAGTGCTTTTGAACCAATGTGGGTGTGGTTGGGAAACATGCAGTCCCCTAAAATCCTGTTGCCCTATTCCCGGGCCTAGGTGGCCTTTCCACAAATCCGGGCCTGGCTCTGCCACACTCACAAAAGCGGAGTCAGGAAGTTTAAAAACTGGGTTCCTGAGTTTGATTCCAGCTTGGGCACTATCCACAAGGATTTTGTATGCTTTCCTCGTGTCTGCATTGATTTCACCCACACTCCAAAATCATATGTGCTGTATGTTAAATTGCTCCTATAAAATTGACTGTATCGTGTACGAATAAATATGTCAACCCTATATAAACAAAAGCTAATAATTATTGCCATCACATTGTGTGTGTTGCTGTAAATGGCTTAATTCAATACATAATGCAGATGATACCCATTTAGTATGGCTGCACGATAAAGTTTATTTTGCCTTTTTCATGTGGGCACCTGGGTGCAAAAATAGCTTCCACAGGGGCTACATTGCATTATCTGCCGGTGTTGTACAAATGTATAGACTAGCCAGCAACTTTATCAGTTACAGAAAACATGATCATTAGACCCCAGTCTGGCAGGTAATTAATTACATTTACTTTAGTACAGCATGGAGAAAATTGGTTTCAATGCAAACGACAGATCGATGATTATACTGAAAATCTGGTTCAGCGTTTATCAGAAAGGACCTGTATGCAGATTCCCAATGACAAAAGTAACCTATACTGGAATGACTGGGCCTGTCGGATGCTTTGAAAGGCAGTGCTGGAGCTGTAGCAAACTTTGTCTTAAATCAGGAAATATAATGGGGTAAATAGATATTTTAGTTAGCCTTGGTGCTACATCACGTATTATTACATTTTTAAGAAATTAAGTTCTATATTCTTCAACTTATCATCAAAAAAACAGGACAGAAGATATGTGAGGGAGTAGGCTACACGGATAGCTATGAATGGATTGCCTAACCACATAGTTACATAGTTACATAGTTAAATTGGGTTGAAAAAAGACAAAGTCCATCAAGTTCAACCCCTCCAAATGAAAACCCAGCATCCATACATACACCCCTCCCAACTTTTAATTAAATTCTATATACCCATATCTATACTAACTATAGAGCTTAGTGTCACAATAGACTTTGATATTATGTCTGTCCAAAAAATCATCCAGCCAGTCACCGACTGCCACATCATAACCCCTCACCTATGATGTCACCAACTCTGCCCCTGATATGCCCACCTGCCCAGCCCCTGTGACTAGGGTTGCCACCCAGCTGGTAAAACACCTGCCAAGGTCGGGCCAGTATTATAAATGTACCAGCAATGAAGTTACAAATAAATCTGTGATACTCCAAAAATCAGCCCCTGGCCTGTCCCCTTGAAGCGATATCGACACGTTCCTATAAAAATCATAGGAACGTGTCAGT
Organism: Xenopus petersii; assembly: GCA_038501925.1. Taxonomy (NCBI): domain Eukaryota; kingdom Metazoa; phylum Chordata; class Amphibia; order Anura; family Pipidae; genus Xenopus; species Xenopus petersii. The sequence goes on along the minus strand of CM076684.1, from coordinate 122,879,738 downwards.
ATCAAGTAGTTGCTGCACCCGGAATATTTTTCCTGAAAGCCCCCCTCAAAGCCGCCCCATCCCCGCGAACCTGTTTTGACCCGACCCTCCGACACTGCTAAAAGACCGTTTCAGTGACGCTGAGCTGGGGCGGAACAATCCTTCCATGGGCTAATTATGAATGAAAACATGAATTCAGCAGATGGAAAGATCGCTCCGCCCCCAGCCCAGTGTCACAGAAGCAAGGCAGAAGATACGTTAGTAGTGTGAGCGAGTCGGCTGCGCAAAGGTTCGCGGGGCTGGGATGGCTTTGAGGGAAAATATTCCGGGTGCAGCAACTTCTTGATACTGACACGTTCCTATGATTTTTATAGGAACGTGTCATTATTGCTTTAAGCCACCGATTCACCCAGCACCAAACATAACCTTCGTCTTCTTTTTCTTCTTCCCCCTATCTGCCTGCAGCTCCCATGATCCCATGATTAGTGATGGGCGAATTTATTCGCCAGGCGCGAATTCGCGGCGAATTTGCGCGATTCGCCGCCAGCGAATAAATTCGCGAAACTTCCGCGAAAATTCGCGTCAAAAATTCGCCGGCGTCAAAAATTTTTTTTCCGAAAAGATGGACGCCGGCGTCAAAAACGGGCGCTGGCGTCAAAAACGGGTGCCAGCGTAAAAAACGGGCGCCGGCGTCAAAAACGGGCGCCGGCGTCAAATTCGCCCATCACTACCCATGATGCATTGGTGTCTATGGGCGTTAAAAATTTTTTAACGAGCAACAATTTTTTTTTACCCATTGGAGTCTATGGAGAACAATTTCGCTGATCGCTAAACACCAGCAGCAAGACAGCAAATATTGCTTCTGCTTTCCAAATAGGGCCTACAGTGTTTGTAACTGAGGAGTAAAATAGAAGACTTTTCTTGTGATAGGTGGAACTGCATGTTTTAGAGCCAGGGATACATTAATAAAATTAGAAATGTTAAAAAAAACTCTGTTCATCAGTGATGGGCGAATTTGCGACGTTTCGCTTCGCCGAAAAATTTGCGAATTTCGCGAAACGGCGAAAAATTCGCGAAACTGCGCCAGCGGCTCGTTTTTGACGCTGGCGCCCGTTTTTGAATTTTTTCTGCGAATTTTCGCGGGCGTTTCGCGGATTTTTTCGCTGGCGGCGAATCGCGCAAATTCGCCGCAAATTCGCGCCTGGCGAATAAATTCGCCCATCACTACTGTTCATTGCTCTACTGACCTACTCATTCTCTAAGAGGACCAGGATTTACCAAACATAACTGGGAGATGGGAATACAAATCAAATTAGCAGTTAGGTTATTCAAGGCCCTTTTTTATTATAGGTATTGGGCTCCTAATTGTGGAAAGACCCTCTTCCATAGACTCCATTTTATCCCAAATAATCCAAATGTTTAAAAACGATTTCCTTTATCTCTGTAATAATAAAACAGTAGCTTGTACTTGATCCAAACTAAGATATAATTAATCCTTATTGGAAGCAAAACAATCCTATTGTGTTCATTCAAGTTTAATTTGAAGTTTAATTGTTTTTTTTATGTTATGGGATGGGATCTGTTATCCAGAAGCCTGTTATCAAGAACGCTCCAAATTACTGAAAGGCCATGTCCCATATACTCAATTTAATCCAAATAATCCAAAATAATTTCCTTTGTAATAATAAAACAGTAGCTTGTTCTTGATCCCAACTAAGATATAGGTAATCCTTATTGGAGGCAAAACCAGTCTACTGGGTTTATTTAAAGTTTACATGATTTTCTAATAGACTGAAGGTATAAAGATCCATATTACGGAAATATTCATTATCTGGAAAACCCCAGGCCCCGAGCATTCTGGATAACAGCTCCCATGTCTGTATATTGATGTATTGGGCCTTATGTTGTATTAGTAGCACTCCGCTTCGTATTCAGAAATGTGGTGTCCATGGCCGCAACGACATGCTCTGACACGAAAATTCTCTGTAAATTTCCTGGGTGCATCTAAATAGCTATTTTGACTTGATCTCCTGGTTCCTGACTTTCTGCTTTAATTCTGACTATGCTGATCACTGCCTGCCCTGACTTTTTCCTGGACTTTGACCTTGAGCTTCAACCCTTTGGATATCACACATTTCATTCTGCCTGTATTGTGGCTTCCTCCTTACTCCTGACTTCCACCTCCGTAGAGTCGTTGGGCCTGATTATACAATGGGGTCATTTGTTCCCCCCTACATTGTGTACAGGTTATATGTTGCCCTTATATATGATAATATATTATTTACTATCATGCTCACCTGTCTGAAGATAAAACATTGCTGTCTCAAACAGGAGATGTCACTTTGCAGGGGTGGGGGGATGCAGTGGTGCTACTGAAATCTCCCCTGCTTTTTAGTTGAATAAGCCACAGGCTCATATCTCCTATCTCCATCTCTTCCATGAGAAAAGACCCTGTTTGCATGCAGAACCATCTCATGAACAGACGTTTGTGTGGATTATTTCATAGTTCAGTGCATTCCAGACACTCTTGGGTGAGCCCAGCTTAAGATTCCATTCATATTGGTTCACCTGCGTGAAATGGACTTGAATCTGGAATTGTGTGGATTAATGGAGCAGTCTGGAGAAACGGATAGGGCAATATTTTTCAGCATTCAAATGTTCTTTTTTAAAATCACACTTGTTGGCTATAAAACTGCAACAATAAAGCAGGTTCTAATTGTCTCAATATACAATAGGATGTTACATGAATAATGGAAGTAGACAATTCTCATTGGACAGATTTACTACAGTGCTCATTTATGAATGCAAGAGCAGTGCGCAATTTTGGATGCAAGGCGTCATGTTGTTTATACAGAATGTTGGGTTTTCTCCCATAATCTCAGCATCATTGTGGCCAGTGGCGTAACTAGATATTACTGGGCCCCACAGCAAATTATTTCTCAGGCCCCAAAATGTTTAGAGGTTGACTTGTTTCTCCAATATTTATTGAAATTGTATATGAATTAGGGCCTCATGGGGCCCCTATACCTCCTGGGCCCCCCTGCAGCCGCAGGGTCTGCTTCCTCTATAGTTACGCCCCTGATTGTGGCCAGGGCCAGACTGGGCCGGCAGGACACTGAGAACAAACCCTGTTGGCCCCAGCTCTTGTGAGGCCCGAGGCTATTGTTGGCCAAGACCTGCTCCCCCTGCTGCGAACTTAATTTAAATGCATGATGCATGGCTGCACATAAATCGGTCTCCAACATGCATCTAATTGAATTGCTTATTAGCCATGCAGGCTGTGTATTCCATATGTGTTCGGTTTTAAAGGGTCGAGGTGGCAACCCTATGTAAACTGCAGGCACCAGCACCCCCCCTGCCCTCTGATTGTGGCCGCAAGGAGGAATTGTAAGGTATGTGATGTGCGCTGGGGAGAGGAGGGTGCTGTTAAGAGGAAGTCCACAACTGATGTGGTGGGCCCGAGGCTGCCACATCAGGGGCCCGCACATACCTGACCCGTGCCGCCTAACCCTTATCTGCCAGCTTAAGGGCCCCCAACCCCCCCCCAACTTCAGAGCCCCCCTCACCAGATGCAACCCTCATATAGCCACCTCCCCCTGACCAACGCATACATGCTTTTCTCCAATGGTCAGGGCAAGGAGTGGCTGGCAGGGCCTACAACGGCAGGGGCCCGACAGGTTTTTTCCTGGTGTCCCACTGCCCCAGTCCGACCCTGTCTGGTGAGCCCTGGACACCCCAGTCAGACAGTGATTGCGGCTAAACACGGAGTTGCGTCTGTTGCGGTTGTACCCAATGGGTATATTTATCAAAGAGTGAAGTTAGAGGTCACCACAGTCCACTGGAGTGAAATTCCGCTACTCTCCATTCATTTCTATGGGATTTTGAAAGGCGTATTTATCAAAGGATGAACTTTCACTTTCACCCATTGATAAATACTAATATAAATATATATTGGCCCTTGAGTGAAGAGCTACTTACAGAAATGCTGCCTCCATATGATTTCCCCTTAAGCTGTATTCTGAGATCGATGTCAAAAATATTGTAAAGTGCATATAAAATAGGAGACATCCCTCTGCTGATCCAAATCTGCGATATAAGAGCTTGCACTTGCGTAAAATCAATCACCCGAGCCCAGCACATGTACAAACAGTTACTGTATATCCCCCAGGCAAGCCAGACAAGTGTTTGGGAGTGTTGAAAGCATGACGCGACGGGTCGTGGGGGAGGAATAAACGATGTGACACGTACAGCACCAGAATGCCGGCCGCAAAGTCCGCAACGGGGATTTACTTCTATCTGTCGGTACAAGAAATTCACAGTGAATTGTGTAATTAAAGTATGGCGTTTCAGGAGGGGAGAATGCAACTAACAGTTTAGAATAGCTATTAAAAATTACCTTTCCTTCTCCTTTAAAAATCCCCTAGAAATGAATGGAGACTGGCGGAATTTCATTCTAACGGACTGTGACAGTTGCAAGTTGCATTTAGCATTTCCACAGTAAAGATTACTGAACTGAAATATGAATAGGTCTGAATAGAAAGATGAGTAATACAAAGTAGCAATAACATTACATTTGTAGCCTTACAGAGCATTTGTTTTTTAGATGGGGTCGGTGACCCCCATTTAAAAGTCTAAAAGAGACAGAAGAAAAAAGCAATTGCAGACTTAACTGTTTTTGAACTGAATGCACCAGAATACTCTAGCCGATTGCCTTTGTTTAGCTCAGTTTTCGTTTAAGCTCAGGGGTGCAACCAAATGCAACACGGTGCAGAACAAGGCGAGTCTGCATTGTCAGAATTGATTAAGGTTAAACCAATGGAAAATGAGTACCAAATTAACTACACTTATCTAATATTCAGCATTATCTGTCTTTCAACCGTATATAAAACTAATTAAACCATGATCATTGATCAGGGAAGTGAGAATATGAATCCCGGCAGCATTAAACCAGCTCAGGGCCTTGCTGCCGGGATTCATATTCTCACCTCCCTGGTCCATGATCATCATGATAAATGCAATGATCACACTTTATCCCCATGGATCTATTTCAATGCGTAGTTTGCCGTGATGCATCAGAGTAAAAAAAGAAAAGATAAAAAATGAAACGTGCAAGCTCCGGCAAGCAGGTGGAGCTCACAGCTCATTCTCTACGCGTGCAATTCATGCAGCCTGATTAAGAGATCAATTCTATAATTTAAAGGCAGTCGGGAACATTTATCATTGTCGACGGTGCAAATGTGATGCAGAGTTGCATTTTTGTGTAACCTGATTAGTATTCCCAGTCACAGAGCTGCCGACGGGAAGCCGCTACTCGTATAATGCAGTCTGGATACAGAATGGATCCACCTTCATACACACTGCATCACAGTAAATGCCTCATGTTCCCAAATATTGTTTCTAGCTTTAAAAACCATAATAAAGGGACGGTTCACCTTAAAATGGTCTTTTATTATAAAATGACTAGTTGTAAGCAAATTTTCAATTGGTCTTCATTATTTATTTATCGGTTTTCAATAATTTGCCTTCTTCTGACTCTTCCCAGCTTTCAAATGGGGTCACTGACCCCCATCTAAAAACAAATGTTCTGTAAGGCTACACATGTATTGTTGCTGCTACTTTTTATGACTTATTTTTCTATTCAGGCCCTCTCCTATTCATATGCCAGTCTATTACTCAAATAACTGCATGGTTGCTAGGGTATTTTGGACCTAGCTACCAGACTACTAAAATGGCAAACTGGAGAGCTGCTAAATAAAAGTTAAATAACTCAAAAAGCTTAAATAATAAAAAAAATGAAAGCCAACTGCAAAGTGTATTAGAATGTCATTCTCTACATCATCCTAAAAGTTAATTTGAAGGTGAACAACCCCTTTAAGTATCACAGGCAGTTGTTTCACAAGTTAAAACAACAAGACATTTCATATAAACTCTAATAGTTTATCACAGTTTTCCATGTGTAGATTTTATAGAAGATGATTTTATACCTAGAATGGCAAATACAGATATGGGACCTGTTATCCAGAATGCTGGGGACTGTCCGGATAACGGATCTTTCCATAATTCGGATCTTCATACCAGAGAATCATGTAAACATGAAATAAACCCAATAGGCTGGTTTTGCCTTCACATATTTGTGGGGGTAGCACCAATATATCTACATAAGACAGACCATTAGTGATGTGAGTGCTGGCCCGAAACCCACAGGTCAGACAGGTTCAGGTTGACCTCCGCACAAGATTTACTCTATTTATAGACACATGCTGCCCCTCCCCCTTTTGTGATATCAGAGGTGGATGGGTCTGGCACAGATATATAAATAAATCACCCCTGCTGGGTAGGGTAGGATTTGGGCTAGGGTTGGGTGCGGGTCCATTTTTTTATGACCCACACACCATTACAGACCATTATTTATACTTTAAGTAGAAGAAACGTTAAAACTAAGTAAGCTTCATCAGAAAGGTCTATATAAATACACCAGTAAACCCTCAAAGTAATGCTGCTCTGAGTCCTCTGTCAAAAGAAACACTGCATTTCTTTCCTTCTATTGTGTACACATGGGCTTCTGTATCAGACTTCCTGTTTTCAGCTTAAACCTCCAGGGCTTGGTCTTGAGCATGCTCAGTTTGCTTCTGTTCCCCCCCTCCCTGCTGTAATCTGAGCTCAGAGCTATGAGCGAGTAGGGAGAGACTTAGGCAGGAAATTATGTCACAGCAAGCTAATATGGCAGCTGCTATCCTAAACAAACAGAGACAGTGTATAGAACTGTTTACTCAGGCCTTGGTAGCTTTCCTTCTCCTTTAAATAAACAGGACAGGAATTATTATTACTCACATTCACAAATGTTGCAGCCATTTGTGAAAATCACAGTAAAACATTTTTGCCATCACAATTTTTTAACCCGACCTTAAACCTTCTGAGATGCCACAGAAGTCGATGGGAATTCAAGCAAATCGAAACTCAACTTTTGTTTCTACAATTTTTGTGCTAGTTGCAATTTGAAATGAATGGAAACATTGTCTGTGACCTAATTCATGCGTGATTTAGAGGCCCATTATTCGAGATTCTCATTTTAGAGGTTTTCGAAACCACAAATACACTCATTTCCTCCAAATCCACACCCACATATAAAACGCTGAATGATAAATACAGGGATGGGATCTGTTATCTGGAAAACCGTTATCCAGAAAGCTCCGAATTACGAAGCGATATTCTCCATAGATTCTATATTATCCATATAATCCAAATTTTTTAAAATGCTTTCCTTTTTCTCTATAATAATAAAACAGTGCCTTGTACTTGATCCAAACTAAGATATAATTAATCCTTATTGGAAGCAAAACCAGTCTATTGTGCTTATTAACTTTTTCATGATTTTCTAGTAGACTTAAGGTATGAAGATCCAAATTACGGAAAGATACATTATCTGGCAAACCCCAGTTCCAGAGCATTCTGGATAATAGGTCCAATACCTGTACCAATAAAAAATTACTAGCGAAAATAATCTGAAAACCTCTAAAAGTCTGAACGGCTAAAAAAGGTCCAGTAGGATAAGCACAGCTCCCATTGACTTCTAAGGGACCTTTTACTGTTTCTTAGCAAAGTTTTGAATTAGTTTTTCACACTTCATAAATCTCCAATTTTTTGAGTTTTGGGGGCAGATTTATCAAGGGTCGATTTAAGAGGGGGAATTCAACCCTCAAAGTAAAATCCTTTGAATTCGAACATCGAAATCGAAGGATTTTAGCGCGAAAGGTTTGATCGAACGATCGAATAAAAATCCTTCAATTCAAACAATTTTAAGCGATCAATCGAATGATTTTTATTCGTTAAAAAAAAAAAAAACTCAGAAAAGAGCTCTGGAAGGTCCCCATAGGCTAACATTGCACTTCGGTAGCTTTAAAGTGGCGAAGTATGTAGTCCACATTTTTTTTAAAGAGACAATACTTCTATTATCGAATGGTCGAATAGTCGAACGATTTTTACTTTGAATCGTTCGAATCATTCGATTCGATCAAATTAGATTGAATTTGACCAATTCGATGGTCGAAGTACCCAAAAAAATACTTTGCAATTCGCATATTCACTATTCATTCGAGCTTAGTAAATCTGCCCCTTAGAGTAATAAAAAAAAAAAAAAACAATTCATGAAAAAATTTGAAATTTGAATGTTAATAAATCGGCCCCTAGCTATTTTTTTGCTTTTTCATAAATCAGAGAAAAACTATTTCCATTCACCTGGTGAATCTTATATCATTCTTATATAATGTAAAATATATATCCAGAGGGAAATTCACTGTTCCAGGTAATACATTAGGCAGGGATTATACACTCTGATAATAATAGAACTAAGTCCCTCAAAGGCTTCAGTTGTGTAAGGCATGCCTATCGGAACAAACCATGTGTATACGTTTTGGCTTAGTTAACATGTAATCTTCCCATCCTTTTGGGTATTAATATCCATTTATTTATTTATTTGATACAATAGCCGGCACATTGACCATATCACCCGAGTGTGGAACATAGTCCATTGAGAATATTATTGCATAAATCCTCACCATGTTTGCTGGTGAAGCAGGCGGCAAATACAGATTCTCTCTTTCAATATCTAAATAAATTATATTGACTTGTAGCGACTGCATGTCAAATACCACTTCATCAGAGAAGCCGTGAATGCAGAACTGCAAGGTGTTCTGCTGCTGATAGAGGAACGGAATGGAAATAAAGCCGCTCACTGCAGTGTGTTCCCTTTCTTGTGATATTCCGCAGAGATGACATTATGTAGGTGTTGCTATTCATGTCAGACAAATCATGGCTAATTATTTATTATATCTGAGAACAAATGAATTAGCTTTATGTGAATACCTTGCTCCAAAATATATTTTAAGAAACAAATTTAAAGCATATGACTCATACGCAGCTTTTGTTGGGAATAATGTGGTTCTTTTTCTGTTCTATGAAAAGATATATATAATTTTTTTTTTTAAATAGCAAACATCTTTAATACCACTGGAAATTTCCAGCTGTCTGTCCCTTAGGTTGTGGACAACGTGGAAAATGGAGGCTCCCACGACTAGGTCATTTGTAGAGATGTGCAAAGGTACAGTGTTTTAGCTCACCAAAATATTTGTCTCAATGAAAGAACGAGGAGACGCCCCATGGGTCGGTATGACCAAATCACGTCAGAACAGTCCTGCCTGGCTGCCACGTCATCATGCCCATGTCATGTCCATGAAAAGATGCTCAAACCTGGGATCAAAGCCCAAATGTAGGTCTTAGTCTTCTATGTTCCTGAGTACACATTAATTATACTTCTTGCCTGTTCCTGACCATACTAAATACTACTTGTTCTTTGCCTCAATCTTGGTTACATTACTATTGGACTTTGGTTTGTTCAGCCTGTTCTTCAATGCCAAGTTTTCTCCTGCTCCTTTCTTTGCTAGTCCTATTGACCACAAAGTCTGACAAAATTAAAACTTTTTTTTGTAACAACAAAATCTAATTTTTAACAGTGAAAGAGTAGTTTTAATAATAACTGGTAAATAGTAGTTACCACTATGGGACAGTCCGTCAGGGACTGCCTGAAGAAGTACCTGGAGCTGGAGTTTGTTGGCTGTAGCTTCTTCGAGCTGAGCCACAGGAGACTTTGCAGCCTGGGTTTGGTGGATTTTATCAATGCCTCTTGTCTGCATTACCGGGCCCACAACCACAACCCAACTATAGATAATAGCCCAATTAGGGGGCTATTTAAGGCTGCCTCTTCCAGTTGCCTTGCTGGATCATTGGCCAATCTGCCTTGTCTAAACCTTGTGTTCCTGCTCCTAAAACCTTGTGTTCCTGCTCCTGCTCCTGAGACCTTGTCCCTGATCCTGAAATCCTCTCCGTCTGGTTGTGACTCCTTTGGTCTGACAGTTTTCTGCCTTTTTGGATTACGTTTCTCTGCCTTCAACCCTTATTCTTTGGCCTGTCTCAAGGAATTTCTGTTTTTTCTGTCTGCCCCCATTTACACTTGTCTGTAGAGGTCTGTTTTTCTTGCACACTGGCTCCTGTCAGTTTAATCATCAGCTGTTCCTAACACATCCAGTTCCACCTCCAATTCCCAACCAGTGGATGAAACTTTAGCTAGCCAAAGGACTGCAGAATATTTACAAATCTTCAGGGTCCTAAAGTCAGTGAGTAGTCAGAGGAATAGGATAGTGGAAACATCCAAATTATTCAGATATCGTTAATGCATTTGGAATAAAAATTGTCCCTCGCGTCCAAAATTGTCGCACGTCAAAATTATTTTGACGCCCATAGACTTTAATGTGTTTCACACATTTTATCACTAATGATAACTGCGTGTTTAGGGAAACCCTCGCTATAAGTAGTGAGGATCGATTGTCCTCAGTGAACATGTCATCTACAGAAAAGATGGCACTCCTTTATTACTATGACTTAGATCAGGGCTGGGTAAATGAATGCCGAGGGATGTTATGTGGTCTTCTAGGGGATTTTTATCTCCTCCTGCCTTCCGAAGGGTTCCACTGACTATGACACCACCATTTCAATATATTGTGGCCCATGAATATGCCATTTTTCATATGATTCACTAGCTACATGTGAAAAAATGGAGAATGGTGCACTTCACATGTCTTCAAAATCTTGCCAAAAATCATGTTTTTTATTACAGTTTATATATATTTTATATATGTATAAAGACTTCAATTTAATCTTTAAATATTAACTTGATTCCATACTTACTCGATAAGTGAATTATTCCTACTTGTAGTTAATAAGTCACTTTCATTTTGAAAGCACACAAGGGAGTTTCAGAACTGTATTGAGTTTTCCACCATGAAAGATTATAATTCTACAGTATCTCAGCACAAACTTCTAGAAAATGGCAGGCAAGGCCTAAAACATTTACAAGCTAATAAAAAAATAAGCTTTTCTGAAAATTTATGGAAACCGAAGTGACGTTGAAACGCAGCTGAGTTTCAATTGGCCAACATGTTTTACAGTGTTTGTTAAATGGGATTAAGGTTTTACAATCTGCAAAGGCGTAATTATGTGCTTGTGAGAGTGCAGGAGATAAGGGCTGCATAAGAGCTTCTCTTCGGGTGTCAGAAACACTGTAAGGGAGGCATAAAGCATACTACATCATTACAGTGGATATATTGATCTCAGCTGGTCTTGCACAGAGGCATTATAGTGCACATTAACAGATCAGCAGAACAGCTCAAGATCAATCGTTTATTTCTCCCTGTTGATGCATTTAAGTTGTGATATCAAAGATCTACTAATGCATTTTAGCCAGAAGATATACTCAAAGCCAGGATTAAAGTAGGTAATAAAAGCAAAGAGTCCTTGAGATGTGAGTTTTAATATGGAAGTAAGACATCTATTCACTGACCAGTGAGGATTTGCACTTGAGCTTTGTTTCAGGTGTTTATACATAGCACTTCCTTAAAAAACAAACAAAAGAGAAACACAAATAACAGCTGCAAAATCTTGTTAGACTCGGAGAATTTACAGGAGAGGGATAAACAGAAAGAATCCTATGCAGCAAAGTGTTTGTCATTATCAACATTTGATAATAGTATATATATATATATATATATATATATATATATATATATATATATATATATATATATATATTTTGCTGGGGTTTGTAATGATTTAGATGTAGAGTCTTGTGGGTCAGGTACCCACTGGATACCCACAAAGTGGTTGGGTTTCCCAATATGACAGTTTGGGTAGTCCGCCATAACTTGTCTGGGTCCCTGGCCATGTTTTTCCCCTTACTCATCTTATCTGGCTCCAGAGTGATGTCACTTCAGGCTCACTGTGATGTCACTTCCAGTTTCACAGGTCTTGGATAGGAAGGTAAGTTGCTTTTTGTGGGTTGGTTAGTGGGTATGAGTAAGGGGCCTAATTTGTGGCGGATGGAGATCAGGTTGCAGGTCAAGGTCAGGCACGTGTCTGCCAAAAGAGACCCACGCATGACTTCTAGCACGATGTGGCTTGATGCATGTTATTTCATAGTGTATATTGTCATATAGAGCAACCTTCTTTGTCTGAAGCCATTGCAACAGACTTTGGTAACTTGATGTGACCAAAAAACTCTGGTGCAACAGCATGAGCCAAAGACAGTTGCTCCATATGACATAGTACAGTGGGAAATAATACTATATTGTCTAATCACTTAACTGCTACAAATAGTATGAATGTGATGTCCTTAAACCAAATGGGTCACACAATGAGACATGATTGAATGCTCCTAGCCTCTACATAGCATTACCTGAATTTTGGAGCTGTTGCTAATAGCAACTGGCTATTTTACAAAGTATTGTGGTCCAAAGTAGAACTGATGGTGTTTATTAGAATAAACAAGAGCTTGGTGATGAGATTACTGTATATACAGCCCTGTGTTACATAAATATTGTTGTAGGATCTTGAAGTATAACAACAATTAATGAAACTGACTTTCTTCTTCCTCTCTAGCTTCTTCTTCCTCCTCACTAGTTTGCAAAATAGTCATCCCAGACCTAATTACAAATGCAAGACCTTCCTTCAGTGAATGAATTCAACAATGGTATGAGTTACGTGTGAACAGAGCAGGTAGGTTTCTCACTGAAGGACTCTTTTGCATTAAACAAGTCACTGGAATGGATAAACATGGGAAAATTATTACGCAGTACTGTTTTAATAATCAATCTCTTTCCATGCTGGACTACAGATCAAACCATGACTTAACTCTTGATAAAAACTGTTGGAAAACTTGAAGTTGAAGCAACGTATGAGTAGAACAAACTTGCTATTGAAAGAATATGTCCCTTTTACAAGATGATTTATATACTATACAAAAATCTTTGTTTAATGTGGATATTCTGACAACGTTTTATGCTTCTTTAAGAAGCAACCAAATGGGCAGTAACTTCAGAGTAATATTAGTTCAGAAAAGAGAGAGTATTCAATACAATGAATGTACCCAGTTAGGGACATGCAGTAGATAAAGAGAAGTTCCAAGCAGTTGAGAGGTGGAACTGGTGTAATTTAGTGAACAAATAAGACCTATATATTTGTGTGAATTGTAATAAGATATTTGCACAGAAAAGGATTATTTTTACATCATCTTTGATGACAGATGGTGTCTTGGTGATCAGCACAGAATTCAGTTTCAGAACTTTGCTTAACTACCAAACGCAACACCACATACAGAGTACCATATTTCTCACCCACTTAATTCGATCTTGCCCACTCCCACACCTTGTGTATTACTCCCCTCCCTTTAGACTGTATGCCTTTTGTACCAGTATTGATTGTGATGTATGTAACTCCATATGTTCTATGTATATAATTCATGTGATTTAGTTGTATAATCACATTTACTTTACAGTGCTAAGCAATATGTTGGCGCTATATAAATACATGTTAATAATAATAATAATAATAATAATAATAATAATAATAAAGAACACTGTGAAGTTGTGTTTGCATGGAGTTGTTGAGAATATTTTGGAGGCTTGGTGAGTAAACAATAAATGCATTACCTGGTCAAAGCTCATAAAGTCTAACATAATTACATATCTGAGAGGCCAAGGAAAATTGAATAAAAAATTCAATCCAAACAAAGGTCCATTGTATGCAGAATACATGTTTTTGGGAGAATTTGATAGACACTCCATCTTGTATGCTAAAAACTTCTATATTCTCTGCCTTGAGGTGAGATTTCCAATACAGAACTTCTACATCCCATAACAGGGTAGAAATTATAAATACACCCAGGGTCGATTGTTTGAGTAGATGCAGGGCACTCAAATCTGGAAGATGGAATATGAAGGTATGTGGACTCGTCAGTAGTCAACAGTTTCATTGTCAGAAAGAAAGTAGCGATCCCCAACCAGTGACTCATGAGAAACATGTTGCTTGCCAAGTCTTTAAATGCTGCTCTCAATGGCTTCTCAATGGCCTCATGTGCTTATTTTTGGATTTCTGACTTGGAGGTAAGTCTTAGAGGCATAGAGACCATGTGTACTGCCAAACAGACCCACCTGTAGTCATCATAGGGGCTACCAAATAGCCAATCACAGTCCTATGAATTTTTTTCATGCTTGTGCTGCTCCCCAAATTTTTTTATATTTAAATGTGGCTCATGGGTAAAAAGAGGGTTGGGGCCCATACTCTAGAACAGTGATCCCCAACCAGTAGCTCGTGAGCAACATGTTGCTCTCCGACCCCTTGAATGTTGCTCTCAGTGTCCTCAAAGCAGGTACTTATTTTTGAATTCCTATGCTTGGAAGCAAGGTTTAGTTGCATAAAAACTAATTATAGTGCCAAGTAAAGCCTCCTGTCCACAAAGGGACTATAAAATTGCCAATCACAGTCCTTATTTGGCACCCTATGGTACTTTTTCATGCTTGTGTTGCTCCCCAACTCTTTTTACATTTGAATGTGGCTCATAGGTTAAAAAGGTTGGAGACCCCCGCTCTAGAATGTAAACTAAGTTTCAATGGATGGTGCTTACAAGAAGGTAAAGGTTCTGATGCTCTTCGGTATCTATTTGGTAACATCCCTATGTGAAAGTTGAGGAAGTCACAAGCCAACTAGCATAACCTCAGAAAATGCTTTTTATGTTTAAAACATGAAAATGCAAGGACCTAAAATGGGCCTTTTCCACCTGAAACAATAGAAAATGGCACTTACCACTTATTGCAGCTGGGCAGCTATCAGTAATAACCACTTACATTACATTTAAAGTGTACTGACTTACAAGGAACCTGCTTGGTTTTGTTTAGAATGGAATACGTTAGAATAATAAAATCCTATCAGGAAAGCTTCCACATAATATCTGTAGTTTGATTTATGAAAGTTGAAGGAAGAGTAGGCACCTCATCTAAAAAGAAAGTTGTTATCTAATAGCATTTTCAGAATTCACTTTAAAAAATATCAAATTGTAGTCTTAGGGTAGAAATGTAATTAGCCTTAGAGTCGCCAGATATGTTCCACTTTCCATTACCAAACCAAGACAGAATCTATGCATTTTATTCCATTATTACATAGTCGTTATGAGAAGCTTTTTTAAGTAGTAATACGATTATTTGTGCATTTATTTTGCCTTATTGTCATTTAAATGGAAAGTTGTCTGGTTCCACTTCAAGCTAAATTTTAGATGTTGATATAAGATTGTATAATGTAGGATTATATCATCCACAACATGCATATCTTGCCTTTAAATAGAGGCACTTGGCTCATGCAGAAAACAGTGCTGTGCTACATCGGCCACACACATATTCTGATAAACTGTCACTTTCTGCTTTGATAAATGTGTCAATACATAAAATCATGAAATAGATTGAACAGCTGGGAATCCTTCTGAATTCCTCAGCTTGATCTGTAGTAAATCTCTCCCTTGGACTGCTTCATATGTCAAGAAAATGGGTATCATTTTGCACCCATTAAATTGGCATTAGATCTTATCAGCAACATTGCTGCACCCAGTGCATCTAAGCCAGGGGTCCCCAACTGCCGGGCCGCGGACAGTCTTGAACTGCCTCCGAATTGGATGCCGGCACTCCAGAATTGGATGCCGGTGCTCAAGAAGTGGGTGTTTGTGTTTGAATACTGAACTTTGCACACGGTACTGTGTTTGTAAATAAATAAACCCTTTTAACCCTATCCCTTTAAACGTTCTAGAGACCTTTTTACTTCTTCTTCTGCTTTTCTAAAGAGTTCTGCAGAAAAGAAACATATATTTGTAATAAAGCATCATTGGATCACAAGACCTTATAAATCACCAGTGCATATGAAGTAGAAGAAATAAATGAAGACAATTAAGAACCCAACATACATATGCAGGACTATTAGGGACCATGATCTTTAAAGGGGTTGTTCATACAAATGTTTGGTATGATGTAGAGAGTGATATTCTAAGACAATTTGCAATTGGCTTACATGTTTAATTATTTGTGTTTTTTGAGTTACTTAGCTTTTTATTCAGCGTTCTAATTTGCAATTTTAGTACTATGGTTGCTAGGGTCCAAATTACCCTAGCAACCATACATTGATTGGAATAAGAGACTGGAATAGGAGAGGCCTGAATAGAAAGATGAGTAATAAAAAGTAGCAATAACAATATCAGGGCCAGAACTAGGGGTAGGCAGAGTAGGCACGTGCCTAGGGCACAAAGCTAGGGGGGGCAAGCAGGTTCTGTCGCCTACCCCAGTGTTGGACTGGCCCACCGGGATACCAGGAAAACTCCCGGTGGGCCAAGGTGTCAGTGGGCTCTCCTGCTTCTAAACATTTGGCTTATGTCATGGTCATTACCTATTTCTATGAAGAGGCTAAATAGATGGAATAATAGGTTATAATATGTAAAGAAAAGAGAATAGAGGTTGAGTAGGGAAAGGAAGAAAATAATACTTAGAGTGGGCCCCTGGTCTAAAGGTGTTTGGGTGGGCCCTTGGTCCAAGGGTTTTTGGTGGGCTCCTGGTGTCCCAGTCCGACACTGGCCTACCCCCAGTCTGGCTCTCTCTCTCCCCGACTCTCTGTGTTTTTTATCCGTATTTTTCGGCTTTGCGCATGCACGAAAGCTCCAATTCGCCTTGACCGGCTGGATTGCCTAGGGTGCCTGGCTGGCTTGGCTCGGCTCTGAACAATACATTTGTAGCCTTACAGATCACTTGATTTTTAGGTGGGGTCAGTGACCCCCCAATTAAAAGCTGATAAACATTCAGAAGAAGAATGCAAATAATTCAAAAACTATTGAAAGAGAAAATTGAAAACCAATGGAAAAAGTTGCTTAGCCATTCTTTAATTAACATACTAAAAGTTAACTTAAAGGTGAATCACCCTTTTAGCTTTTTTCTTGCTTAACTGTGTTGAGCATACAACTATTAGAACTTATCCAAATAGGAGAAGAATGGAACATCCTTCAAAAAGATTCAGAAGGCTGTCAGCACTAGAAGTAAAATCAGTATATTACCTTTTATCTATGCATATTTTAAGCAAAACTCTTAGCTAAAAGCTATGCTTTAAATATGGTTAGAGTTAGGAACTTCCCCTGCAGGTGTCAGTATCACTTTAAGTATTCTAAATCCCTTTTTGTGGCTTTTTGTTTGGTCATGGAACTCCTTCATGGCTACTAAAACAGTTTGTACATTATACATTAAGCATGTGTTATTATAGACTTAAACAAGACGAGCCAATATGCAAATATCAACTACGGGAAGTATCATCATCTGCATTCTGATTCATTGAAAGCCTTTAAAAATGACCCTAAAAATCCAAAATTGATGTTGCATTATAAACGCTGGTAAATGTAATGTTCTGAGAAAATTCTCCTGCCTGATTTTGTGGAACCGTTTGGAAGAATTACACTTCTTTCTTCGGGGATGAAAAAAAAACCCCCTTAATGATAAGATTAAATAACAGTGAAGCTTTCATGTGCAGACAGTACATTTTCATGTTAATTATTAATAAATGAATTACCAATTAATATTAACAATTTAAAGAAGATTAAACAAAATCCTTTATTAGCAGTTTCTTTAATCCACCTATAATTATGTAGTAGGCTCACTGAACCACTTAAACTCTGAAAAGCCTTAGTACAAACCAGAAGGTAATTGTCTGACACTGAATATAAGAGTAATGGATACAGATGCCGTCCAAGAGTGAATTCTTTTTTTCCTTCCCCTTTTTTTTTTAACTTAACTAATTATATCTATCCTTTAATTGACATTGTGCCTTGTACAGTTATGACAAGATGAAAGAATGAAAAAAAAATCAGATCAATGACTTTCTATAGCCATCTGGTTTCTTATAGTTCAGTTTTTACCTCCAGGCCTTAAGCCAAGTTTTACACAATGTTCTGCTCCCAAGCATGAGTATATGTCACACTGAGACTTTATAGGGCTCATCAGCACTTATTCACTAGGCAGGGAGGATCAAAGGAACTCTAGATGTAAAAGTCTTAAATCAATAGAAAGGACTAGAATTAGGATTTAGTTGTCCAATTTAGTTTTCTTGAAAACGAAATTATAATACATAAAAAATAATATATACAGGGCACATCAATTCAAATGCACCTTACGTCAGCAACACTACAGGTTGGATTTATTATCTGGAAGGCCTGCAACTCTCTTAAGGCATCTTTCCTGTGCGTTAAAGGAGAACTAAAGCATAGCTAAAGAAGTAGCTAGAAATGTTGTACATTATGTTTTTGGCTTCTGTACCAGCCCAAGGCAATCACAGCCATTTAGCAGTAAAGATCTGCATATCCAAAGATGCCCCAGTAGCTCCCCATCTTCTTTTCTGCTAATTCACTGCACATGCTCTGTGCTGCTGTCACTTACTGAGCTACTCATAGAATATAAATGTCACAGTATAAAATTAAGTAATTAACGACCCCTAAGCTTAGCTTCTCAACAGCTGCTCAGAGCCCACTGAGTGTCACAGACACTTTCCAAGATGGTGACCCCCTGTGACAAGTTTGAAGTCCTGGATCATTGCTGCTATTGAGAAGCTGAAACTTTAGGCTGGTGCAATAAATTCACTATATAAAATATAGCATTTTTAGCCATATTCATTTTTAGGGTTTAGTTCTCCTTTAAGAAAAAAAAAACTATTTAAAGTGCATATTTTAATAGGACTCTTTTACCATCCATATGTATTGATGCTCATATAGTTACTGTCAAGTACAAGGTACTGTCTTCTTACACACAAAACCCAAATTTGGCAAAAATGATGAATAGGCCACAAAAACAGGGGTGGTCAAAAGTTTTCGATGTGCTACACTTGGCAATTTTTTTTGTCTCTCTTTCTGTTTCCAAAATGTTGGGAGGTATGCCATTGTAGTGAGCAAAACATATGTGAAATTACAAATTTAACCCAAAGCTTACAACGATTTTTGCTTTAATATATAGAGCACAGGGAAGTAAGAAAGAGAATGGACCTTGATGCAGCACGTGAGCTTACATATTTTATTACAAAGTATGGTACAGGTATGGGATCCGTTATCCAGAAACCCATTATCCAGAAACCCCCGAATTGCGGAATGGCCCCATAGACACCATTTTATCCTAATAATCTAAGTTTTTGAAAATGATTTCCTTTTTTTATGTTATAATAAAACAGTAGCTTGTACTTGATCCAAACTGAGATATAATTAATCCTTATTGGAAGCAAAACCAGCCTATTTGGGTTTATTTAATGTTTACATGATTTTCTAGTAGACTTAATGGATGAAGATCCAAATTACAGAAAGATCCGTTATCTGGAAATCCTTAGGTCCTGATCATTCTGGATAACAGGTCCCATACCTGTACTATACACCAACAATTATTTTTAAAGGCAGAAATTGTGTGAAGGCAATCATTCTCCCCTTTTTTGTGTAACATAGTACATAGTAACATAGTAAGTAAGGTTAAAAAAAGACACATGTCCATCAAGTTCAACCTTTTAGTTTTTTTTTTTTTTAATCTGGGGTGCAACTAAATACGGGCAGAATACTACTTTCCCTAGTATCTGTGTAGTAATGATGTAGTAAAAAAGTAATCACAAGAATACAGATCAATGCTTACACACTTGTATTTATTGTTTGGTATACAAGTGTAGGGAAAGTCTTCTAGATGTGTACACTCACTTACCATACCACTTATTCTGCCTGTATTTCGTTGCACCAAATTGAGACTGGAAGTGGGTATACTTACATTGTAACAAGCACTTCTTTTTTTATTCTTGGATATCTGGCTGTCTAACTATTACGCCACTGTATTTCCTCTATCTATAACTTTTATTATAAGCCTCTGGCGTTGGCGCTATATAAATAAATGATGATGATGTGGTGGCCTTGGCCAAAGGTTGACACTCAAAAGGCATTTGAACTGAAAAAGTTCACCACAGTAGAACACCGTTCTTATAGGATTACTGAGTATCACTGACACAATATTAAAAATGGCAAACTATTGCCTTATATCAGCAAGTACTATGAGTAAAGTCCAGGTTATGTGATTGTTGAGAGTTTTCTTGGGGTGAAAATCACCAAGCCTGGATGAAACCACAGCAATTCTTGTTGTAGTCCAAGTGAAGCAACTTGTGGCATTTGCTAATGTTTTGTATGTTTAGTACAGGTATGTGAAACCCATTATCCAGAATGCTCCAAATGATGGAAAGGCCGACTCTATTTTATCCTAATAATCCAAATGTTTAAAAATGATTTCCTTTTTCTTTGTAATAATCAGTAGTTTGTTCTTTGTTTCAAACTAAGATATAATTAATCCTTATTGGAAGCAAAACCAGCCTATTGGATTTATTTAATGTTTACATAATTTTCTAGTAGACTTAAGGTACGAAGATCCAAATTACGGAAAGATCCATTATCCGCAAAACCCCAGCATTCTGGATAACAGGTCCAATACCTGTAGTGACAATCACAAGGCCACGTGTAACAAAGCCCCCCTTATTTGCATGGGCATTTAGTGCACATATTTCATTTAAAAACAGGTGAGAAAACTTTAGGAAAAACATCTCCAGATTCAGATCTAAAGTCCTCCACTAGGGAAATTGAATCTGAAGTTTCTTATCAGAATTAATCTGTCCTATTATGATGCAAAGTTCTTGTGGACCTCTGGGATTAAATGTAGAACGTAAAATGTCAAAGCAGATGAATACAAATCTATTTTATTCTCCTGCAGCTCAGTATGAAATGATAGGTAAAAGATTATGCAAAACCAGTCTGAAAAAGGCCCAAAAATATCTTATCTATCAGAAACACATTTTTGGTGTCTGAGGATCAAATTAAAAAGTAAATCTGATTGCTAAATATTTTTTTTTTGAATGACAGTAAATGTCTAAATACCGAGAATTAAAATGCTCAAGAATGCTGCAACTTCTCCTACCGAAAGAGCAAACAGCATCTGAATAAATTTCCTACGACTCCCACTAGTTTGCATTGGTAATTTGTCAATCTGATGATGTTAAAGCTGCATGGTAAACTAATTAATTTCACTCCTTTTTGACAGACTGCTTAAATCAGCTTAGAAATGCCACAGCTGAATGAACCCATCTTAGAGTTTATGATTGCTTTCTTCTTCAGGCCCAGTTCACATGCCAAGAGAAACTAAGACAGCGTGGTATATGCCACTTAATTAAAAGTGAGAGAACTCGTCTTAAATGGTACAGGCCTTCACATCACTGGGTCTAGGCTACAGAGAATGAGTGGAAACAGCAGGAATGTCAGATTAAAGGTAATTTGTGCTAATGATTAGGAGGACTGATTATTTTGTTTTCTTTTAGGTTAATTTGCAGGCCAAACACTTCAACCTCTTTCATCTGAATGGGTTCTACTATCTTTCTTTATTATTTTAGACAATTATATGTAGTTATTAATCAGCCTTAGACATGAGGGCATCACTAAATCTTATTATAAATAATATAACTAATAATAAAATAAGTCACCTGCAGTCTTGCAAGCTTGAGTGCAGTAATTATCAATCTAATAATCAATGTTTATTCTGATAAGGTTTAATACTTGTTTAATACTAGTTCTTGCACACTAGTGTTCGTTTCAACAGTTAGAAAGGTTGGATAAAAGAAGCGTCTACCTTGTTAGAAGAATTTAATTCTGCACGAATAAGCCGCAATAATGGTCTGTGGTTGGAATCTGACCAGCATACTGCCCTGACTGTCCTTTAAAAGCCAGTGGGTAAGCTTCAGCTTTGAGGGTATTGTAAATGAAAATGTTAGGAGTGATCCTTGGATTTTAAGAGTGATTCTTGATCCTTGTCGGAGGAATCCTGCTTAGAAATGACAATGATATCTACTCAAGAATGGCCAACAATGATTTCCTTGTGGATCCACTTTCCTTGAGGATCTGATTAGCATACTTCCCTGTCTGTGCTTTAAAATCCAGTAAGTAAATCTCATCCTTAGGGGTGCTCCTGGGTTATTTTTCCCGGAAAACCTTCTCATTACATATGAATGAGGAAAGTATCTCCTCAACCAAAATTCTTTTCTTGAAGGGCAGAATGGAAAATGTTTTGTTTTGTGTTTGAATTCTATAGTTGCTTACCTGTTGGAGTATCATAATCCTTTTAAGACAAAGGGTTATGACTTGATGTAATTGTGGAGTGGGATATCAAATGTAGTTGCACCAACAACCACACTGCAGCAACCAATTGTATACTGCCAAGTCAATTCAACAGGAATAAAAAGAGTAGAAAAATTATTTCAGGCACTGTATTATTACAAACATGATTTTGACAAACTAACAATCTGCGTGTCACGGTCGGCACCCAACACCAGAACAAATGCCAAGCACCCTGGTCTCGGCTCGTGCTTCACCTGTAGTGTGACCTCCTTTGGCCTCGGGAGGAGCCCTCAGCTACTTGGATGCCACCAGGACTTAAACGAGAGGTGCAAGGCTAGAGGTTCTGGATAGGCAGAGGGGCACAATTGATAGCAAGAGTCTTTGGGCAGAAGGTCGTAGTACAAGGCGTTCGGCAATAGAGTAGTCAGATCAGGCTGGGTCGAGGCAGGCAGAGAATAAGCATAGTCAGGCAGGCAAGGGTCAAACCAGGAAGTCAATCAGAGGGTTAAACAGAATCGGAGTCGGTAAACAGGCAAGGGTCAGGATACAGAGAGTAGAATCGTCAAAGCCAGGCAGGAGTTAAAACGGGTATCAGAATCAGAGTACAAAATACAGAAGCTTCAAAAGCACAAAGCACCAGGAACAAGATCCTATAACGGGCAAAGGTTCTACACATGAATGTCCCTTTTAAACATTTGAATTTTGCGTTGATTGCACGCTGACGTCATGACGCCAGTGCGCATGCGCCTTTAAATAGAGGAGACGCGCGGCAGGTGCACCTTAGAGAGACACACTGAGGAGGAAGACTTGCGTGGTGGGTGTCCCCACCGAGGGAGCGGCAGGCGTTCCTGCCGTCCCCCCACTTGACCACCAGGGTTAGTAACCTTTATTACACTCGGTGGCTAAGTGGCAGATTCAATGTTGAGAAATGCAAAATCAAGCGCTTGGGAAGTAAAAATATACAAGCCAATTATACCCTCCCTCATGGAAAAGGACCTTGGAATCCTTGTAGATGGCAAACTTGGATGTACTGTAATAAGCAATGCCAGTCAGCAGCTGCAAGGGCAAACAATATCTTAAGCTGTATTAAAAGGGGCATGGGAGGGGGAGGTAATCTTCCACTTTACAAAGTACCAGTAAGCCCCCTAGAATATGCAGTACAGTTTTGGTCTCCATTGCTCAATATGGATTGGAGAGGGTACAGAGAAGGGCAACTAAGCTGGAAAAAGTATGGAAAGTTTAGCTATGAGGAAAGATTAGCCAAATTGGGTTGTTCACGCTGGAGAAGAGGCGCTTGATGGGTGATATGATAACTATGTATAAATATATAAGGGGATCATATAATAATCTCTCTAATGCTTTATTTACCAGTAGGTCTTTCCAGCTGACATAGGGCACCCATTCCGATTAGAAGAAAAGAGGTTCCACCTAAATATTCAGAAAGGGTTTTTTACAGTGAAGTTTTGGAATCTCTCCCTGAACTAGTCGTACAGGCTGATACATTAGCAGTGTCGGACTGGGACACCACCAAAAAGCCTTAGACCAGGGGCCCACCCAAAAACCTTTAGACCAGGGGCCCACTCTAAGTATTATTTTCTTCCTCTGCTCACTCAACCTCTATTCTCCTATTCTATTTCATTTACATACTATAACCTATTATTCTATCTATTTAGCCTCTTTTTACTCATAGAAATAGGGAATGGTCATGAAATAGGCCAAATGTTTAGAAGCAGGAGGGCCCACTGACACCTGGGCCCATCGGCAGTTTTCCTGGTATCCCTGGGACACTGTAAATTAGATAGCTTTAAAAAGGGGTTGGATGGCTTTTTAGCAAGTGAGGGAATACAGGGTTATGGAAGATAGCTCATAGTACAAGTTGATCCAGGGACTGGTCTGATTTTGGAGTCAGGAAGTAATTTTCCCCCTATATATAGACATAAAAAGTTGAACTTGATGGATGGGTGTTTTTTAAACCAAATGTACAATTTTACAATATTTATGTTCATGTTTCCCAAGAACTGTGAAGAAAATGGGATTGACTCAATATAGATGACAGTCACCTTAAAGGAGAAACAAACCCTTTACCAAAAAAAAACCCTACACCCCACCCCACATAGACCTCCCTATCTCCTCCCCCCCAAGCCTAGCTGCCCATGCCTATCTTTTAACTTACCCCTTGGTGCGGAGTTACAGCATCAGAGTTCACCACAGCCATCTTCCGGTTCTTCGGTAAGCTGAGATGGAGACCGGCAAAGCAGGGCATGTGCAGTTGGAGCAATTTCCTGGTTTGCGGCAACTACGCATGTGCCAAAATGGACAGAAATTTCCGAAGTGCCTGAAGAAGACACGAAGACCCGGCAGATGGTTGCGGTGAACTCCGATGCTATGACTCTGCACTGAGGGATAAGTAAAAAGTTAGGGCCAGCTAGGCTGGGGTGGGGGTGGTAGGGTTTTTATGGTAAAGGGTCTGTTTCTCCTTTAATACAGGCCAACACAGTTCATTGATTGATATAAGGAAACTGTCTGTGTACTTAGCATTGCATTAATTGATTAACATTACCATGTGGGAAGAAGAAACATGCATTGAAGTGATCTATTGAGTTCCTCATATTACACCAGCAGAATTAACAAACAATGTTCACAATAAGCAATCACTGATACTAAATGAAACTCATAAATTCAAGTATACAGATTCAATGAATTAAATACTGGAATGTTTTGAAAGCTCTATGCATCGATGTAAAATGGAATCATCTGTGTAACAATAGTCATGCCTATTTCATTGTCTGTGACCTTGCATAATATAAAGACATTAGAAATGGTTTTAGGAAACCTTGAACCAGCCCAATATAATCTCTGCCTCACTAACAGTATCCAGATCAGGGAAATATTGTATAGAGAAATCAATCCTTGTCATGGGACTAGATTTATTTGGAAGACCCTATTGCATTCTAGTTCACTGCTCACCAGTTCATCCTGTTACTTAATATGTGTCCGTAACCTCCTGAATACTAAATCCACTGTTTCACTTAGGGACGGATTTATTAAACCACAACTTTTTTCAGGTCGGGCTTTATGGTGCCAAAAATCCGAAAAAGCTGCAGGAGAAAAAGGGCAACTTTTCCAGGATTTATTATGTGACAAAACTGCGACAATTCCGAATCTGAAAATGCTCCAGCTAAATCCTGTCAAAATGTAGAACTTGAACATCTTTCTTTAATTCATGTTTTTAGAGGTTTTCTAAATTTTTGACGCTGGCTTTTGTGTGTCAATACAGAAAAGTTGCAGTTACTGTGCAACAAAAGTCGGAAAGGTCACAGGTTTGGTGCTTTTTCAGTTCCGAACTTTTAATAAATTTCATGGCACTCATTGATCTTATAGAAAGGGAGTTTAGTCGTAGTTTCAAAAACCTCTAAAACCACTAAAGTGAGACTGTTGATAAATAGGCCTCTTACCTTTTGCAGCCAAGCAATATTTTGAAGAATCTTCCTTCTTAATTTATCAAAATTTTCAATTTCCCCACTTTCCTATTTTCCAATTCAATCCTATTTTAACAGTATATTTATTAAATGGTCAACTCTAAATTTCACCTATTGATAAATATGATATTAAGGGGGTTATTTACTAAAATTTTCATTCATCTCATATTAAAACAAAAAGCTCAACCAGACTCCCATGCCCAATTTTAGCTTATTTATTAATAAAATAACTTGAATTAATTATGAAAAAACTTGATAAAACTGTACAAAAACTTAAATCGTATGAATTTTTCAGGGTTTTTTTCCTGAAATATTTCATATGTATGATTGTTTGGTGTAGTTTTATAAAGGGTCCCTTTTTTTTACCCACAGTGCAACTTTTAACCCCACAGTTCCAGTGCCATTGCAGCTAAGGGCTGAGTTGAGTCCACCGCAATTGCACTTGATGTGTCCTTGGGTTGGGGTTGTCACCAGTTTTAGGAAGGACTGTCTGGGTGAAAACCATGTATCAGGATATCCAAATTTGGAAATTCGAACAGGACATTGAAGTTGATGACATAACCCCACCCATGACACAACCGAATCGTCCCAGACATCACACAACCTGCCCCAAAATCATATGTCCAGCCCCCTACGTCGCCCGTCCCACCCCATGCCTGGAGTTCATCTATGAAAAAGATGGCAACCCTACTGAGGGTCCATAATTGAACAGCATCTATTTGTAAAGCTTTAAATATATGCCTCAGTGATACTTCAGATTTTGGAATCTATGGTACTTATTTGTATAGAAAATGTTGTGATGTTATATACATGTAAACAAGAAAGCGTGGTTGGAGAGTTTTTTTTTAACATTTGACATGAGAGACTAATATAGATTTCTCTTTCACAATATTTGTTCTTTAAATATATTTTGTCTCATGCTTCCATCCTTTTAAATGTAATACTCCCAGCTCCCTTGCCCATCTGCCCCACCAGTTTTTGGCTGAGAACTAATCTAGGCTGCCAGCTTGCATGATCACCGAAGGATGGCATTTTGGCACAGTGTATATGCAGGTTTTGCTTATGAATTTATGCAAACTAGCACTACATAGCATATTTTATCTAAATTTTTCTCCCATTATATTTTTTTTACTTTAGTGCTGTCTCATTCTGTGTCCCTCATTCTTTGCTTTCACGAGTCTCTCATTTCATCTTAACCTTTCATTGCTCCCACTTTCTCTTCTTTGTATTTCTTTTTTCCATCTCCCTTTTACTTTCCTCTTAATTCTTCCTTTCGGTACTACTTATACTCCCTGCACTTTTAACATGGGCTCCCCTATAATCTGTCTATAATTTCCCACCTTGTACCCCCACTTCTCAACTCAGGCTCAACCCCCCCAAGTTTGAGAAGGGCTTTATGAACCCACACCTGTTTCTTTCCAGATGACATCACAAATAAAATAAGATAGCCATGAGATTCTTCAGAAATAAGTCACATGTGTCAGTTTGATACAGTTTCCAATGAAGAAAAAAATGCTAAAATATTCACTACAATTGTAAACTAAACATTTAGCAAATACTAGTATATAACCTATACCTATTTGCACCACTTTTGTGCTACTATTTTTATGTCAGAATACTTTACTCTGGGAATTTGTGGTGTTATATACTTGACCACCATCACTTACAGATACTAGCTGTCTAAGTAGTGATGGGCGAATTTGCGCCGTTTTTGAATTTCCAGAGAAATTCGCGAAACAGGTTTTTTGCCGCCGGTGGCCGTTTTTGATGCCTGTGTCCGTTTTTTTGATGCCGGCTACAATTTTTTTTGACGCCGGCAAATTTTCCCCAGCAAATTTTCGCGCCCGTTTGCCGAATTTATTTGCTGGCGGCGAATCTCGCAAATTCGCCGTGAATTCACGCCTGTCAAATAAATTCGCCCATCACTATGTCTAAGCATTTGACCATGTTTCCAGTCTAGCCTTTTGGCATAACAAATGATTACTAATGTCCAATGCCAAAAATTACCCTTGTTAAAGGGGAATTATTGCGAAAATGAAAATTTCATATAAGCTTCAGCATACTGAAATAAGAAACTTTCTAAATACAGTCAATTAAAAATTCTGTACTGTTTCTGAATTCAAGTTCATCTTCACTATTCCTCTCTCAGCATCTGTTTCTCTTCATTCTGTCTTCATGCAGCAGTTGGGTGTCAGATAATCATTTACAGTTAGATTCAATATATCATGGTCCTATACTTCTCATTTTCCAGTCTCATATTCAAGTCAAGGCATGGTTGCTAGGGTAATTTGGACTTGCAACCTGGAGAGCTGCTGAATAAAAAGCTAAATAACTCTAAAACCAGGAATAATAAAAAACGAAAATCAATGGCAAATTGTCTCAGAATATCACTATCTACATCATACTAATAGTTAATTTAAAGGTGAACAACCCCTTTAACACCTGCTCTAGGGAGGAATTATTGTGAGAGTTGTGCTTATGCACCTAGCAAAGCACATGTTAAAGCTGTTATTGATGCTATGTGCTGGCAGTGACACCATGGGGCCGATTCACTAAATTCGAGTGAAGGATTCGAAGTAAAAAAACGTCGAATTTCTAAGTGTTTTTTGGGCTACTTCGACCATCGAATGGGCTACTTCCAACCTTCGACTACGACTACGACTTCGAATCGAAGGATTCAAACTAAAAATCGTTCGACTATTCAACCATTCGATAGTCGAAGTACTGTCTCTTTAAAAAAAACTTCGACCCCCTAGTTCGGCAGATAAAAGCTACCGAAGTCAATGTTAGCCTATGGGGAAGGTCCCCATAGGCTTGCCTAAGTTTTTTTGATCGAAGGATATTCCTTCGATCGTTGGATTAAAATCCTTTGAATCGTTCGATTCGAAGGATTTAATCGTTCGATCGAATGAATAATCCTTCGATCGTTCGATCGAGTTTTCTGTGCTAAATCCTTTGACTTCGATATTCGAAGTTGAAGGATTTCAATTCCTAGTCGAATATCGAGGGTTAATTAACCCTCGATATTCGACCCTTGATAAATCTGCCCCCATATGTTGAGAAATTCAGTGAGAAAATCTGCAACTAATATGCAGCTTGCCAAAGCAGAAACTAATTTGTCATTCAAATATAAGGTACGTGCTACTTTGCGGACATGATGGAATTCTTGGGAACAAAAACCTACAGTATGTTGCTTTTGGGTAAAAAACATGGCAATATGGGACAGATTTATCAAGGGTCGACTTTCTAGATGATGGGTGTTTTTTTGTACTTACACGTAAAGAAACAGATCCGCACACACTCGAGTTTATGCAGTCGGGGAGTAGACCCCTTTTATTTTGCCACCAAACACATCAACGTTTCGGGGGGAACGCCCTCCCTTCATCAGGATGTTTTTTTGAACTCCCATAACTTTGAATAAAAAAAGACCGAAATGTATTAAAAAAAATAGAAGTTTTTAATTTTGAGTGAATAGACTGTATTCAAATCAAAGTTTTAGCACATTCGATCGAATTCAAATCGAATGATTTTCCCCAAAGAACTTTGATTTTTCAAAGTCCACCAAATGACTCCAAATAGGTTCTAGGAGGTTCCCCATATTCTAAAGCAGGAATTCGTCAGGTTTTAGATGGCGAATGGTCGAAGTCAAAGTTTTGAAGAGGCAGTACATACAAATTTTGATATTCGAATAATCAAATTTTATTCAAATTCAAATTGAATTTTGATCCATTCGATAGTCGAAGTACACAAAAAAAGCTCTTGATAAATCTGCCCATATGTGTCCAAATTTTTCGCATTACTCTGGCTTAGTAAATGAGTCTTCAAAAAAAAAAAAGAGCAGAGGAGCAGGGAAAATAATATTACATGGTAATGAGGCAGATAAATACAAAGGCTTCCTAATTAATAGGCATCGCGGCCAAGACGCTAACAGATGTTTAATCACAAGATTGGGATAATGGACTTGGGCACACACCAACATATATCTTGATTAGTTATAACTGGTGATTTGACCTTTTTAAATTTATTTATGATGCTGTTACTCACATTTCAGTAATTACAGACATTTTTACTTTGGTGTTTGGTAAACCCAAGGGTTTGCAGTGGCAGTCTATACTCAACTGGACAAAGGAAAACTATTGTTTTAGGAAAACAATTCTAAGCAAGGACATTTGAAGGTTTGGCAAATGCTAGAGAAAGAGAGATTTTGCAAGAAACACAGTGAAATAATGATTTTATAATGTGTTGCAAATATTAGGCACAGGTTTGTTCAACAGGCAATGACCTTGAGTGCAATACATGCAAGGGACTGCTTACAACAAACCAAACAGTGACTCAAAATATTTTTTAATCTGGGTATTCATATAAGTAGGTTATTCTTACAACATCATTGTAAATGTAATCACAATTCAAAAGTATCACTTGGGGGCAGATTTATTAAGGTTCGAGTTGTTTTTTCCACGAAAATTTGAGTTTTCGAGTATTTTATGGTCAAAACTCACATATTCAGGTTAAAAAAAACATCAATCATTCAAGTTTTAAAGAAAAAACTTGAAAATTCAAGATTTATTATACCCTGACCCTGGAAATAGCTTAAATCCAAAAATACACAACCGAAAAGCTGACAAGGTTCCATAGAAGTAAATGGCAGAGGTCCATTTGAACCATTTGAAGAGGTTAAAAACCCTTTTTCGGAGGGTTTTGCTTAAAAAACTCGTTTTGAGTTTTTTTTTGCTGAAAACTCGATCAATTTTAGTTTTTGGGTTATGGGACATGCAAGTTTTTTCTTAAAATTCCAGAAATGATTGCTGTGTCCCTCAACAGAGGGACACAGCAATCATTTTTAAAAAAAGGAAATCATTTTTAAAAATTTGATTATAATGGAGTCTATGGGTGATGGCCTTTCCATAATTTGGAGCTCTCTGGATAATGGGTTTCCAGATAACGGATCTCATACCTGTATATGTTTATGGTAGGGAATTCTAATACACAGGTATTATCCAGAATGCTCGGGACCGGGGTTTTTTTTGGATAAGGGGTATATCCATAATTCAAATCACCATACCTAATGTCTGCTAAAAAATCAGTTAAACATTAAATAAACCCAATAGGATTATTTTGCCACCAGAAAGGATTAAGTATATCCTATCTGAAATCACATACAAGGTACTGTTTTATTATTACAGAGAAAAAGCAATTATTTGCTTAAAATGGAGTCTATGGCAGATGGGATTGCCATAATTCAGAGCTTTCTGGATAAGGGGTTTCTGGAGAGTGGATAAAAAAAAATCAAAATTCTATTTTTTTCAGGTTTCTTCTATTAAAAAAATCTAAAACTTTCCAAACTCAAATGTGCAAAAAACAACTCGAAAGCAGCAAAATTATATTGTAATCATCATTTTCCAGTAAAGTTCGAGACTGGCAAAAGTCAAATCTCAAAAACTAGCTTGAGTTTTGCTAATATAACTCCCACTTCTATACAAACTTGCCAGCTTTTAGATGCATCGTTTTTAAAATAAAAGTTTCGTAAACTTGAATTTGAATTGGCAATTTTTGTGGCAAAAAACCCAAACCGAGGTAAAGTCGTTTTGTAAAATGTTGATAAATCTGCCCCTTAGTATTCTCAATTCGTTTAATTTTGCACATAATTAATTGTAGAAGCCATTGTAATGGATTCTTTTTCCCCCATTTTTTATTTCAATTAGGTTTCTTAACCTCACAGTATTTATGTATTTTGTTTAACCTTTGTTCATTGTTTCAGCTGACACTGACAAAATGCAGTATCTCTGCCTATCAAAGCAATGTCTTATTTTCCTTTAGTTCTTGGAAACAAGAAATTGCAACCGTGTCATTCATTGGTGTTGCATTTTCAAATACATGGAATTCAAGAAATCCTGTCTTGTCATTTGTCTGAAAAGCAGACATGCAACTCGAGCACATCAATTGATATCTACATTATGATTTCTGTTGGCATCTGTTTCATGTTCCTGGTCTTTGGAAATCAATGGAATTTGCTGTGTTTTTTGCATTTGTTTGTAAATTGAACAACTGTCTAGATATTGTTACAACATTGCTTTGTTCATGTGACAGATATCCAGATAACTACACGAGTGCTTGGAAATAGTACAGATCCATCTTGATAGGAGATACAGTTATCTTTCACTCAACCAAACTATATTTTTGTTCCCTCTTTTCGCATTCCTTTGATGGAGAACAAAAACGTGTTAAAAGCATCTTTTGTAAGAACTTATCAACAGTGTTCACAAAAAAATAAACTGAAAAAGTTTTGCAGATACAGTAGATTCACTAAACACTGAAATAACAGCAATCTTGTTTCAGGATCTTGTTTCAGATATTGAACACCTAGGGGCATATTTATCATAACAACAAAGTGGTCATAATTGCTATTAAAGTGGACCTGTCACCGAGACACACAAAGCTGTATAATAAAAGTCCTTTTTAAATTAAACATGAAATCCAATTTTTATTTTTTATTAAAGCATTCATAGCTGTTGTAAGCTCATTTAAAAATCTCAGCTGTCAATCAAATATTGTCTGCCCCTCCTCTATGTCATGTTCGGCACCCTATATCCAGAACCCAAGCTAAGCTCCCTGGTCACGGCTCTCACTTCTGCCTATAACCGCCGCCTTTCACCTCGGGAGGAGCCCTTGGCTAATCGGATGCCGCCAGGTCTTATTTGAGAGAGGAGCAAAGCTAACGGTTCTGGACGAGCAAAAGGACACAATCGTCTCAGCAGGATACTGGAAGGAAGAACACCACCAGAAACAGGCAGGCTGGGCCAGCACAAGCAGAGAATCATCAGACAGGCCGGAATCAGGATAGGAGAACGTAGAATAGTCAGTGGACAGGCAAAGGTCGGCTTGGAGAGGTCAGAGTAGTCACAAGCAGGCAGGACCAGGATTGGAGAGGTCAGAGTAGAAAAGCAGGCAGGCAAGGGTCAATACACAGAATAACAGGCAGGATTCTCAAAGGAAAGAACACCCAGAAACAAGCTAATTGAACCTAACAACGGGCAATTAATTGAATACTGAATTCCCCATTTATACTATTTGAATTTCTCGCTCTAGCGTGTGATGTCATCACGCTGGCGCACAAACCCGGGCATCCCCACATGCCCAGGAGGAAGCCTCTGGACCACCAGGGTAAGCGTTAACCACTAGACCACCCGGGTAACTGTTCCTTACAATTACTTTCACTTTCTATTCAGCACTAGATGTCACTGCTCTCCAGACATTCCCCCAGTTCTCTTCACCATTTAATTGTGTAGCCAGTGCATGGGGATGGACATCAGGTCCCCCATTCTGGTGCACTAACAAGATTCTGAGATGATGCAAGGCTTGCCTTAATAACAGTGTCCACAAAATGCCTGCTTGTTATAATTATGAATTCCCAAACCAAAGGAAACAAAATTCAAATAATTTATATTGTGTAATTAAAGTTTATCTTCCTTGATATATTTGATAAAATATGATTTTGAATATTTTTTTGGGGTGACGGTTCCCCTTTAAACGAAAAGTGAGGCTTTTTCCACGGCTGTTTTTCCATGTGGTTTTGTGCATACTTTGGTACAATTGAATGGGTTAATAAAGATCGGCCTGAAAAAATACTAAAATACTCAATGGTCACCGTACATGAATGTTGAAGATGCACTTTCTATTGACTTTGTTTGAACTGTTACAGGTTTTTGATGTCAACATTACAAAATCTCAAAAAAATGTTTGTTAAAAAATTGCAGATGTTAGTAAAACTCTCCCATAAGTGTTTATGGCCTTAAAGTTAAAGTGAAATTTGCAAACTGTTTGGCTTGTTATATGAATCTTTGCTCTATTAGATTACTATTTAGTAACAAAAAAAACAAATTTTCCTACTTTTTTAATGTTGAAGAAACACTTTCCATTGACTTCTATTGAATTGTTACAGGTTTTACATGTCAGCAATATTAAATCTCAAAAAAATTTGATTAAAAATTGGCAAAAATTAGTAAAACCCTCCCAATATGTGTTTAAGATCTTAAAGGGGAACTATCACGAAAATGAAATAAAATAAGAATGAAATAAGAAACTTTCTAAATATGATCAATTAAATATTCTGCATAGTTTCTGAAATAATCAAGTTTATCTTCACTATCCCTTTCACAGTATCTGTTTCTCTCCATTCTGTCTTCTTGGAGTTGGGTGTCAGATATTCATTGACAGTTAGATCCAATATATCTTATAGGGGGGCTTCCTTTCCTAGCAGATGTATTAGATCTCACTCAAATAACTGATTCCAGTACAATCAAAATCTAAAAAAATAACTGCCTTTTGCACAAATTCTGCATGTAGAGAGACATGATCTCTGGGGATTTTAATAGAGTGAGCTCTAATACATCTTCTAGGCAAAAGGAGCCCCCTTTAAGATATATTGGATCTGACTGTCAATGATTATCTCACACTCAACTGCTGCATGAAGACAGAATGAAGAGTAAAAGATGCTGAGAGAGGGATAGTGAATATAAACTTGATTGTTTCAGAAACCCTATAGAATTTTTGATTATATTTAGAAAACTTCTTATTTCAGTATGCTGAAGCTTATATTAATTTTTTTATTTTCATGATAGTTCCCCTTTAAAGATAGGGACAGATTTATCAAAATTTAAGTTTAAAGCATAATAAATAAAAACACACCCATGTTCTTTTCATTCCGAAGGGATTTTTAGGACTGTATTTATTAAATGGTGAGTTCTAAGTTTCACCCATTGAATATACAGTAACTCTAAAAACCCCATAGGAATGAATAGAACGTGGGTGAGTTTTTATTTATTAAGTTCTAAACTCACATTTTGATAAATGTTCCCCTTAATTTGAAACTGTTTGGGTTGTTAAATGGCTCTTTGCACTATTACATTACTATGTATTTTAATTTGTTGATTCTGCAGTTTTTTTAATTTACATTTTTTTGATAAGCTTTCCTCAAATTCTGTTTGCTTCAGCCTGGTCATGCCAAGTCTTCAAGCCAAAATTAACACCATTAATCCTGCACAAGGTCACCAAACATATGTAGCCTATCATATAAAACATTTAAAAAAAAAACCAGAACTCACAATATGATGCAATTAAAATGTATAATACATTTATTTTTTATTCATTGCTGGGTCTTTTTGAATTTGTATATCTATATATATATATATATTTATATATTTAGTTACACCTTTTTTTTTTT
Source organism: Xenopus petersii (assembly GCA_038501925.1). Taxonomy (NCBI): domain Eukaryota; kingdom Metazoa; phylum Chordata; class Amphibia; order Anura; family Pipidae; genus Xenopus; species Xenopus petersii. Next base: position 122,844,991 of record CM076684.1, on the reverse strand, counting down.
ATCTCATTAACAAGAGATAATGAGCTCTGTCTAAACAAACCGGTAGATGCAGTCTTTCTGAGGCTTTGAGATAAATTGAAGATTATTATATAGAGGGTTTGGTAATTTTTACACTCACTTCTCCTCTGCAACAGTGGCTCGACAGAACCAGGAAAGGATAAGTGAAAGTGGTTTAATTTTATTGTCTGGTGCAAGAAATAATACACAAATATTTATAAAGAAAAATCAAGGATTTCAATTAGCACACAACTATTGCAGGAGGATTCCAAAAATCTGAGGGACAACTGAAACACAACGTTACACTGATTATCCCTAATATATAACTTACTCTGTAGTAGAAAATTAAGTTAGTAATCAGAGGAATGTCTTCTGATTATTGCTTAGAACTCAACATGCCAACATCAGATAACTTCACTGTTTATTTCATTCAAAATTTTCAGCTATATCATAGAATATCAATACTGATGACCAAGAGGCTGAGTTATCAAAAAATCGAGTTTCCATTTTAAGACTCTTTACACTCGTATTGAGCCCTAGCAACTGGATGAAGACAGGGGTTTGTTGTCCAAATTAGGAAGACCGGACAGGACTCTCTGAGATTGACACAGCGATTGGTCAATCTCTGATCACCATGTCATTGCCCCAACCAATGACGGCACCAACTTTGGCAACCCTATTTAGGCTAATAATATGAAAAATAGAAAAAGAGAAATATGAACAATTTTACAGTCATTTGTATTGAGGGTTTACATTTGTTTTAAAGCAACTGAAATCATAAACCTGTGGCCCTCAGCTCTCTAAAATTCATGACCTAAACTTAAACACCAAAGAAAGAGGACTGAGCAATGAGAATTCTGGCTCAGCATTACATCCACATTTTGGCTTCCATTAAAGAAGAACTAAACCCTAAAAATTAATATGGCTAAAAATGCCATATTTTATATACTGGGCTTATTGCACCAGCCTAAAGTTTCAGCTTGTCAATAGCAGCAATGATCCAGGACTTCAAACTTGTCACAGGGGGTCACCATCTTGGAAAGTGTCTGTGACACTCACATGCTCAGTGGGCTCTGAGCAGCTGTTGAGAAGCTTAACGGTCGTCACAAATTATCAAGCAGAAAATTAGGTTGGCCTGTGATATAAGATGATTCTACAGGGCTGATTATTAAATTCTGATGCTAGTTGCACTGGTTTCTGTGCTCTCATGTAGTAATTATCTGTATTAATTACTAATCAGCCTTATATTGTGACATTTTCCATGTATAAACAGTATATTGTGAGATGGTCCCTAAGCTCAGTAAGTGATCAGCACAGAGCTTGTGCAGTGAATCAGCAGAAAAGAAGATGGGGAGCTACTGGGGCATCTTTGGAGACACAGATCTTTACTGCTAAAGGGCTGTGGTTGCCTTGGGTTGGTACAGAAGCCCAAAACATAATGAGCGTTTCTAGCCTACTTCTTTAATTAGGCTTTAGTTCTCCTTTAATCAGGCCTCCAAAGGGAGGGCATTAGCTCTATAGTTGCTTCATGTTAGAAAACCTCTGTTCAAGCTGCCACCTTCAGTTCACCAAATTTACATAAATGTGGCACCCCTCCCCCGAAAAAATAAAATAGTTTTTAAAAAAGCATTCCACTGCCTACTAAATTTTGAGAACTACTTCCTCAGCTTAGTTGAAAACATTTTGAAGCTTTATAAATAGGCACTTACAGCACCAAAGGAAACTGTTGAGGTGTAACAAAGTAGTATTCAGCACTAGTCTTCTTCCTTATGTGAAGTAGCAGTGTTCCAGATGATTATATACAGTACATTTTCATATATTGATACATATAGTTACATAGTTACATATAGTTAAATAGGGTTGAAAAAAGACAAAGTCCATCAAGTCCAACCCCTCCAAATGAAAACCCAGCATCCATACATACACCCATCCCTACTTTTAATTACATTCTATATACCCATACCTATACTAACTATAGAGCTTAGTATCACAATAGCCTTTGATATTATGCCTGTCCAAAAAATCATCCAAGCCATTCTGAAAGGCATTAACTGAATCAGCATCACAACATCACCCGGCAGTGCATTCCACAACCTCACTGTCCTGACTGTGAAGAACCCCCTACGTTGCTTCAAATGAAAGTTCTTTTCTTCTAGTCTAAAGGGGTGGCCTCTGGTACAGTGATCCACTTTATGGGTAAAAAGGTCCCCTGCCATTTGTCTATAATGTCCTCTAATGTACTTGTAAAGTGTAATCATGTCCCCTCGCAAGCGCCTTTTTTCCAAAGAATACAACCCCAACCTTGACAGTCAACCCTCATAATTTAAGTCTTCCGTCCCTCTAACCAATTTAGTTGCACTTAGTCTCTGCACTCTCTCCAGCTCATTTATATCCCTCTTAAGGACTGGAGTCCAAAACTGCACTGCATACTCCAGGTGAGGCCTTACCAGGGACCTATAAAGAGGCATAATTATGTTTTCATCCCTTGAGTTAATGCCCTTTTTTATGCAAGACAGAACTTTATTTGCTTTAGTAGCCACAGAATGACACTGCCCAGAATTAGACAACTTGTTATCTACAAAGACCCCTAGATCCTTCTCATTTAAGGAAACTCCCAACACACTTCCATTTAGTGTATAACTTGGATTTATATTATTTTTGCCAAAGTGCATAACCTGCATTTATCAACGTTGAACCTCATTTTCCAGTTTGCTGCCCAGTTTTCCAGTTTAGACAAATCACTCTGCAAAGTGGCAGCATCCTGCATGGAACCTATAGTTCTGCACAATTTAGTATCATCTGCAAAAATAGAAACAGTACGTTCAAGGCCCACCTCCAGGTCATTAATAAACAAGTTAAAAAGCAAGGGACCTAGTACAGAGCCCTGCGGTACTCCACTAACAACACTGGTCCAATTAGAAAATGTTCCATTTACCACCACTCTTTGTAGTCTATATTTTAGCCAGTTCTCTATCCAGGTACAAATACTATGTTCCAGGCCAACATTCCTTAATTTAACCAGTAACCTTTTGTGTGGCACTGTATCAAATGCTTTAGCAAAGTCTAAGTAAATCACATCCACTGCCATCCCAGAATCGAGGTCTCTACTTACATTCTCATAAAAAGAAATTAAGTTAGTCTGGCAAGATCTTTTACGCATAAAACCATGCTGGCACAAACTCATAGTATTATGATTTGCTATGAAGTCCAGTATCTTATCCTTTATTAACCCTTCGAAAAGCTTCCCTACCACTGACGTCAGACTAACTGGCCTATAGTTTTGAGGCTGAGAACAGGATCCTTTTTTGAATAGAGGCACCACATTAGCAATTCGCCAGTCTCTCGGCACTATGCCAGATCTCAATGAATCCTGAAAAATTAAGTAAAGAGGTTTGGCAATCACAGAGCTAAGCTCGCTTATTACTCTGGGATGAATACCATCTGGCCCTGGACCTTTGTTAATCTTAACATGTTCTAGTCTCTTTTGAATTTCATCATGTGTGAACCATGCATCATTAGTTGTACTACTAGAATTGGGACTGTTAAGAAGGAAACCTTCACTTACTGGTTCCTCATTTGTGTAGACAAATGAAAAATATGAGTTCAGAATCTGCGATTTTATTTTGTTTTCATCAACCAGCTGACCCCCTCTGATAGTAAGGGTCCCACCCCTTCCTGCTTCATTTTTTTACTATTAACATATTTAAAAAATAATTTTGGATTTTTTTACTGCTAGCTGCAATATCCTTTTCTATAGCAATTTTAGCTTGCCTTATAGCTTCCTTGCATGATTTATTGGCCTCCTTGTACCTTATAAATGTTTTGGCTGTACCAGCTAACTTGAAAGCCTTAAAATTACCCACCTCAACACCAACGCTTCTATTGAACCAGAAAGGTTTTGCTCTGCAACGACGTTCCTTGCTTACAAGTGGAATATACTGACACGTTTGCTTGGCACTTTTTTTCCTGAATTTACTTTTTTCAGTACATTTGTAGAGGTGTTTGCTACAGTCCATGATCTTGATTTTCCTTTTGTACATACAGTAAGTCAACATCCATCTGAAATGAATTCTGATTATCATGGGCTGTCTCAAATGGTGACACACAGGAAGAATGTGTACAATGATTAAAAACAATGGCAATGTTAATGTGTTGAGCATAGATGCTATCTGATAAGATTACAATGAATTGAGGAATATAAACTCTGTAATCCAGTAGTCTGTTTGCAAACTCTTTTCAACTGTTGTCGCATTTATTGTATTGATATGAAAAAGCAACGGTTGCTGATCTGAGGATCACATTATTAACAATCTTTTGTGCTACAGGGCAAATGTATTTCTCTTTATGAAGACAAATTGCTGAATCTTTCCTGACATTTGTGTCACGCACTTCTAACTCAATGTGTATGAAGTCCCGATAGTTTAATTAAACCAAAAAGCCTCTAACAAGCTCAAGCTGTAACAGTATGAAAAGCAGTCATTATAAGGTTTATGAATGGATTCCAAAAACTGTGCCAGATTGTTCATGAAAACATACAAAAACGTACCTTGAAATAAGTTAACATTTATTATCCTGAGTGGAATTCGAGAGGAGAAACCATTGTCTATTCCAGTTTACAAAACATCTGATTCACGGTTGTTTTTCAGTGGAAACCTTGCTTCATTCACTCTCGGCTCAGCTGAAAAAAGAAGTGTTTTGAATGAAAGCCTAAAATTATATATATACAATAAATCCACATTTATAAAAGTATGCATTGGCAAGGCAATGAAATCGTATACAATCGCTTATAATCTCCATTGCAATGAGATTAGATAAAAACTCGAATGGCAACCTGTTGATCATCAAAGCTCTCAAAAAATCTTACTGTGAGTGTAAATGTGCCTTTACGATTCTCAGCCAGACATGGTCAAGACAGATTTATTTTTGAGACTGAAGGGGGCAGTGGTTTGTACTACAGATATGGGACCTGATATCCAGAATGCTTCGGACCTACACTTTTCCGGTTAAGGGCTCTTTCTGTGATTTGGATCATCATACTTTATGATGATGAAACATGAAATAAACCCAATAGGATTGTTGTTCTACCAATATGGATTCATGCACTTAGTTACCATCAAGTACAAGCTACTGTCTTATTACTGCATAGAAAAAGGAAACACTTTTTTAAAATCTGAATTATTTGATTAAAATGTATTCTATGGGGCAGATTTACTAAAGGGTGAAGTGGCTAATGCTAGCGACTTTTCGCCAGAAATCACATCCGCAGGGACATCGCCGATTCACTAACAGGTGCAGACGACAATTCACTACGAAAAGTGACCGTTGCTAGCGTTAGTTCGCACTCTATCACTCAGGTGAATGGTCGTGGCTCAGCAAATTCATTAAAGTGAGGATTTTACTGAATGTTATCTCTTTCGCCAGAGTTGACTTCGCCACCTCATTTGAGGGCCATGGAACATTCATTTTACTGTGGGCTCATGTCTAGGGCATTATATGATCTCTTTTGTCTTTATTAAGGTTCCTTGAACTTTTGTAATAAAAAATGGGCACTTCAAGACTTTGTAGCAACATCTCTAATAAAGTCCATATGACATTAATGTACCCGCCCTATTCAGATTGATCCAAGCATAAGACCACTAGCGACTTTTTGCTAGGCATAAATGAACGCTAGTGAATCTTTGCTATAGAAATGCTCGCACTGAAGAAGTATCGCTAGCGCGAAGTTGCCAGCGTTCAGCGCCGAGGAATTAGCGAATTATCGAAGTGGTAACGAATTTGCACCTGGCACAGTGTGAGAATTGGTCACTGGCGACAAGTCACCCTTTAGTTAATCTGCCACATTGTATTAACCTGTAACCTGTGAGTGTAAACATATATTTATTTTCTCATGGCTGTTAATGCATTTCTAGATGTGCTTTTATGCCGTGGCATTTGCTCCCCTATAAAATGCATGGATTCCGCACTTCAGATTCACGAAATGCTGTTTGCTTGAACTATTTAAACATGTATTGCTATGGAGATTCAGCTTGTTACACTGAGTTGAATAAAAACATGCTGAGAATATATTCAACACAGAGTAGCCTATTTATCAGTGTCCTTTTACAAAGAGAGGCTGTCCATGGCTACTAGGGGCTGAATGCAGTGGAATGAGGATCCTCTGTGTGTCATCTGTTGGGGACAACTTAGTTAAATAAACTGATTTTCTCACAGTTTGAGATCTTGATTTTCTGTGTATTTGTGTAAAAAAAAAAAGAAAAAAAACCCCTATATATTTATATTTTTATATATACATTGTGGTAGAGTGACGAGGAAAAGGTGGAAAAAGGTCACTCTAGCCTTTCATGGACTGAGATAGGCTCAAAGAAGGGAGTTATTAAACAGAGAATCAGTGCTTTGTTTAAAGACTTAACTAGTCAGGGACTCCATTCCGCAGATCCAGTCCAGAAAGCTGTCCTGTTATTTGAAGTTAATTGGAATGGGAGAGTGGGTCTCTCAGCAGGACATAGCAGGTAGGAGACCTGGCTGTATGAGGAACTTCCAGAGGAGCTGGGAGTGCCGCCTGATACTGAAAGAAGCAGAGGGAGTCTGTGACCCTGACAAAGTTGTGCCAGGAGGCTGAACACTACCAGTGCCAATATCACTTTGTTTGCTGGTCGTCAACAAGGGGCCCAGTCTAGTCATGGACTACTTCAAAGTGTGAAGTTAGTGCCCAGGGGGCAAGGTTTTATTTTTTTGGTTTGTTTGGTAACAATGGTCACCCCCTGTTTCTGTGCATAATTGCCTGTGTTTGTTTAAAAAATAAACCTGTGTTTTCTTTGAAGAAGCCTGTGTCCCTGTCTTTCTGCTCCTTTGTCCTATGCTGCCTTTCCAACATTGACTAATTCCCCCAAAAGTTACATGTGCAAGCGGCCAGTTTTGCCACAGCATATATATGTATATAAAAATTTAACCGTCTACAAATCTGAAATATTGTCATAATAAATGGGAATTCTTACTTGTTAGTATATACAGTATATACATTTTTTCCATATCAATGTTTATATGGAATGAACCATATTTTAATAAACATTTTTCAATATAGCCTCTAAAAGGTATTTTCATTGGGCAATGTCTGTTTATGGGCACCATTAGCGTCAGACTGGAGTCCCGGACGCTAGTGATGTGCGGGTCAGTTTTTTTTCTGACCCGCACCCACCTGATATCTGCCCTCCCTCCACCCACGCCCACCTGATGATGACATCATAAAAGGAGCTGGGTGAGCAGACGCACGTCTATAAAAGTTGAACACGGATGTCAGCAGCTGGCATTGTAAGGGGGGTGTGAGGTCGGCCCGAACCCGCCCAACTACTGGATGGCCACTGGTGCTTCAGCCACAGGGCCCCCCGCCCCTCCCTTCATACTCCACCGCACTCCCATCCGGGCTCCCCCTACCTCTATCACAACCTCCATAGAGACCTCCCACCCCAGCCACGACCCCCTTCCTGGCCCCCACTCTTACCTGTACGGTAAGAGCCATCGGACTGGAAGGGACGTGATCATGGGGCATCCACAGGTGGGTGCGGGTCTAGGCCTGGGGCCACCGGGTTTTTACCCGGTGTCCCCTGGCCCAGTCCGACCATAGTCACCATACTGGCATCCATTGGGTGGAGGTGTAGGCAGGACTGTTGTAAGGAGCCTTGTTGATGTAAGGGATCAAGGCTACCATGAATTGGAAAGTGTAAAATTGGGCAAAAAAAAAAAGGTGGGCATAGAAAAACTACTTAAGACATCACTGACTGGCACTGCTCTACACTTGTTGCATTATATGACCTTGCTGACTCCACACCATGGATGGGTATAATACTCTCTGTCACTTTATCTCCAATAGCTGCTAAACTACGCTACACATGTACCCTAAGGTAATTGCTGCTCAAAAGTTTGAAAAAATCTGATTCCTGCTGCTTACAGTTCCAAAAAAAAGCCCTTACCTTCCTCAAATCCACTGCACTTTATGACCCAATCTTATTAAAATAACATTTTCACATCACATGCACCCTATTCACCAAATTTCCCGGGCGTTGGAAAAGCTTTTACTCGGAAGCCGATCAGACTGGTAGGCAAAGGGGTGTGTTCACAGCAGTGCCTGGTCTCAATCCAGCTCTGGCTGCAGCAGTCATGAGAGAAGGAGTGACAGGATTTGGCCTTGATAATCTAATATTGAAATACTGCTAAAGTCCATGACTCTGGCTTGTATGAAGTCTGGGCTCACACACAAACCAAGGTTGCACATACATGATAGATTACACCAACCAATGAATGAACAGAGCCTTGTATTATACTCTCACCTTTCTTCCTGTTACAGTCAGAACCTGCATTATTTCCTGTCAGATGATCAGAGAGTTACACATACAGCATCACAAAATGGTGGCTCAATATAAAAGCAATATGTCATTGATAATATTTATTGATAGGTCACTTATTCAGCAGTTCAGCATAACACCTGCTAATATACAGTACAGAATGTACAAGGCACCCAGTTTCCTATGAGTTAATACATTACAGTTGCATTGAGTTGTTTTTATTATTTTTCTCACATCATTTATTCATTTTACTACCCATTTAACAAGGTTTTCGGATCATACGTGTAACCATTACTGTCCGCAATTTGCTCAGGGAAATGCCGGGAAAGAACGCTGCCTTAAAATATTAAAGGTCTGAGAAATTAAACATTTATGCTCTCTCACTAGAAACTATAACTTAACAGAGGAAAACCAGGAATCCAAAATCAACTTTTTCACGCAAAAAAAGTGCAATTGTGATGTCACTCATTTATCATTAACAGTGGGGGGATGGGGTTAAAAGAATCCTGAAACTGTCTGTGCTTCATAATGTTTGTCCTTTGGTAATTAGAGAGGGTAATAGAGAGTCCTTTTGTGCAGAGGAGAATTGTCATGAAGGGAGGTGCATTACTTATTCATGGTTGTAGCGCAGACTCAGTGAAAGAGCAGTCCCTGGCATTCCCTGTTACCAGTGCAACAAGTGACCGGCCTGTGTTCCAAAACACTGCTCGACAGACTCATGCCTTCCCAGGAAAGAATTCCTGTCTTCCCAGAGTGTGATAAGAAGTATTGCATGGATTTAAATCTTACACCGGCTGAAGGGAGAAGTGGCATAACACCAGTCCACCTGTCAATGCGTTACTGTCTCAGGAAGAAAGACTATTACTTTGGTAAGTGATGCCTAATTTTGTATATTAAGTAGAATGGGGCATCTTAATGTTGAAACTGCCCCCCTAAAATTTAGGGCATAGTGATAGGACCTAGGCCCAGCAGTATTAAGGGCCTTTGGATTTTTGACGAATGGCCAGTTTAAAATATATGTGTAGGGTCAGGAGGCTCTTTCTGAGTCAGGCCAAACATGCTTCCAGTTCAGTAGCTGGCAATTATAGCATGTATATTTTTAACAGGAGCCTAAAAGGTTAATCAGAATTGAATTTGTGTATCCTGTAAGTAATAATTATATCAGGTTCAGACATGACATAAATAGGAAAGTTTCAATGAACTATACTGTACATATGAGGTTAGCTCGGCAGTGGGAGAAAGGAGACATAAGAGGCTGAAAGGTATCTGACCTGGTAACGAGTTATTAAATGTATAATTAATGACCAATCACAAAATTGATTGATTACATAGAATGTTAAAGGGGTTGTTCACCGTTGAATTAACTTTTAGTATGAGGCAGAGAGCGATATTCTGAAGCAGTTTGCAATGGTTTTCATTTTTTTTATTATTTGTCGTTTTCGAGCTCCTTAGCTTTGTATTTAATGGCTCTTCCATTTGCAATTTCAGAACTCTGGTTGCTAGGGTCCAATTAACCTAGCTAGCTACTATGCACTGATTTGAATGAGAGATTGGAATGTGAATAGAAGAGGGTTTGAATAGAAAGAATAATAGAGTAATAAAGAGTAATAAAACGTAGCAATAACAATAAATGGGTAGCCTTACAGAGCATTTGGAAATTAGATGGGGTCAGTGACCCCTATTTGAGAGCTTAAAAGAGGCAGAAGGCAAATAATTCATATACTATGAGAAAAAATGAAGGCCAATTAAAAATTGCTTATAATTCTAACATACTAAATGTTAACTTAAAGGTGAACCACCCCTTTAAGTGACCATAAAATATTTTTTATTACTCTAAAAGGGACATTGGCTAGTTTAGGCTATAGTAGAAACAACATGTGCCGTGGGCCGTAACCTTGAAATGGGTGCCATGAACAGAATATTACCAGCTATTAAGCTGCGTAACAACTCTTACACCCAATACACCCAAAACCCAGCACTTTTTGCAGAATTATTAATCTTTGGTGTTTGTCTAAACTGATGCCAAACCCAAACATCACGTTATTTGCTGGATGACAATTTTTTTTTCACTATGATGCAATTTTTTTCTCTAACATGCAAATAAGAATTCAGATTTCGTTCAATTCTATTTGGTGGAGAAATTGGATTTGGCTGAATCCAAAAATTACAGATTTAACGCTCACATCATTTAACTTGCGACCCTCAAGCTGTTGTTGAAATACAACTCCTATGATCTCATTGAATGTTGAAGCATGGAATGCTGCTGACGGATCACCCTGATTTGGGTCCCCAAAGTTCTATAATTTATTATATAATTCCCTCCTCTCAGTGAACTCTGAGTGTCCGGTTGTAGGGACATGAAACACGTTAGTTTTTGCACACCCACTATGGAATTTACCACTGAGTATGCCACAATAAAGCCTCCTTGATATTATTACTGTTGCCTCCTGGTGATATGTTGGCCAGCGCTGATAGTGGGTAAAGTATTGCTTGTCAATTGAAGTCTTCGGTTAAAGTTGCCGAAATCCCGCGATAGCTACGGCGGACGAGGTGAGGCTGACAGATTGGGCTTCAGCTCCACCATTCTCGCGTCTCTATACTTGCCGCCCTCCTCTCATTCCCTGCCCCTGGATCTAGTTTGCAATCAGTTTAGCAATATCTAATTACATAAAATACGTCAAATAAAATGAATAAATAACAGGTTTCTTTTTATTTCGAGAATAAGTAATGCTAAAATTATACCAACTGGATTTTAGCCAGCAAGTCCATGAATAAAAGTAAGATTATCCCTTTACTGGAAGTAACATAACATAATGCCACAAGGGAAGACACAGATGGAACCAAATAAGAAATAAGCATTTACAGTCGTGCATTTTGCCCTGTCTGCAGTCCATGTAGAAAGTGCAAATGGATAAACTGTGTACAGGAAATGTCATTTCTGTCTGGAAAATAGTCTGAACATTTCTATAAACATTTTGACACTGGAGATCATTATGTTATTTTGAACACATTTTTCCTTACTGCGTAAAGATATTATCAGTCAATATTACAGGGCATCTATTATGTGGTGCCTGGTGTAAATATTTCATCACGCCAATGTTTACATCTAATTACATCCATTTACTAGATGTAATTTCTCAGTTTAGCATAGGTGTGTATTTATTTTATACAATCATTTTTACATATGTTTGCCTCCATGGCAGCAATTTTATATTAACATTATGCTTCCTGCACCTAAACATTCTGAAGAGAAAGGCTGGCTAAACGAGTCAGCTCTAACTCATAGGAACCTGTCTTCAGCAGGATAATTGAGTTAACTCTGCAACTGGCAATGCATGTAATAGTGCAGGAAAACAGATCACTGCTAGTGATTACAGGATCAGTTGTTCTGATAACAGTCACAGTCGAATCATGCAGGCTACCTACCAAACTTTGAAATTGTTCAGATGACTCCACATACATAATGCTACGCACAGCTATGCAGAAAATAATTTTCTATTGTGAAGTACCTATCTCAAATGCACATGTAATAAACATCCATGCATAACACAGATGCTTATCTTCCACGTCCACCGGGACTGCTGCCTTAGGGGCCCTCAACCCCAGCCCACCTACCTGCCCCAACGTGTCCTCCTGTGCAAAGATGTTTTCTCTTTATTCTTCTTTTTCTTTATCTGGATGTGATCTGGGTCAGGGGGCAGCATTCAGCAGGAGCAGGATGACAGGACCCACAACCCTGCTTATCTTTATGTAAAATAAATTTAATTATATTTACAATGCATCAGTAGGATATAAATAATTATACATAGTGTGCTTCCCTTCAATATGGCCCTACTGCTTCTGATTTTGTGCACCCTAGTATGGTCACTCGCACAAGGAATATTTACAAAGCAGATGTAATCACTTATGTTGCTACAAGGCAGGGCTGCCATCAGTCAGTAATAATGGGGCCCTCCACAGCAGGTATGGGACCTGTTATCCAGAATGTTCGGTACCTGGGGTTTTCCAGATAACGAATCTTTCCATAATTTTGATCTTCATACCTTAAGTCTACTAGAAATTCATGTAAACATTGAATAAATCCAATAGGCTGTTTTTGCTAGTAAAGAATAATTATATCTTAGTATAGATCAAGTCCAATGTACTGTTTTATTATTACAGAGAAAAAGGAAATCATTTTTAAAAATGGGATTATATAAAAAAAAATTCCAAATCCACCCTGACCAGTCTCCAGTTATGACAAGACTCCACTAAGGGCATGGATATACATGCGGATGTTAGCTGCATTTTCGGCACGGTTCACGTTGTGGTTTTTAAAAAAACCCGACTGTCACGTAGATACAGTACACTTAACGGTTTAAGTTTAGGCAATGGCACAACAACGCTACCGCAGTGGTCAGCTTTTTTTTAAAAAACGCGGTGTGAAAACTGCAACAAAATGTGTGCAAGTGCATCATGTTTCCTGGGGAATACATATTCTAAATGTATACATTTATTTTGCCAGTCATTTGAAATAGTGGTTAAAAGTTTCACCATTGCAGAAACAAAACAGAAATCCCCTGTTTACCTCTTAATCAACATTTATATTTTATTATTTTCTGCATATCTGTATCATCTCCACTCTACACTCAGCTCTCTCTATCTAGCCCTGTTTCTCACTCATCAATATTTCCCCCACATACATAATAGATGAGGAGACACAATTGCTCTAAAGTTGTATAACCACAGGGCTTTCTGACGTTACAAGATAAGCGTCCCTTTGTTTTTTCACCGCTGCCATGGAAACAGGTAGAGAAGAAACAGAACCAAAGACAAGGATAAATGGAGAGAAGTAACTTTATACGTGTAAAATGCTGGGAGCAGAGAGGAGTGTAAAAAACAAGAAAACAGGGAATACTATAAATTAGAGTTTGCCAAATATATGTGGCTTCATTTATAAAAGTGCTACTTGTATACAAAAGAGAAAATAGATGTTGTTGAAGACTTTAATCACAGTCTCTGGATGTATTGCAGATGTCGTATAATTGTAGCAACAGGCTGTGACAATGTTGACAAATGAGTTGACTTTAGTTCACTTGCAAACTATTCAAAAAGAGATCGAATGTTTGGTGTTTGGTCAATAATGCATAAACCCAAGGGGCCACTTTATCAATGGTAGTTAAACCTTGGCTAAAACTCATGGTTTTTGCTCTTTCTGAAACTTTCAGATGTTTATTCTTTATTACTTTATTAATTTTATCACATTTTTACCAGCATTATTTTTCTAAAAAGAACTAGCGAGCTCAAACCTGGCCGAGATCCATTCAAACCAAAGGGCGCATCTTTCTTTCACCTCACTAATACGTGAATTCTCAACCTGTCTTGAGGATTCTCCAGTTGCTTTACCCTAAAAGTTGGTGAGTTTTATAAATCTGCCATTTACAGTCCCAATGAAAATGGGACAACTCTGGCCTCTCTATAATGATATGAGCAGAATGTTTCAGGGTAACCATGTCCTGTAACATTTTCCACTATCCATAATCAAAACATCTGAATTTCATCAATGAAATCCCTCCAATAAAGTTAAATGGAACGAGGGAGAAAAAGAATGACCCATTACAGCTGCACCTTTCCACCATGAATGTCCTTGATTCACTAACTAACAAATTAAAACTTGACTTTTATTTGTGTGGTAAAAGAATGTAAAATAATAAATTAACCTTGTAAGGTAGGAACGTCAAGGAAACAAGCACAATATTCTTTTAGCTTTTTTGGGCAGGGCTTCAGAACGCTCAGACAAATGGGGTACTAATTGGTTTGGAGGATACTTCGGAGGTGGTGGGGGACTGCAGTGGGATCCCACTGAATGGTTCAGGCAGTTAGGCAGATTCCCATTAGCACCGCCAGTAATGCCCAAAACACACTACATCAAGCTGTGTAGGAAGCGATCAGGCAGGATCATTACTTATATTATAATTATTAACAGGCGCCAACATATTATGCAGCACTGAATGTACAACAGCTGTTTATTTGTAGCACCTGTTTCCTCAACGTTCTTACCTTACAAGTTCTATTTTTGACATACAGTACAACCCCCCATTTTATGTTTTTCAGAGGACCAGGAAACAATTGTGTAAAATCCAGGAAAATGTAAAATCAACTTTTACTTCAAGTACTGAAAGGATATAAGCACTGGAGTTCATTTTACTTTGAGATACAATATTTACTTTGTTAATAACAAGGGTTAAACATTGCAGTGTTAATATGATACTATGGGGGGCATGGGCAAGGCCTCTCTGTCAGTCACATACACAACCTAAAGCAATAAGTGATTGGTGCAGGACTGTATAAAGGGCAGACTAATTGGAATTGACCATTTGCAGGCAGAACCATGGCAGAATATACATCTGGTTAATATTTTAAACCTCTTTATTTCACAAATAATAACATTCGTAGAGGGAAAAAAGCAGTTTTTGGGCACATCAGGACAAAACTTTGATGCAAAATATGGGAAAACATGACTTAAAATCAGGGAAATGCACCCATTGAAATGCATTATAAATTGGTGGGACCACAAATAAAAAATGTAAAATGCAGGAAAACTTAAAATCAGGGTATTTAAAATTGAGGTTTCACTGTACGTTCTTTTACCACAATACTAAAAGTTACGTTTTAATTTGTTAGTTAGAGAATCAAGGACATTCATGGTGGGAAGGAACAGCTATAATGGGTCATTTTTTTTCTCCCTTGTCCCATTTATATTAATTTCACTTGACCCTGCACACCATCCCTTGCATTTCTCTTTGATGGTAGGTGCTCCCATTTAAATTGTTTTCACCTCCAATAAAATTCCAGGCACTTTTGGGATCTATACAAAGGAGCCGTAAAGGACCTTTTTTGGCTTTTGGTAACCTACAGTAGTTGTTGGTGACAACATGCTGACTTTCATTTATTTGACATTTACTCATATTTCTCTGTATAGTTTGAAGCTAATGGAATCACTAGCCCAAACAGAAGTCTACTCTTGAGCACTTTATAAACTCTACCATAGTTGGGTTTATATGTCCTTGTCTCATAAGTATAAGTTTCAGGATATATTAATGCAAACTTGTAAATTTACAACTTGTCCGATAATTGGGCTGCAATTACATTATTTTATATTCTACAGCCCTGAAGAACAGAATGACACTTTAGAAATCGAGGATACTAATAAAATCTCATTCTACTATTTTCTACTTTGAGACCTTTCCTGGATGCTTAAATGCAATAGAGCAATGATGCATAATAAAATTAATATTAAAATAGATAATATTGAATACAATGTGGGGTGTTGCAAAGAAGAAGGCAAATGTGTGTTTTTTGAGAACTTTTCTCAGTAATACTGTATAAAAGCTTCAACCTGTAAAGGAGGAATATTGGCTTTCTGACTTTACAATGCTGCTTGCTCCAGCTGTGTGATAGTACATGTATGGGACCTGTTATCCAGAATGCTTGGACCCTGGGGTTTTCTGGATAGCGGATCTTTCTGTAATTTGGATCTTCATACTATGGGGAATATTTATCAAAGAGTGAAGTTAGACATCACCACAGTCCTCTTGAGTGAAATTCCGCCACTCTCCATTCATTTCTATGGGATTTTTAAAAGAGTATTTACCAATGGGTGTAAGTGAAAGTTTTTGGAATTTTTATTTTTGCCATCTCAGACCTGTCGAGGTCATGTACAGTATGCGGCACATTTCCTTAGCTCGAGTGAAGGAATAGAAGACAAAATACTTTGAATTTCAAATTTTTTTTTGGCTACTTCGACCATCGAATTGGCTACTTCGACCTTCGACTACGACTTCGACTTCGAATCGAACTAAAAATCATTTGACTATTCGACCATTCGATAGTCGAAGTACTGTCTCTTTAAAAAAAACTTCGACCAAGTACTTCGCCACCTAAAACGAACGAACATCAATGTTAGCCTATGGGGAAGGTCCGCATAGGCTTCCTAACAATTCTCTGATCCAAGGAAAAACGTTCGATCGATGGATTAAAATCCTTCTAATCGTTCGATTCGAAGGATTTAATCGTTCGATGGAACGTTTTTTCCTTCGATCGTTCAATCGTAGGAAATGCGGTAAATCCTTTGACTTCGATATCCGTTTAATGTTAATTAAACCTCAATATTCGACCCTAAGTAAATGTGCCCCTATAAGTCAATAGGAGATGTCCCTATCCCAATTTGAAGATATCATGGTTTGCGTTGGGTTTAACCTGATAATTTTCGGGGTTTTAGGGCAAAAAAACCTACGTGCGATTCGGGTTTTCGCTTGATTTTATTTTTATATGATCAAGTTTTAGTAAATAACCCCTAAGGGCAGAGATACACTTGGCAATTCGGGAGATTAGTCGGAGCGGAGTTTTCCAAAGTTGCCCAAAGTTTCCTCGTGAGGCAACTTCAGGCGACTTCGGAAAACGAAGCACTCTGAGTGCTATCTAGCCGGCGATTTTCATTCAAGCCGGCGGGAAGGCAGGGGAGGCAGTTCGGGGAGATTAGTTGCCCCGAAGTCACTGGGTGACTAATCTCCCCGAATTGCCGCATGTGTCTCTGCCGTAAAGGTAGGAAGATCCAAATTACGTAAAGATTCCTCATCCGGGAATGCCCAGGTGCCAAGTATTCTGAATAACAGAACCCATAACTCCATTGATCTCCGGAATGTCCATTGTGTTGGACATCTCTGCTTCAGTGTTTTTTCAAGTTGGATGGATACCTTATTCCCTGTCTCTGACCATCCCTGCAGAAGACCGAGAAAGCTACAGCAACATACATGGCAGAGTTTGACTAAAGGGGTAGTTGTGGAATAAAAAACTATATAATTGGGAAATATATATATATATATATATATTTGCAACAATGCTATATTTGCTATATATAATAAATAAATAATGATGATGATAAATAAATGATGATGATTTGGTTGGATAACTCACATTTTGAATATGAATGTATGGCTGTTGAGGCAATGTTTTTTCCACAATGTCAGTTTTCCTTCAAACTCTGAAGCAGCTGAATGCTTAACTTTCCACTTCCAAACAACTCTCTCCCTGTGAGACATTTTCTGCATCCTGCTGGCCATAGAACTGTATATTTCTTTTGGAGAGATCAGGATAACAATTCCTCATGCTTTCGTCTGAGAAAGAGAGGCATTTAGGTGCAGGGCAGTTATTCATTTCTGTGTTTCAGTAGAAGACTTCAAAGCACCCCAAGACCTGTCTCTAAAATTCAACAAAACATGTTGGAAAAAAAAATACAGTTCTAAATTATGGACTGCAAATTACATTATGAAAAAGAATGACTATATTATTCAGCAGTAAATGCTAACGAATGTCAATAACTGAAACTCTCCATTCAAAATATTAAACCTAAAGCCCCCATCCCCTGCAGACGTGTTTATTTAGTAAAAAATAACTTTTTTATGTGATTCTATGAGTCTTTGTTGTGAGTTTAAAGGAATTGTAATTTTCTGTTTTCATGAAGTAAATTGTAACTTAAAGGCAGAGGAAGAAATATAAAATCATTCACTGATTCAGTGTCATGTGAATTAAACAAAGCGCTGCATTAATTTATACAGCTTTCTAAAGGTTTAAATGGTATAATGGGTGTCATATTTTATTTCTGTTAAATACCAAATACTGCATTTTCCTTTTCATTGTCTTTACTACTGCACATGACTTAACATTAAAAATAGCTTATAATTCACTTAGAACAGTAATGATGATCCTTAACAGAGCCCTAACCCTATAAATGGTTTATTTGCTTTATGTGCTAATTACTTCACAATTCTAGTGTTTGTGGCTTTGCATAAACAGGCTTGAAACAAGCAATGAGCCCCTTTGATGCCTCATTGAGGTTGACATAGTTATTTTGGAAAGAAAAGCACTCAGGGCTGTCCCGTGCAACCCTTCCTAATTTCAGATGAAGAAACAAACAAACAAAATGAAGCTTCGCAGAAGCCTGATTTGTTGTATCACTTTTACACCCTATTATTTGTGGGTTTTGAGTTATTTTGCTTTTTATTCAGCAGCTCTCCAGTTTGCAGTCAGCAATCTAGTTGCTAGGATCCAAATGACCCTAGCAACCATGCATTGATTTGAATAAGAGACTGGAATATGAATATCAGAGGCTTGAATAGAAAGATGAGCCATAAAAAGTAGTTGTTAAAATATATGTGTAGCCTTATAGAGCATTTGTTTTTAGATGGGGTCAGTGACCCCCATTTGAAAGCTGGAAAGAGTCAGAAGAAGAATGCAAATTATAAATGACATAGATTAGACCAATTGAAAAGTTGTCTGAACGAATTTTCAACTGGCGAAGTGTTGCAATGGCTGTGAAGCCGGTGCTGGCGATTTTTTGCTGCTTAGTAAATTTATCCCTTAAGGGTCATGCTCTTGTGCTATAGAGCCTCAAGGGGTATATTTATCAAAGAGTGAAGTTAGAGCTCCACAGTCTGCAGAGTGAAATACCAATTCTCTCCATTCATTTGTATGGGATTTTTAAAGTAGTATTTATCAAAGGGTGATAGTGAAAGTTCACCATTTGATATATACGCCATTTAAAAATCCCATAGAATTGAATGGAGAGAGGCGGTATTTCACACTGCGAACTGTGGAGAGCTCTAACTTCACTCTTTGATAAATATACCCCTAGCAGTTGGGATCCATTATCTGGAAACCCATTATCCCTAATGCTCTGAATCAGGGTCGGACTGGGGGGCCCGGGGCCCACCGGGACTGCTGTCCAGGGCCCCCCTCTAGCCCCCCCACCCCCTACTGTGACGTCCATGCATGAAGGTGCACATGTCCGAATGGCATGTGCAGACATGGCTGCGCGGCGCAGAAAAAAATTTGTTATTTGTGCTGACAGTTTGCATCTCGCATTGAATTAGTCATAACGACCTATAATGCCTATGTAGCATATTGAAAGTGGCAGAAAAAGGAATTTCCCCATTTCTACACTACATTTCCCTGCAGAATTGTAATTATTTCTCATTTTACGTAATTGCTCGCCACTTTGATGTGTAACATAAAGGAAAAATGAATTGAATGGGAAAGCTCTAATTATGACAGAAATTAATATATTAAAACAGAACGCATTAGAAGTTGGATACATCTAGAAGCAGCCAAATGTGATGTATAATTAAAACCAAGTGCCATATTCCGTCCATTAACGTATATATAAATACACTCCAAGACTAACATGGTGCAGATTTAGCAAATGGCTTCAATCTGTGTCTTAATAATACATTGCTTGCTGCTTGGCACACCTACATCATTTCCAGGGAAAAACAGACAGCAATCATCTAAAGCAAGTGGCACAGCTGATAGATCAGCAGGGTATGATATTCTCAGCACTGCTCGCTGATAATACAGAACATTATTCTCTGACCTATAACCAAAACCACAATGGATTTTATGAATGGTTAAGCTTCGCTCAGCAATCACATGAAGCAGTGTCATGCCGAGGTTATCCATCTCCTTCTCAAGCCTCTCCAGAGTGCCAACAAATAGTGTTCTCTAAACAGAGCACTTCAGGAAAACAGCTGCGTTTTCCACTGCTCTAATGTTTTAAAGCAGAAAAAAAAAATGAATCATATCGAGTCCGTACGAATGTTTTTATTTCAGAAGCGTTCTCCCCGTAGCTTTTTTGTTGCGGTGACAATGCAGCGGGGTCTGTTAGAGTCATTAGAAGTTGATGTGGGATCGACATTGGAAGGTCGCCGTTTCCTTTGTCCTGCTGGGGTTGTTACAAGTTTTCCAGTCTCCACAAATAGAAAAAGAAAGGAAGGGAAATATTTAGTTTTGAGGGAGTACAGGGAGTTTCTTAAATTACTGGGAATGGCAGTAAAATATTGACTTTAGAGGTTATTTTATTTAGTGTAACAGGCAAAAAATTGGGGGAAATCTGCCTTGTTTTTGCACTTAGCACTCTCTCCTGCATGCTAAATCAATTGTAGGTGTATAGGTGTATGTATTTCAAAAGGAGTGCAGAGACCCAGGGGCGGATTTAAAAATGTTGCACCCCTAGTCCCCCGTTGCTAATCACACCCCACCTGCCCCCCAACCCACACTTTCCCCAGACTGCTCGCTCCATCTCAGCACGTTACCCATCCTCAGTCTCAGCTGCTGCAACCTGGTCCTATATGATCTTCTTCATTGGTGTGTCCCCCAGTGCAGCTGCAGCCAGTGGGCGGCATTCCACCCCCAGATTTATGATGCCCAGGCCTTAGTGGCCTGTCCACAAATCAAGTGCTGCAGGGACCTGCATTTACCCCCACCCCTTGTTTTTGGAATGTACGCACTTTAAAAACAGCGAAATCTTAAGCCAATTTTCGCCACTGACACCCATAGACTTCAATGCATTTCAGCGAATTTTCGCCATTTCGCGAATATGCTTTTTCCTGAACGCTAATATATAGCACTGCTCTGTCCGCCTTTCTGTTTCTTTTTTAGCGAATACGCATTGTGAGTACATTTTTCACAAATGGCTCACAAATGAGACAGGTTTTTGCGTGAGTGAAATAGCGTTCACAGTCACTTCAATTTGCAAAAATGTTTTGCAAATATTTTCTCCGCCACCAAAGTTGTGGCATAATTTAAACGCAGAGTGCACACATAAATATTCGCAATTTGCGATTTTTGACGTATTTAAAAAGCTTATAGACAAACGTTTTGCGAAAAAATTGCAATTCTGTTTGCACACTCGTATTCATCTTTATAAATGTAACCATGCGCAGGGCAAATATATACACTGTGCAAACCAATCTGCCCTGCGCAAAGTTTATAAATGAGCCCTACAGTCTGTTCCAGGGGCCCTGCACCAGCAGCCTCCATGCTCTTCACATTGGATTGAACACTGCCCCTGCAGCAAGTGCAAGCTGAATAAGCACTAAGGGCAGTGCTTTGGCACCCTTTGCGATTGCGGCAGGGGCAGTTGTAAATAACTCCTTTTATCTAAAAAAAAAAAAAAGGAAAAAAAAGGAATGTAGGCAGAAAATACATCTGAAGAAGTTGAACTTTTCACTAAAAGCCCCCCCTTTAAGGTGCAACAGTTGGCCAGGGCTCCCTTTCCAAGATGACAGCTACATGAAACCAATCAGCCAAATCCTTTCTAAATGATCACTAAGGGGCATGATTTTGCACCTCTTTAGATGTATGACATCAGATCATCTAACAGTTTGTATTTCTTTTATCCTCACGCTGTTGTGATGTAAATACTGGACAGCCTTTAAGCGAGGATGCCTTCAAAAATGGATCTTGTTGGGGAGCTATAATTTGAATGAATCCCTGTAGTATGTCTTATTTAAAGGACAAGTCAACCCCAAAATAAAAATTAGCTTTATAAAAGAAAACGTAATTCTCAGCAACTTTGCAATATGTATTTATTACACATTTTCAGTGCTTTTAAAGCTATTTGTAAAAGTAATTGCTATTGAAGGCAGCATTTGCTTAACACCTGGTTGTTACTTTTTAAACAATGTTGCAAAAATGTTAGTTCCCCATTGAAGACAGGTCTGTTAATCAGCCGCCTTGTCTTACATTGTAACAACAGTCACTAGGGCAGAGAATCAACATGCACAGAACACTTCTTTCAATAGCAATACATATACAAAAAAAACCATAGAAAATTTGTAATGAATGTATATTGCAAAGTTATTTAGAATTATGTTTTCTTTTATTAGGCAAAAATATTTTTGGTGTGGCATTCCCTTTAAGTATCCTAATGTGAATGAGAGATGTGATTAGCTTATTATTTGAGTGTCAAAATAGGCACCATGGGGCAGATTTACTAGAAGTGTCAAAAGACACGCATACGCACACAAGCGGAAAATGTGTCGTGTGCATGCGCAAGTACGCAGAAGTGCACAGCACGTATGCGCGAACAAGACACCAGATCCAGCAGAGCAGGTTTGTGCCTGTGGGGGCCCATGAGTGCCGGGCCCATCGGGTTTTCTCCCAGTATCCTGCCAGACCAGTCTGACCCTGGATGTCTAACATAACAGAACACTACTTCCTGCTTTGCAGCTCTTTTGGTTTCCACTGATTGCTTTTATAGATTACATTTTTGGCTAAAAAACTATATCAGATTTTTTTATTTTATTTTGCACAGCTTATCTATTTACCTAGTTTTTATTTATACACTGAACTGTTCCTTTAAGAGCTTTGAGAACCCTGCCAAATAGGATCTTGGTGGACACCACAGCACAAGTACTTGGGGACACTCTAAACTTGTATATACTTGTATATAAGATTTCATTTCTCTCCCACTAATACATTGTTTCCCAGGTGTGCCAGTAAATTCAGCAGGTAAGAGTTCTAATTGACTTGGTGTGTATTCCCTTGGTGCAAACAGAACCCAGTTAAGTATTCTGGACAGGACAGTGCCCTTTGGTTTTACTCTCAACAATTTGAACAGGTAATAATATACCGTATATACTCGAGTATAAGCCGTCCCGAGTATAAGCCGAGGTACCTAATTTTACCTCCAACAACTGGGAAAGCTTATTGACTCGAGTATAAGCCGAGGGTGAGAAATGCAGCAGCTTCTGGTAAGTTTCAATCTCGTTTTTGGATGACTATTCTTAGGCGCAAGCTACTATTCTAAGGCGAATATTCTAAGGCGCCGACGAATATTCTTAGGCGCCGGCTACTATTCTAAGGCGCCGGCGAATATTCTTAGGCGCCGGCGACCGTTTCTGCGCTTGACCCGAGTATAAGCCGAGGTAGAGTTTTTCAGCATATTTTGGGGGCTGAAAAACTCGGCTTATACTCGAGTATATACAGTATTCAATGAACAAATGAATGTATCCAATGAACTCAAATGTCGCTTATGCCCTGCCTAAGAGTTATGGTGGTGCTTTGATATGGTCAGACCTTTCATTCATTGCTTACACATATCTAGAACATTCTGTAAAAAGTGCGCAGCAGATGTAGCACAAAAAAAAAAAAAACAGTGCAAGACCATTCCTTCAATAACAGTAATATGTTTTTTTAACTACACTTTATTAAATTTACCGCACTTTATTTTGTTTAAAAAAAAACACAGGCATTGGCTTTCATACTGTTATTTGAGTTTAAATAATATGAGCACGTCCCAGCTGTTCACGATCCTATAAAATTCATCCGTTGAAGTAATATTATTTTGTACTTTGTCACATTTTCAAGAAAGGAGAAACCCGTTGCCAAGCAACCGACGGAGGATTCATGATTCCGCTCTATCCCACATGAAAACCTTAAACCTTTAAAACAACGTGATGCTCAACTTAATAAGAAATGGAAAAGAACATGTATGGGATTCCCGCGTCTGCCCTTCTAAAAATATTTGAAAGCTTTTCTACAGGTTTAATATCAGAGCCAATTTCGTCAGGAAGTGAATTCAGGGGTGGGGGAATGGGTGCCAAAAGAAATGATGTATATACAGTATAGAAACTAATTTTCAGCCTATGGTGAATGATATAACATAGGGAGTCTGGAGCTCTACAGAAGAGTTTCTCATACTGTGAGTACTTTTAACAAAGTCCTCTCTTTTCTCCAAGTCCAATGGCATCCTCAACATCTAGAAAGACATGTCCAAACATTGGCTTCTGTATTGCCTAGATATTGATTTTAAACCTGTGGTTTGGGACCTGAAAATAGGCCCCCGTGTCCTTTAGAGTGGATATCCACGATACTCCTGATGCAGTGACATATAGAACATTTAGGTGGCAAAGCTGATTCCTCAACTTTTTGAGCCCCTGATAAAATGATTAAAGGGATTCTGTCATTATTTCATGGTGTAGTTTTTATTTCTAAATTACACTGTTTACACTGCAAATAATTCACTTTACCATGTAAAATTTAATTCCTGAACCAGCAAGTGTATTTTTTTTTAAAATTTATAATCTCAGGTAATTTTGCCTGGTCATGTGCTTTCAGAAAGAGCCAGCACTTTAGGTTGGAACTGCTTTCTGGCAGGCTGTTGTTTCTCCAACTCAATGTAACTGAATGTGTCTCAGTGGGACATGGATTTTTACTATTGAGTGCTGTTCTTAGATCTACCAGGGAGTTATCTTGTATCAGGGAGCTGTTATCTGGTTACCTTCTGTTGTTAGGCTGCTGGGGGGGGGTTTGGGAGGAGGGGTGTGATATCACTCCAACTTGCAGTACAGCAGTAAAGAGTGACTGAAGTTTATCAGAGCACAAGTCACATGACTGGGGGCTCCTGGAAACTGACAATATGTCTAACCCCATGTCAGATTTCAAAAGTAAATAGAAAAAAATCAGTTTGCTCTTTTGAGAAATGGATTTCAGTGCAGAATTCTGCTGGAGCAGCACTATTAACTGGTGCATTTTGAAAAAGACATGTTTTCCCATTACAGTATCCCTTAAAGAAGATCATATATTTCATTACAAGTATAATTTCTGGCTACTATCTATATATTTAGAGACAGACACCTGTGTCCAAATTTGTAATTCTGCATGGGTCAATTTGGTGAGCTTTGGTGCTGTCTATGATAAGTGTGTAAAACTTTAACAAAAGCATTGGAAGAACCCCATGGTCCTTCTGTAAAATACTTGAGGCTTAGTGACCCCAGGAAATAATGACACAGTAACCCACAACATAAAATGACACTGTTTCTTATAAACAGAAGTGGCTGTTCTATAATATATTGAACCATTACTGTTCTTAATAAAGTCCCTTAGGAAATAAATGTAAACGTATTAAGAGCCAGCCTATGTGGCTTAGTTCAGATTTAAGTAAGTCAATGAGAAAGCATTTAACATATATGAGCAGACAGCGTTAATGTGTTGTGTAGCAGCAAAATGAGGAATTGATTACTTGCAAAGGTCAATCACTCAAATAAATTTTAAGTATGCTAGTCCATATAATGGCCCATATGATGTAGCTTGCTGTAACAGGAGCAAACAACATTATCAGCAGAATTCCACTGGTTTTAGGCAACTCCGGCAGGTCTTGTCAACCACTGATATCCTGATAACCCTGTAATTAAACTTAGCAGTTAAAGTGGCTAGTGGCCCTGCACTTCCATAGTGAATACTGTCTGCACTTTTCAGGAGGCAGTGTCTCATGAGACACTTAAGGGCAAATTCACACATGGTACATATAGGTCATATAAACATCTTTTTATTAGAGATGTTGGTGCAAATGCTTGAAGTGGCCACTTATTATTAAAAATGTCCAAGGAAGCAAAACAAAGATGAGATCCTCTAATGCCCTAGTCATCAGCCCATCCGAAAACAAATGTGGCATGCCCCTCAAATGGTAAAAAAAATGTAATAGTTACAACTTTTAAAGATAATCCGCTTTAAAATATGAAATAGGAATTTATGACTTGCATATATACAGTATATGATGTCACTGACATAAGATTGAGGAGGATGTAGCTTCATCTTATCAGTTCGCCAGGTCTAAACTGGCAAAGGAAACTCTGGCGAAAGAAACAAAATTCTGTAAAATTCATACTTTAGTGAATTTGAAGAGTAACAATCGTTGCCTGGCGATAGGGCGCAAGACTACATTAGCGATGTACTCTTTCGCTAGCAAATTGTACTCTGCACCTGTTAGTAAATTGCAGATGTCCTTGCGGGTGGTATTTCTTGTGAATTTTTGATGGCTTCAGATAGAAGTCCCAGTAAGGTGCAAAGTGCCATATATTTGATCAACAATGCATCTTACCTTATTACACTTAAGCTGGCCATAGATGCAAAGATCCGATCGTACGAATCATCGTACGATCGGACTTTCCCATCTCCCGACCCGCCACTAACCATTCAGATCAAAATCTTACCAGTCAGATTAGTTAAAGAACAGATCAGCGATGTTCTGCCCCTGACAGCAATCGTACAATATCTATGTCCAACCAAAGCTAGTGACAGTCTCCCACTGAAAATCGCACGATTGGCAATACACGCAGAGATATTATCGGCAGCCGACAGAAATTTTCTAACCTGTCCGATCGACCAAACGACCGATCTCCGCCGGACGAAAAATGTCGGGACTCTCCACACACGGTCCGAAAATCGTACGAATCCTTGATTCGTACGATTAGATCTTTGCGTCTATGGCCAGCTTAAGACACAACTCTCTGCCCCTTGACTAGTGGTTAAAGGTGCAACATTGTCCTGCTCAGCAAATGCCTTGAGACAAGAATAGAATACAGAGCTCACTGGGTCAAAAAGTCTTCAAGGCAAGATAAGTTACATCTTAAAGAATCCATGCCAAGAGAGCCTTTTTAAGCTTCAATTTTAATACTTTATATACAGTATATCTAAGCATTGAGATAACGTTGTCTGATGAAAGTTATAGTTTAGGGTTCAGAGAGCCATAACAAGGTGAATTGTGGTGACACAGGAATGTATGATACAGTAGAACTGCAGCTTGCTAGCTCACTACCACAGAGGAAGAGGAGACAGCAGAAAGGTTGACCCTACAAATAGCAGAAAATGGCCATCTAGATCCAGAGAGAAAGATCTCTTAGTAGTACAGAATACTTGGCAGAGCAGAGACACTGGCTAGACTTGCCCAGAAAACTGACCCTTGCAAGATCCTCTTAGCATATGTTATGCCTCAAATGGTATTGATGGAGATGCTCATTTATGATGGGTAAGTTCCGTATAAATCTACAACAGAAGCTATGTAGCCTTAGAGCTAAATATCATGAGCTGATTTTTCTTTGACAGGGGCAGCATGGGATTACACGTGTTCTGCACACAGTTATATGGTCTTTGTGGAAAGGAATTGTTTCTACAGTGCATGGTATCCTGGGATACCATAATGAACCAGAGCTTCTCCCTCTTTCTTGTGTATAGACATAGTCATTTTATTGGCAACACTCTGAGATAGATTTCTTTGTCTTCATTGCATGTTCTTTCGCTATGATGATTTGATGTTTCGATCCATTTCCAACAAGACCATTTCATATTGCTACTAGTAATGTCAAACCTAACATACATTTCAGTTGTGATACTTTCATAACAAATTTTTATTTCAAGGACAAGCATCAACAGTTATGAAGCTCCTAATTACTTAAACATATGGATTCCACCAATTTGGGCACTTAAAGCAGCGAAGAAGAGTTTATGGGAAGGGCACACATGCTTTTTGGTAGCATAATATTCAAATCCTATAAATAAATAAAAAATAATGAATAAGATGTTCTGCCATGCACTGGATGCGCTTATAATGTAAATGTGTTTTCCCCCTATGAGAATAAGAACTGGGGCAAATTTGCTGTGCTCTGTATAGGTCACGGATGTTTTTATATGTAAACACCAACACATTTAGCTCCAAATGGAATTTAGTATAGTCACTCTTACTTGCTCCATACATTTTGGCCTTTCTCTTGGGCTTTCTTTTATTCATACCTTTTCATGCATGGTTTTGCAGAAGAGAAGCAAAGGAGTTCTAGAAAAATGATTGGCACATACATTTTTTAAACATAGATGCATAAAGTGTCTTTTATCTGATATCTCACTGTTTAGCTCATTTAATATGCCAATATCTTCCATAAGAGTCTATATTAAAAATATAGGGCTTGTAGCTTCCTTTGGAAAATCTACCCATTGTCAGACTGGGGGGAGGGGGATCTGAGCCCACCAGAGATGCAGCATCAGGGGCCTGCAACCCCCCTCACCGCCCTCACCCCACCAGCGCATACCTACTTTTCTCTTTATGCAGCCGTGATCAGGGAGGGGGAAAGTCAGAGAGTAGCTCAGGGGCGTCTGGGCCAGCGGGGCCCACCAAGCTCTTTCCCGGTGTCCCGCCTGCCCAGTCTGAGCCTGCTCCTACCTGCCTTACATATCATAAATGATGTGTACCTTCAACCCATATGTATACAACACCAATAGGTGCTGCAGACTTATGGAATCTGCTGCATATTTTTGTCTTGCATAATATAAGTGCCTCTTTTTTTTGCACTTTTGCCCTAGCCTATCCATGATAAATTACATTCATGGAACCAGCATTCACCTCTGTAAGTTCACCATAAATCGAAAGATCTAATGTGGAGAGTGGTTACTCAACACCCTTTGTGTGACACTAAATTCCTTCCCTCCATGCTGTGGCGGCTAAATGTCTATAACTCCTACTGTGATTTTCTGTAACAGCCTCACTCTCGCTGAATCCGTTTCCCTCAATCCACAAAGGGAGAGGGAACAAATAAGATAAAAATTTGTTAACCATAATAATTTAGAGTAAGTAAAAAAACTCCTGCCTTCTATAAAAGACGCATAATTTAATGGTTTCACATGGTGCATATTTTTATTTGAACAGGTTTGAAAGAAAGCAAGCACTGCTCTCCAGCAGAACAGCTTCGACACAGAGAGAATGAAAATGCCCATTTTAACAAGGTACTGTAAAATATCAAAGGCCTTTTTACAATCACAGGAAAAAGTAGGGGGAATAAAAAGGCCCACGCACCACATGCCAACGGGTCACAAAGTGAAATCTTAGCAACCAATTGGAAAGGATCACTTTTTCTTTATTAGCCAATCAAACTGCCACATTGTACGTGTACTTGTACATTCGGATATGAACTAGATTTCCACTAGGAACCAATCATTTCCTCTGTTGAATCATTATTAGACTTGTTTTTTTTTTATAATTTCACAATTATCTATACTGCTTTTGAATGCTTGGCAGAATGAACAACAGTATTATTTACATTTTAAATATAATTGAAGCCAATAAGACAGTATAATGTTATTATGGTATTGCATCATGTGTCCAATAAAATCCTGCAGACATTAATCACAGTCTGTATTTCCTTGACTACTGCCAGGAGTTAAATATCCCCTTCAGCCTTCATTACCCTAATAATGGTAAGACATGTTATAGTACCTAGTAAGTAACAACTTTAACCCTTCAAAAATGAAATTGTGCAGGTATGGGACCATACAAGCCTATTGGGTTTATTTAATGTTTAAATGATTTTCTAGTAGACTAAAGGTATGAAGATCCAAATTGCAGAAAAATCCATTATCCAGAAAACCCAAGGTCCCGAGCATTCTGCACAGGTCCCATAACTGTATAAGGAATTCTATTTTCACATAAGCTGAACGGAGTAAGAAATATTCATGAAACTGGGGCCCTATGGTATAAAATAAGTAGACGGGCCCCCCATCTTAAAATTCATTTGTAAAGGTATGTAAAGGTATGGGTCAGCTTGGTCCCTAAATTACCTAATTGTTCAACTGGGAGCCAAATCCATACCAACATTTGAAAGGCCAAAATGGACAAAAATTCCCTCATTTGGCAACCTCCCTGTCCATGCATTTTGCCGTTTATACCATACCAAGCATGTATATACCATAACTCTGAAAGTCATTCACAAAAATGCCTTATAAATACATATGTTTTTACATGTTATTTGGCCCGTGTCCTGGAATATCTTTACAATTATGTATAGGGACATCGCCAATTTACTAACATGCGCAGGCGACAATCCGCTAGCGAAAGAGATAGACGCAGCGTCTATCGCCAGGCGACAATTCGATCTGGCGAATGGACGTTACTCCGCAAATTCAATGAAATGCGGATTTTTCGTTACCAAAGCGAAAAGTGGTGACAGAGTGCGAATGAACGCTAGCGCGGTCCCGTTCACTAGCGAATTGGCACCTGCGACTGTTAGTGAATTGGCGATGTCGCTGCGGGTGGAAACTCGCTAGCGTTAGCCACTTTTCTCTTCAGTAAATCTGCCTCTAAGAGTTTCAGTGGATATTGGAAATTTCAGTGAAAAACGTAACTTCTTCTGATATAAAGACATTACTAGACAATCAAACTGCCATGTCTTTACTGTGTTTATCTGAATGTCAGGCTGGGTAATATATGGGGCTTATTCTCATGGCATGTCTGTGGGTGAAGCTCAGCATAGGCAGATTATAAGGATTTGTAATTCTATAGAGAGACGTTTAGCTTCATTTGCTGAATATTTTTAATTACATAATATTTTATTTTCAAGTAAGGGACCCAACCTTGATTGATTCCCCAAGCATGAACTGAATATTGCTAATATGTAACTAGCTTCTAGTTTAGGATTGTTCCAAATCATATAATGCCCACTTCTGATCCTTTCAAATCAACTCTTTCATATTATAGCAAATGATTTTTGAATATTTTTCATCCCTATTCATTTCACAGATGACTGATGGAAATGAAACTGAGGGAGAAAAGCACCTTTTTTCTCGGCAGCCTGTGATCCCTCAGCCTAATTCTTCTCATGAAAAGCAATCTATGGCTGATCACAATTCAGTCAGCACTAATAGAGCATTCACAGCACTTCCCATCAAATTAGAGATTCAGACAACGTTAGATAAATCCATACATGGGCCAAACTTGAATTCCAACCACCAAAAACAAAGCCACACAGTGAGGAAAGGATTTTCTTCTATTACAATTACGGCAAAGAAAAATAATCCACAATCGAACCATGCTGAGATAAAAACTGTCCCTGAACCCATTATGTGCAGAAACAATAACATGGCATTCCAGGGTTCTGATTTCTCTTCTGAACTTCATCAGCCATCACAAGATAAACATAGGCACCTTTCTCTGAGTGCTTCTAGATGTAGAACCTTTCATACTTGTCTACAGACATCTTCTAGCACACCTTGCCGAGCTTGTATTTGCAGAAAGGAAAACAGTCATTTAAGCCCAAGTAATGGAGAAGATAAGGTATCATTTACCTCCTCCATCTACAGTACAACAAATCAGGTTTCTCCTGCAGTAATCAGCTATGTAGACAAGTCCCTTGCTTTGTGCCTTGGGAAAATAAAGACGTCCAGTCAAAACATCTATAAATCAGAAATGTCTTTCAAAATAAACCATCATCCACCCAGTAGGAATGATACTATAAACAAAGTTGGCACGGAGTTGTGTAGGTCTGTCTCATTAGCTGATAGAAAAACTATATTTAATCTAGAAGCTAGAGAAAGAGCTTCTTTCCAAAAGCAGCCAGACATTTTGGACAATGACCTGGAAACAAAAAGCCATGCAAGATCTGAATATCTGTTTAAAACTAAAGAAACAACAAAGGATTGCAATGAACTTAATATGAAACTGAAACATGACACCAAATACAAGTTAGATCCCCCAAAATGGCTCTCTCAAGGACCACGTTCATGTTCAGCAAAAATTAAAGGCAAGGCTAATTACAGCATTGACCCGTGGGGTGATTCAACTGTATTTAATTTAGAAACCAAAGAGAGAACTTCTTTCCAAAGGCAGCCAGACATTTTGGACAATGACCTGGAAACAAAAAGCCCTGCTAGATCTAAATATCTGTTTAAAACTAAAGAAACAACAAAGGATTGCAATGAACTGAATATAAAACTGAAGCATGACACCAAATACCAGTTAGATCAACCAAAATGGCTCTCTCAAGGACCACGTTCATGTTCAGCAAGAATTAAAGGTAAGACTAATCGCAGCATTGGCACTTGAGGGTGATTCACCTTTAAATGAACTTTTGTTATGTTATAGAGTAGCTAATTCTAAGCAACTTTTCAGTTGTCCTTCATTTTTTCTTTTTGAAAGTTTTTGAACGATTTGCCTTTTTTTCTGACTCTTTCCAGCTTTCAAATGGGGGTCACTGATCCCATCTAAAAAAAATTCTGTAAGGCTACAGAATCTATTGTTATTGCTACTTTTAATTAGCCATCTTTCTATTCAGGCCTCTCGTATTCATATTCCAGTCTGTTATTCAAATCAATGCATGGTTGCTAGGGGAATTTGGACCCAAATTGCTGAAATTGTAAACTGGAGAGCTGTTGAATAAAAGCTAAATAACTCAAAGACCAAAAATAATAAAAAATGATAGCCAATTGCAACTTGTGTTAGAATATCACTTTCTACTTCATACTAAAAGTTAATTTAAAGGTGAACAACCCCTTTAACATTTGCATATATGGACCCGTATGCAATAAGAATGCTTTATGTACTGTAAATTCAGGAGATATATTAATATATAAACCAGTTCATCCATGAGTCTTTAAACAACAGCTATATTTCTAATAATAATGTTGACATTTCCAAGGCATGGTGTTATGTATGATTACCCTTGGGGATATGCCTCATCTGCTTGAACCTTGGAGAAAGAATAAGGGATTGAAAAATCATAGCAACTGCAGAATCTCTTGGAGACACTTTATACAAATTGTTCCAGTGATAAGTTAAGCACACGACAATTAAATATGCCCCAGTGTGCTATAAATATTAATGTTCAAGCGATTCAGGAAAAAAAGTCAGAAAAATTGGACAATTAAGGTTTTCACTTGATGTTATCGTGGTTTTTCCCAATCCGATTCATTCAAGTTTTTTGATTAATAAATAAGGTCAAATCGGGCATGGGAGTTTGGTTGTGGTTTTTTTAATAAAATAATGAGATCAATTCGGAGTTTAGAAAATAACCCCCTTAAAGTATGGAGATCCAAATTAAGGAAAGATCCCGTATCCAGATCCATAGCATTCTGGATAACAGGTCCCATACCTATACCAACAAAAAGCATATTCTTGCATTGGTTTAGTTATTTTGTTTTTAACGTTTTTTTTTTTCTCCATGACTTTAAGATCAAAAAGGGAAAATATACTTGAAATATGTTTTTTAAGGCCTTATGTTCGATTACGTGCAGAAAAATACTGTAGCTGGAACAGAATCTGACAGGGGTTTGTTACAAGTTGTGTTGATAAATGATCTACAAACTTTAATCTTCACAGAATCTAATCAGCAGGTGCTTACACCAAAACCTGATCCCCAGTTACAAAGAGGTTGCCTGTCTGAGGGAAAGAGTAACTTTCAGCCGGAAAGATCTAAAAGCACCACATTTAATTTCATATTTGGAAAACAGACTCCAAAGGCAGAAAAGGGAAAACAGATTTCCCACAAGGAAAACATTGCTCCAAACGGTAAGTGATAAACTATCAATCTATTCCACGACTTCTTACAGTCTTTATCCCTTCATTGCAATCAATGGACAATTTAGCACAGGGGATGCTTTTAAGTCTGAAATGTTCTTTGTAGTCACTGGGAAAATATAAATGTAATTCCTTATTTCTGAACATATATATATATATATATATATATATATATATATATATATATATATATATATATTAATAAACAGCTGCTGTAGCTGTGGGAGCATAATTGCTCAGAATTGGCATGTGTTTTGTAAACACTTTGTACTGATTTTCCAGCATCTCTCAGCTAATAAATATAAGAAGCATATTTGTATATGGGATTTATATAGAGGAGGTGTTATCAGGGGAACCTGTAATAAAAAAGGGAACAAAGAACCGGTAGCTCTTTAAGGGCTGAAATTGAATTTTCATACAACAAGCAATGTTCATTGTAGCTTTTTCTTATAGTGAGCTATGTTGTGGAACGGGGTATTTATTGCACATACACTTTCTATGTACCAATGTCCACTCTACCAAATAGCTGTTGAGTAATAGTCCAATGCCAAGTGCTTCAGGATCCTCACACCTGCTCAAGACACGCTTGTATAGTGACTAGAAGGCACATGTACATCAGCAAGTGCAGTGAGCAAAGTGGAATTTCGAGCATAATCGCCATATTTTTTCTCACAATGCAGTGGCTTTTCTCAGAATTCTGGTGTCATTGTGGTCGTTAAAGGGTGATGCTCTTGATGCAAGAAGACAGAAGGGACTAAGTGGTAGTGATGTGTGGGCCAGCCCAACACACTTGTCAGGCAGGTTTGAGCCTACTTCCGAAGAGATCGCCAGGTCGTGGGTGGGCTTGCATTGAGCAAGGTCGGACTAGAGCCTTGGGGGCCCATCGGGGCTGCAAAACAAAGGGCTCTCCTGGCATTTCCTGGGGGCCCCCTCCCAACCTCAAAATGTTGCATGCATGCACCAAATATGTTGCGCACATTCACAGCACAACAGCTGGTCAGGGTCGGGGCCCACAGGGTTTTTTCGCTGTGTCCCGTCGGCCAAGTCCGAGCCTGGCGTTGAGCCCTTCCTTCCACTCTCTCCTCGTCCTTACACTGCCAGGTTCCGACAATGGCAGCCTCGATTTATAGTCAAGTGCCTGCCTAAAATAGAGCTGCCATACCATGTCGGGTAGGGTTAGGGTTGGCAGGGTTAGGGCTTTATTTTTGTTGACCAGCACATCACTACTGAGTGGCACACTCAGCATTTTGCCATGAGTACCTTTAATGAAAGTGGTGTTATGTGCAAGTGATTGTGAGGAAGGTGCGGGGGGGGGGGTTGCGACTGCACTTGTGGACATACATGTGCCCTTAGGTCTGCTTTACAAACACATATCCTTTAATATTCTGAAATGAATACCTTGTTTTATAGCAGTCAGTACAGATATGGGACCTATTATCCAGAATGCATGGGACCTAGGTGTTTTCCAGATAACAGATCTCTCAATAATTTGGATTTTCATACCAAAATCATATACATATGAAATATACCCAATAGGCTGGTTTTGCTTCCAATAAAGACTAATTACTTATTAGTTTGGATCAAGTACAGTGTACTGTATACAGTTATTCAGTGATACAGTGATTCTAATCACAAATTAACTAAACCAGATATGAAGATAATGATACTGATGATGACACCACTATCACAATATATCTACAAAAAAATTATTTTATTTCTTGTTTGTATACCTATGTGTTTTCAGTAGTGATGGGCGAATAAATGCGCCTGGCATGAATTTGTGGCAAATTTCCGGGGAATAAATTTGCGATCTCCCGAGAAAATTCGCCGGCATCAATTTCCGATTTTTATGATTTTTCATTAAAAATGTCTGATTTTCAAGATTTTTTTTTTTTGCCTAATCTGCCTAGGGGTAGGCAGATTAGGCACGTGCCTAGGGCGCAAAGCTGGGGGGGCGCCAGGCACGTACCGCCTCTGTCACCTACCCCGTGTCCGGTCCCGTCTCTGCCCGACTATCTCTGGTATTTTTTCGCTTGTGCGCATGTGCAAGAATCTAATCAGCGCATGCTTACGCGAACGGCTATTCGCGCATGCGCATGCGGTCGGCAATTTGCGCACGCAAGCGACCATTCACGCATGCGCACGCGAGCAGCCATTCGCGCATGCGCACACTAAGCCGGTGCCACGACTGCCCGGCTTGCCTAGGGCGCCTGGCCAGCGCGGCCCGGCTCTGTTCGCCGGCATCAATTTCCGATTTTTACAATTTTTCATTAAAAATGTCTGATTTTCAAGATTTTTTTGTGAAAATTAAACCCAAATTCTTTTTTGTATTAAAACATCCATACCTGTTATAAACTCATTTAAAACTTTCAGCTGTCAATCATATATTGCCTGCCCAATTTGCAGGCAATTACCTTTAACTTTCCATTCTGCACTTACTAGATGTCATTGCACTCCTCCACTAAATTTCTCCCTCCTCTCCATC
The DNA here is from genome assembly GCA_038501925.1 of Xenopus petersii. Classification (NCBI taxonomy): domain Eukaryota; kingdom Metazoa; phylum Chordata; class Amphibia; order Anura; family Pipidae; genus Xenopus; species Xenopus petersii. The sequence continues at coordinate 122,809,239 of CM076684.1, read as the reverse complement.
TAATTGTGTAGCCAGTGCATGGACATGGATTTTGGGTCCCCCATTCTGGCACAAAAACAAAATTTCAGCATGATGCAAAGTTTGCCTTGATAACAGTGCCCACAAAATGGCTGCTGCCTGCTGAATGTGATTGTGAATTTCAAGACTAAAACAAACAATTTAAATAATTTATATACTGTGAGTTAAGTTTATTTTACTTGAATAGCATCATGAAATAAGATTTAGAATCATTTCTTAGGGTGACAGGTCCCCTTTAACCTGCCTGTATGTTTTTAGAGTGTGGGAGGAAATCAGAGAACTCATGCAGACACTGGGAGAATATATAAACTCATTTGAAGAGTATTTCATAGCATGTGAGTGAACCAAAACTTGCTTTCCTGCTTTCTTATAATTTGTATATTTATTTTCAGATTTATTGTTGAAATATTTCCCAGAGGGATGCACATATAAAGCACGCTGATGAATTATCCTATTATAAGCATAAACTCCTTTCTCCACTAACATTTTGCATAACGATGTTGCATAATTACTCAAGAACCATTTTCATACATATTAAATTAATATAGAACATATTATATATTTTTTTTTTTTTTGTAAAACTCGCCTACGCACCTAATAGCATTTATAATATGTACAGAAATTTATGGGCAACATATTCGGAATAACTTATCCAGAAACCTGTAATCCAAACAGCTGTGAATTACAAGAAGGCCATCTCCCACAGACTCCATTTTAAGCACATAATTCTAATTAGTGATGGGCGAATTTGTGCAGTTTCGCTTCGGCGAAAAATTCGCGCGAAATTCGCGAAACGGCGAGAAATGCGTGAAACTGCGCCGGCGTCTCGTTTTTGACGTCGGCGCCCGTTTTTGACGCCGGCGCCTGTTTTTTGCGCCGGCGTCCGTTTTTTCGAAAAAAAAAATTTGACGCAAATTCGCCGCAAATTCGCGCCTGGCGAATAAATTCGCCCATCACTAATTCTAATTGTTAAAAACTATTTTCTGTTTCTCTATAATAATAAAACAGTACCTTGTACATGCTCTTAACTAAGCTGCATGAATCCATATTGGTGCCAAAACAATCCTATTGTGTTTACTTAATGTTTAAATAATTGTTAGCAGACTTAAGATATGGTGATTCAAATTACGGAAAGATTACCTATGTGGAAAACCACAGGTCCCAAGCATTTTGGGTAATAGATCCCATACCTGTGCTCTGATTTCATGTGTATAGCATTTTGCTACAATGTCCCTAAATGTAGTCTGTAGTATTGAACTTGTGCGGTTTACATAGTAATTAGTGTTGCTAGGTTCTTAAATATGCTGCCACTTTGTTGAGCAATTCAACTAAATTGGAAAACTGGTCAGCAAACTGGTAAATGGTTTAATATTGATAAGTGTACTTTGGTAGAAATTATATAAATGCAACACACTTAATGGTAGTGTGTTGGCAGTATCCTATTTGAAAAAGATATGGGGATTTTTTGTGGATAAGAAATAGTGTATCTCTAGGCAGCACATAAAATGTTGCCTTGCATGAAAATGGGCATTAACTCAAGTGATGGAAACATAAATGTACCTCTTTATACGTCCCTGGTAAAGCTTCACCTTGAGTATACAATGCAGTTTTAGGCTCCAGTTTCTAAGAAGGATATTAATGAGCTGGAGAGATTGCAGAGACGTGCAACTAAACTGGAAAAAAGAATGGGAGTGTATGAAGGTAGAATGTCATGGTTGGGGTGGTTTCTCTGGAGAAAAGGTGCTTGCGAGGGTGATATGATTAGTCTTTACAAGTACATTAAAGGGCATTATGGACAGATAGTTCCCATAGAACTATGACCATTATACCTTTAAAAAATAAACAAAGTGAATACGCACCCTGCAACGCTAATAGGCAGTTTGCAATAGATAACACATACAGTATTTCTGTGCACCTTTCCAGCATACATCCAATTTATATATTAAATAGCTTTGCTGTTTGTGCATTCAATATACGGATGCACAGAATCCTATTTTGGATTAGGGCAAACCCCCGAATCCTTTGCGAAAGATTCGGCGAATAGCGAACCAAATCCGAATCCTAATTTGCATATGGGTGGGAAGTGGAAAACCTTTTTACTTCCTTGGTTTGTGATAAAAAGTCATGCGATTTCTCTCCCCGTCTCTAATTTGCATACGCAAATTTGGATTCGGTTCAGCCTGGCAGATGAATTCAGCCGAATTGAAATCCTGCTGAAAAAGACCAAATCCTGGCTGAATCCCAAACCGAATCCTGCATTCGGTGCATCCCTAATTCAATTTTAAATTGCTGGTATGGCAAAGGGCAAAGGCTATGGCCCTCTACTTCATAGCAACCAAACATTTTAAGTACTGTATTTTATTTAACTGTATTATTTAACTAGTTTGGTTGCTGTGCCAAATCTGTTTCTACAAAATCTGTTTCTACAAAAATGACATTGCAGTTTTGTGTAATTCCATCTGAATCTGCCATATTATTCTTTTTCTGTTTGCTTATTCTGTAAAACATGACTGTGTAAGTGTTTCCGTTCAGGTTCCAAGTGGCCCGAGTCCTGTGAGAAAACAGAGCGTGATTGTATTGAGGACCTGCCATTGCCCTTACAAACAATGATTTTTCAGCAGCAACAGTTGAAGAAAAACAAGGAGAGTGAAGCAGAAGGCATGAGTTTGAGGGTATTTCATTATATTAACATTTAAATAATGTAATTATCTGCTTCACACTTATTGAATATTCCAGTATGCTATTACAGGTTGAAATTACTTTGAGAATAATTTATTATTGAGTGCAATTTGTCTTGGATTTTTTGGAATGTTTGGTCGAACAGAATGTGTATTGAGTTTTGGAAGGGCCCTGGCCCTGGTTCGTTCTATATAATGTTTTATTGCTATATATTTTATGTTGTATTTCTGCTTAGCTAAATCACTGGGAAAACTGCCTTAACTTTTGCATCAGCTCTAGCACATTCAGATTGTCCATATTCAAGGTTACACAGAAAAGGAGTTTGCTTTCAGGACATTTAGATACTTTTCTATGCATTTCCACTAACATGAAGGTCCAGTAAAGCAAGTCATATACTTAAATATCCACCTGTTTGATGCTAATTTTTGGTTGATTTGCCCACCCATGTGCTAAGCCAAATCAGACTGATTCAATGGCTGGCCCCCATGCATCAACTTCTTGATGTGGTCCTTGCCCGATGGGTCAATGTTGACCCTCAGTATAATCTAATCCTTGGCCTCTGGGCCAGGGGTCAGGTTATGCTGCAGGTCTACATTGACCTACTGGGCCCCCAGGCCAACCATTTGATCATCCCCCTAAGCTGGCCCACATTAATTGATCCGAATATTGGCCCACGGGTATCACTATGTTGATAAAGACCTCACCTGTTAACATAGGTCTGCTGTACAATCCAGTCATCCTCTTCCAACAAGATTTGCCTTATAAATATCCGGCTGACAGATATCAGTTGGGTGGCCTATCAGGATGGCACCATACAAGAACCAATAAGCAGCTTTTATTTGCTGGTGTATGGAGAGTTTAACACTAGTTGGAAAATTTATTAAAATTCAAGAGTTTGTTTTTCCCCACAATTTATAATTCTCAAACTCAAATGTTCAAGATTTATTAACCAAAGAAAATCTAAAAAAATCAGCAGCTAAAACCTGCTTACTTCCATAGTCAATCGGAGGTGTATCTTCAACATTTGAGCAATTTTATTTTTTCAGTTTTAAAAAAAAGTCACATTTTTAAGAATTAATGGAACAATGTGATTTTTGTTGCAATCAAGGTATTTTCTGCAACTCATTTTATTCCAAAGATAACTTTCTCCACATCACCAAAAAACTCCTGCGGATGAACTTGACATTTCTGAAGATGCCGAAACTAATTTTAGAAGGCTTAATGCAAGGACAACTATTGAATCCGAAACCACCCAAATATTCCTATTTTCTTTTTTTACTAGGAGGCCCTGGAACTCCATAGACCGGACTTTATATCGAATTCACAAGAGCGTGTTCACAAACTGGAGCTTATGGCACAGCACAGGAAAATCAAGCAGGTGCAGGTTTCCCCAAAGACACTTCAGTCTCCACTTTCAAAGCTCACACCAAAAGTCACTTCTTACAGGAGAAAGCTCTTCACGGTGCCTCTTCCACTGAGCAGTGAGTACATGATGTTTCTACAAGGAAACATAAAGAAGCTTGTTTTGCTAAGGGACTAGTGATGGGCGAATTTATTCGCCCGGCGCGAATTTGCACCAAATTCCCGCGATTCGACGCCAGCGATTAAATTTGCAAAACCGCAGCGAAAATTCGCTGGCACAAAAAAAAACAAGACTCCGGTGCAGTTTCTCAACTGCTCCAAATTCGCCCATCACTAAAAGAGACCAATATTTTCAGTATATGGGAGCAGTTATACAGTTCTTATCATATGCACTTAATACAGCTGTAAATGAATTCTACATAATGTTATTTTATCCTGAATTTTAACCATGGCCCTTTAACGAATTTGATCTCCCACATCAAAACTTTGTTTGGTTGGCTTTTTAATTGGTTCAGCATGGTTGTCAGTACTGACCCAAAACATTACAAATTATGTATTACTATGTCATCTTTTCCCAAGACATATTTTCTCCATGTTGTCAACATATTTATATCCTCCTTATTTACTCAGATTCTCTTCTATGTAATGTATTATCTCACTTGCCTGTCACGACCGGCACCCAATACCAGAACAAGTGCCAAGCACCCTGGTCTCGGCTCAGCTTACTTGGGTGCCACCTGGACTTAACGAGGGGTGCAAGGCGAGATGTTCTGGCTGGCAAAGGGGCACGGCTGTTAGCAAAGTCTTTTGGGTCTCCCACAACAAACCAATGCAGACACATCATAATTGAAGAGTATAAGATTTTCACCACCATTGTTAGTTGGCAGTGTTTGACTGCCGACTGATCCTCATGTAGCACTAGCCTGTTGAACGCTGTTTGTCAGATGCCCCCACGAAAAATTGCACTTTTCCTATACATATACGTATTATTTTAGTCATAGTCTCCAAACAAGTGGGTCTCAAAGTATTTATTCATGTATAAATTAAAAAAAAATGTGAAAACCATTTCTGAATAATCTATGGAGAAAGTTGCATTTCTGATATAAGGAATACAGGTAAATAAACCAAGAAACCAATTCCAATGCACCTAAAGCATTCTCTAGAGCAGGGGTCCCCAAACTTTTTTTTTACCCATAAGCCACATTCAAATGTGAGTTCAAAAAAGAGTTGGGGAACAACACAAGCATGAAAAAGTCCATGGGGATGCCAAATAAGGGCAGTGATTGGCTATTTGGTAGCCCCTATGTGGAATGGCAGCCTACAGTAGACGCTGTTTGGCAGTGTACCTGGCTTTTACACAACCAAAACTTACCTCCAAGTCTGGAATTGAAAAATAAACAGCTGCTTTGAGGCCACTGGGAGCAACAGCCAAAGGGTTGGTGAGCAACATGTTGCTTACAAGCCTCTGTTTGGGGATCGCTGCTCTAGGGGCACATCATGGCAGAAATATAACAAGCTAAGGAAGTTAAAGGAGAAGGAAAGTCATCCTGCACTTGTGGATGCCAAATGTTAGGCAACCCCAAGTGATAGTATTTACTTACCTGAAACCCCGGGATGGTGCTCCTATCAGCAGAAAACTGCACCAACCCGAGGTTATACCAGTTAGCACCACGGACCGCTTCTCCAGGCCTGTGCAGTTTTCTACTGATAAGAGCACCGGCCCAGGGTTTCAGGTAAATACAGTCACTTGGGGATGCCTAACATTTGGCACCCCCAAGTGCAGGATGACTTTCCTTCTCCTTTCACACATATGACATAGAAGAGATAAAGAAGGCACACCAAAATGTTGAAACTTGATAGTAGGATGGTAATTATACAGTATTTTGGGGCGACCAGAGTTGTGGCAGCTGCCGTTAAAAAGAAACACCAGGCTGTGATGATCTTGAAAGTTTTTTTCCCTCAAGGAAACCATATTTATAAAGTGCAAACCTCTATTGCTGTGTCCTTAATATAAGTGTGATAAGTCAACATGTTTTTTTCTATATCCTCAAAACAGTCATTATACTTGTAACCCTATTTTGGCCATCACTTATATTATATGATGTACAATATCAATATCTTACCATACACAAGTTCTGAATCCCCTTTGCTAAATGAAAGCGTAATGAAAATTTCTCTCAATGGCAGTGCCTCCACCTAGTGGGATTCGAAGATACACTTACGGGTGGCCCCACTAGGAACAAATACTTAACACACAAGTGTAGTAACAAATATAACCTTATATAACTGAAGGAAAAATGGCAAAATGCAATCGCATTTCAATATAAACCCTGCCCTGGGGTACCCATGTAGTCCTTCAACTCCCAGCAGTCTTTACCAGGCAACAGTTCCACACTCCCACTCTTGCTGGACAAGCACAATCCCAGTCCCATGAGCGTTTTGCCCCTAATAACACTTATACCTCTCCTTAGGATAGAGGCAGTAGCTCTAGATAATCTAATGGATGACTTCATGCTTGAGCAAAACAAGCTTTCCCTACGGCAACCCTTATTTTTTTAACAGTCATTTGAACAAATATTTCCAGGATACAACACTAAAAATTATTATTTTTAAAATCGGATATTATGACATTTGACAGTATTCCATTTTTTGTCTTCTGAATTTAATTCGGTTGGAATTTTGTGATGGTTAACTTTTTTAAAAAGCAAATTTAAAAAAACAAAATTAGGGCTCATTAAGCAGGAATATAATAAACATTTCCCTCTCAATTTTCTGCTGACAGTACAACAGATATGCAGATGTGTTTTCCCCATGCTGAGTCAGCACACTGAAGTAGGCATTGTTTCAGAATGAGAACATTAAGCAAAACTGCTAATGTGCTAAGGGAGCCAGAGATGAGTTGTACTGTAGGTGCAAGGTACCGAGTAATTTGGGATTGCTACATTATGATGTCTTTCTAGCTCTTCATACCTCTTGTTGTCACATCATTTCCATAATGCAGAAGCCAAAGTAAAGTAGCGCTAGAAACAATTCTATCCTGAATGCCACATTTATTATCTTCTTTTACTTTTTTTATATATTTTTTTGTTTGCATAGAGGATATCAACATTTATTTAAGAGTGTGAACGTGTTCAGCTCACAAACTACCTTTTCCTTTTGATTGCATGTGTTCCAAATGTATTTTAGTTTAAAACAAGACTCTGGGATAAACTGTGATCATGAAGTAAAAGTAACAATGACATCTGTTAAATCTGTTAAATTGGCATTATACTGTAGGCCCTTGTTCAACACAAATGCACAGATAATCCCAAGCATAATGGACTCCTGCTAACAACACAGGCACAGCAAACGTTAAAGGGGCGAGGTTGTATACTATATTGATTAAACTAATTTAAGTAATTACCTACCAAGAAAGGACCAAACGATGAAGTAGCTTCAGCCCCTGTTTGTCCTGTTTAGCTCAAGAAATAACAAAAATCACTGACTTTTTGTGATTAAAACATTAAAAAAATATCAGCACTTACGGGGTATACTACCCTTTCAATAGGAGAGGCACTTTGCATGACCATAGAATGTCTACAAAATTAGAGATATAAACTAGATCAGGCTTTTAAAGGAAAACTATACCCCCCAAACAATGTAGGTCTCTATAAAAAGACATTGCATAAAACAGAACATTTGTAAAACCCTGCTTCATGTAAATAAACCATTTTCATAATAATATACTTTTCTAGTAGTATGTGCCATTGGGTAATCATAAATAGAAAATTGCCATTTTAAAAAATAAGGGCCACCCCCTGGGATCGTAGGATTCACTGTACTCACAAACATACCAACAAACCATACATGTTAGGTCACATGAGCCAATTAACAGACAGAGTTGTGTCTTTTGCTGCAACACTTCTTCCTGTTACAGTTAGAGTTGTAGTATTTCTGGTCAGGTGATCTCTGAGGCAGCACACAGACCATCACGAAATGGTGGCTCAAGGCAAGAGATGTAAAAGGGCAATATTTACTTAAATATATATTCCAGTTTGGTAAGATTCTTTAATATGCCACTTAATATGATATGAACTATCTGTTGCTTAAGTGTTCATTTTGGGGGTATAGTTTTCCTTTAAAGACTGTGGATCTAGATGAGATGCTTATTTGCTTTCCTCAGTAGTTATTGAAACCCAGTCTGAAGATTATTTAGAGTGAGATTTGGAGAGAATAAGTATTTTATCTTGTGGATGGCCCTGGAAGCCCAGTCTGAATTTCATTTAGGGTGATCACTGTAAGACCGTGATTCCCAACCAGTGGCTCATGAGCAACATGTTGCTAACCAACTCCTTGGCTCTAAGTGGACTCAAGCAAGTGCTTATTTTTTAATTCCTAGTTTGAAGGCACGTTTTCCTTGCATAGAACCAAAGGTTCTGCCTTTAGACTGTCAGTCTACATGGGGACTACAAAATAGCCAATCACAACCCTTATTTGGCATCCCCATAGGAACTGTGTATGCTTGTGTGGGTCCCCAAATTCTATTTACAATTGAATGTGGCTCAAGGGTAAAAAAAAGCTGGGGACTCCCACTGTAAGATTTGGCTAGAATGTCATGAAAGCCCAGTGTGAAGGTCAGTCAGGGAAAGCTCAATGAGAAGGTCAGTTAGGGTGAAAATGTCTATTTTTTTCTACTAGATAGTCCTGGAAGCCCAGTCTGAATTAGGGTAAAAATCTAATAAGATTTCAGTAGAATGATTATTTGCTCTCTTGGATTGTCTTGGGACCACAGTGTGAAAATCAGTCAGGTTGAGATTTGGTTGATATTTAGGGTTAATACTTATTTGATCTTCTGGATGGTTTAAATGCCTATTTGTAAGGTCAGTTAGGGTGAGGTTAGGAAATATGAATAGTCACTTTCCTGGATGGTCCTGGAGGTTCAATCTAAAGGTTACTTATGGTGAGATTTGCAATCAACATAAATTTACTATTATTTCTTGGGGAAGGGGTCTAAACTTAAAAGAGAGATATATATATATATAGAGAGAGATTGATGGATTGATGGATCGATGGATAGGAAATTGGTTGGATTAACGGATAGATAGATGGATAGACAGTGACAGTGTTATTGACTGGCCCTATGCATCGACAAAGAAAGTCTACAAAATTAAACATTAGAGCATCAGTTCCCAAAGTCTGGGTGGGATTAGGGAGAATGCTTATTTGTTGTTTTGATAGTTCTGGAAACCCATTCTAAAGGTAATTTAGGGTGAGATTTTGGATCAACATATATTTACTGGCCAGTATATTCTTGGAGCTATTGCTAAATGGGTGATACAATGTTACTGTAATCTTGGGACAGGGACCCATGACCAAATGCTAGACCTAATAAGAGAGCTTAAACTAATGCTGAGCTGGATGTAACTCATAATTTAATGTTCTAATCTGAAATTTGTGAGGTTTACCCATATAAAGTTATCAGAAGTGATTTTTCATATTGCAAGCCCCAAAAATATACACCCAGTATAATCCTTTGGAGTTTATGTGCTGCAACCTAGGGATAAGGGATCTTTGTGTAATTAGGATCTTTATACCTTAAGTCTAGTATAAAATCATGTAAACATTAAATAAACCTAATAGGCTTCCAATAAATAGCAATTATTTCTTTTTAAAATATTTATTTTTAAAATATTTAAAAATGTGGATATTTTGGATAAAATGGAGTCTGAGAGTGCCTTTCTGTAATTCAGAGCTTTCCATACATACATCTATACTCATTCATGCATACAATATTATACTAAGGAAGAAAAAATACTCATTTTTCTTGCACAATATTGATTTTCAAACTTGCACGCCTTTCATGCCTCTCCGCAGTAGGTTGGAAGCAGGCTGTTCCTGCTTGAACCCTGCTGATTTAACAGTCCTGTAGGCAAGTATCAGAGCAGGGGTTACATGGAATATAAATTGCTTAAGACAATCAGATACAGCTGGCTATTGTCCAAGCTTGTCTGAAGATAGAGGACATGATCGAAATGCTGGTTTATGGGTAAACATCATGCAAGTAAAACAGTTGGGCATTGAAAATACATTTTTAAAATACGTTTTTTTTCTGAAGAATGAAACAAAAATGCACAGGTCAGTTGCTGTATAAAAATGAATTTTCATCTTGCAGCTATATAAGTGTCAGTGTGTGCTGCATGGATTTTCCGTTCTGAATATTGAGTTATGAATAAAATGGTCAGTGTTCTAGTGCTATGTGCATAATGGGAATAAGAGTTTCAACATTCAATTCCCTTTCTTGTTTTATTGGATAGTTTATAGCAGATAAACTCTACCGTTCAATAGACTTTCCTTTTTTTTATTTCTGAGCTGCATTTTAGATAAATAAATTCCAACATTCATGCCTCAAAGCTGTTTGGGAGTGGATGAACAGTATAAATGTCCTTATTAGTGACGGGCGAATCTGTCCTGTTTTGCGTCGCCAAAAAATTAGCGAAAATCCGAAAAAAATTCTTAAAAATTTGTGAAATGCATTGAAGTCATTGGGTGTCAAAATTATTTTGATGGCGATAATTTTTATGTGCTTAACAATTTTTAAAATGTGAGATTTTTTTGTCCAAATGCTCTAAAGTCAGTGGTCGTCAGTGGGCAATTTTTATGCTCTTGACAATTTTTAAAATGTGAGATTTTTTGTCAAAATGCACTAAAGTCAATGGGCGTCAAGATCATTTTGACGCGCAACAATTTTATGCGCTCAATCATTTTTAAAATATGCCACTTTTTTGTCCAAATGCATTAAAGTCAACGGGTGTCAAAATTATTTTTACAATTTTTACACGAGTGAGTTTTTTTTTTTGATCAAATATTTAGTATAGGTATGAGACCTGTTATTCACAATGCTTAGGACTTGAGGTTTTTCGAGATAGTGGATCTTTCTGTAATTTTGATCGCTTTACCTTAAGACTAGTAGAAAATCATGTAAACATTAAATAAGCCCTATAGGCTGGTTTTGCTTCCAATAAGGATTAATTACAGTATATTTTAAGGTGGCCATGTCGGCAGCTTATTGGCCCGTGTATGGGGCCCCCCGACGGGCTTCACCGATCGAGATCTGGCCGAAAGTCGGCCAGATCTCGACCGGATGGGACAAATAATCCCGTCATTCGTTGATGCGGTCCCGCGATCCGACCGCCCGTTAGGCATCATTAGGATCCAATCATTGGGCCCTAGGACCCACGATCGGATCAGCCCGATACTGCCCACCTCAAGGTGGGCATATCAGATGGAGATCCGCTCGTTTGACGACATCGCCAAACGAGCGGATCTCTCCATGTATGGCCACCTTTAGTTGGGATCAAGTACAAGGTACTGTTTTATTATTATTACAAAGAAAAAGGAAATAATTTTAAAAAATTGTAAATATTTGGATAAAATGGAGATTATGGGAGACGGCCTTCACGTAATTCGGAGCTTTCTGGATAATGGGTTTCCTGTATTTCTGTCGTTTTAACCAATATGATCTCCCCCATTGATGTGGCGCCATTTCTACCTCTACCTTAGGCCTTGCAGCACCCAGGAACAATTATCTTGTGTTCTTTGATCATCAGCTGCATCTGAATTCTATTTCTTTACATTTCATGAAATGAAAATGGGAAAAAGCTTCTACAGTGTGCAGAATTGTAATTAAAACAAGCCATAACAATTAAGAGTGTTTAGGAACAGCAGAAAATCATTAGCCGAAATACAGCTTAATGTAAGGAAACACTATCATTGACACCTCTCCAAACCTCTCTTATCCCAAATGTGCCAGAGAATATCTCATTTTTGAAAACGCTTACACTGCTAAAAATGGCTCAGCTGCTCTGCATCAAATGGCAAAGCAGACATTCGGAGAAATCCTATTGAGGATAAAATCATGTACGGAGCTGCGGAATTGTTTTGTCTTTTATTAGCCTGTTGGTCTGCAGGCAAAATTTAAATAGTCTTCAGTACGGACAGAAAAAGGGAAAGGAAAGTAAGTGCTACCATTTCTCATATGCAGTAAAAGCAGGATCACAGCCAAAATTGTCGATCTTCATATTCACTGCCATTTCTTTCTCACATACTTACATATTGTCCATTTTAATCACAATCTACAGTTCAACTGAAAAAACTGTTAAATGTTTAATAATAACACACTCCATGTTCCTCTGTTGCGTGGGAATATTCCAAACAGATGTGCACTAGGGAGCTACTTGTTTTAATCTACATTTAACCGAGTTATCTGTTCCCAATGGACAAATGCTTCTGGGAGAACAGGTGCAAGCCACAGTGTGTAGGATGGGTCAGTGACCCTTTTATGGAAAATTCCCCTACACACAAACAGAAAGAGAATGCCGCTCACACTTATCATTTTGCATTATTTTCACTGAGTGCGATCAAACATTATGATGTGTCTGGAAGAAATCAAGTACCGGTATGGGATCGGTTATCCGGAAACCTGTTATCCAGAAAGCTCTGAATTATGGAATTCATAATAGACTTCATTTTATCCAAATAAGTTTTTAAAAATGATTTCCTTTTTCTGGGTAATAATAAATCAGTACCTTGTACTTGATCCAAAGTAAAAATAATTAATCCTTATTGGAAGCAAAACCAGCCTATTGGGTTTATTTAATGTTTACATGATTTTCTAGTAGACTTAATGGATGAAGATCCAAATTATGGAAAGATCCATGATCCGGAAATCCCCAGGTCCAGAGCATTCTGGATAACAGGTCCCATACCTGTATCTGTAAACTGATTTGAAGCCGTCTTTTAATTAATCCCCTTTGTCTTGAAATTATAGATTCAGTGCTACGCACAAATGTCCCCCATAATATCTGTTTTCTGTCCTAAATCCATGTCTAAATTGTTACCCACAGTCATCATTTTCTGCATCTACCAATCCATAGTTTGGACCACAGGGAGACTCTGTGGGGGTTATTTATCAAAGTCCAAATTTATCTCAATATTTTTTGCTACAAACACCGATCAAATCCACTCGGGTTTTTTTACGCTTATTTATTATTACATTTTCCCGAAAATTTGCTTTGCAGGGAAAAAAATATGATTTTCACGTTTTTTTTGGATTTTTTATCCGATTTTCACGATTTCTTTGGATTTTTTCCCCGAAAACTCAGATTTTCCCAGAAAACTCCAAAAACTTCGGGGTGTTGCACAAAACCCACCACACATCAAAAAATTATTGGGACTTCTCCCTTTGACTTATATGCAACCTCGACAGGTCTGAGATGCCGGATTTTCCGATTCTGACTTTTCTATCCTCGGGGTTTAATAAATTCCAAAAAAATCGTATTTTTCATGATTTTTGAATTTGGAGTTTAGTAAATAACCCTCTAAGAGTAAGAGTTCTTTAGACATGTAACCTAGTCCTATATATATATATACACACACAAGTACAGGACCTGTTATTCAGAATGCTCAGGACCTGGAGATCAGGGGGTATTTCCATAATTTGGATCTTCATACTTCTACTAGAAAAGCATGTAAACATTAAATAAACCCAGTAGGCTGGTTTTGCTTCCAATAAGCACTAATTATATCTTAGTTGGGATCAAGTACAAGATACTGTTTTATTACTACAGAGAAAACGGAAATCATTTTTAAAAATTGTAATTATTTGACTGAAATGGAGTCTATGGGAGAGGGTCTTTCCATAATTCGGAATTTCCTGGATAACGGGGTTTCGATCCCATACCTATATACACCATTTTTTTCAGCATGAGCTCAATGAATAGGGCTTATGTTGAACATACCTCTGCCTATCCTTTTAATAAAAAAACTTTTTTTGCGATTTCTTGGATTAAAGAAAGAATTGAAACCCGTTTCACTACCAGACTTCCTGTTATGCTGAGCAGAGGAGAAGATAATAAAAATAAATTACCAACCCACAGATAAACCCTCTGTATAATGAGCTGTTCAAAGGCTGCAGCTTAGGGAACAGAGGGGTTTGTTTCTTCCGAGCTCCTTATCTCCCTTTGAACTAAATGTCCCTGTGTATAGGAGGAGAGGGAGAAATATGTTCAGTGAAGCAATAAGAAAAGAAAACTATTTTCCATTAGTGCTTTACAAAGCAAATAATTAGGAAGTAATACATTCTGGCTGCTAATTTCAGTGATGGATGATGTAAAAATGGATATATAAACTAGTACACACTTTTTACATTTCCTGGGGAAGTATGTTTTACATGTGCATGGACTCCTGTGTACTCCAGCTTACTATGTCCTTACTTGTACGGGCGTTGTCGCTCATAGCAATCAATCAGCAATTTGCAAATGGCCTTCAATAGTATATTTAACCTTTGTTCTGATTAAAGTGAATCCTGTGGCATCTTGAGAACTGCTTGCAAAGTGCTTTGAATATCTGATCCAAAGTGCCTGCGCAGCTGCAGCAGCAGGGAATATTCTGGGTCCTGGCTTAGAGAAATAGTGACATTTCCATCCCTATCCAGATGTTCAGAGGTAGCAATGAGGCTGTCTAATGACAGAATATCTCAGCCATTAACAGCCATCTGCCTTTCTTAAGCAGCCATAGTTAGGACTGTTTTTATCGAGAAGATAAAATGTACACCTGTACCCTCACTTAAAAGCCGTATCTTCTAGTGATCAGCTATTCTTAATGTTAGGACTTTGTTCCTGCCATACCCAGCTATGACTCTCTGAGAACCATAAGTGCTTTACTTGTATATCACCATATTCATTTAAATACATCTGTATAATTCTGATACCTTTGTGCATTTAAATGGACAATTATACTAACATAGCAGGTTATTTTTGTTAAAGTCTAAAATAGAATAAGGCTAGAAATGCTGTATTTTGTATACTAAACATGAACATGAACTTACTGCACCACAAGTCTAATCAAACAAATGATTTATGCTTTCAAAGTTGGCCACAGGGGGTCACCATTGTAACTTTGTTAAACATCTTTGAAAGACCAAGACTATGCACATGCTCAGTGTGGTCTGGGCTGCTTAGGGATCATCATAAATTATCAAAACAGCACAAGTCGTATTATATCTGCCAGAAGCTGATACAGCAAGATTGATTAATAATCAGAATATACAGACTGAACTGGGTCCTGTGTTGTCATGTAACCTAATGTGGATTTTATAGTTTTTGTATTGTTTAATACAAACTTTCTCCAACTCTGCAGAACCTGTGGCTGCAGCAAAATAATCCTCCAAATAGAATCCCAGTTTATCTGTTTAAATCTTCTTGTAAAAACGGTACACATTTTTTAATTAAAGTATATTGGAGATAGGTTTCTTTTTCATGAAAGAAATTTTATTTTTTTGCCTTTACATGCCCTTTAAGTGTTGAGAAGACTCCTTAGAACTATACATGAGACTGGCTAGGTGATGGTATGCTACTAATAGTGGGGGCAAGGTGCAGCAGTACTGTCTTATATGCCAAAGATTTTTCCATTATCGGTTGTTTGTCAGCACATAAAGTTCATAAGTTAACTCTCTGCAGGGGTACCAACAGTGAACTTATTTACTTCAGAGGTCAGCCTAGGAATTGTCTAGGTACAGACTAGGCTGAGGCAAAATCATATTTGAGGACATGCAACGAGTAAGGGCAGGTGGCTAGAATCAAGGTCAATAAAAAGTTAGAATTCATACGGCTGAACTCCATGGCACGACTACTTCCGCAAAGAGAGGAAGCGCATGCGACAAGACGGATGCACCGTATATAATGTAAGTAAGAGAACTATTGCACCTACAAACTGCATGCACCCGACACGACTGTCGGATGAATCTTCATCCGACAGTCGTGTCGGATGCATGCAGTTTGTAGCGCATCTGTCTTGTCGCATTCGCTTCCTCTCAGCAGGTCAGATCGGAAGAAGTCACATCATGGAGTTTAGCCCTAAAACCATGTAAACAGCAGTGGTGGAACTACCAGGGGGAGCAGGGGTGCAATTGGGCCAGGGCCCGCACCCCCTCAGGGCCCCCCGGGAGCTTGCACACTGCCGATTTCCGGCCGCATCGGCCGATTTTGGGGAAAATAATCTGGTACGGAGGGGGGCGGGGCCCGGCGGCACGTCCCGCAACAGGGCCCACCCCCTCCAGTTATGTTACTGGTAAAAAGACAATAACAATCTTTTCAAAGGACTTCCAAAAGATCACTGACACTCTATCAAAGGGAATACAATATGGCTGCAGTTTTTCCTGAGGATCTCAGAAACCAGAAGGCAACTTGGAAAAAGCAAAATGATATGATCCTGAAATGAAAGGGAAATTTGGCACCAATAGAGTTGTCAAGCCAAATAACCAATGGGAATGCCTCAGTATAATAAATGGGGCAATTATGGACAGAGTAGCATCATTACTCCTGCTTGTAGGGTCATTGCATTCATTTCAACATACTAACATTGTTGAAAAGGCACTATTTAAACTGATATAGCACATTTTGGTGTTTCCTTGATGAACTTATACTTGCAGAGAATAGGCTTACAAGAAGCAAGCGTTACTTATATGACTGAAACCTATACAACTTTGTGAAAGAATAGCCGGGAGCTGGTATATTAAGCAGCTCATAATGAATCATTTTAAGTAAGTTGGTTTCAAATATATTACATTGTGTTTCTTGCTACACCACTATGTAGTATTCATGGTTCGGAGTGTAAAAAAATTAATCCCCAGGTGTCATTTCCATTGGAAACCTTCCAGATCAAAGCAACCTAAACAGCCTTGAAATGTCTGCTTCACCTTTCTTTTGCACATACCTCATTATATCAGATTCATCTTTGGAATTTTGGATCAACACTTCTGAAAGACAGTTATCCAGAGTTTTTCATATAGCAGGCCTTCTGAAATAATGTTTCAAGAGCTTCTGATTTGTCAGCTTTGTCCTATGAAGTGAAATAGTCAATGGTTTTTATTTATCAGCTATGCCCTTTGACATTATAGTTTCAGAGGTTCTTATTTGTCATCTTTGTGGTTGGCAGCTTTGTAGGCTTTAGGGCTGAGTCTGTGCTGAAAAGAGTTCTTCAAGATATGGGATGTTAATTATGATGTTTTCCTTTTTCTACAGCAAAGTATTTTGCAGGAAAATTTCCAGCCATATTTTATTCCCTTTTATAGAGTGTCAGAGATCTTTTGGAAGTCCTTTGAAGGGATTGTTTTGAAGCAGGCATGTGTTTGTGGAGGGGTGATTCTGCTGGTTTTTTCCTTAGACTTTCAGTGTCACATCTCTTAGGATATCCAATTCTGCCTACAAAGGTCTGAATTCTCTTTGTGGCTTCTGTTTGTTTGAAGCAGAGAATACCCCAGGTTATCTGCCATTTTTTCAAAGTGTTTTTCATATTCTGTTATAGGTAATGCTTTAGAAACATGATTTCAGAATAGCCAGGACTCAGAGTTGCCATGTAACTTTTAAAAACTGTTCTAGTCATTTAAATAGTGAGTTGCAAGTATGTGTTTTTGCCATGCACTTGTTCACATTGTGGAGAAGTCCAGAAGGGTCCATCATTCTATTATTTTCTTCATGACAGGTTTGGAGGTGTGCTAACAAAGTGCTCCATCATCAGCCACTCTGAGTCTATTCTAATTTCTCATCTTTGTCACTAAACCTATGCTTCCTATATGGTGTGATTGAGTACCATGCTAACAGGAGGTCCTATACTCAGAAGCTAAGTCTCTCGCATATGGATAACTAATACTAGGCTGCAAAGCTACCTAATAACATTAAACAAAATCTATATTTTAACTTAACTTTTCAAGATGTCATGCTAGCAGAAGGAGGTCATCCTGATTCACTAGGCTACTAGGGTTTGCAGCCTGCAGGTATAAAAGTGTCATCTGCTGATACATCATGTCGGCCAGTACATGGTCCATCAGATGAGACAAACCCTCTACAGTTCCAGTTGTTCCGATTTGTACTTGTCACTTGAACAATCGGAACAAAAGAAAAAGGCCCATGACATTTCGGGAACTTGTACGCTTTCCATCCACTCTGTCCATGGGCTGATTGGTCAGAGATTGTACACGATCAGCCACCTAAAGGGTTTCAAAGTATGGGACTCTTGATCTTCAGCTCATTATAAATCCATGACCCTCTATGGTTGAAGCCATGTATTGGAATTAATATCCCCAAACTCCTACACATACTTAAAAGTAAGTAATTACTACTGGCGAAGATACTAGCAGCCATGTTTGGGCAAAACTGTGCCCCCCCAAACTCCTACACATACTTAAAAGTAAGTAATTACTACTGGTGAAGATACTAGCAGCCATGTTTGGGCAAAACTGTGCCCCCCCAAACTCCTACACATACTTAAAAGTAAGTAATTACTACTGGTGAAGATACTAGCAGCCATGTTTGGGCAAAACTGTGCACCCCATAGTTGCAGTAATATTTTTCTTCAATTATAGTAATAAAGGAGAAGGAAAAGCTGTATTAACTTGGAGGTGCCAAAAGTTAGGCACCCCCAAGTGATTGTAAATATTTATCCGGAACCCTGAGCTGGGGCTCCTATAAGCAGAAAACTGCACCAGTCCGAGGGTTCTTCCAGCGAGCACCACGGAGACATCTGCATCCTTCTTCTTTTTACTACAAATTTTCCAGGTCAGACGCATGTGCAGTAGAACAAAATAGACAACTTTTTCATTAAAAAAATGGCTTTTCACACCCATGTGAAGACAGAAGAAGCCGGAAGCTGATCTCTCAATGGAAAAACCCCAGGACTGCTGCAGTTTTCTACTGATAGGAGCACCAGCCCGGGGTTTCAGGTAAATTAATACAATCACTTGGGGGTGCCTAACTTTTGGTAAATAAATACTGCCTTTCCTTCTCTTTTAACCAACATACACAGTTACTGGTTCCAGCGCTAAGCAATATCCGTTAATCATATTTGCTGGCAGTTGTAATACATGGCCATGATTAAGAAACCCATAAAACTTATGCACAGATAATTTCTGATTGTTCTGGTAGCATAGCCAACAAAATGTAATCCCAAAGTACACTTGGCTCTCATGTACAGAAGGTTAGTGCCATGACTGTCACTAGTATAATAATGCTACGCACTCCCCACTGCGCTGCACAGTCAAACAGTCCTCAACATAATATTTTGTTCTGTCTTTTATTGGAAATAAAAGCACATTTTATTGAACTGCTGCACTAAGCAACGCATGGATATAATTTATTTTCTGTCTCCTGCTATTCTATGGCAGAGCCGTCTCTGTTGTTTTGAGACTGTTTCTCGAATTAAAAAAAAAAAAAAAAAGAACAAATCTTGGCAGGAACTTTTTTTTTTTTGTGATTCTTGATTATTCCCTGACATTTTCGTGTTTATGTTTACTCAGCAGTTTTGTTGCCAGCGTTACTATTGTTTCACCAGATCTCTGTTTTAAAAGAAATTAGACAGTATTAAACAGAAATATTAAGAACAGAGACAAAGAAAGAGCAAGCATTATGGCTGTGCCCAGACTTTTGATCTCTTTCCTTTTCAAATGGCTTTAGAGATTTAACAAAGAACAGGAGGAGGAAATAGAATTGTAGACATTCTGTTTTGTACTGGCTTTAAGCTTAATGATTTTTTGATTGTATATAGGGGTTTCATTTTTAAATCCCTGGGATATAATAGCATAGTATACACTTAACAGGCATCCAATCAGTGGGCCACACCACTATCTTAAAATTCAAGGTCACCTAGATTTCCACTATTTGAGAACATTCTAAAACAAAAAGTGAAATTATAATATTTTTGAATTTGAGTATGCTGAACTTGAATGTTTGAGATTTATCAAAATCAAAATCAAAAATGAATCAATAATTTGCATGAATAAATTTCACAGCTGACACACTTTGATCACATTTATTGTTAATCTTGGTAACTGGAAAATTAATAAAGTCTTAATTGAGCTCTTTTTTCTGTGATTTTTTTTTTAAAAAAATGGGGGTTAATGACAATTTTTTTAATTCTCTGTTGTATCTTTTCTGTGAGTGAGGGTTTTTTTTTTTAAAAAAAAATAAGAATGCAGCCACCAAAGCCTGCTAAGATTTTAGTTTTTAGGGGGAAAAAAAACCTGACTAGGAGAAAAACCTTTGTATAAAAAAGGAGCAAACACGTTTTAGGAATCCTGGCAAAATTGCACCTCAAATTAATACATTTCATACATGAGTACAGATCTTTAAGTTGTCTAAAGGAGAAGGAAAGTCTTCGTGCACTTGGGTGTGCAAAATGTTAGTCACCCCCAAGTGATTGTATTTATTTACCTGAAACCCCAGGCCGGTGCTCCTTTCAGCAGAAAACGACACCGGTCCGGGGTTTTTTTGTGTGCTAAAACTCATGTATTTGAATTTCAAAACTTGAGTGTTCGATATTTATGAAGCACAGACATTTTCAAAACCTCAAACGTATAAATTCTGCATAAGAAAGCTCAGTTTTTTGAATTTTTCTTTTTAGTTTTTGAGTATCTTGTATTTTTTCCAAGAGTTTGTAGACAAATTATGATATAAATTATGATAAAAGATAGATTAATTTAACTGAATTTTAGAGTTAATTTTTTTAATAAACAAACAAAAAAAACCTCTAAAATTTATATACCGTATATACTCGTGTATAAGCCGACCCGTGTATACGCCGAGGTACCTAATTTTACCTACAAAAACTGGAAAAACTTATTGACTCGCGTATAAGCCTAGGGTGAGAAATGCAGAAGCTACTGGTAAGTTTGCGCATTCTTCTAATTATAATAAGCCCTTCCCTCGTGTCACTCACGTCCCTCAAATCGATATACCCAGAGAGGGGAGGGAGCTGTGGATCTGTTTAAGATCAGGAGCGCTGAGGTGCTCACTGTTTTAACACTGCGAAGGGGGAGAATGCTGCAAGCACGATCATCTATATAGACCAGCTTGGGCATTACACACAAGTAAATCCAAGTAAAATATGCCTTGTAATTTTAAGTCCACACAGCCCCAAAATAATGTTGGCCAATGAGCTGAAGACCAGCCAACAACTCCATAAATTCTGTTGCCTACACCCTTCAAGGACTGGCTCGAGCAAAGAGGGAAAACAGGAGTAACCCTGTGAAAGCTGAGACAGCTGGCTGGGCTGGCAAATCTATGCACATAACCATCACCTGTGTGAGATCTGAAGCACATACGGTACCTTCCGGTGGCGAAGTTTCGATCTTTCAGATTAAAGGAAGCGCGCCCGTGAGGGTGGAGCAGTGCAGCCTAAGCGCGTTCCTTGCTGCCGGGAACACGCACACAGTTTATTCGCGCTTCCTGGCCAATGACACGCCCCTCTGTTCCAATAGCGGTCTAGGGCGCCTCCATATGTTTCCAGAGCTGTGGCTGTATAGTTGCTAACTATAGTGTGTGGCATCGCATCAAATAGGTACCGGTAATATTTTTTTAAATGACCCGCGTATAAGCCGAGGCAGCGTTTTTCAGCTTATTTTGGGTGCTGAAAAACTCGGCTTATACGCGAGTATATACGGTAAATCAAAGTCAAAAAACTGCCTTTCATGGTAATAAAATAGAAAGGGTTTTGCTTAAATACAGTACGTAATATATACAGTATATAATTTGATTTCAGTTTGATACAGTCAGGGAAACTTTCATACAAAAACTAAACTAAAGATACAACCGCGACTATCTTAAGTATATAAGTATCAAGATACATCAGATAAGCAGTAAAATATTTAGAATTTCTTCAGAATAAATATACTGCCAAGTGCTAGGGTAGGTCAGTAGTTTACTCTCACTGTATGTCTCCCATTCTTTTACTCTTAGATTGTAAGCCCTAGTGAGCAAGATCCATACTCTATTGAGGTGTTACTACTAGGGATGCACCAAATCCACTATTTTGGATTCGGCCGAACCCCCGAATCCTTCCCAAAAGATTCAGCCGAATACCGAATCTGAACCCTAATTTGCATATGCATAGGCATAATGTGCATATTTGCATATGCAAATTAGGGGAAAACATTTTTTACTTCCTTGTTTTCTGACAAAAAGTCACGTGATTTCCCTCCCCACCCCTAATTTGCATATGCAAATTAGGGTTCGGATTCGGTTTGGCCGGGCAGAAGGATTCGGCCGAATCCGAATCCTGCTGAAAAAGGCCGAATCCTGGCCAAATCCCGAACTGAATCCTGGATTTGGTGCATCCCTACTTACTACCCCTAAATAATTCTTCAACCGATGATTTAGCTACACACTGTGGTTCTTTTTAAATTATAAGCATTTAAGGAGTAGTAAAAGTCATACAGGACAATCTTGATTGTATCAAGAAGTAGATTGGCGCTTTCAAAAATCAGAAAAAGGTGAAAACATTGCTTTTTGCCTTTGGAACTGCTCTAACAGGGTGACAAACTGCCAGTAGCATTGGTGTATAGAGTTGTGCGATGCAGCACAATGTTTGAATAATAAAGTTCTTTTTGTGAAACACGAGATAAATCTAGCGTCTGTATTCACTGCTGATTTGTACTCAGAAAGTCCTTGGCGTGAATACTAACTGAGGAGCTGTTGACTGATATACTGAAAACTAATTTATATTTATGTTCAATAAATATGCACTTATTGTATTGCTAAGGAACGTCAGCATCTCAAGTGTGATTAATTCAGAGCTTGAATATAGTCTTTGAAAAGTGGGGACTGAACCATGACAGCGGCCAGGGTAGCAATCGGATCACTGATAGCTCAATTACGGGAAGGGTTTTTTTTCATGAAGAAAGCTGTTAACTACAATGCTCTTGTTTATCATGGAAATGTATAGCCTCATATATACCATCCCCATAACTTAAACTTTAATTGCGTCATTATCCAGTCATTATCCACCTACAATTTTACAGTTTTTATTAGGGATGCACTGAATCTAGGACTCGGTTCGGTATTTGGCCTTTTAACGGGAATCGAATCTGAATCCTTAAAATCAAACACAACAAGGAAGTAAATACATTAGCCACACACTACGGGGCAGATTTTTTTAAGGGTCGAACTGAAAATTCGAATTTCGTATTCGAATTGTGAAATTTAAATTTTTGAGTTTTGTTTGTGGAATTCAACTAGGGAACAGTTAAAAGTCGAAAAACTCATCATGTACTGGCCCTTTAAGAATATAAATTGAACTATTCTCCACCTTAAACCTGCCGATTTACTGTTTTAGCCTATGGGGGACATCCTGGGATCAATTTGAAGTTGTTTGCAGCCTTCCTGAAAATCAAGTTATTTTAGAGAAAAAAACTCGAATCGAGTTCGATTGGAATTCGATTTGAGTTTGCGGGTCGATCCCATTCACCCAAGTTTAAAAAACTAGTTTAAAAAATTTCATGGGAGTTTTTACAAACTCCCATGAACTCTAAATTCGACCCGTGATAAATCTGCCCCTACATGTGCGGTTCCCTTTCATCCTTCCTTGCCCTGATTTGCATATGTTAATTAGGGTTCGGATTCAGTTCCGTATTTGCCGAATTCCGGGGTTTGGCCGAATCCCAAAGTAGTGGATTCGGTGTATCCCTAGTATTTATAATTTGTTATGATATGTGCTTTCCTTTTCATTAATTATTGCTTCCACAATATTCTAGAATAGATTAGCATTAGCCAGTTGTATTATCCAACAGTTTCACGAATACACAAACGATCAAGGGGTTGTATGTAATATAGAAATTGTGATTTTATTCTACTAATTAGCTGATGATGTTACTTTCGGCCTGTGGATTTAAATAGCCATTTAACACAATGGGGCTGATTCACAAAAGGTCAATATTCCTTAATGCACAGTTTTGGGCGTAATTTAAGACGCGTTATTTAAGGAACGGTTCATCAAAGTATTTTCACATGAGTTAATAAACATAGCACAATCGTTAATTCTACATTTCTGCACAGCAGTATTCTAATCGCATTGTGATATTTATAGAATAGAATTAATACTAACGCATTTAGCGCTATTTGTTCGATCGAACAAATTAAATCCTTTGAATCGTTCGATCCATCGATCAAACAATTTTTGTTTGACCAAAAAAAGCTACCAAAGCCAATGGGGACCTTCCCCATAGGCTAACTGACTTCGGTAACTTTTAGGTGGAGAACTAGGGGGTCGAAGTTTTTTCTTAAAGAGACAGTACTTCGACGATCGAATGGTCGAATAGTCGAACGATTTTTAGTTTGAAACGTTCAATTCAAGGTCGAAGTAGCCCATTCGATGGTCGAAGTAGCCAAAAAAAACATTCGAAATTAGAACTTTTTTTCCTCTATTCCTTCACTCGAGCTAAGTAAATGGGTCCCGTTGTGTCATTGAATATTACGTTTCCCAGGGTAAGGAATGACTAGAATACTGTAAAAAGAGACTTGTACTCTGCCAGTGGCATACCAAATGTCTTAGATGCTATAAATTGCACTAATAATGTGTGACAATATCAAATGTCCTAAAATATCGCACAAAATAACACATGCTATAAAATACCGCACACAATTCAGCTAAAATGAATGTAAAAATATCACTTCTTAAGTTAGACAAGTGAACTTTTAGTGAATCGATTGTTAATTCTAAAAATATAAGAAGTGATAAAAATTTTAAGGCATGCTATAAATAACACTCACTTTTTTGACCTTTAGTGAATCGGCCCCAATGCATGCCTATGATTACGTATCTTCAATACAAAATGCGTCATTTTTGTGATGTTTTTTAACCTGCTGAAATTAACTTGAACGTTTTACTGTACAGGGGTTATTAACTAAACTCCGAATGCAAAAATCCCTAAAAATTAGTGATTTTTTTTTTATAAAATCATTATTTTTTTGGAATTCATTAGACCTGTCGAGGTTGCATATAAGTCAATGGGAGAAGTCCCAATGATTTTTTTGATGTGCGCTGGGTTTCGTGCAATACCCTGAAGTTTTCTGAGTTTTCGGGCAAAAAGCATAAGAAATCTGAAAAATCTGGAAAAATCTGAGTTTTCGGGTGAAAAATAAAAGTGAAAATCAGATTTTTTTCCTGCAAAGCAAATTTTCAGGGAAATGTAATAATAAATAAGCGTAAAAAACCGAGCGGATTTGATCTGAGTTTGTAGCAGAAAATCTTGAGATAAAATCGGACTTAATAAATAACCCCCTATGAGTGGACTACAGAGTACTTGCCGGTTTTTTGGTCCTAAGGGGCTTATTTATCAAAGGTCGAGTTTATGAGGTTATTTGTACCTTGAATAAACTCACAACTCAAATGTTTGCTTATTTATGAAAAAATCTGAACGTAAAAAAACTCGACTGTATGCAATCGGGAAAAAACTGGAATATCTTGAATTTATCTAGTTTACAGGCTAAAAAACCTCCAATATCTAGAGTTTATCGAGTTTTTGAGCACAAACCAGCATAAAAAACTGAAAATCATGAAAAAAAACATCTTCAAATTGTAAAGTGACCTCTGTCATTGACTTCTACATGACCTCGACAGGTTTTAACTGGAGTATTTTCGGATTCGGGCTTGTAGCAGCTTCGGGGGCATAATGAATCTAGAAAGTTTAGTGAAAAAAAACCCTAATTGTTATTAAATTAGCCAAATTCATGGATGGCCATTAGGTTGAGTTTGTTTCTGGTAAAATAAGGGAATAAAACAAGTATTTAATAAATAACTTCCTTAATATATGCAGAGCATTGCCCCACCAACACTATCATGGAGCATAATGTTTTGCTGATAACCTTCAGGGAAATCTTCCACTTCTTCTAAAGGTAACAGAGATTTTCCAGCATGATGAGGGAGTGGACTGTGAAGGACAAACACAGTATAGGAACCAGCTAATTGTTGGTTGTGGTTTCATATATTGTTTGGGTGCTATAGGAAGTGCTAGAATACATATTTGTATTTCATTCTAAATAAATTCTGCCCCTTTTTGCTAATAATGTACAGTATCTAATTAGTCATGAATAACAAACCTAATGTTTTCCACATTATCATTTCTATGTTCTCTCCATAATTTTTCAGTTAAAGATCCCCCACATCTGCGAGTTCTCTCCCACTCACATTGTTGCATGTGTTTATTATTCTGTGACTATTTTCCCTGGTTTGTTGATTCCCAGTATGAATGGGAAAGTGCTGCCCATGTGCCTTTATCTGGATATTTAAAGATTATTTTTTTATTCAACTAACTACAGTATATTAAAGCAGTCATCAAGAATTATATATGACTACTAAATCAAGGCAGAGCCATATGCAATACTTTTGAGACATACTAAGATGTCAACTCTCAAATCCTAAAAGGTATGGAACCTGTTATCCAGAACGCTTGGAACCAGGGGTATTCCAGATAACGGGTCTTTAGGCTATTTGGATATCCAGAGATTTAAGGGCCCATTCACTTAAAGTGATGGGCGAATAAATTTGCCAGTTGTGAATTCACGGCAAATTTCCACATTTCGCAAATAATTTCACGAAGCTCCCTCGTCAAAAAATTTTGGACAGGCGTCGGAAAAGTTGCTCTCGTAAAAACCATTGTGCGTCAACACTATTCGTAAATTTATCGAGTTTCACAAATTTTTAGCCGTTTTCCGAATTTCGTGAGAATTAAATATTAATAATACCCAACAGAATTGTATTGGCTCCAATAAGGATTATTTATATCTTAGTTGGGATCAAGTACAAGATATTGTTTTATTATTACACAGACAAAAAGGAAAAGTTCTTTATAGTATTGCGTTATAGATAGTGATGGGCGAATAAATTCGTCAGGCTTGAATTCACAGCGAATTTCTGTGTTATTCACTTTGCGGGAACTGTGTCGAAAATTCGCCAGCGTCAAAAAATTTTTGACTCACGACGGAATAGTCACTCACGTCAAAACTGTCGGGGTTCAACATTATTCAGACGCCCATTGACTTTAATGCGGGCGTCAAAATTTGCGCTTTGTTAATTTTCCACTCCAAATTTTCAGTGAAACGGGACAAATTCGCCCATCACTGGTTACAGATAAATAATTTCATTATTGACTTATTTTTCTATTTACTAATTTTTGTCCCTGTATCCAGAATATAATTTCTAGCAGAATAACAAAACGTGCAAATGTTTGCATATTGTCTAATTTTGTGTATTTTACATAGCGGCAATGTTTTTGGTTGCCAAATTGCATATGGAATACTGCAATGCCTTATGCTGCCTGCTAAGTATATTTTTAAACAACCATATGTTGTTTGGAAAGAGCTATACTCCTTTTCATATTCTGGCATATTTTATTTTATATCACCATCATCACTTTATACTGTATATAGCGCTAGCAAGTTATAAAGTGGTTTACAATCAATTAAAACAAACAAGGCTTACAGGAAAAATAGGAGTGCAATTCACCATGGATTGTATAATAATGCAGTATTTTTTCCCCACAATTCCAGCATAATCCTGGCTATGTTCAGATTTGCCTTCAGCGCAATTGAGTTAAAGTTGTTGTTCACCTTCCGAACACTTTTTTTAGTTGAGTTTTTCCAGATTGTTCACCAGAAATAAAGACTTTTTTCAGTTGATTTTCATTTTTTATTTCTTAACGTTTTTCCAGAATTAAAGTCTAATGTCTCGGGTGTTTCAGTCTGGCAGCTCAGTAATTCAGGTGCAGAGTCTGAACTGTTACAATTTGCTCCATTAGTTGATCCATTTCTCAGCAGCATCTGCGGAATATTAGCAACTATTGTATCAATTCTAACAGCTGCCTGTAATGAAACCCAGAGATTCTGTTCAGCAGGGACAAAAAAAGAAAGAGATCAACTAACAAATCAGTTTAGAGTAATCAAGCCTTATGCGTTTCGTGTCCACCAGACACTTAGGGGCCCATTTACTTAGCTCGAGTGAAGGAATAGAATAAAAAAAACTTTGAATTTGAATAATTTTTTTTGGCTACTTCGACCATCGAATTGGCTACTTCAACCTTCGACTACGACTTAGAATCGAATGATTCGAACTAAGAATCATTCGAATATTCGAAGTACTGTCCCTTTAAAAAAAACTTCAACCCCCTACTTCACCACCTAAAACTTACCGAACCTCAATCTTAGCCTATGGGGAAGGTCCCCATAGGCTTTCTAAGGTTTTTTTTGGTCGTAGAAAAATCGTTCGATTGATTGATTAAAGTCCTTCGAATCGTTTGATTTTTCGTTCGATCTTATTGCAGTAAATCCTTCAACTTCGATATTCTAAGTCGAAGGATTTACATTCGGCAGTTCAATATCGAGGGTTAATTAACCCTCGATATTCGACCCTATTTAAGTCTGCCCCTTAATCTATGATTCATGGACAGGAAACGTGTAAGGCTTGAGATGATTGTTCAAATAATTTTTAAAGATTTTTCTACTTTTTAACAAGCATCTACATGTGGTTTTAAATGTGCCCCAAACCCTCTATTTCTTTTTGTACGGATTGTCTGCTCCCCTGAGCTGAGGGCCTGGGGCAGGAGCACCTGGGCCACTATTCTACTTTGGTGAGTTTTTCACAACAAGTGGATGTTTTTATGCTTACATGTATTTTATATTCCATATAAATATTTATAACTCCAGACCTCCCTCGCATTAAAATACACGAATGTAACTAACGTGCATTAGTCTTAATCTGCATCTGTCCAATTATCAATTTTTTTTAAAAAAATGTGTTGCTTAACTGATTGGAATGTGCAAAGTTTTTCACCGAGTAGAATTTTGTGGTGAATTTTCGGTTTTGCCAGCTACAATTTTTCATGAACACATGCTAAATTTTTGCCATGCAGTCTGTTTTGCTAAATAAATAAATACATAAATAAATAAACAAACAAACAAACACAGGCTGTTTATCCAGATATAAACTGTGCAGATGTCATTATTGCATGACCTCCAATATCCTTGCTTCACAATCAACACATCAGCATTATTATTATTCCTATATTATTAGTGATGGGCGAATTTGCGCCTTTTCGCCGAAAAAATCCAGAATTTCGTGCGAAATTTGCGAAACGGCGAAAAATTCACAAAACGGCGCAGGCATCTAGTTTTTGACGCTGGCGCCCGTTTTTTTTTTTACGCCGGTGCCCTTTTTTACACCGGCGTCCGTTTTTTCAAAAAAAAATTATTCGCTGGCGGCGAATCACGCAAATTCACCGCGAATCCGCGACTGGCGAATAAATTCGCCCATCACTATATATTATTATTACTCCATTTTATGAATGTTTCCAGGTTTTGTGATTTTTTTACGCCAAAGCAAAACGAGTTTCACTAGGGCTGTATTTCGGTCTGTTACTGCCCTAGGCCTAGACCTATTTTCACCCATCAGCATTTGTGCAATGTAGTCAGAAAAAGTGACATCACAACATAGCGAACCTGCTAATGACATCACTTCTGTATGCAACCCACACCGAATATCTCCCCACCTCTGCAACTGGATTTTATAGGACTATATCCAGCAGCAGAGGAAGACTTTTTATTGCTTGTGCAAATTTTTTATTTAAAATGTAGAATGTAGGCATCCAAGGGCTGCCCACCTGAAGCTGCAGCCCTAGGCACAGGCCTTTGAGTGCCTATATGGTAAATACAGCACTGGGTTTCGCTCATGGCTGCTAACTAAAGCAAACAGAAACTGAAGCAAAAAGCTGCTTTTCAGATATCCAATTGTGCACAGATGGAGCTGCTTTGTCAACTGGCCAGTGATGAAGCACACAGGATAACATATATATATATATATATATATATATATATATATATATATATATATATATATATATATATAATGTTGTCCTTCAGCAGAAGAGCAGGCATAAGAATATTAGGGCTGAAGCATTATGATTTATACTGGAGTTATCTAACGGCTCTGAAAATATATTAACAAACAATTATGCAATCATTCTTTGTGCCTGCTGCTATGGGCATGCTTGATTGAGTCAGCACAGCCGACTGCCTGCAACTGTATTCCCACCACCTGGTCATTTGTTTCAGTTCAGGTAGGAGAAGAGTCGTCATTCAAATGATAAATAATGAGGAAAGGAGGCAATCATCCGTTTACCAATGCCCATAGGCAAATGTGTTGCTTGAAAGGCTTTGTCCTTGTTAATTCATCTAAAAAGGCTTTTTAGACAGATCTAGATGAGATATTAAAATATAATGGCTGCTGGATAAAAATGTAATAAGTTTTCAAAATCCTTATAACAAGCATGCTGAACAGAATGATGCAGGCGTAATATCATTCATTATTGTTATGTGTAGAGAGACGAGGGAGACTTTTTTGTCGGCAGCTAGAGATTTGTCATAACTGCAGCTTAAAGCAACTGTTTCTTATTGGAAACACAGAAGCAGGCCTTTCATTTGTTTTGGAGATCTAGAGACACAGCAGGATATTTAAACCTGTTTTTGTCTTAAATTTAAATTTTGATATTATACTGTATTGATAATATGTTGGAAAATGTTGTTGGTTGTAATCATTCAATTTATAATTGGGGCAACATTGCAGTGGAAGGTTTAGATTCCTTTTAATTGGGCAATAATAATATCTTGTGGAGCAACACATTCACTACAAGGGAAGACTGGTGTCATATTGGCCATATTGAACCCAATTCAACATTAATGGCTGTTGTATGCTTGTTATATTCTATATCAGTGATCCTCAACCAGTGGCTTGAGAACAACATGTTGCGCTTCAACCCCTTGGATGTTGCTCTCACTCTGTCAGGTATTGCTGGGATTCAAGCCGGGGACCTTTGGGTTTCTGGCTCGATGCCTTAACCATTTGGCCAGGTGAGCAGCCTGTAGGGTTGCTTGCTATGTATAACCTGGCCTCTGCAGCCCCAGCCCAGCTTCCGCCTGATTGGCCTCTCCAGCCCCAGCTCAGCTGCAGCCTGTTTGGCATCTACAGCCCCAACCCAGCTGCTACCTAGTTTCATCAGCCAATCAGGGCTGACTCTTCCCTATTTAAGGGTAGCTCTTAGACCACTCCTTGCCAGAGCATTGCATGGTTTTCCTAGTACTGCGGCAGCGCCCCTAACTAGGTAGTTCTAGCTCTTGCCCCTGTTCCCTTATTATTCTGCCTTGCCTTGTCTTGCCCTGCTTACCTTATCTTGTACCTTCCCAGCCTTGACCTTGATCCAACCCTACCTTGTACTCCTCTCTTGCTATCTTGCTCCACTCCTCTCTTGCTATCTTGCTCCACTCCTCTCTTGCTATCTTGCTCCACTCCTCTCTTGCTATCCTCGGCTCCACTCCTCTCTTGCTATCTTGCTCCAGTCCTCTCTTGCTACCTTGCTCCAGTCTCCTCCTGCTATCCTACTCTAATCTCCTTCCGCTCCAGTCCTGTCTTGCTATCCGCTCTAGTCCCCCTCTGCACTCTATCCCCAGTTTGATCTGATCTACGCCCGCACCGTCCCATCCAGTCTGTTCCTGTTCCACTCCTGCCCCGTTCAGTCTGTTCCTGTTGAGTCGTCACCCTCTTCTTCCTGCCTAGTCTTGTCCAGTCCAGTCCTGATCTTCGCCCTCTCTGTCCTGTTCTGCACCTGTTCCAGTCTGACTCTTCGCCCTCATCAACCTGTTCCTGCTTCCCTTCAAGTTTCCCCTAGGCACATACAGCTCCTGCCTCAAGGACTCGCCCTTTCCCTTCAGTCTCCACAGCTCCCTCTACCCAATCTATGACACACTGGCCTTAAAGGAATTGTTCAGTGTAAAAATAAAAACTGGGTAAATAGATAGGCTGTGCAATATAAAAAATGTTTCTAATATAGTTAGTTAGCCAAAAATGTAATGTATAAAGGCTGGAGTGATTTCATGTATAACATGTCAGTCTGATCACTACTTCCTGCTTTTCAACTCTCTTTGTTTACACTGACTGGTTGCCCTGGCTACCAGACAGTAACCAATCAGAGACTTGAGGGGGGGCCACATGGGTCATTTCTGTTGCTTTTGAATCTGAGCTGAATGCTGAGGGTCAATTACAAACTCACTGAACAGAAATGTACCATGTGGCCCCCCTTCAAGTCGCTGACTAACTCAGAGTTATAGAGCTGAAAAGCAGGAAGTTGGATTCTGGCTGTTTTATTAGACATCTGTTCACGCCAGCCTTTATATATTACATTTTTGGCTAACTAACTATATTAGAAACATTTTTTATTTTGCACAGCCTATCTATTTACACAGTTTTTATTTTCACACTGAACTATTCCTTTAAAGCAGGTGCTTATTTTCGAATTCCAGACTTGGAAGCAAGTTTTAATTGCATAAAAACCAAGTGTACTGCCAAACAGAGTCTCCTGTAGGATGCTAATCCACAAAGAGGCTACCAAATAGCCAAGCCCTGATTTAGCACCCAGGTACTTTTTTCATGCTTGTGTTGCTCCCCAGCTCTTTTTACATTTAAGGCACACAGGTAAGAAAGATTGGGGACCCCTGTCTTATATCACCCCCTGGCCTCCATATTTATGTGCCCATCCAGCTGTTATTGAGCTTCAAATTAGATTAGGGACTGAACAACTGAAGGACCACATGCTGGATAATCCTGCTAAAGGTATGTAACTCAAAATTGTGGCCCTTTAGTTGTTATCCACTTTTTCTTGTTGACATTTAACAAAACAACAATGACGGGTTAAGGAAATTCCTCTCACAGGGAAGCTGTATAGATAATGTTCTGAAAGGTTTAGAAGACCCCGGGGTCTTCTAAACCTTTCAGAACATTATCTATTTTGCATAACCTTTCAAACCTAACTTTGGTTGGAAAACCCTACCAACGCCTCCGCACATATTGGTTGCTGGATCTAATCTTATATACCCCCTGCTAATTTCCAATATTGGCAAACTAGGGTCAGTTTCATCAAAAGAAGCTCTTAAACATACTGTATCAGCATATTTGGAGCAAACCCATGTGAAGAGCATAGAGAACATTGGCAACAACCCACCCTCCTTCCAAAAAAGTCAGTACTGTGAGGATAGCCATCACCACACCACCATGCCAATCCCAACCGACATTTAATAGGTTTGATCTAAAATTTTATTTACTTAATGCATCTTTTGCTTCAACAATGACTTTCTTTTTGACAATGTAACATTAGGGGGTTATGTAATAAAAGTTTTCCTGGGAGCAGTAACCTATAGCAACCAATCAGCAGGTAGAATATACCAGTCACCTATTAAAAAAGCAATGAACTCATTAGTTGCTATGGGTTACTTCTACTGGGGAAACTTAGTGCCTTTTATTATACAGGAGTACGAACTCCACATAACAGGGAAGTGGAACATGGAACTGTGTGTTTGCCATAAGTCTAACAAATAAGGCAGGAGTTGAAAATGCATTATGCCTGTTCAGTTTTAACATATCATTTTTGTGTTGCACTGAACATTGCAGTGAAATTGAAAGTACTTTCATTTTATATGACACTACTACTCCTTGGTAGCCACATGTTGAAAAAGAAGATGGATGTTAACCCAGTTAAACACCTTGTATAATAAACACCACCCCTACTCCCTTAGCTGTAAACCTGAGACACAGGCAGCAGCTATGAGAAGACATAGACTCATATAGAGAGCTCAGCGTCTCCCTCCCTCAGGAGGTAGTGAGTGATAGGGAGAGTTAAAACAAAACAATGATCCATTAGTATTGAAAAATTAAATAAAAAAATATCAGAAGAATAGGCAGTACATATTTTCAATGCACATCCAATTTTACTGGGCTCAACAGCTATATGTAAAAAAAAAAAATATATATATATATTAATGTTATGCATAAATTTAGACACAAACATTATGGGCAAAACACCAATGAGCAGGGAGGGAGTCCTAATGACTAGGCGGAAAGCAAAGAACATGGAATCTATTTTATGGTCCTTCCCTCTGGATTACACTTTATTTAAGAGAAAATTGCTCAGTAAGGGATAAAGGCGCTGTTCTACTTAATTGCAGACATGATGGATGGGATGTCTTATTTTTGTTAGATAATACCACGGAACAGTGTGCATTAACAATTAAGGGGGCAATGACCAGGATATAATGATGTCGGCCATGTTCTTTAAGAGAGAATGTCCTTGTTTTATCTTGCTTTACTTGCGTTACAAGGAATCACAAAATGATGGAAAAAACCACTGCAGCAGCCTTAATCAAAGGAGGCTAAAACATATTGGATTTTGGTATTTTTTTTTAACTCATGTTAATAACCAACCTAAAGGATGATTTATTTCTCAATCCCTAATAGACATTGTTTGAAGGAGATTGCCCTTATCAGTCTAGTGTTGCCCTGTTTGTCATTATCTGGGGAACATCTGCTTATCTTTTTATCTGTATAAGGGCAGATATTTCTTGGGATATCTCAGGACATGATTGTGGATTAGCTATGTCACAAATAGGCAGTATTCTAAAAATTTCCTTCTTGTCCCATATCCAAAATTCAATTGTCCATTTGCTAATGGCTTAACCAATGCCACTGAGGATGACACCTAAAGGTAAAGTCAGTGGGATCATTCATCAACACAAATTTGCATCTGAGCACTATCCCATGGCAACCAATGTTTGCTTTCATTATTCTACCTGCAGCTGGCTGAAAAAGCGATTCACTGGTTGCTATGGGTTATTATGGGGCCCATTCACTAAGTTCGAGTGAAGGAATAGAGGAAAAATAGTTCGAATTTGAATGTTTTTTTTGGCTACTTCGACCATCGAATTAGCTACTTCGTCCTTCAACTACAGCCTTTGACTTCGAATCGAACGATTGGAACTAAAAATCGTTTGACTATTCAATAATCGAAGTACTGTCTCTTTAAAAATTTCTTCGACCCCCTAGTTCGCCACCTAAAACCTACCGAGGCCAATGTTAGCCTATGGGGAAGGTCCCCATAGGCTTGCTAACAATTTTATGATCGAAGGATAATCGATGGATTAAAATCCTTTGAATCGTTCGATCGAACGATTATTCCTTCGATCAAACGAATTGCGCAAAATCCTTCGACTTCGATATTCGAAGTCGAAGGATTTATATTCAGCAGTTGAATATCGAGGTTTAATTAACCCTCGATTTTTCGACCCTTGATACATCTGCCCCTTAGGGTTAGTTTGTCCAAAGTTAATAAATGAGCGCCGCTGGTGAATCTTATTGGGAACCATTAATACAAGGCTGATAAACAAGACAGCCATTTGTTTCTTCAAACACATAAAATGATACCCACGTTACATTGAGCTAGGATAAGTGAGTAGGATGGAAGCCATGTCTTGTTCACCAATTGTCAAACCTGATGACGTTATCATCACAGTGAATTCACTGTCCAGATAGATTGATCTAATAAAATGCGAAAGCATTCGGTTGTAGCTGCTTCCTGTGGAACCTGAATCCTGAGCAAGGGTTTGGGACATTGTTCTGAACAATTACGATCTTCTCCATTCAATCCCTGGTGGCATTGTAAATTACGATCTTCTCCATCCAATCCCTTGTGGCATTGTAAATTACACTCTTCTCCATCCAATCCTTGGTGGCTTTGTAAATGATGATATTCTCCATCTAATCCCTGGTGCTACTGTCAATTAGGATCTTCTCCAACCAATCCCTGGTGGCATTGTAAATTACGATCTTCTTCATCCAATCCCTGGTGGCATTGTAAATTACAGTCTTCTCCATCCAATCCCTGGTGGCATTGTAAATTACAATATTCTCCATCCAATCCCTGGTGACATTGTAAATTATGATATTCTCCATCCAATCCTTGGTGGCATTGTAAATTACGATCTTCTCCATCCAATCCCTGGTGCCACTTTAAATTATAATCTTCTCCATCTAATCCCTGGTGGCATTGTAAATTAGGATATTCTCCATCCAATCTCTGGTGCCACTTTAAATTACAATCTTCTCCATCTAATACCTGGTGGCATTGTAAATTACGATCTTCTCCATTCAATCCCTGGTGGCATTGTAAATTATGATATTCTCCATTCAATCCCTGGTGGCATTGTAAATTACGGTCTTCTCAATCCAATCCCTGGGGGCATTGTAAATCATGATGTACTCAATCCATTAAACATGTGAGAGTCCAAGTTGAAATGAGTTCCCTGAACCAAGCTTACCTTACCCAACTTATTAAGCAAACTTTACTTTGACATTATCTGACACCCTATGGAAAGCCATTAAATTTAGAATGTGATCTATTTAAAAGAAAACAATACTGCGGTACATATTAACTATATAAAACAGTTCATATGTAAATCACATTTTATTAATAATAATAATAATAATAATGATAATAATAATAATAATATACTTTTTTCGTAGTATGTGTCATTGGGTAATCTTAAATAGAAAATTTGAAAAACTGAAGGCCGCCCTTGGGATCCAATGATTCACGCTGCTAACAAACAAACCATACATGTTAGGTCACATCAGCTGATTAAGTTCTGTCTTTTGCCCCACACCATAGTGTCCTTCAAATAAATAAACATGGTGGAATAAAATGAGCTAAAGTAGCTGGTGTAGAATTTCTGTGTGCATGGAACAGATTATTTCCTGTTTTTGTAGGTTGGGGGGCCCTAGAAAGATTTTGCTTTTGGTCCAACTAACTTCAAGTCACACCTCTATGAAAGGCAATAATTTGAACATTCCTATTTCATAAAATAACATTTTGCCACCGTCCATGGATACGTAACCTTATGACAGAGACATTAAAAAAGAAAAAGTTGGTTAATCTTCAGAAAGCAAAATCTTGTGGTGTTCTTTTGCAAGGACAATAAATCTGCCAAATAAATTGATAGATGCTGACATTTCAATTTATATTAAGAATTGCATACAATATCTGGTGCACGGCATAGTGAATTATTTAAAGACCATATGTGTGTTTTCGCTGCTTTTCCCTTTCAGATAACTTATTTAAACCAACGGAGAGGATTATTTCAGAGAAGGAGATGCAACAAAGATCAAAAAGGTAAAAAATATCTAACTGGTGTCCAGTCTAACCATCTACTACAAGTATGGGACCTGTTATCCAGAATGATTGAGACCTGGGGTTTTCCGGAAAAATCTCAAACAATTGGATTTTCTTTTTCACTAGAAAACTCAATTTTTTTATTGTACCCCAATGCTGCAAAAAGCCTGAAAATCCATCTAAGACCTGTCAAGTCAATGGGAGAGGCACCTATCTTAATTCGGAGTTTTTGTGGTCTGTGCTGGGTTTAGCCCAAAAATCTTACCTTTTCTGGGCTTTCGGTCAAAAACTTGAAAAATTCGAGCAATTCAGGAAAAAGACCAACAAATTAGAGCGATTCAATAACCTCACAATATTGTTATTCATTGTTTCAGTATCATGTCGGGATGGTGCGGTTGCATTATGTTTCCATGGGAACATGATGCAACTACACCAGTCCGGCATGATACAGAAATGGGATCTATTATCCAGAATGCTTGGGACCTGTAGTTTTCAGGATAATCGATCTTTCCATCACAGCCTTTATTTGGCACCCCAGGGAGATTTTTTAATCTTGTGCCACTTCCGGACTTATATTTGAATTTGACTCACTAGTAAAAAAGTTTGGGAACCCCTGCTGTAAACTGTAGGTCTGAGGACATTTTTCCTCTACAGTATATCAGCATTTATTCAAGATTGGGAATTTGTCTTGGCAAAGGAAGACTTAAAAATTATCTGTAGACAAAACATCTTACCCCTGGAGGGTATAAATCTCAGTACTTCTATGTACTGTATCTACCATATATACTCGAGTATAAGCCAAGTTTTTCAGCCCCCAAAATATGCTGAAAAACTCAACCTCAGCGTATACTCAGGTCAAGCGCAAAAACGATCGCCGGCGTCTAAGATTAGTCGCTGGCGCTTAAGAATAGTCGCAGGCTTCCAAGAATAGTCGTAGGCTTCCAAGAATAGTCGCCGGCGTCCAAAAATAGTCTCCAAGAATATTCGCTGGTGTCCAAGAATGGTCGCTGGCATCCAAGAACGAGACGCTGGCACTTTCAATGGGAGCAGAAACCCTCATTTTTTTGATTGAAACTTACCAGAAGCTGCTGCATTTCTCACCCTAGGCTTATACTCGAGTCAATAAGCTTTCCCAGTTTTTGGAGGTAAAATTAGGTACCTCGGCTTATACTCGGGACGACTTATACTCGAGTATATACGTATGTAGTTATTGGCACTAGACTGCAGTGGGTCCCTTTAAACATGTTCTGGTGGAGAAATGAGTAAGTGTGCCATCATCAGTGTAGAGGCAAAAATTGGACAGTGAGCAGTGAAGAAATACAGGTATGGGATCCATTGTCTGAAAACTCGTTATCCGGAAATTATTAAAATTATTAAAATAATTGAAGTTTTAAAAATGATTTCCTTTTCTTCTGTAATAATAAAACAGTACTTTGTACTCAATCCCAACTAATATATAATTAACCCTTATTGGACACGGATAAGGGGTTTAATTCATGTTTAATTAATGTTTGAATGATTCCTTAGTAGACTTGAAGGGGTGGTTTACCTTTAAGTTAATATATTATGTAATGGCCAATTCTAAGCAACTTTTCAATTGGTCTTCATTATTTATTTTTCATAGTTTTTTAATTATTTGGACTCTTTCCAGCTTTCAATTGGGGGGGGGTCACTGACCCCATCTAAAAACAAATAATCTGTAAGGCTACACCTTTATTGTTAATGCTATTTTTTATTACTCACCTTTCTATTCA
Source organism: Xenopus petersii (assembly GCA_038501925.1). Taxonomy (NCBI): domain Eukaryota; kingdom Metazoa; phylum Chordata; class Amphibia; order Anura; family Pipidae; genus Xenopus; species Xenopus petersii. The sequence continues at coordinate 122,770,584 of CM076684.1, read as the reverse complement.
GACCCTCTTCTATTTATATTACAGTCTCTTATTCAAATCAATGCATAGTTACTAGGATAATTTGATCCCTAGCAACCAGATTGCTGAAGTTGCAAACTGGAGAGCTGCTGAATAAAAAACTAAATAACTCAAAAATTACAAATAATAAAAAATGAAAACCAATTGCAAATTGTCAGAATTTAACTCTCTACTTCATGCTAAAACCTTATTTAAAAGAGAACAACCCCTGCAATTGAAATACTGAAAGATTCATTATCTGAAAAATCCAGGTCCTGAGCATTCTGGAAAACAGTAACATGTCCCATACCTGTATCTTAGTTTGTATGGAGCTGTAACATTGTGCATGTAGTATGTCTTAGCCTGTGCCCCTTGTAGGTTATATTTCCCTATTGAAAGGATTATTGTAACAACACAGCCATTCTGTTACAGGATTTATAACAGCTTGCCAGAAGTTAAAAGGAAAAAGGAAGAAGAAGAGAAAAAAATGATACTACTGAGCAACAGAATGAGAGCTGAACTCTTCAAAAAGGTAACACAACGCTTATGTGAACTGAACTACAGTATATTGGCACAACAATTAGCTTGTTTGTTTTTATATGTTGTCCCCTATAAAGACCCCAAAAACCCTTCTGCCCCTCACTGTTAGCAGGTGGCACAGCGGCGCTAACCCTGTGTATACCGTATCTATCTAATTCCCTTTTTTAAAAAGTTTTCATTCTGCCAAAATGTGTGTTGAAACTAAGAATGCTGCCTGTTTTAATTGTCTGTCATCTTTCCATTTTGTTTTCTGTAGAAACTACTGAACCAAGTTCTCCAAAGAAATGCCGCCTAATGAACAGCAAGGGATCCTAATGAATGACTAGCGTTAAAGTGAGATTATCTAATGGGCTCAAATGTATCTCATTGTTTTCAGTCTATTAACTGTAATCAAAAGCCTATTCTGTATTACATTTAGGCGGTTATTTATCAAGGTCAGAATTTATTTCAGTATTTAGAAATCCAAGCTACTCCGATTGCCCGAATGGACCTTATTTATGAAGAAAACAAGCCTGAAAAAATAGGGTCGGGCAAACTTCGGAGCTTGCCCCGAATTGCTTGGAGTTTTGCGCAAAACGAAAAAATTTTCATAGTTTTCGGATTTTTTGCGCAGAAACCGAAAACTCGACGGATATCGGTATGGACATCAGCGCAGACACTAGGACCTTCCCCATTGACTTATACAGGACCTCAAGAGCTTTAAGATGCCGGGGTTTTAGATTCAGAGTTTTTAGACCATCGGACTTTAATAAATCTCGAAAAATGTGTAGGTTTCTTTCCTCTGAAAACCACAAATTTTTCAAGGTTCGGATATTCGGGGGTTGATAAATATCCTTAATATCCTTTATGTTAAATGTTGTTGCAAATAATTACAAATTACACTTTTTAAAACACATGTCCAAGGAACCTTAATAAAGACAATAGAGTTAATATAATGCCCTACACATGTGCCCACTGTGAATGTTTGCAAATGTATGGGGAAAACTGGTTACCCAAAAAAAGTTCGTTAGGTCTTTTGCAGGCAATCAGACTGAAAAAAGGAAAATACACCAGTGTTTTTTGGACTTTGATGCATTTTCGGCACACAGAATATAATGTAAGTGACAGAAGATTGAGGAAGATCTAGTTACTTAAATGCACTTCGCCTGGTCTGAGGTGGCAAAGGCAACTCTGGCGAGAGAGGTAATGTACAGTAAAATACGCACTTCGGTGAATTTGCGGAGTAACGTCCATCCACCAGAGCGAATTGTCACCTGGCGATAGAGTGCTAACGCCTGTCTCTTTCGCTGGCGAATTGGCACCTGCACCCGTTAATAAATTGGTGATGTCCCTGCGGGGGCGGTAACAATATCGAGTTGACGCTAGCATTAGCCACTTTGCCCTTTGGTAAATCTGCCCCATGGTCTCAAGCAATAAAGTTGGAATTGGGGAAATTCAGCAATGTCCCTCATTGTATCATGGAGAACACACTACAACCTTAATGGGGACATATACCGTACATTTCTTAATACACTACCACTGGTGCCCCCTAGTCTTAAAAATAGACATTCACACGTTTATTAAAAATATTCCTTTGAGAATGATTCCTACTAGTATCTAGCAGTGATAAGTCTAAGGCAACTGACCTTGCTGAATAATCTTTAGACTGAGTGTCTTCTTCAGTTCAACTGACTGGTAGAGAATTCCCTGCCATTTCTGACCCTTAACGGTAAGCCTCTTGGTTTATGTTGACTGCTGGCTCTTCAGCAGAGAATCCTGATTTCTGTAGACTGTTAAAGGGATTCTGTCATGATTTTTATGGTGTAGCTTTTATTACTAAATTACACTGTGTACATTGCAAGTAATTCAATCTACCATTCAAAAAGTTATTCTTGAAGCAATAAATCTCAGGTCATTCTGCCTGGTCATGTGCTATCAGAAAGAGACAGCACAATGAAACAATTTTTAGACTAGTTTGTTATTGTTTCTCATATTCAGTGTAACTGAAGGAGTTGTGACCCGGGTTAGCCAGACTTGGATTATTACTATTGAGTGTTGTTCACATATTTACCACTGGGTCATGGGAGAATTTTTAGCAATGCAGATGTCTTCTGGATACCTTCCCATTGTCCTGCTGATGGGCTGCTAGGGGGGGAAAGGGCGGGGAGTGAAAGCAATCAGATTGGCAGTACAGCAATAAAGAATGACTGAAGTTTATCAGCGCACAAGTCACATGTCTAAAGGTACCTGGGAAATGGACAATATGTCTAGCCCTATGTTAGATTTAAAATTACATATCAAAAAATCTGTTTGCTATTTTGACTGAAGTTTATCAGAGCACAAGTCACATGTCTAAAGGCACCTGGGAAACTAACAATATGTCTAGCCCTATGTTAGATTTAAAATTACATACATCAAAAAATCTGTTTGCTATTTTGAAAAATGGATTTCAATGTTCTGCTGGCAGAACTGTATTAACGGATATATTTTGTAAACAGAATCCCTTTAGGATCCTGGGCACCAGCAACAATTTCATGGAGCAAGACTGCTATGGAAAATGTTCCCTTTAATAAAGAATGTATACTTTCTGTAGTTCAGAAATGCCCATACATTACTAATGTGAGATCTACTTTTAGTGATATTGTCCCATTATGATCTATATCCATAAAAGCATTGTTAGCATTCTGTTCCATGGTGAGCAAGTATATTTTGCCATATTTAAGTACAACTATTTCTTATGTGACCTTCACATAATAAATATCTACTGATCACCAGCTAAAGGTCTACTGGAAGTAGTTGTTCGCTAGTCAGTGTAGGTCCATGTTTGTGTCTGCTACTCATAAGGTTCTGTTTTAATTAGAGCTTATATTGCTTTGATTGGTCTTCTGGTTAATGGAGACAGAACATGCAAATGATAAAACATGTTTCTCAAGAGTTCAGTACTATTTTTGCCCTTTAATGAGTGTAATGCCAGGTGGGCCTATACCCGCCAATAAACTCATTTGGATAAATGCTCTTAATACCCTTAGCACAAAGAAACCCAGCAAATGCAAGTCTTCTGCACCCTAATCTGGAGGTGCCCTCAATGCCAAAGTCAAACCCTGAACCCTACACCAACGATTTTCTCATAGTCATATTCAAAATCTCCGGCAAAGATATGACTGAAGAACAAACCAAATGTGAATCTTATTTTGAATAAAGTACAGTCTATTAAACATTATAATAGCCGTTATTTGTATTATGTCCACATGCAAAACTCTAGGTTTGCTGTACGTGTATGGTTATCACTCATAACATTCTATGCTGGTACACGTTGTTTCACTGTGTTGCAGGTCTCTCTGCACTGGATCCTAATTGAATATCACCGTGGAATATATGATATTTTAATAATTAAAACATGATAATAAATGGGTTTAAAAATTAACAGATACTGAAGCTTTGTTTCCTTTTTATCACTATGGAGGCATAAAGTGAGCAGCAGCCTGACTACTTAAAATATATAAGGCAGACATACAAAAGTTAAACTGGAGAAAGAAAAGGGGTAGAACAAGAAGGGGGTTCTTTTACAAGTACAAAAGCACAAAGGGATGAAAATAAATCACAGTTTTGCACTGCATTCGGTGAGTTTCTATGCAACAGCTCTATGTTATTGAGCCATACTGTATGTCTGTTTACCCATAAGATTATTGTCATATAGATAATGTGCAGATTTATCAAGGGTCGAATTTCGATCTCATGGGAGTTTTTTAAAACTCAAATTTTAACAATTTTTGACAGTTTTGACAATAAAAACTTTATAAATTAGAATCTGAAAACCCTTGATAAATCTGCCTATTAATCTATTTACTAAATTCAGAATTCATGTGACTTCCCATAAGTCTAGAGTATTTTGGTTGAACAAAGCCAATTACTTCCTTTTCCATAACTGGTCACTTTGGAATATGCTGAAATGTACTATTCTACAAATGCAACAACTATAAGTATTTAACTGATGTCTTGATATGGACTTGTTCCCATGCCCATAATGTTTTAGCTACAAAGGCAATTCTGTAAAAGTATGTTCCTTTACTTAAAATCACTTGTGATACCTATTTCAGGACAAGACCTAGAAAAAGCCACAAATGATCCCCTATCCCCATCAATAACAGATTCATTCAGATATTAATCTGGCCGGATGGAACACACTCATTTGTGTCTGTGTTCTGTAGCCATTTACACTGCATGACCCTATGACAAGAGCTTAACCCTAAATTGCATCTCAATTTGGTCCAATCAGTGGATGGCTAAATGGCAGAAAGCTGAAGGTTCAATTATCTGGCCAAAAAGTGTCTCTTTACCAGTATGGCCATTTTGCAACTAGATATGGCAGAGCCGAAAAACTTAACTCAAAGCTTCATTGTGCCCCCCTGAGGTTACCATTTCACTCTTAACTCTGCAATATACCCCTTTTGTTTTATATATATATATATATATATATAGGGGGCTTATCCTTTTGTCCTTCAACTAAATTAGATACCTTTTCATTGGATATTGATTTGCAACGGTTCTATAGACTGTTGCGACTTAAGGCTCAATTTAAGGATCGGGTGATAGAACCAACAATACGGAACACTGAATCCTTATCCTTACAACAATTTTCCCTATGGAAGAAAAGTAGATATCTTCCCCCTACTTCATTTCATCCAGTAGAGACGGTTATTAATTTTATTTCCAGGGATATTAACCGATTGATGCAGGATACCAATGATCTGAGGACAATGAGGTTTAATAACAACATGTCTAAAGATGACCGTGAATCTCTACATACACTAATGGGGGATAAGTCTGTTGTGTACAAACCTGCAGATAAAGGTGGCGCTTTGGTCATTCTGGATAAGGAATATTATGTACAGGAGATTATGGGTCAATTGAATGATGGGCATACATACACACGCCTGGATGGGGATCCCACGAACCGTTTTTTGTAGAGATGATCTCAGAGGTTTTGTCTAGATATGTACAGCTGGGGGTCATTGACGATGGAGTAAAAGACTTTCTCACACAAGAGTTTCCATGTATCCCGGTGTTTTACACCTTACCAAAGGTGTGAATTCTGTCTTTGCTCCATTGTCAATTTTTCTAGACAAGGTATTGGCCCCTTTTGTACCTCTAGGTAATTCCTACATTAGGGACACTTCACATTTTCTTAGGGCAATTCGTAACCTGGATTTGGGTGATGAGCCAATACTACTGGCAGCATTTGATGTATGTAGCTTGTATACAGCAATACCCCATGCCCTAGGAATTAAGGCTGTACATAGTACACTCGAACATTCGGAATACAATCTGACACAGGTGAGTTTCTTTATGGAACTCCTGACATTGATCTTACATAATAACTATTTCCTATTTCAGGACACATTCTTCCTCCAACTACAAGGGACAGCTATGGGATCCAACGTCACCCCTAATTATGCCAACATCTTCATGAATCAATTTGAGACAGAACATGTGTATCCACATTTACTATTTAACACACATTGTGTACAATGGTGGCACTACATAGATGATCTGTTGGTGTTGTGGAGGGGTGACGTTGGGTCCCTTCTACAATTTAAAACATATTTGGATGAGTGTATTCCCAGTATAAAATTTACAATGGAATACAGTGAGGAGAGTATCACGTTTCTTGACACAAGGGTCTATCGGAAAGGAAACTCGCTATATACGGACCTACACGTTAAATCCACTGATCGCAATAATTTGTTGCGTTATGACAGTGCACATCCGAGGGCTAACATTTCCTCTCTTCCTAGGTCACAGCTCTTACGAGTTAAGCGAATAGTTACAGAGGAGGATAAACTTACATTACGATTGGATGAGATGTCTTCTAAATTCATTCAGAGAGGATACCCTAAGGAGATGCTTGCACAAGAAGTGGAAAGGGTTAATGCATTGGATCAGGTTTCTACTATACAGAACAAGGCACAGAAACCCAAACAACAGGCCCGTATACCTTTCGTGCATACATACCATCCATATGCACGAAAGTTTCATCGCATTATACATAAACATTGGCCCTTACTTAGGAAAGCATATCCTGATGTTCCGGAGTTTCAGGTACCTCCACTCCTTTCCTATAAGCGCCCTCGCAGCTTGAGGGATAGATTAGTGAAGGCAGATCTGGGCACCACACGTAACGATCCGCAGAGAGTTCTGGCACCCCTGAGAAATGGTATGCACAATTGTGGTAGGTGCAATCAGTGTTCAAGCGTTATACACACGGACACGTTTACACATCCATATTCAGGGAAAAAGTTTTCCATACAAGGCCACTACACATGCAACTCTGAATATGTGGTGTATATGCTTAAGTGCCCGTGTGGGTTGGCATATATTGGAGAAACAATACAACCCATACGTGATAGAATTAGCCAGCATAGGAAGGAGGTGGTGAAGCTACCTGTACCTGCACACTATAAGATGGCCTGACATTCAGCTGCATCCCTCAGGTTTCTTGTCATAGAGTCTATTGCCCCCCACGTCGGGGGGGCAACAGACTCTTACAACTCCAGAAAAGAGAAAAATTTTGGATACATACATTACAGACTATGCACCCGAGAGGACTCAATAAAGAGTACGACCTATATGCTTTCACTTAATATGAACTATATGGTCAGTTATGGTGGAATTTAGAGAGATAAGGGAGAGATAAAGAACTTTTTTATTTGCACAAAGTTGTCTTGACTTTTTTGTTGGTTTTATATATATATATATATATATATATATATATATATATATATTTTTTTTTTTTTTTTTTTTACTTTGCTTTGGTTTATTTTCTAAATACCTTGAGTTAAAGGAAAACTAGACCACCCAAACAATGTAGGTCTCTATAAAAAGATATTGCATAAAACAGTTCACATGTATAACCCTGCTTCGTGTAAACCAGTAAAACCCAACCAGTGGCTCATGAGCAACATGTTGCTCTCCAACCCCTTGGCTGTTGCTTCCAGTGGCCTCAAAGCAGGTGCTTATTTTTGATTTCCAGGCTTGTTTTGGTTGCATAAAAAAACAGATTTATGGTCAAACAGAGCCTGCTGTAGGCTGCCGGTGCACATAGGGCCTATCAAATAGCCAATCACAGCCCTTATTTGGCACATTCGATAACTTTTTTCATGCGTTACTCCCCAACACTTTTTACAGTTAAATGTGGCTCATGGCTAAAAAAAATGTTGGGGACCCCTGATGTAAACTAACCATTTTCATAATAATATACTGTTGTATGTGCCATTGGGTAATAATAAATAGAAAACTGCCATTTTAAAAAACTAAGGGCCGCCCCCTGGGATCGTAAGATTCACTGTGCACATAAACATACCAACAAACCATACTTGTTAAGTCACATGAGCCAATTAACAGACAGAGTTGTGTCTTTTTCTTCCACGCTTCTTCCTGTTACAGTTAGAGCTGCAGTATTTCTGGTCAGGTGATCTCTGAGGCAGCACACAGACCATCACACAATGGTGGTTCAAGGCAACAGATGTAAAAGGGCAATATTTACTTAAATATATATTCCAGTTTGATAAGATTCTTTAATATGTCAGTTGCTGAAGTATTAATTTTGGGGGTATAGTTTTCCTTTAAGTACCCAAGCACATTTTAAAGTTTGTCTGCAATTTCACCCTTCTTACCTTCATTTGCTTAGTATTCAAGCATTTCCCTTAAAATGTAGTTTTCTTTTGAGATTAGGCTTGGGTTTCTGCCTTTAATTGAATTTTTTCATGATTCATTCGTTTGAGTCATTAAAGTGTATATTTATTTTATCTATTATAACTGTTTAAGTTCACGGAGGATACATTATGCAATATTCTACCATTCAGAGCTCGGCTATTAAATGTAATAATGATTATTCTGTTCTGTACTTGCATCCACTGAACAATAGGTAAACGTGTTAATGTTTATGATAACTTTTTTTCCTACTTGGACAATTTTTAACATACAGTATTCGGATAAAGAGAAAATCGCCTTGTACATCAGTAAAACATGTCAGGAGAAAGTATATTCCAACTAACTCTACCAACATTCCTCACACTGATATGTGTGGGTCTGTAAATATTGAAGTACTAACTGAACATTTTTCTTTATTATATTTTTACTTATCGTTTTATTTTATTTCCTACTGCAAAGAACTTTTGCTGTGTGGTAGCAACACACTGCAAATTGTGGAATCAGCCAGTTAGAGTAGGTCAAATCGGTCAGCGACTCACAGCATCAGTGTGTTGGTTGCATCCATATAAAAAAAGTTAGGTTGAGAGCCATATAGTCAACTATAAACAATTACAACCATATAGTGAGCTATAATATTGGTTCAGTAACAGCTGCCATAGAGGAGCCCCAGCAAATCACCAATTAACAAAACCAATGCAGCGTAAAGATGGGTTATAGTTTAATCTGAAAGTCATTTTAAAATGGTCCCACATAATTGTAATATCTAGTTAAAGTAATCAAAACCACTCTTTGTAATCATCCCTTACATTATAGACTAGCTGATGGCCAAGATCTGTATTATATTTAACCTCCAAAGAAAATGTATGATTACTGGATGACCCAGGGCTGGTCTCTAAAGTAATCTTGTTTGGCATGGGTAATCTCAAGGGAATTGCAAATTTATCAGAGCATCATAATGTTCCCATCTGCAACGAGTTCAGAAACTGGAGGAAAGCACTCAGTATGCCTTAATCTTAAGGGGCAGATTTATTAAGTTTTGAATGGTAAATATGAATTCGAATTTGAATTTTCGAGTTTGATTTTTGGTCAAAACTCACAAATTCGAGTTGGGAAAAAATCCAACCTCAATTAGAGTTTTAGGGTTGGTTTTCAGGTCAGTAATATTTGTTCGAGTTTTAGACGTTTCGAGTAGTGATGGGCGAATTTATTCGCCAGGTGCGAATTCGCGGCGAATTTGCGCGATTCGCCGCCAGCGATTCGCCGGCATCAAAAAACGGACGCCAGTGTCAAAAACTGGCACCGGCGTCGAAAAAACGGCCGCCAGCGTCAAAAACGGGCGCCGGCGCAGTTTCGCGAATTTTTCGCCGTTTCGCGAATTTCGCAAATTTTCCGGAGAAACGGCGCAAATTCGCCCATCACTAGTTTCGAGTATTTTCTTAAATAAGATACCATTCAAGTTCATTCGAGGTGAAAAAAACTCTATCACTCAACCTTTGAAAAATCTGCCCTTACATATCTAGTATACTCTATGGAGGAAATTGTAAATAATGTTCTATATTATTAGAATGAACTGATTACTGATTGATTGAAAAACAATGATTTTTTAATTTGTTGCAAAATTATTATCATCGCAGTTTTAGCCAAAATGTTTGAGATAAATAAAATCTCAACACCTAAAACCTATCGAGATACCAAGAAACGAAATCTTACCACCCAAAACTTGGGAAAAGTATATTCAGCATTCAACCAAGTTTGTTAAACAAGGTCATGTTTTTTTAGCCTTGAAAAAAATGCTAGCATTTCAGAATTCTAACTTATAAAAATATATATTATATAATTATGGAAAAGTTAGCATTTTTCCTCAAAAATTGGGATTTTAATAATCATTGAATAGAAAATAGAATATGTGGGGGCCCTTTAACAATTAAATTGGGACATGTTACTGGGAAAATATGTGCAAAACATAAACAGTTCTTTAAAAATTTTTATTTTATTTCATTTAAAAGCCACAATGTTATAACATTTCGAATTGCAAATGCAATATTTGACTACTATACATACAGGTATGTGATCCATTATCCAGAAACCCCTTATCCAGAAAGCACTGAATTACGGAAAGGACATCTCTCATAGACTCCATTTTACAAAATAATCTAAAGTTAAAAATTCTCTGTAAAATAATCTCTGTAATAATAAAACAGTAGCTCGTATTTGATCCCAACTAAGATATAATTAATCCTTATTGGAAGCAAAACCAGCCTATTGGGTTTATTTAATGTTCAAGTGAAGTAGACTTGTTACAGAAATCCAAATTACAGAAAGACCCCTTATCTGGAAAAATCCTAGGTCTTACGCATTCTGGATAATAGGTCCCATACCTGTATTTATTTAATATTTACATTATTTTCTAGTAGACTTAGGGGGTTGTTTTGAATGCAAAAATCAAAAAAAAATTGTGTTTTTTTTAAATAAAATCAGACTTTTAAAAAAATCACAAATTTTTTGGAATTTAGTAAACCCTGATGATGGAAAAGTTCGAATAAGAAAATTCGGCATCTCAGACCTGTCGAGGTTGCATGGGAGAAGTCCCAATGATTTTTTTTATGTGTGCTGGGTTTTGTGCAATACACGAAAGTTTTTTAGGGAAAAATCTGAAAAAATCATGAAAATCTGATTTTTTTTTCCAGCGAAGCAAATTTTCGGGAAAATGTAATAATAAATACGCGTAAAAAAACCCAAGCGGATTTGATCAAAGTTTGTAGCAGAAAATATTAAGATAAATTCGGACTTTGATAAATAACCCCCTTAAGGTATGAAGATCAAAATTATGAAAAGATCTTTTTTCCAGAAAACCCTAGGTCCCGAGCATTCTGGATAACAGGTCCTATACCTGTATTGCCTTCTAAATTTCAGTGTGGAGAGTTGTAGAGCAAAATGTGAAATGATTCTAAAACCACAGAAAATGAAGAAAAGTAATACTTTGGCGATGTCTGGGTTGATAAAAAAGAAAACAAACCCTTTAATACAATAAGACAAGAGACCATTACTAAAAAGGCCAATAGAATAGCATCCTGTCTGCATCTCAGTTTTGTAGGGATAAATACAACTGAAAATAAGTATAGCCTATCCTTCAGTCGAGTTCTGAAATAAGAACATGTTCATTATACTGAGAATTATAGTTTCATTACCGTCTATTCATGCGTTGTATAATGCCGTAAAACACCATAGCATTTAGCAATTGAGATTCTCCATTTAAATGAATTTACTGAGTAGCAGAATATATGACTTATAATGGACTAGATCTGTTTTTGTTGCACATATGGCTTGTTAATATGCGAACAAACCAAAATTGCGTAAACGTATTGCGCGCTTATATTTAGCCCATCACATTTTTTTTGTTGTTTATACGCTTGGGCAGGAATACGTTGTTTACCAAAAGCTGTTCAAGCAATACAATTGCAGCAATAATCAGCCGGCTATATTGAGCTGATGAGCAGTTATCCTCCGTTGCCTGATAATTGCTCTGTGCCTTGAATAGGCAGAGGAAACAAAAAAGAATCATTGTACCCATTGATTGGACCACTAACAGATTCTGAAATCTTTAGATTAAGCTGTGGATGCACTTGATGGACGATGCGCCTTTTTTTCACAATCTATAAACGCGCTTTAGAGATCCCATGGAATTAGAATTTATCTTTATTTAAAAGAGGGAATGAAACAACCAGTTGCTGAGAAAAAAAAGAGTGCTGGAACCATAGATATATTGGAATAAACGTCTCAATAGGACCAAGATATTCAAACCAAACTCTTACCAGCGAGGAAAAGTCTGTAGTAGGTATAGTTGGCAACATTAAGGGGCAGATTTATCAAAGGTCGAGGGGAATTTTCAAATAAAAAAAAAATCGAATTTCGTGATTTTTTTGTGTACTTCGACTAGGGAATAGTCTAAACTCGATTCAAATTTGAAAAAAACTCGAATATTGAAATTTATCATGTACTGTCTCTTATACAATTCGACTTCGACCACTGTCCATCTAAAACCTGCCGAATTGCTGTTTTAGCCTATGGGGGACCTCCTATGACCTATTTGGAGTCTATTGGTGGATTTTGAAAAATCAAAGTTCTTTTTGGGAAAAACTTTGAATCGAATTTGATCGAATGCGCTGTTCCTTCGATTCATACGATTTGAATTTGGACCTACTCTATCAAAAGCTAACCTATTTGGCCGAAAAACTACTTTTTTAATTTTGGTTGGTCTTTTTGAATTCAAATTTTTAAAGATTTTTTCAATTCGAAATTCGACCCTTGATAAATATGTCCCTAAATAAATGCTACATTGTTATATTTTGGGAAAAAAAATTCTTATTTATATACAGGTATGGGATCCATTTTCGGGAAACCCATTATCCAGAAAGCTCAGAATTACAGAAAGACCATCTTCCATAGACTCTATGTTATCCAAATAATCCAAAATTTAAAAAAAATATTTCCTTTTTCTCTGTAATAATAAAACAGTCCCTTGTACTTGATCCAAACTAAGATAGAATTAATCCTTATTGGAAGCAAAACCAGACTATTGGGTTTACACGATTTTCTAGTAGGCTTAAGGCATGAAGATCCAAACTACAGAAATATCTGTTATCCGGAAAACCCCAGATCCCGAGCATTCTGAATAACTGGTCTCATACCTTTGCTGCCGTTGGTGTTGGCAAGTTCACATTTGTATCTTGGGAATGGAGAAGAAAATATAAAGCAAACCAATCAAAACCTGATAACGGGACACTACAGACTATCATAGATTACAGGTAAGGGACTTGTTATCCAGAATGCTCTGGATCTGGGGTTTTCCGGAAAAAGATCTTTTTGTAATTTGGGTTTTCATACATTAAGGGGGTTATTTACTAAAACTCAATATTTAATTTAATGTTTTCAATAAAGAAAACTCAACAAAACTCCCATCCACAATTTTATCTTATCATTGAAATAACTCAGAAAAAAAAGTCAGGTTGGGAAAAAGCTTGATACAATCGTGAGAAAAACAGAATTGTACAATTTTTTTCAGACTTTTCTCCCGAATCGCTCGATTTTTCTGCGTTATTGCCCAAAACCCAAAATTTTACATATTATTGGACCAAACCCAGAGCAGACAACAATATGTTCAAATTGGGATAGAGACATCTGTCATTGACTTATACTGTACATGACCCTGATAGGTTTTCGGATAGGGGCTTTTTGTAGCATCGGGGTATAATAAATCTTGAAAAATTAGAGTTTCTTTCTTCCATGAAAAATTTGAGTTTTTGCCCCAAAAAGCCAGAATTTTAGTAAATAACCCCCTAAGTCTACTAAACATTAATTAAACCTAATATAATTGTTTTGCCTCCAACAAGGATTAGTTATAACTTCTTGTGATAAAGTACAAGGTACTGTTTTATTATTAAAGGGAAAAAATAAATTATTTCATAAAATTGGAGCCTATAGGATACGGCCTTCCTGTAATTCGGAGCTTTCTATATAACAGGTTTACAGGTAACGTATCTCATACATGTACTACTCTTGGTGATAGTTAATAAGGAGCGTTTCCCTTTAACAACCTGTGTTGTTTTAATAAGGAAATAAATAAGAATAACCCGGAGAGGAACTTTCCAATACACAATATTGGATTCTGAATGCACTGAGCCACATTCCTTGCTTTCAGCTTAGTCTTCACATCCCAAGTAAATCGAATAGAAAATTACTGATAGACTCAATGCTATGACTTTGATTTACAGTTAGAAATTTCGCAAGGACTTTGATCCACCAGAAACTCTTGTGTGATGAGATTGGATTTTTGCAGTTTCCTTTGTTAAATAAATTGCTTTAACAAAAGAAGGATTTTTCCATTTACACATCCTGTTTGTTTTACCCTGTCTATCACAAGTAGATTTTTAGAATCAGTCTGACAAATAAAAGCTCAGTCATTCTGCTGCATCATTCCCTGTATTCAATCATACAGGGAATTTGCATTAATACTTGCTCTAATTTTCATTTACACAACACAAAAAATAATCCACTCTTTTCTTTTACATATTAATATTTTGCAGAATGATTACTAGTTATAAGAAGATTAAAGGGGATATAAAGCCTACATAAAACTCTCCCTCTGTAACCCTAAGCTTAGAGGACACATGCATGTTTGCAAGTGCAGTTGCGTTTCCTACAATTTCCCCACAGTCAGTCGCACATAAAACTACTTTCTATAGGTACCTGTCTCAAAATATGGTCTTTGCTATTGGCACCTCCTAACCAGATGGGAGCTCCAGGGTTCCCTCAATGCTCTGTGTCAATCACCGCAGTTCACTTGTACTGAAAGAATAGAGTGCACACATCACACACTTGCCAAATTCCAGAAATTACACCTCAGATTTGCAACAAATCGCACACACAGTTGCGGTATGCATAGCACAATTGAATCATGAAGGAGAGATATACCTTCTTTTGCAGTATTGCTCTACCCAATTATTGCTGTTCCACAGCTACCAACTGTAATGCACAGCAGGAGACTGGCACATCTTCTTACCTCTTGACACGCCAGGCCGGCTACGTTTATGCGTGTGCAAGTGCTGAGTCTCTACTTGGCAGTGTGCAACTTGACGCCATGGAGTTCCCTTTGTCTCACCATCATGTTTTTTGCCTAACACCCTCCCCCTTTGATGCCGTATATTAGCGTTCCCCAACCTTTTTTGCACCACTGACCAGTTTAAATTTTTTTGTGGGTGCACTTCAGGAGTACCAAAACAACTGTCCAAACGGTATTTTGGTCCTTATTGTTTTTGCAACTCTTATAGACTGCAGCTGGAACCAGTGGCCCAGTTCAGCACAGCCCGCGGCCCAATGGTTGGGGACCCCTGCCATATATGATATACATTCCCTTGTCTTCCCTCATTTCCTTGTCCAAGCTGGCTCTGTATTACCAGATCCTTGTCCAAGCCCTTGTTACTGCCTCTTGGTTTGACTCATGCATGTTTTTTACTATGCTGCCCACCCCCTACCCTGACCTCTAGCATGTTTGACCATGATCCTGCCTGACCCTTCTCGATACCCCATTTTCAATATTTTCTTTGTTATGTACATCTTCACTGTCTGCCCAAAGTTCCTGGGCCTTCTGGTTGTTGGCCACTCTAATCACTCCTCAAACTTCTACTTGTTGGTTGGGTAGAGTCAGCCAATCAAGCTTACTCTGTGCTATAAAAGCCCAATCCACCTTACAGCTTACAGAGCACTGTGGCATGTACCTAGCTCTCTGTTCTCCTTGCTCTATATTCTGTCTTGACCTAGTCTTGTTCTGTTCCTGTTCTCTGCACTCTGTTTTCCTTGCTCTTCTTCCATCCTTGCTCAAATCCTGTCCTGTTCCAGATTCCACCTATTTTCATTGTCCCATTCCAGTCCTGTCTAAACTCCTACTATATCCTGTCACTGGTTCTCCACCTGCTCTGTTCCAGTCCTGTTCTCTTGGCCCATTCTGTCCGTATTGTGCCATATCCTGACTCTTGTCCTCATCACCCTGATCCTGTTCCTTTATCACCCCTTTTTGCCTCCTGTATGCACAATATCAGTTATCACATGAAGGACTAGTATCTCTCACTATCCAATCAGCCAGTTAGAACAAGTCAAATCTGTCAGCGACTCACAGCATAAGTATGTTGGTTGCAGCTGCTTACAAAAATGTTAGGTTGAGAAGTGCTCACATAAAAATCATTGAATATATATCTATATGATTGTAAGAAATGGACAATACGAAAACTAATAAGGAGATTATCAAACATCTACTCAGGGCTGGATTTCTCTTTCTGGTGCCCATAGGCCGGCAATGGTTTCTCCACTTCCCCCCCTCGGTGCACACACGCTTCCACTGAGGACTGCGTGCGTTCGGTAAGTAACTAGAAAATTTTCCATGCGCAACAGATGGTGTGGCTGGGCGGCATGCCTTGCCCCAAATCCGGGCCTGCATCTACTACACTAATGGATTTCTTATAACAAAAACAGTTCCCCTTTAAGATCTGTTTTGCAAGACTAGAATAATGATAGCCTTGAGAAAATGCTTACTAGAAATACTGTCTTAACATTACCTGCACAAAGCACATTTATTTTAAAGAGCAGATGGTATCTTATCAGAATATTACAGAGTCAGCCAACAGCAGATGGAGCTGTACCTTCTATACACAGGCTGCACACATGTATTTATCTGATACATTCTGTTAAGACAAATCATTCTCCCTACAGGCTATTCTAACATAGCAGCTCCTCAAGGATTCATATATGTGCATTTGGGCTCAGTATGTGTCCAAATACCTGGGATTGGGTGATGCACATGCACATATTGTACAAGCCAGGGCATTTGCTTAGTATGTAAGTGCCACCCACACAGGGAGTGGGCTCCCAGTTCAGAGGGCACAAAACTCGATTGGAAGATTTTTTTGCAAAAATTGTTTCCCCATATGGAGTACGGATCCTATTAGCCCATAATGTTATGGCATCACTGCAACTTGTGCTCAGTGCACCAGTACGGATACAAATCAACATCCATATTGCAAATCACCCACAAGTTGCGGTGCACTTTTTGCAGAAAGCTCTGGATTATGGAGAGGCCATCTCCCATAGACTCCATTTTAATCAAACAATTCTAAATTGTAATACCTTTTTCTCTATAATAAAACAGTACTTTGTACTTGATCCCAACTAAGATATAATTAATCCTTATTGGAAGCAAAACCAGCCTATTGGGTTTATTTAATGTTCAAGTGAAGTAGACTTGTTACAGAACTCCAAATTACAGAAAGACCCCTTATCTGGAAAAATCCTAGGTCTTACGCATTCTGGATAATAGGTCCCATACCTGTATTTATCCAGAAAAATCCCAGGTCTTGCGCATTCTGGATAACAGGTCCCATACCTGTATTTATGAGCGCAGTTCATAATAACAGAGAGAAGGGGCTGTTTCAAAGAAGCATATATGGACACAAGTGATGAGAATAGTGTCAATAAACATGCAATTTTTAGGTGCATGTCCCCAATACTATTTTTTAGTACTGTAGGTGTGTGTTTATTTGCGGACAAGTGTAATTTTCAGTAGATGGTGGGATGTATTGTGTCAGCTCTGAAATGACTGTAATGGAAATTACTATATGGAGTTTTTAGGATTATAAGTAAAGGAAAATAGATTGTGAGTTAAACTGCAAGATTATTAATCCAGTGGGAAATATGTTTAAGGCATGGGGTCAGCGGGAACAAGCGTGCCGTAATCAATACTTTACAGTTTTACAGCTTACCAGATGACGAATACTTTGGCCAGGCACTTTTATTGCTGAATGGCGTGTAATAAGAGACATGAAACATTCTTCCATGATCTCTTCATCTTGGTTACTGAAAAAAAACTGGAGACTTTAAATGACACTTTTAAATACCTAGATTTGGTTCCAGACAAGTGGAGAATGAATCTTCTCTCAGGTTAATGTCATTTTAGATTATAACTTTCATCCCACGTAGGAGTGTGCCCATCAAAACGTCCATGTCTGCTAACAGCTATGTACGTTCCTAAAAAATCAGCGCCTACTAGTAGAAAGGTTTCTTGTAAGACAGCTGTTTCCCATTAGGAAAAGGTTTGTCAACAGATGTAGGCATTATGGTTCTAACTATAAACCATCTATATGCAATAAGGGCACCAATAGGAGAAGAAGTTCCTGTAAATAATGGGGGTCTAGGAGTGTGGAGATTATTATTATTATTTTATTATTATTAACATGTATTTATATAGTGCCAACATATTGCGTAGCACTGTAAAGTAAATGTGATTAAACAACTAAATCACATGAATTATATACATAGAACATATGGAGTTACATACATCACAATCAATACTAGTACAAAGGGTGAAGAAGGCCCTATGCATAAGTTTACACTCTAAAGGGAGGGGAGTAATAACAAGGTGTGGGAGTGGGCAAGATCGAATTCAGTGGGTGAGAAATGTTGTATTGTATGTGGTGTTGCGTTTGGTAGTTAAGTAGAGTGAGGGTAGGCTTCTCAAAAGAAGTGCGTTTTAAGAGATTTCTTGAAAGCAGAAAGATTGGGAGAAAGTGGTACAGACCGTGGGAGAGAGTTCCAGAGGAGGGGTGCAGCCCTTGCAAAGTCTTGAATGGGAGCGTGTGAGGAGGTAATGAGAGAAGAGTTGAGTAGCAGGTCAGTAGAGGAGCATAGTAATCGGTTGGGTGAGTATATAGAGATGAGTTCAGAGATGTAGGGTGGGGCAGAGTTATGAAGTGCTTTGAAAGTCAGTGTCATTAATTTGAATTTGATTCTGAAAGGTAACAGAAGCCAGTGCAGGGATTGACAGAATGGCGAGGCAGAGGAGGAGCAGTTGCTGATGTGTATGAGCCTTGCAGCAGTGTTCATTATGGACTGGAGAGGTGACAGTCTCTGGAGGGGAAGGCCAATTAAAAGAGAGTTACAGTAGTCTATGAGTGAATAAGAATTTTGGCAGCATCTTGGGTGATAAATGATCGTATTTTGGATATGTTCCTTAGGTGGAAGTGACATGATTTAATAACTAACTGGATATGAGGAGTGAAGGACAGGGCAGAATCTAGGATAACCCCAAGGGGAGAGGGGGTGATAGTGGAATTGTTAACTTTGATGGATACTTCCGGGATGTTATTGGTATTAAAATACAGGTATGATGAGACCTGTTATCCAGAATGCTCAGGACCTGGGGTTTTCCGGATATGGGATATTTCCATATTATACCATAGTTTACTAAAAAAATCATGTACCGTAAACATTAAATAAACCCAATAGGTTGGGTTTTCCTCCAATAAGGACTAATTATATCTTAGTTGGAATCAAGTACAAGGTACTGTTTTATTATTACAGAGAAAAAGGAAATCATTTCTAAAATTTCGATTTATTGACTACAATTGAGTCTATGGAAGATGGCTATGCCATAATTCAGAGGTTTCTGGATGATGGGTTTCCAGATAATGGATCTCATACCTGTACTACATTTTCTTGGAAAAGGAAAAACCCCTGGACATCCTTGGCAAGAAGAGCAAAACTAATTCCATTCAGCATATTAATACCAGGGTGCCCCTTTCTTGGATGGAGTAAACAATAAAATAAAGTAAACTGCTGCCTTCATAATGAATTCCAGTCACCTGAATATGATTGAATGAATCAGTAGAATTTGCGCTATTACATTCTGTAGATTTTACAATACTCACTTGGCACTTTACAGCTCCCCATGAATCTATTTAATTTTCCAGTTGTACGCTGCAGTTTTATGGAGTCCAAGCACAAAATGCATCGTTCTTAAATGGATTTAGAATAAATATATAGTGTATATGTATATTTATATATACTGAGTGGGCTGTCAGGAAGCAGTCACTTATTGCAGACAAGCTTTCTGGAATCCAGCTTGTTACTTTCAGTGTTAACTATTAATATAGATTTCGACTCTAAAAGGGATAGTAAAAGAACTGAGCAGAAAGCTCAAAATACTTCCTTTTTGCTATAGCTGGGCCTTATTTTTTAGTTGTTGAATGAAAACCTTCCTGAGTGATATATACACTCATTTACAAAAGAACAATTTGACTATATTGACCCTTTTCTGTTTATCTTGGTTAATGCTATAAGTGCAGAGACACACATGGAGATTCGGGGAGATTAGTCGCCCAGCAACAAATCGCTTCTTTTGCGACTAATCTCCCTGAACTGTCTCCCCGTGGCTAGAATCTAAATCACCGGCGAGATGGCACTCTGAGCGCTTTGTTTTCCAAAGTCGCCCAAAGTTGAGGCAACTTTGGGCGACTTCTGAAAACAAAGAGCTCCGAGTGCCATTCTAGCCGGCGGGAAGGCAGCTTGAGGAGATTAGTCGCCCGAAGAAGAGCCGATTTGTAGCAGTGCGACTAAATCTCCCTGAATCTCCACGTGTGTCTCTGCCCTAAGACAGTTGTGAGCAACATCAGACTGGGGGTCCTGGACCCACTGGGGCTGTTGGCTTATGGGTCTGTTGGTGTCTGGTGCCTCTAGGTCCCAAAGGGCCAAAATCAATAACCTGAAGAAACAAAAACACCAGTGGCACTACTGGTTCAGTTGAAATGGTGATGGGTGTTTTTAGTTCATGAAATAGTGGTCGTTCAGTACCATAGTGCCATTGGTGTGTTTTTTTTCCTTTTTTGAGATAATGACATTTACAGTTTGTGTGACTTTAATGTGGCTTCCCTTGTGCCAATGGGCACACTTGTGCAAAATTCAGTAGAAGAAGCAGGACGGATGCAGTGGAGCTTAGTGCACCTATACAGAAGTGCTTTTTGCCCCTGAGGAAGTATTATTGAGTACGAAACGCGTTGGGCTGTATTACTCTTTAATAAAGCCAAATAATTCTTTATTAATACAGTGTGTAACTCTCCTATTATCCTATATTGATCTACAATATTGCCAAATACGTGTCTCTATATGAGACAATTGCCCTATCAGCCACCAGGTCAGCGCTAAAGTAAGATTGAACTGACCCTCCCTGTTCCCGAGAGTGTCCACTTCTGAATCAAGTACATCCGCACGAGGAGACTGCAAAGAAAAGCGGATCCTACGATCAGATTGGGAATCTTAACGGCGGACCCGCTTACCGCAACGGTACAACACTTCGCCCTTGAGGTCAACTTCTTTACTGCAGGGACGCCGTAAGATCGTGAGAGCCGCTCCTGACCTCAGAGAGCACGAAGCGACACGGCGCTGAATGCGAGCACAATCCTTGAATTTCTGACAGGCACTCTTGGTTTCGCAATTACTGGGCCACTGTGGGGTAAGCGCCGACGGTATTCACCGCCCACCTATTTTATTTTACTTACCATACTGCACTATTGGAGTTTTCTTCCCCTTAGGTACAAAGCCTTTTCGATGCAAGCATATTGGATTTAAACACCTACATGCATGACAACTACTATACCTTTGTGAGTAGTTTCATTTATCGAATCTAACAGGTTTTTGGCACAAACATACTATACCATTGGGAATGCTTTTTTCTTTATAGGTTGGGAGATCCTATCACTGTTGTCTAGCGCACCTAGCACTTCCTTTATCTATTTTATACAGAAGTGCAAGCAGCATATTTGGATGCATATTTAGCATCAATAATATTGTGTCCATTATAAAGGGATGTTTTCTTTATACCTTCTCAGTCAATGAACTTTCCCTTGGTTGAATGACATAGTAGTTGAGTTCTACTCTTGAATAATTCCTACTTCTTCTTAAAAAAGGCATTTGGCAAAAAGCAGGAGAACCTGTCAGCACATCAATGGATGTGGATAAGCCACCCAGATAAAGGCCATATTTCATATCCTCAATGAGTTACAGCTCCAAACCGAATCATTTGTAAGCCATGCATATTATATACTCTGCAAAAAGCAGCACACAAATATCTTTATATGCAAATAAAATGAATCGAGAAGGCTGGAAGTGCAACACCAACCACACTTTTCAGTGTAAAGCCACACTCTCCAGTGTAAAATAATTCGCCGTTACGTACGATTTTTGGGCCGTATGTGGATTGTCCTGACATTTATTTGATCTTAATGGTTAGTGGCAGGTTGGGAGATGGCACCGAACGATCGTTCGTCCGATATCAAGGTAAATCTGCATGGTCAGTTTAAGGCACACGGAGATACCAAGAAAGTGGAAATAAGTTAATGGCTCTGAAGAAAACAACAGAGAAGGAAAAAGATAGCTCACTGAACTAAATGAAAGGTTAAAGAAGGACATTTTTTGCTCACAAAGACAGTTTAGGGACTTTGGGAGAAAGAGAGATTTATTGAGATAGATTTTAGAAATTCATGGATGGATTTTACAACATTATAGTCAGAAGTGTAAGACTAAAGAAGATCAAAACACCCATGAGAAAAACAGGGAGAGATATGTAAAAATATTTTAGAAAAACTCTGGTCTCTTGCTTCAGAACAATCGTTCAGCCACAGATGAATTTTTACATTTTAAAGGGTTTTTTTCCCAAACATGAATAAAAATATGTGCTAATTTTTTTTGTAGTCCTTGACAATACTATAGCCCTAAGTTATTAGGCTTGTCCAAGAATTTATTCAAGCTCCTTGAGTCTAATTGGATGGAACAGAAAAATTGCTTCATTAGTAAATGGTCATAGCAACGTTACTGAGAAGTATTGGAAAGTCTACATCAGATTTGATGAATAATGTTGAAAATGTTTCACCCCTTAACTGAGGAAAGGCTTCTTTAGTTCAGCTGAAAAGTTCATGGTTTAAAGCCTTAAGGGTTGTGCAGTCACCATAATACAATTAGAGGACAATAATATATAGACATTATAGGAGTTCTTTTTTTCCCATGGAGAAATCACCAGAGACCACCCTTTTAGACTTGAGGAACTTTGATTTAAAGCAGTAGGTGGTTCTTCACAGTAAGGACCATGAGGTTGTGGAAAGCACTGCCAGGTGACGTTGTGATGGCTGATTCTATTAATGCCTTTAAGAGGGTATTGGATGATTTTTTGGACAAGCTTAAAATATAGATATTGGTATATATAGTTTATATATGTGAGTTCATTGATAGGTCTGTATGTAAGGATGTGCATAGGGGTTAATATGGAGGGGTTGGACTGGATAGACCTTGGTCTTATTTTATCCCAACTCAACCATGTAACTATGTTGCCATAAAGTCATTAAGGCAGGGGTTACATGGCTGAAGGTATGAATGGTTGAAAAATAACTTGGATAAAATGTAAGAATGGCATGACATGTGCTGATAAGTGGTATTACAGCCCCTTTGTACATTACCATGAGATAAACAATATTGTTCATGCCTTTTTCCAACCAGTTGTCTTTTCTGTTCAAAATGTGCACCTTGATGTCCTCAAAGGACTTTTTATGTTCTTTAAGGCTAATGCCACACGCAGCACTTTTCAGCTGGCGTGTTGTACAAACGAGGTGTGAAAGAGGCCAATTATGCCAAATTGGAACAACATATCTAAACAAAGTGGAGACCTGCAACACCACATAGACCCCCTCCCCCCCCAACATCTTTACCTTGTTGGTTTAACAAGGATTCACACCTCCAGGCATGTAGCTTGAACAAATAACTCTTGCCTCAATGAGTTTCATGGCACCATGGAGACTGGATTATGATGCTCCAGGGAGGTCATTAGTAGTAAGGCTGGCAGCCTAATGGATTGCTGCAAATGGGAGAACCGTAAGCATTTTGAGATAAATGCTCTTGAAATTAAGGACCTAATATTGGTATAACCATCTGCAAGAAGTTTATATGTTCTTCCCATGGTCATGTGGGTTTCCTCCAGGTATTCTGACTTACTCCCACATGTCAAAAACATATGGGAAGGTTAATCAGCTCTTGATAAAATTGACCATATTGTGCGTGCAGTTCTCAATTCCCAGCATCATATTTCTTTATCTTCTCTCCACATGTGTATTGTCCTCTGAGATCTGGTTCTATTATACTGTATATTGTAGAGATTCCTACTTAAAGGGCATTTAAAGGCAAAAAAATAAAATCCCATTTTTACTTTCTTTAATGAAAAAGAAACCTCCAATATACTTTAATTAAAAAATGTGTACTGTTTTTATAAGAAACCTGATTGTATGCAGTGAAATTCTCCCTTCATTTACTGCTGTGGATAGGAATTGTGAGACGGTCCTTAACTGCTCTGCAGGGAAACAATCATACTTATGAACAGCAGGGGGAGCCCCCGCCTTACTTCCCATTCATGCAGAACTCAAGCAGCTTTGTTTGTTTCCTTGTAGAGCAGCCGGCAACTGTGTAGAGATTTGTACTGGATTTTTTTTCCCTTTACTGTTTCCAACTCCAGCTGCAGGGACACAGATCATGGAACCAGATTTAAACAGATAAACTGGGATTCTATTTGGAGGATTATTTTGCTGCAGCCACTGGTTCTGCAGAGTTGTATTAAACAATACAAAAACTATAAAATCCACATTAGATGACATGACAACACAGGACCCAGTGCAGTCTGTCTATTCTGATTATTAATCAGTCTTGCTGTATCAGCTTCTGGCAGATATTATCTGACTTGTGCTGTTTTGATCATTTATGATGATCCCTCAGCAGCAGCCCAGACCACACTGAGCATGTGCACAGTCTTGATCTTGCAAAGATGTTTAACAAAGTTACAAGATGGTGACCCCCTGTGGCCAACTTTGAAAGCATAAATCCTTTGTTTTTAGGCTTGACGTGCAGTAAGTTTCTGGTTAGTATACAAAATACAGCATTTCTAGCCTTATTCTATTTTGGACTTAACTTCCCGTTTAAAACTGGTTGCTAGAGAAACCTCACTGATGATATGATCTGTGTTGTTTAGTGATAAGCGAATCTATCCTGAAAATTTTCAAAACACATTGAAATCTATCGGCTACTTCTTTGCCAAAAAAAATACATTGGGGTTACATTGGGGTCAATAGTCATTTTTTTTTAAAAAAAAAATACATTGAAGTCAATGGGAATTTTCTTGCTGTGACTTTTTCCGTGCAAAATACTTTAGTCAATATGTGTTTCTTCGCCATGGCTTCTTCCGTGCAAACTAAATTAGGTGACTTTTTGCACCCAAAATACATTGGGGTCAATGGGCTCTTTGTCTCTGCGTTTTTTTTGTGAAATTTGTTGCTAGTGTCGTTTTATTCCCCTGAATTGTTGTGTTTTTTCCCGCTTTATTACAGGCAACATCCACATACTGAAGAATTTTTCACACACTGAGTAGTCTCTGGGGTCTTTGTGGTAGGACAGGACTGATACAGAACATTAGCCGGAATGGGCAGCCTTGCGCCTGCATTCAATAGGTATGAATCACATTAACCAAAGATGTGAGTTAATGATACTCTGAGACAGCAATTCAATGCAAAACACATGTTATGGCTCATTCAGACTATTTGTTTCCCACACTCTTCTGCTTTGCAAGATACAACATAAAGTCCGTGGGAGAATTTAGTATTTGAACACTAATGGGGCACTGTATTAAGTGTCTTAACTGGAAAAAATAATCACATACAGTAAACAAAGAACCATCATTCAATGTGAAATGGAATATGCATTAGATTTTAGCACACGTCATCGTTACCTACACTGCTCATTGGTCCAAACGACTTTTTCTCAGAACATATATTAACTATGCATTGCTGAGGAATCATGGGAGACCATGGTCTAGGGTAGGAAGCTATGGTTATTGCTTTTTTCCTCACTGAGCTTGGGTTTATTATGGGTTACATAATTGCACTGGGTTGAAAAAAGACAAAGTCCATCAAGTTCAACCTCTCCAAATGAACCCCAGCATAAATACATATAATCACTCACACTGACCTTCCATACACCCACATAAACTATATGTATCAATATCTGTACTAATTGTTATTTTATTATCACAACAGCCTTTGATATTGTCTTTCCAAGAAATGATCCAAGCCATTCTTAAAGGCATTAACTGAATCAGCATCACAACATCACCCGGCAGTGCATTCCACAACCTCACTGTCCTGACTGTGAAGAACCCCCTACGTTCCTTCAAATGAAAGTTCTTTTCTTCTAGTTTAAACGGGTGGCCTCTGGTGTATTGATAATTTTTATGGGAAAAAGATCCCCTGATATTTGTCTGTAATGTCCTCTAATGTACTTTTTTTCCAGAGAAAACAACCACAGCCATAACAATTTAACCTCATAATTTAAATCTTCCATCCCCCTAATCAGTTTAGTTGCACGTTTCTGCAAAGTTCATTTAAAGGAGTGGAGCCCAAACTGCACTTCAAGGCAAGGCCTTACCGGGGTCCTATAAAGAGGCAAATTTACATTTTCATCCCTTGAGTTAAAGGAGAACCAAACCATTGCTAATAAAAAAACCCTACCCCCTACCCTACATAGACCCCCCTCCCTGCTCCCCCCAGCCTAGCTGCTACCTTTGGTAAACGCCCCTAACTCTTTACTTACCCCTCGGTGCAGATTCAGGGCATCGGAGTTCACAGACAACGTCATCTTCTCTTCGGTAATCTTTGGGAATAGAGCGGTATAGCAGCATATGCTCAGTTGGAACAATCGTCTGTTTCGCGACAACTGCGCATGTGCCAAAAGTCACGTCCGGAGCACCGGAAGAAGACCCGAAGACTACCCGAAGAGAAGATAATGGTGTCTGTGAACTCCGATGCCCTGAATCTGCACCGAGGGGTAAGTAAAGAGTTAGGGGCATTTACCAAAGGCAGCAGCTAGGCTGGGGGAGCATGGAGGGGGGTCTATGTAGGGTAGGGGGTAGGGGTTTTTATTAGCAAGGGTTTGGTTCTCCTTTAAGGCCAGTACTTTACTGGATTTAGTAGCCATGGAATGACCCTGCCTGGAATTAGACAACTTGTTATCACACTGAAATGTGACGCACACACACACACACTGACACTACTGTGTCGATGCTAATGAGGGTTCTATTGCGTCACCAGTTTGGTTGGCCTCATCTGACCATGTTACATTGACTGCTAAACCACATGCATGAAATCACATGAAGCATGTCTACATCTGCAACATCTACAACAAGGTTGGTATTCCCAAGAAGCAAGGTGAAAAGCATGGGGGGCAAATAGCCAACACTGGTATTGAGTCTGCATATGTTCCCCTGAAAATCAGAGAATGGACATCATCTAAAAGCCTTTCTTTTGAATATGGTATCATTAAGCTCCTGCCCTAATACGGTATCTTCTCAATATTGCATGAACTTCTTTTCAAATATCCAGAACAAATACGCGTTGAAAGATGCTTAGCGTTTAAGCTGAATTTTATTAGGTGGTGTTCTTGAGCGTGATGACTAGAGTGTACTGTAACATTAAAGCCTAGAAGATGGTAGACTGCAGTGGGCGGAGGCGACCATGACTAGCGTTTAGCAATTACTCGCCTGGGAGAGCAACGTTGGCCATGTGACAGGTTAAATAGGCCTGTGTCCATACAGCAGGTGGTAGCTGTCCATGGCAAGAGGCAGAAGAGAATGTGCCAGCATGTAGAAAGCTTAGTGGGCCTCGATGATTATTGCACCTGCCAATAGCTGAACATGGCTGCTAAGTGAAAGGCTGAGTGATAGCAGATGATTACTGATCCCGGTGAATCTAAACAGACCTGACAGCATGGGAACTCTTGTAAACGGCATGATACATCTCTAGTTCATTCGCCGCACAAACATTCTGTTTGTGTTTAAAGGCACGGTGAGAGCTGTATGTGGCAGAAGCTTTGAGCACCATAAAAGTTTCCTTTTATTCTTCTTTCTTTTCAGACACAAATCTGTGTTACATTAACTGCAGATCAGAGAGTGCTAGGGAATTTTTTTTTAAAATGTATTTATTATAAAAAAAAAAACCTCCCATGAGGCAGAGTAGGCTCCTTGCCTAACGCTCTAAAAAGAAAATGTCCATGAACAATATACGGGTTTGTCCAACAGACTGTGCAAGTTTTGGGAATCTTCCCCAATGAAACAATGGCTGCTTCCAAATGAAGGAACTGTGTGGGAAACTGGCAAAACAGCAGCAGCATCTGGAGACATATGCAAAATAGATCTGCAGTTACATAGCTACATGGACAGTTGTCTTTTTCTCATCTTCTCATTTACTATCAAGTTCACCTCTTCAGTGTATCCACCATCACCAATGACCTACGGTATGAAAGGAACATCTCTTCCAACTGTGTACCCTTCTCTCTCTGTCTGTTTGTACCTATATAACTATATATTTATACAAGATATAAATAAATATCCTATTATATATAGTGAATAATGTACCCCCAATTGTAAATTATAAGCATATGCCCCCAATGAGCTCCATGACCATAAAGGTCATGAAACTATTGAAACTTTACCTTGCTAACTGAAGGAAAAATACATTAAGGGGCCGATTCACCAAGGGTCAAATATCGAGGGTTAATTAACCCTCGATATTCGACTGGGAATTAAAATCCTTCGACTTCGAATATCGAAGTCAAAGGATTTTAGCGCAAATAGTTAGATCGAACGATTAAATCCTTCGAATCAAACGATTCGAAGGATTTTAATCCAAGGATCAAAGGATTACCCTTCCACCAAAAAAACTTAGGAAAGCCTATGGGGAAGGTCCCCATAGGCTAACATTGACTTTGGTAGCTTTTAGATGGCAAACTAGGGGGTCGAAGTTTTTTCTTAAAGAGACAGTACTTTGACTATCGAATAGTCAAACGATTTTTATTTCAAATTCTTCGATTCGAAGTCGTAGTCGAAGGTCGAACTAGCCCATTCGATGGTCGAAGTAGCCCAAAAAACACTTCAAAATTCGAAGTTTTTTAACTTCGAATCCTTCACTCGAAGTTAGTGAATCGGCCCCTAAGGGTACTGTTATTAAAGGAGCTGTGTTTGCCCCTGTGCAGTAACCCATTGCAACTGATCAGCAGGTAGCATTTACTGGTCACCTGTTTAAAAGCAAACATATTATTGATTGCTATGGGTTACTGCTCCTGGGCAAACATAGTGCCTTTTATTACATATGGGGGATTGGGTATAGTGGCATTTTCATTTGTGACATTTAACCAGACTTTAGTCTTCCTCCACTGTTGGGCACCCACGATTCTTTAACTAAACCCTGAAGTGGGTTCCTTATTCTCTGTGGTTGGAATTAGGGGTGCACTGAATCCAGGATTCGGCAAGGATTCAGCCTTTTTCAGTAGGATTCAGATTCGACTGAATCCTTCTGCCCGGCCGAACCAAATCCTTATTTGCATATGCAAATTAGGGGCGCGAGGGAAATCGTGTGACTTTTTGTCACAAAACAAGGAAGTAACAAATGATCCCCTTCCCACCCCTGATTTGCATATGCAAATTAGGTTTTGGTTCGGTATTCGGCCAAATCTTTTGCGAAGGATTCGGGGGTTCGACCGAATCCAAAATAGTGGATTCGGTGCATCCCGAGTTGGAATAGGGATAAACAAAATATTTCACAAGATTTCACAAGATTTTGCTTGCAAAAAACACCCATAGACTACACTGAAAAAGTTGCTACAAAAACATCAATGCATTTTGCTAATTTTTGACAATTCATGTATATGAAACTACTTGGTGGGTCCAATCATAAACATAGACTATTGAACAGGGATAAAAGTTTGCACTGCATGGTGATGATGATTTTCAAAAATAACTTTTTATCACTATGGCGGGTGGCGTACGTTCAGCCATCACCCATCAAAATACAAGATGGATAGTGGCCAAAAGGGGTCAAATATGAATAGGTGCAATAAGAAGTCCATATTGTACCCTATAGCTATTGCAAAATTACATGTTCCATTACCCTCAGTCACCAATTATCTAGCTGAGAATGACTGGAATTTTAAAGCTAATAGTAATAGAATAAACCCTATAGACACATACATGAAAGACATACAAAATATACTGCACAAAGGGGCACAATGGTAATGAAACATGACCTACCTATTCTGATTCTATAAAAGGGGACAATGATTTTCCAGCTGGTTGGGTTGGAAAGTGGCTATTTTGATTGGAAACCACTCTGTGCACTCTGTGTCTGTCATCTTGCTATTATCTAACATACAGAGATTACTGATATTCATCCTAATATTACTGTATAAAAAGGACACTTATTGACTTCTTTGGTGCCAATAAAAATGTGCTTAATGGTTCCAGCACCAGATGCAGACAAAACATGCGCCCACATATCCAGAACAGGTGCAAATGTCATTGGAAGATTCTGTTACATTCATTTTCATCAACAGCCTTTTAAAGGAGAGCTGAAGTCTGTGTCCTTTAGCAGTGAAGATCTGTATGTCTGAAGCTGCCCCAGTAGCTCCCCATCTTCTTTTCTGTTTTAGACCGTGGCGTAATTATAAAGGAAGCAGGTGGCCCAGGGAACAGGGCTTCCTCTATAGCGTTAAAGAAATACCTGCTCACCAGGCAGGAGGGAGGGAGGATGGGTGGGAGGGCAGGACGGTGAGAGGAAAGGAGGATGGAAGGGCTGAAGAGAGGGTGGGTTGGTGGTCAAGACAGAGAGGGAGGGAGGATGGGTGGGAGAGAGGGAGGATTGGCACTAGTGAGGGCTTGAAACACACAGGACCCACCGGTCTGGCAATGTTTGGGCCAGCTGCCACATTAAATCTTTGGGTCATGCTATAGATTCATGCCTGCCTTGCCCCTTTCGTAACATCACTGCGGAGAGGGCTCGGGTCTTTTAATGGAGGAGCCGAGATGGGATGGACTGGGTGTGGGTTAGGTGAGGGCGGGTTAGGCCTGTGGCATCATCCCTTGTATTAAAAAAGCTGATAACATTGGATTTTAGAAGCTGGTCTGTTCTAGTGCCACACTCTTCAAATTGTACTTTGTTTTTTTATCGAACAGCAATTCTAAATTCTCCTTCAAAATATCAAATTATTTTTGGAAGCATGATTAGTGTTTTTTTAAGCAATTGATGGTTAAAGATCGCAGCAAATACACGAGAACAATGGACAATTTTGTTTTCTTTCAAGATTTTAGAATGCCGGCACTTTCCCACATATAATTATAAACTCGGAAGATAACACACTCTATTGAAAGATTTCAACTAAAATTCCGGATGCTCGTTGGCAGATCCATTAATTGCTGTTATTAAAACTCTTCTTCTTCTTCTAGGGATATTGTGTAACCACAACTCAGTATCACATTGGTAGAACTCTGTAATAAAGAGAGCCAGAAAGATATCATCGATAACGTTATCGCATCTATCTGACAACATTGCAATCGCAGAATTTATTTAACCAGGAAACTGTCTCTACTAAAGCATAGTGGACATTCAATTAATCTGTTCAACAAATAATCTTTATTCATTTTCTCACACAGTTGTTAATATATGTAATCAGTTATTTGTTGCTCAACCTATTTTTTAAGGGCTAGTCCACACGGGGAGATAGCGATGCGTTTGCGGTCGCGGCGACAAAGCGCCGCGACAGTCGCCGCGACCGGCGCAGGCGACAGTTTTGTATGGGCGCCTATGTAAAAACGCCTGTGCTAACCACACGAGGCGATACGCTTTTCAACAGTCGCCTGAAAATGCCTCGCCAGGCTTTTTCAGGCGACTGTTGAAAAGCGCATCGCCTCGTGTGGTTAGCACAGGCGTTTTTACATAGGCGCCCATACAAAACTGTCGCCTGCGCCGGTCGCGGCGCCGGTCGCGGCGCCGGTCGCGGCGCTTTGTCGCCGCGACCGCAAACGCGTCGCTATCTCCCCGTGTGGAATAGCCCTAAGCTGCAGCCAACACACTCATGCTGTGAGTCACTGACAGATTTTCACTGCTCTAATTGGCAGTTTTCAGCATGAGTCAGCAATACTGACATGGTTGGGTTGTTTTTAGTAGGGAAACACTAATAATTTAAAGGGATCCTTTCATCGGAAAACATGTTTTTTTCAAAACGCATCAGTTAATAGTTCTGCTCCAGCAGAATTCTGCATTGAAATCCATTTCTAAAAGGAGCAATCAGATTTTTTTATATTCAATTTTTAAATCTGACATGGGGCTAGACATTTTGTAAATTTCCCAGCTGCCCCCAGTCATGTGACTTGTGCCTGCACTTTAGGAGAGAAATGCTTTCTGGCAGGCTGCTGTTTTTCCTTCTCAATGTAACTGAATGTGTCTCAGTGGGACATGGGTTTTTACTATTGAGTGTTGTTCTTAGATCTACCAGGCAGTTGTGTTAGGGAGCTGTTATCTGGTTACCTTCCCATTGTTCTTTTGTTTGGTTACTGGGGGGTGGGGAGGGGTGATATCACTCCAACTTGCAGTACAGCAGTAAAGAGTGATTGAAGTTTATCAGAGCACAAGTCACATGACTTGGGGCAGCTGTGAAATTGACAATATGTCTAGCACCATGTCAGATTTCAAAATTGAATATAAAAAAATCTGCTCTTTTGAGAAATGGATTTCAGTGCAGAATTCTGCTGGAGCAGTACTATTAACTGATTCATTTTGAAAAATTTTTTTTTCCCATGACAGTATCCCTCATATCTCAATAGCTTAATAGAAAAAAATAATACAGGTATGAGATCTTTTATCTAGAATGCTTGGGTGTCCAGATATAGAATCTTTGGATCACCATCCCTTAAGTCAGTGGTGTAACTATAAAAGAAGCAGACCCCACATTTGCAAAGGGGGGCCCGAATGAAAAAAATAGGTCTGGAAAAATATATATATATAATTGTCTGCTAGGAGTTAACCCCATGTATAAACATAGGACTTTGCCACTGGAGTAAATTCACAATTGAGCGGTATTAACTCTAATGTGAACCCATAAAAACCAAAGGAAACGCTGACCCGGGTGTACGAACCCCAGGTCTAGCATTTGGATCAGCAAACACTTGAAACAGAAGTTATGAGTATAATTTGCGAAAAATTCCATCGCCCCGAACCCGTAGCTTAGGTCAGACTGCAATGGAAGAAGAATCGGAGGGCACTCCACGTCCACTCAATGTTAAAATGAAGAACCTTTATTTCAACATGTTAAAAACAAAACATCGTCCTGACTAGAGATGGCGCGAACTGTTCGCCGGCGAACTTGTTCGCGCGAACTTGTTCGCGCGAACATCGGGTGTTCGCGCTCGCCGGAAGTTCGCGAACGTCGCGCGACGTTCGCCATTTTGGGTTCCCCATTGTTGGCGCTTTTTTTTGCCCTCTCACCCCAGACCAGCAGGTACATGGCAGCCAATCAGGAAGCTCTCCCCTGGACCACTCCCCTTCCCTATAAAAACCGAAGCCCTGCAGCGTTTTTTCACTCTGCCTGTGTGTGCTGAAGAGATAGTGTAGGGAGAGAGCTGCTGCCTGTTAGTGATTTCAGGGACAGTTGAAAGTTTGCTGGCTAGTAATCGTTTTGATACTGCTCTGTTATTGGAGGGACAGAAGTCTGCAGGGGTTTGAGGGACATTTAAGCTTAGGTAGCTTTGCTGGCTAGTAATCTACCTTCTACTGCAGTGCTCTGTATGTAGCTGCAGTGGGCAGCTGTCCTGCTTCTGATCTCATCTGCTGACTGCTGCAATAACAGTAGTCCTTGTAAGGACTGCTTTTATTTATTTTTTTGTTCCAATACAGAGCAGTATCAAGCAGATTACTAGCCAGCAAACTTACTATCATCTGTCCCTGAAATCACTAACAGCTCTCCCCCTACACTATCTCTTCCAAGCACACACAGGCAGATTTTTCAGATACATTTTTGCCCTTGATCCCCCTCTGGCATGCCACTGTCCAGGTCGTTGCACCCTTTAAACAACTTTAAAATCATTTTTCTGGCCAGAAATGTCTTTTTTAGATGTTAAAGTTCGCCTTCCCATTGAAGTCTATGGGGTTCGCGAACCGTTCGCGAACCGCTCGCATTTTTGCGCAAGTTCGCGAATATGTTCGCGAACTTTTTTTCCGACGTTCGCTACATCCCTAGTCCTGACACGTTTCGTATCCATGATACGTAGTCATAGTCATTGCATTCACAACTGTTAATTAAGCCCAATGGGATTGTTTTGCTTCCAATTAGAATTTATTTTATTTTGGTTGGGATCAAGTACAAGGTACTGGTTTATTATTAAAGAGAAAAAGGAAATAATTTTTTGGAGAGGGACAAAATTCTGAGCTTTCTGGAAAATAGGTTTCTGGATAATGGATCCCATACCTATACAATATAATACTATGTATGAAAAAGAATTATTAAGCATCCAGTTTGGGGATGGGTTTTACATTGAGCTGGTATTTCATTGGCCTGACTTTTTAAACAGTACAGTGACTAAGGTTGATCTGGAGTTGAGTTGGTTTTAAAAACCAGTTCCCATCATGTTATACTAGCCTCCCCAGCACCCTCAGTCACACTCCAGTTCAACATGATTTCACTCCCTGTACAGTAGTGGTGTGTGGGCCGGCCCAAGACCTGCGGGACCTGTGGGTCAGGTGGGTTTGAGCCGATCTCAGCACTTTGTGGGTCGTGGATGGGTACAGGTTGAGCTCTTCTTCCTGCTCTCCCCACCCGTGACCTTACACTTCCGGCTTCTATTTCTATAGGTGCGCACTAACCATGCCCAGCCCCTTGTGTGATATCAGGGGCAGAGAACACCTAAAAATAAAGGAGAGAAGGTGGGAACGGGCAAACTTGGGTGCGAGGTGGGTCGGGTCAAGGAAAGACCAACCCTCACATCACTATTGTGCAGCCTACTTCCGCTCACCCAAAAAAAAAACCCAGGAGAGGGTGCCCTTTCATAGTGTAGCATGCATTTATTCTGATAAGAACAGGATAGAATTGCACATACTCTTTTGTGCACATATACTGTATACCGTATGTTTATCATATGGGGAGAAACTTTAGCTGGCGTATTCTGGAATTGCCAGTTCATTGTGGTTCACCATCACCAATCTTTTTGACATGAGCTTATTCAGTTGGGCTTCTGCCTAAATGGTACATAAACACTGTATGTGTGAATGATTTGCCTGTGTTATCAGAAACTATCTCCCCACACTCTTAGGCTTAGTCCACACCAGGCGATTCGGGGAGATTTATCGCCTGGCAACTAATATCCCTGAACCGCTTCCTCTTCTCCTGAGCCGGCTGTAATGAGAGTCGCCTGCGTTATGACACACGCGGCTCTTCGTTTTTCGAAGTTTCCTCGTGAGCAGCTTGGCTCTAGGAGGGATAGCAAGGAGGTCGCTCTCCCCTCAGACAACACTGGCCTGTAGTGTAGGGATCACAGACTAATAGGGATTTAGATTTAGTGATTTCCCTGATCCAACGTGTGGGGATCCAGGCCACGGTACAGAGATCCTGAGGTGCATCTATCCATGGGGTACACTCCATAGGGACATCACAAGGTGCTGCCTCTGAAATGCTGTGATGTGACCTGACGTGTATGTGATAAACCTCAAAGGATTGTGAGTATAAAACCCTGATTTGCCCTGGAGTTTATAATTCACTTGGGGGGCCCATTTACTCGAGTGGAGGAATAGTGGAAAAATAGTTCGAATTTCGAATGTTTTTTTTGGCTACTTCGACCATCGAATGGGCTTCTTCGACCTTCAACTATGACCTTCTACTTCGAATCGAACAATTCGAACTAAAAATCGTTCAACTATTCAACTATTCGATAGTCGAAGTACTGTCTCTTTAAATTCTTCAACCCCCTAGTTCGCCACCTAAAACCTACCGAGGCCAATGTTAGCCTATGGGGAAGGTCCCCATTGGCTTCCTAACAATTTTCTGATCGAAGGAGTATCCTTCGATCGATGGATTAAAATCCTTCGAATCTTTCAATTCAAAGGATTTTATCGTTCGATCAAACGATTTTTCCTTTGATCATACAATCGTAGCAAATGTGCTAAATCCTTCGAATTCGATATTCGAAGTTGAAGGATTTAAATTCGGCAGTCGAATATTGAGGGTTAATTGTAGTTGCACAACACCATTCCTTCACCTTTTCATGTAGCAAAGGCCCATCCTGCGGAGAGAGGGCCTGCCTGTTTCCTAGCCTGGCCTAGATGGGGTTAAAATACTTTGTGTCAATTTGTGTTCTCTATTCTGTCGATTTTATAGCACTTAGGATGCATTCATAAATTACGCCTATTCATTTTGATATATTTATATACAGGATTGGAATGGGGTGTTCGAGGCCCACTGGGTTAGCCCAGTGTCCCCCACACCCTCTAGGGTGCCCACCGCCCACTTAACCAATGCTAACCCCTCCCCCCACCATTCTCATACTTGCTTATGTCACCATAAATGGTGAGTGGGCAGCGGGGAAGCGTATACAGAGGGCAATATCGGGAGAGGGAGGGCAACTGGGGAATTACCTGGTTGGGCTGTATTTGGGGAGTAGGGAAACTGGGGAGGACAGGATCAGTTATGGATCAGTGACCACCGGCCTAGTCTGACCCTGTATATACAGGTTTGGGACCTGTTATCCAGAATGCGCGGGACCTGGTGTTTTCCAGATAAGGGATCTTTACGTAATTTGGATCACTATATTTCAAGTCTGCTAAAAAATAATTTAAACATTGATTAAACCCAATAGGCTGGTTTTGCTTCCAATAAGGATTGATTAAATCTTAGTTGGGATCAAGCACAAGTTACTGTTTTATTATAACAGAGAAAAAGGAAATCCTTTTTAAAAGTTTGAATTGATTAGAATAAAGTCTAATAGAGATGGCCTTTCCGTAATTCAGAACTTTCTGGATAATAGGTTTCCGGATAAAGGATCCCATACCTGTACATGATGTTTTAGCAGCCATACGTGTGAATTACTGCATAAAATACCATTCACTGAATCCAGTACTGTTTTTCTCCATCAAAGAAATGTTCCAGTGTGCCTTTTTTAGTTTTATATTTTACATCTCCGTTTTAACTGGGAACTATGCGCTATTATTTTTATTTACTATTGCAGTGTGTTTTCAGCCTTTATTTCCCGGTGCCTTTTATCCAGTCTAATCTAGTTTTTATTACTACAAAGCCTGATATGAAGTGGAAGAAGCACAAAAAACACTTCCCTGCTGATGTTTATAAGGACCCCAGGTCATGATTACTGTCGTCTCAGTCTGATTTGCACAGTGTGCTGCTCTTACACTAATGTCTACAAGTATTCCCTGCATTTTATTTTTCAATCTACCCTAACTTCATGTATATATTATATATCCTAGAGTGGAAAAATCAATCAAACCCCTAGAATGCCATGCCTGGCTGACCAATTGATCAAAGAGTGCCCTGGGAATGTAAAACTAATAGGGTTAATGTTCATATTAAAGGGGACACATAGCTGTGTTGCTGCAGTATAGATTGCAGCAATATGGAGCATATTACAGGTATCCGGAAACCTGTTATCCAGAGAGTTCCAGGCTGTTTCCCATAGACTCCATTTTATCCAAATAATCCACATTTTTAAGAATGATTTCCATTTTTTCTGTAATAATAAAACAGTAGCTTTACAAATGGAAGCAAAACCAGCCTATTTGGGTTTATTTAATGTTTACATGATTTTCTAGCAGACTTAAGTATGAAGCTCCAAATTACGGAAAGGTACGTTATCTTGAAAACCCCAGGTCCCAAGCATTCTGGATAACAGGTCCCATACCTGGACCAAGAATAAAAGCATGATGCAGACCCGAAGCCATAGAGATGGTCACACTGGGAGATTCGGGGAGATTTAGTCGCCCGGCGACTAATCGCCTCTTCTTTGGGGCGACTAATCTCCTCGAACTGCTTCCCCCTGTCTTCAGCTTGATAGAATGATCATCTGCGGCATGGCACTTCATTTTCCGAAGTCGCTCGACGTTTCCTCGTGAGGCAACAATAAGAACTACACTATACAATCTCCAGGCTCAGTGATCCCTTCGATTCTCAATTAAAATTCTGCTTGCTCTGTTTGTACTTGACACTTTCATATGGTTTCCTCTCATTTTCACCAGCCACTAGTGATGGGTGAATAAATTCGCCATGCGTGAATAAATTAGCGAAACTGCTGCGAAAATTCAACACGTCGTTTGCGTCAAAACCATCACACGTCAACAATATTCGGACTCTGATTGAATTTAACACCAGCGTCAAAATTTGCCCATCACTACCAGCCACATTTTATCTAGCACTGATTAGTTGGGATCAAGTACAAGGTGCTGTTTTAATATTACAGAGAAAAAGGAAAACAATTTAAATTTGAATTAATTAATTATAATGGAGTCTATGGGAGAAGGCCTTTCTGTAATTTGGATAACAGGTTTTTAGAT
Source organism: Xenopus petersii (assembly GCA_038501925.1). Taxonomy (NCBI): domain Eukaryota; kingdom Metazoa; phylum Chordata; class Amphibia; order Anura; family Pipidae; genus Xenopus; species Xenopus petersii. The sequence continues at coordinate 122,732,581 of CM076684.1, read as the reverse complement.
AACGGATCCTTTACCTGTATACACCTTGGCGATTTTGGCAAGCATGAATCGCCCAATGATTCCAATATGTTAGATAACATCAAAATACGAATGTATTATGAATTATTCTCATATACGAGTCCTTTTGTATCTGACTACATGTCTAGTTTGGAGAGCTAGGGAGGCACAAAAGAGCCAGTTTTAAGGAAAATATGTGACTTTAAATGGGTTGTTCAATGGGTTGCAATTGACTTTTTTTTATATATTATTGTTATTGTGTTTTTGTTATTGTGTTTTTTTTGCACTATTTAACTTTTTATTCAGCAGTTTGCAGTTTCAGCAATCTGGTTGCTAGGGTCCAAATTACCCTAGCAGCCATGTATGATTTCAATAAGAGACTGGGATATGAATAGGAGACTATTAGAGCAGAAAGATGAGTAATAAAAAGTAGCAATAACAATACATTTGTTGGCTTTCAGCGCATTTGTATTTTGGATAGGGTCAGTGACCCCCGTTTGAAAGCTGTAAAGAGAAAAAGAAGGCAAATTAATGAAGACCGATTAAATAGTTGCTTAAAATTAGCCATGCTATGTCATACTAAAAGTTAACTTAAAGGTGAACTGCCCCCTTAAGCAAAAACATGAGCTTGTGTTTCCAGGGCCACTGTTACTGGCTTTGTGGATCTCTGCCTGGGAGTATAAATATGATGTGCTGCTGTGAGTAAACAGACTTCCCTAAAGTATTTGTGATTTGTTTTGTACAAAGAAAAGCAGATCATCTCGCTTGACCACCTGTTTGTCAGGAAACCAAATGTGTAGTTAGTGCCAAGACAGGCTTTGGATTTACTTTGCTTTTATATTTTTGCTTTGCTGCTCCAAATAATAAAAAAGTCCAAAATGTTGCCCATTACCAGAATAAACAGAATTGTTTGTGAGGTGAGAATTGCCTCTGTCCATCTGTTGGTACCAAGATGGGATGTTAAAACACCGGCCCCCTGGCATATTGTGCGGCTGCAAGAGACACCCAATTCTGTGAATATCAAAGGTAGTTACTCACAACTAATCATTGGAAACTAGGCAACAGGATCATTGTAACAAGAGAAAAGAATGAGGAAAAAATCTGTATAGATTTTATATTGGGGAAAACAAGGACACGCTGATGTTTGTCCAAATTTGCTCGGGACCTGGTCTTTTCTGGATAAGAGATCTCCAAATGTCTACTAAAATATAATTTCAAAATAAAATAAACCCGATAGGTTTATTATGAAAAGATCCATTATCTGGATCTGAGCATACTGGATAACGTGTAACAACAGGGTGCTGACTGGGTGCTGAGGAGTTCTATTAACACTCTCTCCCGTATGGATTTATAAGTGTGTTTTAAGAGCTGTTGTTTCCACTGAACAACCCCCAGTTGTGTAAACAACAAAATATTGCTTCCCAATAAAACCAGAACATATAATGGAAAACGCTAAAGAAAATGAGTAGCACATGGGGGAGAATTCTCCTCTGTATAATCCATAAAGAATGAAGTAAGACCCTAAGACATAAATAGTATCATGGCATGGTGCTAATGGCCCTGCAGAATTGCAGCCCTATGATTCCAATCAAATGAGCCCATATCTATATGGACTGGGGTTTAAATCTATTCCAGGCTCACTCGCTCATACTGATACTAAGAGGTTTAGAATCATATTGAGTATTATGCGTTCAGGTTGCCAGTTAGCCTGCTGATATATGCAATGTATATATATACAAATACAAGAGTCCTCTGCACTCAACCCATTATCAATATATTTAAGACAGAGACATTTTGTGCATACTGCTACTAAAAAATGCCTTACCCTTTAAACAAAACAGGGATTGTTTGTCCATATATTGCAATATATTTAAGCTGGCCAACTACGTCAAAGTCATCCCATATCTGGCCAGTCCTACGCTCAATTTTCATCTGATTCATTAAGAATTCTATTGCTTCATTGTACATTTTACAAAGGGACTAAGTTTTACCTGCAACTTACTTGCTGCTTTCAAAGTAAAACTCCCAAACTTGGCTGCCCTTTGTGTGTATATATATATATATATATATATATATATATATATATATATAGTGAATAAAGTACCCCTTTTGTAAAATATAAGGATATTATAAGTCACCGAGGAGTCCCGAAGGTCAAGTGCATTTATACAGGTCATGGAACTACGCGGTAACTTCTAATATCCTCATATTTTACAAAAAGGGGGTACTTTATTTATTATAATACACAAGTTTCAGTGAGTCATGTGACAAAAATGAAATCACTACTCACCGTTTATAAGGATATAATTTAAGATATTCATGGCTTTTATGTATATATATATATATATATATATATATATACTGTATATATATATATATATATATATATATACATATATATATATATATATATACAGACAAATACAAGAGTCTTCTGCACTCAACCCATTATCAATATATTTAAGACGCTGAGACATTTTGTGCATTTAGTAAACAATGCCTTACCCTTTAAACAAAACAGGGATTGTTTGTCCATATATTGCAATATATTTAAGCTGGCCAACTACACCAAAGTCATCCAATATCTGTCCGGTTCTACTCTCAATTTTCATTAATTAAGAATTATATTGCTTCATTATACATTTAACACAAAGACTAAGTTTTACCTGCAACTTACTTGCTGCTTTCAAGGTTAAAACTCCCAAACATGGCTGCCCTTTAATTGGTCACCACTGGGATCATCTGGCTGTAGCTGCCTATTCTTCTACAGTGTATCTGCGTGGAATCATGTACACCCCATTCAGGTGACTGCAAGTGTACCATTTGTCTCTGACCTTGGGAAGCGGTGGGAGTTTTAACTGCCTGCACAATGTAGTTTAATGCAGTTAATCCAAATAACCACTAGATGGTGACCTGTCTGTGATATCCCAAATATGAAAACTTAGTTTCAAGAGTTTTCAATTAGGCCACAAAGTAATGAAGTCATATTGCATTAGCGGCTGCTTCTTTTTTCCCCTTGGCCAAATCATAGCTAGATAACCAAGTCAGAAAGTACTTTATCAGCCTTAAGAAACCATATTTAAGGAAGCAACGTCCTAAGGAGTGACTCAAGAGCTTGAAGCCAAATGAGACATATGTTGGCCATAAAATGTTTAGCATAAGACTTCTTCTTGGATGAGGTCAGTTGAATGAAGTCCCACTCAAGCAGGGATGGGTAACCTACAGACCTTTTGTTAAACTATGATTGCTGAGCCCCTCTACGTTCTTCAGCTGCTCATCTGGAAAAGCTTAGGGTGGTTCCTAAATGCACCAGCTGATGCAGCCTGATATCTCTCTGACACTCCTTAGAGGCAAATGGATGTTATGGAAAATTGCCAGGTGCAAGTGAGGACCAATAGGAAGCACATGGTGAGGCCAACCTATACTGATTGGTGAGCATAGGCTCACCTTTTGCCTTATGTGTAACCTCGTTTTTGAAATTGCATTATTGAGGAGTATTTAGACACTGGAGTCAGTTTACTCTAGGGTTAATCCCAACATTCCTAACCAGTTAGTGTCAGGGGCCAGACTAACAACCCTTCACTAAAGCTGGCCATACACCATACCAAATCAACGGATCTCTCCTCCATATGCCCATGTTTAAGGATAAACCTTAACATCTTCGGCCAGATATAGATCAGAGAAGCCCGTTGGAGGGCCCCATACATTGCCCAATAAGCTGTCAAAAAAAATTCTGCAAGAAAAAAAACACCCATTGACTTGAATGCATTTGGACAAAAAGTTGCCAAGACAGAAAGTCCAGAGACCAAGAAGTCAGCACAAGAAAAAACACCATTGACTTGAATGCATTTGGAGTGAGAGAAAAAAGTTGTGCATGTAAAAAATGTGTCACCTATTGACTTCAATTTGCAAATTTTTTTCAGTTTTTACAATTTTTTCAGCAGTTTCAGCAAAGCAGATTCGCTCATCACTACACACACATATATATATTTAAAAATGAGACAAATGTGTCTGTGTGGAATGCCTTATATATTAATTATAGATCATTTTTGTTCACAAATCATCCTGACAATGTCAATCCTGGCCCATGCATTGGGTCAAAACAGCTGATATATGGTAAGAAAGGGGTTTAAAAAAAGCACTTTAGCCCAATTTGGCCCATCACTTGGATATTCCAATGTTTGGTCAACTTTAGTCTGGGATAAAGGCCCTAATGAGCACATATGAATTAAAGTGGTCAAGCAATAGACTTTTCAGCTTAAAGGTTTTCCAGTCGCTAATGCACAGAGGGTAAACTGGCTTTAAACTAGTCATACACTGAAGGATCCTTGGATGTCTAGGTCACCACATGTCACCTAAAGTACATCAATCGTTATTCAAGATGTTAAATCATATAGCTTTCATGCCGGCCCTTTCATAACCATGGGGTTGTTTGACCTCTGTGTCCATAGAAGAAGCTATATAACATAGCTACTTGGATTGTCACCTACATCTAAAGCTATAAAGTGCAAAATATGTATGGCTGCATATGAATGGTTAAATATAATCAGAAAGTGAATCTAGTATGGTGTATAACTGCTGATATGAAGATGAGACAGCCTTGATAATAGAGTTAAGTCTCTGGCTCATTAAAGCTTGATTCAAGTGCCAACTCCATGTGACCTTGGGCAATGCATGGACCTCCTTGTGCCTCAGAAACAAAAACTGAGGCAGCAGCTCTCTGTGCCAGAAATATTCTCTGTACAACGCTGTGTACAATTAGCAGTACAAATTTAGTATCCCCCTTGGGCAATCAGGAGGGAGAGTGCAGCTGCATGATGAGTTTCCAAGTCAGAGAACCATACAAAAGCTGCATCTGTATAAGGCAGGACGCTTGTTGGGGGTGATGGAGTACCTTGTTTTATTTTGACACCATCAGCCAGCCCTGAGCAAAACATTTATGCCTGAACCCCTTCAGAGTCAAAAAGAGCAACTACAGGACCAATGATTGATGGACCAGCTTAAAAACAGACTAATAAGAGCCTCTGGATTCCCAACCTGCATCTCTGTTCAGCCAAACCACCACCATACCTGGTTGTTCATGAACATCTGTAGGTAATACCTAAATGTACTGAAAAAGCCCAGAACAATTAAGGTAGAGACAACATGACAAGGGACCTGGGTGACCTTTAGTCTGATCCCATCAACTGTTTTTGTAGACTGACAGTGCGGCTGAAGCCATTGAGAAAAGAGAAAATAAGGGGTCACTTTATTGTTCATTAAACTTAAATGTAAAGGAGGTGAGGACTGAATGATCTCCCTTCTTTTACCACTGCTGTTGACCAGTAGAACTCTATGACCTTCTCTCAGCTGGGCCCTTGCAAGGTGTTGGAGGAAAGGTTTGATGCTTTCAAGTGCACACATGTATACAATATGCAGGAAGAAATAAACACTAATTGTTCTTACTCAGAGAGCTGTTTTATTTACAAACAATAACTGGATTTAGCTGCTTCCCGGGTACAATAGCGATGAGGCAATTTGAGTGAGTAGTAGTACAGAATTAATAAGAAATTTCTTAAAGTATCAGACCCCCGATGGTCCCAGGAGATTGGACAGGTGTGAAGAAGTAGCTTCACCAATAAAGAGACACCTCAGTGTAATGGATCCACCTCCAGTGAAAGCCTCTCTAGGAAAACCCATTGGAGGGCCCCACACACAGGCCAATAAGCTGCCAACTAGGTCTGTTGGCAGCTTTTATCGGCCTTTGGCCACCTTTAGGCCACAGTGACATTTTATGGATTTGAATCCGTCAGCATAGGATTAATTTGATTTAACCTTTATTTAAAAAAATAAGTTACGTATTCTTGTTTAAGTGTTGTTAAGTGTTTTTAGTGTTTCTTTTATATTTATGCAGAAGAGATTCATACCGCCCAACATTTGGAAAAAAGGGGCAAAAAGTTCTGCTGCGCGTAGCGATGCGAAAATCTTTTGGCCACACCCATGTTTGGCCACAACTATAAATGCCATGTCCATTTTACAAAATTTGGCAGGTTTTAGAAAATTGAAGACATTTCTGGGAGTTTTAGGGTCATGTTTTTATGTGTTATTACAGTTTGCTAATGAAGGTGATTTGCCCTATAGCAGGGGTGTCCAAACTTTTGACTCACCGGGCCACATTGGAAAAAGGAAAATTGTCTGGGGCCACACATGAAATACACAAACACGTTTGATTTGTAAAAGTAAAGGAAATACACAGAAAAGAACTACAATGCCAGTTGGATAACCAGATGGAGCTCTACACTGGAATATGGGACACCTGGATATTAAATAGACGTATTATTATATTATTATTACTAACTGGGCAATGGGCAGAGTCCCTCCTCCTCCTATATCCTTTGCGACATGACATTTCCCCCGCAACCAAGCAGGGCCACATTCATATGCATCCTGGGCCGCATGTGGCCCTCGGGCCGCAGTTTGGACACCCCTGCCCTATAGGTTAGGGACAGACGATGGTGGATCACAGGCCGAGAATCCATGCCCTGCTTTCGCTCCTGCTCTGCCTGCAGCCAGAAGCATTGTTTCTACTCAGGTGAAGGCAGACACGACAGATTTTGGAGCTGAAATGCAACATTTTGCATTTCTGCACACCTTTCAAAAGGCAAGGGTTGCAACAGAGCAGTGGATTCTCCACCTGGGAAGAGGCTGCATTGGTATACATGGTCTGGCCCTAGCCTAAAGGTGGCCATATACGGGCCCATAAAAGCTGCCGACGGAGTCGGCAGCTTATTGGCCCATGTATGGGCCCCCCCCGACGGGCTTCCCCAATTGAGATCTGGCCGAAAGTCTGCCAGATCTCGGTCGGATGGGTCAAAAACTCCCTAGGGCCCACGATCGGATCAGCTCGATATTGCCAACCTCAAGGTGGGCATATCGGAGAGAGATTCGCTCGTTTGGCGACATCGCCAAACGAGCGGATCTTTCCATGTATGGCCACCTTTAATGGTGTGGTTCACGATTACGTTAACTTTTAGTATGTTATAGAATGGCCAATTCTAAACAACTTTTCAATTGGTCTTCATTATTTATTTTTTATAGTTTATTTTTTTAATTATTTACCTTCTTCTTCTGACTCTTTCTAGAGGTCTCTGAGGAAATGTGTAGACACGACGCTGTTGATTGTAAATCAGATGTTAAATAAAGACTGCTATTTTTTTTACCCGTGATTTGGAAGTGAGCGATTCTTAAAAAAGTCCCGGAATGCGCTGCTATAACGATTGGTGTAGGGGTGGCACATGTCATTAAACCGCCACTGGTGGTAGAATCATAAAAGGTCAATTATGAATGCACTTTATGATGTGCCATTGAGTGAGCTCCGAGCGTTCATCAGTTGCAGCCTTACGCGTTTCGTATCTTTCAGACACTTAATCCTAGGCTGTCGTAGGCATCTCAGCCTATGATTAATTGTCTGAAAGATACGAAACGCGTAAGGCTGTATCCCTATGTACCTAAATAAACTACCTACCGTTTTACAAGTCTGTCTGGAAGATTGAACTTTGGAAGTACCTGCTCTTTTATGATGTGGTTATTCGCTCCCCCAGATGAAGGTTCAACTGGATCTCTTCTTGAATTTCGTGAGTTTTTACATTTTGAGACCTGAGAACTTTATTATACCTGCTATTAGCTTGTGTTTATTATATACTTTGTTCATCAGTTGCGTTGCGCCCAGTTTATTGGGCTTTTGATTACAACCATATAAACTAGTCAATGGGGCCGACACATACCATGGCAGGGGCACTAGTATTACCCTGTATTGCTGGCATGTGGCAAACACAGTTTTGCGGAGTTTAGGATTTAGGATCCGGCAGAGCACTGCTAGTACAGGACAATCATTTGTTCCATTGTAATGAGAGCTAAAGGTTGGCATGAGCCAAGCTCTCCCAGGCCTGCCTTCCTAACGGTCTTCATGCACAGGCTCATTTATTGCAACGGTCAAAAAAGAAAAAAAAGGCAAAGTGTGGAGTAAAAGGACTGCACATCCCAGCAGGCAGGAGGGGTTAACAAACTGCCTGCAGGAAATTTCTCACATCCTGAGTCCCTGTGCTGTAACTGTATATCATGGCTCTTTCCCTCTCAGGCAGCTGATGAAAGCTCTCTCTCTCAGTCAGGAGAAGATGTCAGAGAGTCTCGGAGCAGAACAACGGGGTTGGCTGCCATTGCTCCTACTTATCCTGCTGCTTTGCCTCAGCTGGGGGTTTATTCCTGCCCAAGCTCAAGGTAAGTCCTTACTTGTCCTTCTTTTGTGTCTGTATGAATGTTCTGACTCAGGAGTTCCATTCCAGTGTCCTGGGCAAGAGTTCAGGAGTCTGGTAACTTTGCACTTCTGTTACAGAAGACAGCTCCTATTGTCCTATCCCCGTCCTGCTCTCCTTATGCTCAGATACACTAACTGCATGTGCTGGGGGAGAGTCGGGAGGGTGGCAGGGGCAGCAAAGCTGCTGGGAGTTGCAGGGAATCCCAGGCTGCCACTTGTAAGCCTTTAAGCCCAGTTACATGAAGTATATGATACGGGCAGAGGGGCTGGAGGGACACAGACAGAAGCTGAGTTCCCTGTCACACTGGAACCCACTGAGAAGCTCAATTCAAACTTTTATTGCCACTTACAGACGTATGGCGCTGCTCTTAAAGGGACAGTTACACCAAAAATAAATGGATTTTGAATGTAAAAGTAGAGACACTGCTACCCTGCCCTTGTTAATGTTGTTTTCTCTAATATCACATACATATATATTTAGATAGATTATACAATATTAGAATTAATAATTAGAATATTATAATTACATAATAGCTACATAGATAAAAGACAAATAGATAGATAGATAAAAGATAGATAGATAGATAGATAGATAGATAGATAGATAGATAGATAGATAGATAGATAGATAGATATGATGATAGATATGATGATAGATATGATGATAGATAGATAGATAGATAGATAGATAGATAGATAGATAGATAGATAGATAGATAGATAGATAGATAGATAGATGATAGATAGATAGATAGATAGATAGATAGATAGATAGATAGATAGATAGATAGATAGATAGATGTAAGAAAGGATAGAGAATGGGTGGTTCTAGGACCCATCCTATACAGCAGATAACATAAGAGAAAACTCTGGATTGAGTAGTTAATTGTGGATAACGTGAGGCCAAATCGCATTCATGCCTCTTTACCCACCTACAGGCTGATAGACTTTCTTGTAGGAAATAAGTTGCTGCTGCCAAGACAGTATTGCAAATGAGTCTGACTTAATTAACAAAATAAACTCCTTTTGCTGCTTCATTTGCTGTGAGAGAGACTGGAGGGTGTCAGGGAGAGAGGTGCTGCCTGTAGCCGCAGGGACGCCCAGGTTGTTAATTGCGAGCTCAGCTGCTCCAGTAACTACGTTTAATCAGCAGTGATACAATGAAATTCTGACACAGACTGACCGACTCCTCTGGGCTGCGCCGAGCTCCCTCTGACTGACCCAAACCTACAGTTACAGTACTTACAACTACTGCATCCACTCTTAAAGGGACAGTGTCTTAAAAAAAGTTAATCTTAAAGAATAATCATTGGAAATCAGATCTGTAGATGTTTTTAAAGGTTGTTCACCTTTGAGTTAACTTTTAGTATGATGTATAGACTAGTAGTCGTTTCCGGGTCGAGAAACCCTAACCTGCCCCCTCCCAATTGCAATTGGTTTTCATTTTTTATTATTTGTGGTTTTTGAGTCATTTAGCAGCTCTCCAGTTTGCAATTTCAACAATCTGGTTGCTAGAACCCAAATTACCCTAGCAACAATGCACTGATTTGTAAAAGACTTTAATATGAACAGGAGAGGGACTGAATAGAAGGAGGAGTGATACAAAGTAACAATAACAATATATTTGTAGCCTTTAGATGGGGTCAGTGACCCCCCCATCTGAAAGTTGGAAAGAGTCAGAAGAAGAAGGAAAATAATTTAAAAACTATAAAAAATAACTAATGAAGACCAATTTAAAAGTTTCTTAGAACTGGCCATTCTTTGACATACTGAAAGTTAACTGAAAGGTCAAGTGCTCCTTTAAAGCAAGTCAAAGAGGGTAATTGCCCCAGACCCCAGATAGATGTGACCCCCTAGGGAGAAACAGTCATTGATAAAAGTCCAAATAAAGTTGGTATTGGTGTTCTATTTAGTAACATTCAAATAGTAGAGCCTTAGTCGAATGATTTCTAGTGGAACAAACAAACGTTCTTTCTAGTGATTAGTGATGGGCGAAAAGCGAATTTTGATGCTGCGTCAAAATATTTTCGCGCCGGCGACAATTCCGACCCACTGACAGTTCTGACGCCTATTAAAGTCAATGAGCGCCTCGAATTGTCGCAGGCATTGAAATTGTGATTCCGGCGACAAATATATTTTGACTCAGAAAATTTGCACGGCAATTTCACAAATTCATTCGCCGGCGGCGAAACGCTGAAATGTGTTGTGAATTTGCACCTGCCGCATAAATTCGCCCATCAATACTAGTGATGGGCGAATTTGTTCCGAATTTCACGCATTTCCCGTGAAACGGTTGAAAAATTTGTGAAACGCCGATTTTTACGCCGGCGACAATTCGCCAGTGTCAAAATGGGCGCTGGCGTCAAAGTTGATGCCGACGCCCATTAAAGTCAATTGGCGTCAAAAAACGTTTTTGCGGTACATTTGCAAATGTATTCGCCCCTGCCAAATGTGGAAATTTCCCCCAAATTCGCGCCTGGCAAATAAATTCGCCCATCACTAGTTCTTTCGCATCGACCTGGACAAAATAGGTCCCTTATTTTCGGCACCAGGTATGTTCAAGGTGGGGCCCTCCAACTGTTATTAAATGGCAACTCCCAGCATCCCCTGCCAGCCAAAGTCAACAAACGCATTGAACATCCCTGATTTAGGGCTGGGACACACTGGGCGATTTGGGGAGATTTAGTTGCCTGGCGACTAATCGCCGCGACTTTCCACAACCAATCTTCCCCGAATGCCTCCCCTCGCTCTGCGCCTGGCTAAAATGAAAAATCGACTGCGCTAATCACACGCGGCGATTCGTTTTCCGAAGTCGCCCGAAGTTTCCTCGTGAGGCAACTTCGGGCAACTTCGGAAAACGAATCGCCGCGTGTGATTAGCGCAGGCGATTTTTCATTTTAGCCAGGCGCAGAGCGAGGGGAGGCATTTGGGGAGAAAAGTCGCTGCGATTAGTCGCCAGGCGACTAAATCTCCCCAAATCGCCCAGTGTGTCCCAGCCCTTACACAGCACTGTGGCCCCTTAACTTTACTGAAGGTTAAGGCCACACGAGGAGATTCAGGGAGATTTTGTCGTCTGCCGACTAATCGCCTCGTCTTTTGAGCAACTATCTCCCCGAACTGCATCTGCATTTTTCCCCATACGTTACAATGCAAAGTCGCCTGCGCTAATGCACACGCGGCGATGCGTTTTCAATAGTCGCCCAAAGTTGCCTCACTGAGGCAACGCATCGCCGCGTGTGCATTAGCGCAGGCGACTTTGCATTGTAGCCTATGGGGAAAAACGCTGAAGCAGTTCGGGGAGATAGTCACTCAAAAGACGAGGAGATTAGTCGCCAGGCGACAAAATCTCCCCGAATCTCCTCGCGTGGACTAGCCCTTACTGACCAGGACCTCAAACTGTAGCCTGCAGATTTTGTTCAAAGCCTTCTATCTCACATCCATTTGTTGTAAAGAAATCATCTCTGGTGCATTGGTTCAAAGAATGTTATCCCACGTGAGTAATAAATCAGCCTGGAGTTGGTGATAAATTGCTGGTACAGGGCTGTATGCTGGGGAAGACCATTCATCACTTCTGCCGTCAAGCTGCGATCGCCTAAAGATGTCAGTACAGTAACAATAGTAAATAATCTGGAATTTAACAGAAAAAGGCAAAAAAAAAAAAAAAGAAGTTTCTTTGCATTATCTCTTGATTTACTGCTTTACACTAAAAAGTTTCTGCTGTTTCCACCAATGATGGTGAAGGATGAAGTTCAGCAACAGCTGACAGGCTGCAGAATGGGCATAGCAAGAGTTAAACAAAAGTGATTAAATGCATTAAAGGGGTGGTTCACCTTTAAGTCACATTTTAGTATGTTATAGAATGGCCAATACTAAGCAACTTTTTAATTGGTCTTCATTGCTTTTTATAGTTTTTTTTATTATTTGCCTGTATCTTCTGACTCTTTCCAACTTTCAAATAAGGGTCACTGACCCCATCTAAAAAACAAATGCTATGCAAGGCTACAAATGTATTGTTATTGCTACTTTTTATTACTCATCTTTCTGTTCAGGTCTCTCCTATTCACATTCCAGTCTCTTATTCAAATCAATGCATGGTTGCTAGGATAATTGGTTGCTATGGTAATTTGGCCCTAGCAACCAGATTGCTGAAATAGGTAGGGATGCACCGAATCCAGGATTCGGTTCGGGATTCGGCCAGGATTCGGCCTTTTTCAGAAGGATTCGGATTCGGCCGAATCCTTCTGCCTGGCTGAACCGAATCCGAATCCTAATTTGCATAGGGAAATTGCGTGACGTTTAGTCACAAAACAAGGAAGTAAAAAATGTTTTCCCCTTCCCACCCCTAATTTACATATGCAAATTAGGGTTCGGATTCGGTCTTCGGCCAAATCTTTTGGGAAGGATTCGGGGGTTCGGCCGAATCCAAAATAGTGGATTCGGTGCCACCCTAGAAATAAGAGAGCTGCTGAATAAAAAAGCTAAATTACTCAAAAACCACAAATAATAAAAAATAATAGCAAATTGTCTCAGAATATAACTCTGTACTTCATACTAAAAGCTAAGCCAAAGGGGAACAACTCCTTTTAAGGGGGCTTTTAATATAAAGTAGATGGTGATATTTTGGGACAATTTGCAACTGGTCGTGTTTTTTTTAAATAATTTAGCTTTTTGCTGAGTAGCAATCTAGTTTCTAGGGTCTGATTAACCAGGTAGTGATTTGAATTAGAAAGTTGAAGACTAGTGATGGGCGAATTCGTCCCATTTCGCTTTGCCTCGAATTTCGCAGATTTCCAGTGGAATTTGCTAAACTGCCAAAAAATTCACGAAACGGCAATTTTGACGCCGGCGTCAAAATGCTGCCAGCGTCAAAGCAATTTTCGCTAGCGTCACCACGAATTCGTGCCTGGTGAATAAATTCGCCCATCACTATGTAAGATAAACAGAAGAAGGTGTTAAACCTACTATAATATAAACCCTTGAAACAAATGAATGTACTAATGTACTTTTCTGAGCACATTTACAATTTAACATTTAACATTATTTTATTTTCTAGTCTTCAAGATATTCGCAGATTTGACACTGGTAATGAATTTGAGACAACTGTGCAACCTGCTGATCAGCCACACAAGGCTGAAAATTTACTTACTGAGCAGAGGAAAGTCTTACGATGTTGTTCTACTTAAGAGAATTAAGTTAGTAAGTAGAGATGAGTCGTCTGTTGTTACTCTGGTCAGCTCTATGCAGATCAACATTACAAGACTTTTCCTCTCACTTCTAACTTAATTTTCTGCCAACTGAAGTTGCTAATCACTCTGACCAGCAGATGGCGCTATTTCTATACATTCATTATAGGAAAGTGTAAAAACTGTAAAAGTAAATGGCAAAAGTGTGCAGAAGAACACTTATACGTGAAATAGTAGTAACAGTTAACAAAAGCAATAATACACGTGAAGCCTCACAGAGCAACAGGTTTCTTACCTGCCGGGGTTAATGACAACCAGATATCAGCAAACCTGGAAGGAAGTAGAGGAAGGCAAATGATTCAAAAACCTATAAGAAATAAAAAAAATAAATAAAGACCAACAGAATTTTTTTTATAATATACCAAAAGTTAATTTAAAGGAGAACTTCCCCTTTAATAGCCCTCCATTCCCTGCCTTGAAACAAACCATGATTTTGGGCCCTGTTTTGAAAAGGTTTTTATTCTTTAGTTACAGTGAGTTGTTTGTTGGTGGCTACTGGTATAATAAAGGGATCCCTTGCTTAATTATATGATTCAATGAGTTTACCAGGACCCAGAATTCTTAATCAAACCATTGTTTCCTAGGGATTGTGGGTGCTGGAGGTCATCTCATGATTCTGAAGTTCCCGGTGATTTATTGTTTATTTTATTTATCCTCCCTGTAATCACTTCCCCTTTATGCTTCTGCCGGGAGTCATAGAAGGAATATTGCCTGAGGTTTATGTCTGGAATCAGATGCCTCCAACTGTGCCGAGGCTGCTGAATGGATAAGAGGAGGGCAAATAAAATTCTAGGGTAAGATCGTTTAGAAAACCAGGGACACGTATTAAATTCAGGTTACAGGGCTGCACTGATTGCGAATTAATGTCATTTAAATCAAATGCAATCAATGCAGCCTTTATTTGGGGGATATTCATGTAATACGATGTACTTACTGTAGGAGAAAACACCTTCCAGCACACAATCAGATCCCTGTGTCTCACCAGTCCTGAATTCAATTGCATGCCTTGCGGGTCAGAGCCGGAATCGTTTCACTTGCAGCCATGTATATATTATATTATTTTTGCCAAAGTGCATAACCTGCATTTATCAACATTGAACCTCATTTTCCAGTTTTCTGCCCAGTTTTCCAGTTTAGACAAATCACTCTGCAAAGTGACAGCATCCTGCATGGAACTATAGGTTCAGAGTGATTTGTCTAAACTGGAAAACTGGGCAGAAAACTGGAAAATGAGGTTCAATGTTGATAAATGCAAGGTTATGCACTTTGGCAAAAATAATATAAATGCAAGTTATACACTAAATGGCAGTGTGTTGGGAGTTTCCTTAAATGAGAAGGATCTAGGGGTCTTTGTAGATAACACGTTGTCTAATTCTGGGCAGTGTCATTCTGTAGCTACTAAAGCAAATAAAGTTCTGTCTTGCATAAAAAAGGGCATTAACTCAAGGGATGAAAACACAATTATGCCTCTTTATAGGTCCCTGGTAAGGCCTCATCTGGAGTATGCAGTGCAGTTTTGGACTCCAGTCCTTAAGAGGGATATAAATGAGTTGGAGAGAGTGCAGAGACGTGCAACTAAATTGGTTAGAGGGACGGAGTACTTAAATTATGAGGGTAGACTGTCAAGGTTGGGGTTGTTTTCTCTGGAAAAAAGGCGCTTGCGAGGGGACATGATTACACTTTACAAATACATTAGAGGACATTATAGACAAATGGCAGGGGACCTTTTTACCCATAAAGTGGATCACCGTACCAGAGGCCTCCCCTTTAGACTAGAAGAAAAGAACTTTCATTTGAAGCAACGTAGGGGGTTCTTCACAGTCAGGACAGTGAGGTTGTGGAATGCACTGCCGGGTGATGTTGTGATGCTGATTCAGTTAATGCCTTTAAGAATGGCTTGGATGATTTTTTGGACAGACATAATATCAAAGGCTATTGTGATACTAAGCTCTATAGTTAGTATGGGTATATAGAATTTAATTAAAAGTAGAGGGGTGTATGTATGGATGCTGGGTTTTCATTTGGAGGGGTTGAACTTGATGGACTTTGTCTTTTTTCAACCCAATTTAACTATGTAACTATGTAACTATGTGTCACATTTATGGCCAAATGCCAGTAATAATATTAGATATCAGCTTTCAAAAAAAAAGGATGCTGATTGCTGATTGGTTGCTATGGGTTGCTGATTGGTTGCTTTGGGTTACTGATTGGTTGCTATGGGTTACTGATTGGTTGCTATGAGTAGCTGGACCAGCTGCAAACTTTTATGAAAAGCCCAATGTATATTCTCTGTATAAAATGAATAGTGATGGGCAAATCTGTCCCGCTTCGCCGAGAAATTCGCAAAACAGCGAAAAAATTTTTAAATGCATTGAGGTCAATAGGGGTCAATTTTTTTTACACAAGCACATTTTTCTCTCTCCAAATGCATTAAAGGAGAAGGAAAGTGAAAAAATAAATCAATCTCAGCGATAAGACTAACTGTTTAAACACTCACTGGACAGCTTTAATCCATTGTCCCTGGTCTCCAGTAGTAGGGTATGCGCGCTGCCGAGAAAGAAGTACAGGACCTGGGTGACGTCACGGATTATTCACTGTGCTACCTGCTTGTGCCAGTGGCAGTCTTGAATCACAGTAAACACAATTAGTTTCCATTGCGCTATGTCTCTAAGGCAGTTTGTTCCTCCCTCCCCTGATGACATGCAGCCATGAGCCCGAATAAGGAGCAACATCAACAATGATATGCGCTGGAAGTCAGGGGAATGAATTTTCGCACATGCGCATTAGCGGCGATAAGGGGAATGAAGCCATTACTCCATATGCAAGATGGCAGCTGCTTTCTGATAAAGCTGCTGCGATAAAGAGACATGAAAAGCTCCTTGGTTGTACAGTTAGGTGAGCTGTAAACTTAGTTTATAAGATCTGTTCAGGAAGGAGGATTACCAAATTTGGCTTTCCTTCTCCTTTAAAGTCAATGGGTGTTTTTTTCTAATGGCGACTTTTTTGTCCAAATGGATTAGTCAATGGGTGTTTTTTTCTAATGGCGACTTTTTTGTCCAAATGCATTAGGGTAGGGTCACACTGGGCGATTCAGGGAGATTTAGTTGCCTGGCGACTAATCGCCTCGTCTTTGCGGCGACCAATCTCCCCGAACGCCTTCCCTCTGACTTGTGCGGGCTATAATGGAAGTCGCCTGCAACATGGCACACGCGTCGCTTCGTATTCCAAAGTCGCCCAAATTTTCCTTGTGAGGCATCTTCTGCCCTCTCACCATCCCCCCTCTTTGGAGTCGGGCACTTAATGAATACACATGCTGCTGCATGTATCTGTCACAACACAACTGTCAGATGAAGATGCAACTTGCAGCATTCGCATCGGACAGTCATGCTGTGTCGGATACATGCAGCAACAACGTCTGACATTCCTATTACTTACCTTATATTCGGTGCATCCGACGTGACACCTGCGTTTCATCTCAGCGCGTCAGAATGGAAGCCATCGCACATTCCCTTCCCCTATGCGCTTACCTTTTTGCAGATAGGGCCAGTACGATAGCGCAGAAAGCCTAACTGCGCTCTTTGCGCTAGAAGAGCCGAAAACCAGAAATTCGGCTATTAAAGTAGCAGGAGTGGCATTTTTGCCGCCCCTGGTACCTAGTGGGGTGTTGCCGTCTGAGGCGACAGCCTCAACTCGCCTCATTGGCGAAGCGCCCCTGATCGCGCTTAAAATCGCCAGTGGAGTTCTACCCATAGAATGTCTAATTAGCCTTCATTTGCTTCTTTATTTTTTAGCAGTTTTTGAATTATTTGCCTTTTTCTTCTGACTTTTTCAAGCTTTGAAATGGGGGTCACTGAGCCCATCTACAAACAAATCCTCTGTTAGGCTACACATTTATTGTTGTTGCTACTTTTTATTACTCTTCTTTCTATTCAGGCCTCTCCTATTCATATTCCAGTCTCTTGTTCAAATCAATGCATGGTTGCTAGGGTAAATTGGACTCTAGCAACCAGATTGCTGAAATTGCAAACTGGAGAATGAAAAGCTAAATAACTCAAAAACCACAAATAATAAAAAATTAAACCAATTGCAAATTGTCTCAGAATATCCCTCTCTGCATCATACAAGTTAATTTAAAGGTCAACATCCCCTTTAAAATAAAATATTCCCAAAACTACATTTGTCTTTGATACTCATTACTCATTTGCTCTTGGGGTGAAAAACTGGAAATAAATGTACAATAGTGATTTTCTGGAAAATGGTTCAATTCAGCCGATAAATCTAAATAATCATAATACCTAGCCTAATCAATTGCTGCAGTATTATGCCTTGATTAAATCATAAAACAAGCTGAGCTGCCTTCAGCCCATAAGAATGAAGATTTATTAGCGATGCAGGAAGCACAAGAAGGATACAGCTACTGTATATGTAGCAGCTATTTATCACATAAACACACTCATGGTAATCTGTATAGAAACTGCTAAATTGTGCTTATTATTCATGATACTATCACTATTGGAAAACAACGAGCAAGCTGGATTTATTCCTATCATACCTTAGCGGCACCGAAGAACTTGTTGTTGAACTATAACTCCCTGAATTCTTCTCAAGTCCATGCGGATAGGTTCAAGGAGTGGTTAAGTATGTTATAGAATGAGCAATTCTAAACAACTTTTTTTCAGTTGGTCTTCTTTATTAGTTTTTTTAAACTCGCAAAACGGCAAAAATGTGGGAAATTCGAAAATTGACGCCTGAGTTAAAGTCAATGGGTGTCTGAATAGTGTTGATGTGCGGCGATTTTGATCTGAACGCTCGTCCAAAACACCAGTGAATTTTCGGGGAAGTTTCACAAATTTATTCGCCTATGGTGAAACATGGAAATTTGCTGCGAATTCACGCCAGGCGAATTTATTCGCCCATCACTACTTCTCTTTCCAGCTTTCAAATGGGGGTCACTGATCCCATATAAAAACAAATGCTCTGTAAGGCTACACATTTATTTTTGCTACTTTTTATTAATCATTTTTCTATTCTGCCCCTTTTCTATTCATATTCCAGTCCCTTGTTCAAATCAAAACATGGTCGCTGGGGTAAATTGGGCCCTAGCAACCAGATTGCTGGAATTAAAAACCAGAGAACTGTTGAATAAAAAGCTAGATAACTCAAACAACACAAATAATAGTATAAAAAAATGAACTCATCTCAGGAGCCTTTTATGGAGGGCTTTAGAGACTCATTGATACAACATAAATTCATATAACAAATAAACAGTGCGAATCAGCTGTGCTGGTGGGGGGCAGAATGTTATCATTTGCCATGACCAATAAAATGTATTTGTGTTCCTCAACCTTTGGCGATTCCCCCCCTGAATGCATTGTGCGTGTAATGTGCCTGCAAATAAAGTCATTAATCACAATTAATTGTGCGGCTCTCTAGAGAAGTATTTATTATGTTTAGAGCTGCTACAAGCTCAGCGTGTGCAGCGTTTGGCCCATATGTTGCTAAGAGGAGGCACAATTCCAAAAGAAAGCTTCAATCTACCATTAAGCCCTTAATGTTTAGTTTTCTGTCACTTGAGCTTGTTTTGAGTCCGTTTGTCATATTTGTGTGTTACTGTTCCTGCTCGACTGAGTCCCAGTGAAGCACAGAAATCTAACTTCTTTTATAGAATCTTTGGAATGGATTCTACAGTTATACTCACTAGGTTAGTTCTTTGTTAGCATGTTAAATCAGTACTTTAACCCATGTATGTATTTTATGAATGTAGCCGTTCCCAGTGACCTCAGACTATGGGGGTCAGTGTCGTATTGGGGTGACCGTGGGCCCACTCTCTAAACTATATTTTTTTCTTTATTCATTTACTTCTTTATTCTCTTAATAACTTCTCCTCACATATTTTTAGGGATGCACCCAATCCAGGCTTTTTCAACAGGTTTCAGGTTCGGCCGAATCCTTCTGCAGAACCAAATCCGGATCCTAAGTTGCATATGCAAATTAGGGGCGGGAGGAAAATCATGTGACTTTTTGTCACAAAACAAGGAAGTAAAAAATGTTTTCCCCTTCACACCCCTAATTTGCATATACAAATTAGGATTCTGATTTGGTTGGGTATTCGGCCGAATCTTTTGCAAAGTATTTGGGGGTTTGGTCGAATCCAAAAAAGTGCATCCCTACATATTATCATACAGGTATGGGACAGGTGAGCTGTCAATCAAATATTGTCTGCCCCTCCTCTATGCCTTAGGCAATTACTTTCACTTTCCATTCAGCACTTCCCAGATGTCACTGCTCTCCCCACAATCCCCCAGTTCTCTTCACCATTTAATTGTGTAACCAGTGCATGGGGATGGACATCAGGTCCCCCATTCTGGTGCACAAACAAGATTCTGAGATGATACAAGGCTTGTCTTAATAACAGTGTCCACAATATGGCTCCTGCCTGCTTGTTATAATTATGAATTCCCAGACTGAAGGAAACAAGATTCAAATAATGTATATAGTGTAATTAAACATCATTTTGTGATTTTGAATAATGTTTTGGGGTGACAGGTCCCCTTTAAGTACTCAAATTGCTGTTTACCTGCTGAATTGCTGTTTCAGTCTATGGAAGACGTCCTGTGATCAATTTGGAGTTGTTTGCAGCCTTCCTGACATTTGAGTTTTTTTCGGAAAAAAAACTCGGATCGAGTTTTTAACATTAAAATCTAATTCGATTCGAGTTTGCGGATCAATCCTATTCACCCGACTTTGAAAAATTAGATTCTTTTACTATATTTCGATTGGTCAAATTTCGAGTTCATGGGAGTTTTATATAACTCGAAATTCGACCCTTGATAAATCTGCACCTTAGGATTTTAGCGTATGTTCGAACGATTTTACCTCGATGGTTGTAGAAGGTCCCCATAGGCTAACATAGCACTTCGGCAGGTTTAATTTGGCGAAGTATTGAAGTTAAAGTTTTTTTTAAAGAGACAGTACTTTCGATTATCGAATGGTTGAATATTCAAACGATTTTTATTTCAAATCAAAGTTGAAGTAAATTCGAAGTCGTAGTATCCTATTCGATGGTTGAAGTATCCAAAAAATTACTTAGAATTTCGAATTTACTTCGAAAATTCCCTCGAATTCACTTCGACCCTTGATAAATCTGCCCCTTAGTGTTCTGGTGTCCAAGTCCAAGGCCTTTTGGTAAGCAGAATATGAACACAATTATATTGATTCTTTTTCAGTAATTCTAAGACCATTGTTATAATTGGTTGGGAGCATGTTGCTAAATACTAATTAGTTCTGCAGCATTGAGATTTTGTATGTGTTTAGCTGAGTGATGGAGATTCCTTCTATTTAAAGGGGTGGGTCACCTTTAAGTTAACTTTTAGTTAGTTATAGAACAGCTAATTCTAAGCAACTTTTTAATTGGTCTTCGTTTCACAGATTTTTGAATTATTCTTTTTCCAGCTATCAAATAAGAGGGGTCACTGACCCCATCTAAAAAGAAACAGTCTGTATCATTATTGATACTTTTAATTGCTCATATTTATATTTAGACCCTCTCCTATTCATATTCCAGGCAATGCATAGTTGCTAGGGTTTTTTGGTCCCTAGCAACCAGATTGCTGAAATTGCAGACTGGGCAGCTGCTGAATAAAAAGCTAAATAACCACAAATATTAAAAAGTGAAAGCCAATGGCAAATTGTCTCAGAATATCACTCTCTACATCATATTAAAGTTAAAGGAACAGTAACACCAAAACATGTACGTATTTTAAAGTAATGAAAATATCATGTAGTGTTGCCCTGGACTGGTAAAACTGATCTGTTTGCTTCAGAAACACTACTATAGTTCATATAAACAAGCTGCTGTGGAGCAATGGCGGAAATTTAAAAACAGCTATATGGCACAGGTTAACTAATGGATAACAGATAACACCATTAGACAGACAGAGCTTATCTGCTATCTGCTGTGTAACCTGAGCCTTTTCACCCTTGAATGGCTGCCCCCATTGCTACACAGCAGCTTATTTATATAAATAATAGTAGTGTTTCTATAGCAAATAGATCAGTTTTACCAGTGCAGGGCAACACTGCATTATATTTTCATTTCTTTAAACCACTTTTATTTTTTGACTAGGGATGCACCGAATCCACTTTTTTGGATCCTTCGTGAAAGATTCGGCCGAATACCGAACCGAATCCGAACCCTAATTTGCATATCCGGGTAGAAGGATTCGGCCGAATCCGAATCCTGCTGAAAAAGGCCGAATCCTGGCCGAATCCCGAACCGAATCCTGGATTCGGTGCATCCCTATTTTTGACGTTACAGTTCCTTTAATTTAAAGGTGAACAACCCCCTTTAAGGCATATACAGTATGCCACATATGAAATACATAAAAGAAGGATACACTTTTTATCTACTGGTATAACTGACTTTAAAGGGTCAGGTTGCTCTTAGGGTTAATTCTATAAAAAAAAAATGCTTCCAATAATAAACTTCAGCCATATTCCTCCAGCAGTCTTTCAGTCGGTATAAAGCGCTATCACAACTCAGCCTATTTTCGTGCCTTTCTATGTCATTTGTCTAATTCGAGTGGCCGGCTGGTCTGCATTACCATTGCTTTGCTAAACTGGGAGTTTCTGCCTTTGTTCTGCGCTGAAACCATGATCTAATACAGAAACAAGTGAATATTTCATGGCCTGTTAAGTCCATTGGATTGAAGTATAAAACATTGGATATGGAGCTGGCAAAACTGACGTTGAGACAGTAAATTCCATAGATTCGGAGCTGGAAAGAAAGAAGCAGTTAGACCTTTTTTTTTTTTTTAATGAAATGGTTTCATAGTGTAAGTTGTCACTTAGTACAGAAAGAATAAATGGAATATTGAATGACCTGAATTTAGGAGCCTGACATGGAGGAATAAATAGTTAATGGCAGTGAAGTTGCTTGGGACACTATAATATTTTCTGCTTATTATATCCACCAAAAGGCAATCATTTTTCTGCTATTGGACGGCTGTAATGAGATTGCTTTGCCCTTGGAAAGTGGTAGAATGTGGGTATTTTCAACAATTTCCGGGGGGGGGGAGAAAGAAAAAAGAATTGTATCAGGTTCTATTTGTGGAACACAAGTCAGTTGTTAGCCCCGTGGGGACGAGTCCTCTGGGAAGGCCAAGTAAAACACGGGACGATTAAAGCCTCCTGAACATCTGTGCTTGACCTCCCACTGTGTCTGTCTCGCTGAACATCCCACTTGATTTCCAGGCAACTGACACCAGAACTCGAGGTGATTTTCAAGGGTTGCAATCACATTTGATTTTTTAATTGGCCAACATATCCTTATATTTCTCATTCAAATTGAGCTGATCAGCAAACATCATTTTCCTGCAACTGCTATGCCTATAGGGATCCCTTACCAACGACTTCTGCTGGTAGGGTTGCCACCTGTTCGGTTTATTTTGGATAAAAAGAAGTCCATGGAAGACCGTAATTTGGAACTTTTGGGATAATGGGTTTCTGAATACCTGTAATTATATATTGTAATAATTAAATATTAGAAAAAGGTATATGGTTTTACATCAAAAAAAGTCCCAGAGCAGTGGGGTGGAATTAAAGGAATACTCTAATGGAAACATCAGCTGTAATTTATAGTATGTTTTAATTGCTTGTTTATTTTGCAATGAAGACTGCCTCATTACTACTTTTTCCCAGATCCAGGGATGGGTTGCTGGTGAATGAGCAGAATGATCCATGGGTTATACTCAGGAGTCACACACACCACTACATGCCATATATCATGCCTCTCAGTCAAGGCCAGGACCTTTCTCTTCTTTGATAAAATCTAAACTTTGACCTTTCCTGTCTGGAAATGAACTGGTTTCCTAATAGATAGGCATAAACTGGTAAATCCAATATACATAGATAGATGGACATAAACTGGTAAATCCAATATACATAGATAGATGGGCACAAACTGGTAAATCCAAAATACATAGATAGATAGGCACAAACTGGTAAATCCAATATACATAGATAGATGGACATAAACTGGAAAATCCAATATACATAGATAGATGGACATAAACTGGTAAATCTAATATGCATAGATACATGGACACAAACTGGTAAATCCAACATACATAGATAGATGGACATAAACTGGTAAATCCAATATACATAGATAGATGGGCACAAACTGGTAAATCCAATATACATAGATAGATGGACATAAACTGGTAAATCCAATATACATAGATAGATGGGCACAAACTGGTAAATCCAAAATACATAGATAGATAGGCACAAACTGGTAAATCCAATATACATAGATAGATGGACATAAACTGGAAAATCCAATATACATAGATAGATGGACATAAACTGGTAAATCTAATATGCATAGATACATGGACACAAACTGGTAAATCCAACATACATAGATAGATGGACATAAACTGGTAAATCCAATATACATAGATAGATGGACATAAACTGGTAAATCTAATATGCATAGATACATGGACACAAACTGGTAAATCCAACATACATAGATAGATGGACATAAACTGGTAAATCCAATATACATAGATAGATGGGCACAAACTGGTAAATCCAAAATACATAGATAGATAGGCACAAACTGGTAAATCCAATATACATAGATAGATGGGCACAAACTGGTAAATCCAAAATACATAGATAGATAGGCACAAACTGGTAAATCCAACATACATAGATAGATGGACATAAACTGGTAAATCCAATATACATAGATAGATGGGCACAAACTGGTAAATCCAATATACATAGATAGATAGACGGGCACAAACTGGTAAATCCAATATACATAGATAGATGGGCACAAACTGGTAAATCCTGTCCAAAAGCCTTCTAACAATGCCAGTGCTGTTTATGAACCTACTGAGCTTATAACTACTGAGCTCCAGTTGACTCATTTCAGTTCAGTGAATCGTGGATAAATCAGGTTAGCCCCTGGCCTTATCAATGCATTACATGTACAGTAGCACAGTATGTGGTGCATTAGAAGTAATAGGAGCTTCTAAGACCTTGGCTCTTTCTAACTACATTTTCTGAGCTGGAGTACAAGGCCCATTGTTAACAAGCAAAATAAATGTCTATTGACTTTGAGGCCCAATGGGAAAGGCTCCCAGTGTCCTAACAAAGGCAAGTCTAAATGTGGCCATAGACGTTACACTTACGATCATTGAGGCCCATTGGGAAAGGCTCCCAGTGCCCTAACAAAGGTCAGACTAAAGTTGGCCATAGACATTACAATTACGATCTTTCCTGGAAAAGATCTTTCCATGAAAGATTGTTCATTTCAATACACACGTGTAGAGCTGAATATACAGGTAGAAACAATATAACTGTACCTGTATCTGACTTTTCAGTAATAACAATGAGCGATGTTCAGGTGCCCTTCAAAGGCGGCCAATCAAAATTTTCCGGTCAGCCTGGTCGACGAGCCGATCGATATCCAAGTCTCCCACCATTCACGCACCGAATATCATAAGAGAATTTGTTTTATACAATATTATCGGTGCGTCTATGGTCACCTTAAGGCCCTATGGATTTAGAGAGATTGCAAAAAGACAAAAACATTCATTAGAGAAATCAATCATAGATTCCCCCACCAGCCAAAAATATGGAACTGCAAAGCGTTGAGGATGACATTTCTGGAGAGACACAGTTGTTTGTTGTTGCAATCAGATTCCCTATTACATAAGAATGATACAGCCACGGATAATACGGCAGATCATATATGGATGGATTAAACAATTGGGTAATTTAGGATAAACTCTTATAAAAGCATTGACTTCTGCATTTTGCTCCTCAATGAAAGAAGTGCAGATGGATTTCTAACAAAATAAAATACATCTCTGTGCCATATAACTGACTTGAGGAGCCACTCTTAACAGCAGAAAAGGCACAATGGAGGGGGAGCCGTC
The DNA here is from genome assembly GCA_038501925.1 of Xenopus petersii. NCBI lineage: Eukaryota > Metazoa > Chordata > Amphibia > Anura > Pipidae > Xenopus > Xenopus petersii. Next base: position 122,707,091 of record CM076684.1, on the reverse strand, counting down.
TGGCTGGTATATTCCAGGCATGTGTTTACTCCATGCAGTCATAAGTCTTCCCTGTACAAAAGCCTCCATTGTGCCGAGCTTCAGTGAAACTAGGGATGTGTTCCAAGGCATGCGGAATTTTGATGATCACATTGGCTGTGGGGGGTTCCCTGCGAAGATGACTTCTCCTCTGCCTCTTGCTGTGTTTTCCTTTGGAACATGCCACCAGTTTATTCAGCTGCCGTGTTACTGACCTTACTTGCCTTCATCATCATTTGCAAAGAGCTCCATAAATCTGCATCTTGCTTTGGCCTTGAGATCTGCATGAGAATTCAAAAGGAGATTTGGCTTTGAGCAGAGAAGAACAATTTGGACAGTTTGGATTTTTTTTTTAAATAAAGACTGTCGCACTTAGGAAAGAGATTTATTAGCAGTTAAATTGAATTTGATGTTTCATTACCGGAGAAAAACACAGGGAAAAAAAACGTGATTTTTATCTGTTAGCATCGGTGCTATAACTGCTCTATTTAATTTTGATCTATGTAATGGCCATGCTTACAAATATTTGCAGTTGTTTATCAAAGGTTGAGTTGTTTTTTCCTCTAAAATTCGAGTTTTCAAGGGCATTTTTCAGTCAAACCTCGAATTAAATTCCGGTTAAAAAAACACTTGAAAGAGTAGAGGAAGTCCCGAGTGTAGTGGCACGAAACGCGTTTGTTTTTGCACATCCACTATCGTATGTATGTCACTTAGTATGTCCTAATAAAGTGTTATTGATATTAAAAGAGAACTAAAGCTTAACTAAAGAAGTAGCTACAAATCTTGTACATTATGTTTTGTACTTCTGTACCAGCCCAAGGCAACCACAGCCCTTTAGCAGTAAAGATCTGTGTCTCCAAAGATGCCCCAGTAGCTCCCCATCTTCTTTTCTGCTGATTCACTGCACATGCTCTGTGCTGCTGTCACTTGAGCTCAGGGACCCACTCACAATATACAGTACACATAGAATAGAAATGTCACAATATAAGGCTGATTAGTAATTAATACAGATAATTACTACATGGCAGCACAGAAACCAGTGCAATTAGCATCAGAATTTAATAATCAGCCCTGTAGCATCAGCTTATATTACAGACCAACCTCATTTTCTGCTGGATAATTAGTGACGACCCCTAAGCTTAGCTTCTCAATAGCTGCTCAGAGCCCACTGAGCATGTGAGTGTCACAGACACTTTCCAAGATGGTGACCCCCTGTGACAAGTTTGAAGTCCTGGATCATTGCTGCTATTGACAAGATAAAACTTTAGGCTGGTGCAATAAGTTCAGTATGTAAAATATGGCATTTTTGGCTATTTTCATTTTTAGGGTTTAGTTCTCCTTTAATACCTTTAATTTGCCCCTGGCCCCCTACATTCCCCTTACAAAGGACATATATGTTGGATACATGTCCGGAAACCCACATTTTCAAAAATTATTTCCTTTTTCTCTGTAATAATAAAATAGTAGCTTGTATTTGATTCAAACTGAGATATAATTAATCCTTATTGGAGGCAAAATAATCCTATTGGCCTATTGGGTTTAATTAATGCTTAAGTGATTTTTTAGTAAACTTAAAGGGGTTGTTCACCTTTCAGTTAACTTTTAGCATGATGTAGAGGGTGACATTCTAAGATAATTTGCAACTGGTTTTCATGTTTTATTATTAGTGGTTTTCAAGTTATTTAGCTTTTTATTCCGCAGCTCACCAGTTTGCTGTTTCGGCAACCTGGTTGGTAAAGGCCAACTTACCCTAGTAATTACAGTTTGTATTGATTTGAATAAGAGACTGGAATATGGGCCTAAATAGAAAGATGAGTAATAAAAAGTAGCAATAACAATCAATGTGTAGCCACTAGCCTTACAGAGCTCTTGTTTTTAGAAGGGGTCAGTGAAGGGGTCAGTTGAAAGCTGGAAAGAGTCAGCAAATAATTTAAAGAACTCTTGAAAAAATAAATAATGAAGACCAATTTAAAAGTTGCTGAGAACTGGCCATTCTATAACATACTAAAAGTTAACTCAAAGGTGAGCCACCCCTTTAAGGTATGGAGATCCAAATTACAGAAGACCCCTTATATGGAAAACCCCAGGTCCCATGCATTTGGGATAACAGGTCCTATACCTGTATTTTCTACACTATTGTATTTGTCACATCCCTCATTTATGGTTCAATCCTAGTAATGGGCGAATAAATTAGCTTGGAACAAATTCACCGCGAATTTCCATGTTTCAATGCCGGCGAATAAATTCATGAAACTCCTGCGAAAATTTGCTGGCGTCTAAAAATTTTGGACGCACATCCAAAAAGTCGCTTGCGTCAAAATCTCCGCACCTCATCACTAATCGGATGCCCATTGACTTTAACGAGTCGTCAAAATTGACGCGGGCATCAATTTTCGAGTTCTGCAAATTTTTGGTGAATTATTCGCAGTTTTGCATATTTCTCAGGAAATTCACCAATTTTTTGGCAAAGCGAAAGGGGAGAAATTCACCTATCACTATAATCCCCCTTAAATCGGGGGACTCGCATTACCACTCTTCTGTAACCCTATTCTCTTTCCATATTGTTTCCGGGCAGAACACGGGCCATTGACAAGTAAATGTTTCCATGCATGGATGATAAAAAAAATCCTGCTATACGTTTCTGCTTGTGATGTTTTAGGAAGAAGGAAGTCATTTTCCTTGGCTTGTTTCCTATGGCTATCTCCAGACCAGGAATGAGTGCCAAGACAAATGTATTTCCCCAGACCTACTAAATAAAATGTGCAATGTTTTTTATCCGTGTAAGGGTGAAGCCACACAGACAACTTGGTATTATTTCAGAAGCAGAGCCAGCACGGTGCGGTTCAAATACAGTTATTCTTAGAGAAAATAATTATAAAACAAGAACTTCTCTACAGACAGGGAAATATTCTGAAATCCCTATAAAAAAAAAACCTGGTGAAAGTGGTCAAATAATAATCCTACATTCTACAAATGGAGCCAGTTTTGTTTTGACACAGTTCCCAGTGCTTATCTAGTTCATTACAAACAGGGCACTCGCTCAGAATATGTTTTAATCCATCGTGACACCAATCCTTAATATTCAACGCATTTCAACTCCCCAAAGAGAACGGGGTCTTCTTCAGAAGGACAGCCAAAATGCCCAGGCTATGTCCCAGACGAAGACTTAATTCTGTTCTCTGATCAGTATATCAATGTATGTAGTTATGACTTTTCCAATAAAAGATATTTTACAACAAGAGGGCCCTGTTTGTACTGATTTCTAGCAGGTGGACCCTCATGTTGGTTAAATGTCAGTCTGACTGTCGTCAGCTGAACATTTAGGGGCCCATTTACTTAACTCGAGTGAAGGAATAGAGGGAAAAAAAATTTGAATGTTTTTTTTTGGCTACTTCGACCATCGAATGGGCTACTTTGACCTTCGACTATGACTTCGACTTCGAATGGAACGATTCGAAGTAAAAATTGTTCAACTATTCGATAGTCGAAGTACTGTCTCTTTAAAAAAAACTTTGACCCCCTAGTTCACCACCTAAAAGCTACCGAAGTCAATGTTAGCCTATGGGGAAGGTCCCCTTAGGCTTAGCTATCTTTTTTTGGTCGAAAAAAATTGTACGATCGATGGATTAAAATCCTTCGAAACGAACGATTCGAAGGATTCAATCGTTCGATCAAACGATTATTCCTTCGACTTCGATATTCGAAGTCGAAGGATTTAACTTCGACAGTCGAATATCGAGGGTTAATTAACCCTCGATATTCAACCTTAAGTAAATTTGCCCCTTAGTGATGTTGCTCTGCTTAGAAAATTAAGTTAGTGAGCAAAGAAGAGTCACCTGACATGTATCTGGTCAGTTCTAATTACAAGACTTTCCTTTTCTCAGTAACTTTAAGGGATACTGTCATGGGAAAACATGTTATTTTCAAAATGCATCAGTTAATAGTGCTGGTTCAGCAGAATTCTGCACTGAAATCCATTTTTCAAAGGATCAAACAGATTTTGTTACTTTCAATTGTGAAATCTGACATATTGTCAGTTTCCCAGCTGCCCCCAGTCATGTGACTTGAGCTCTGATAAACTTCAATCACTCTTTACTGCTGTACTGCAAGTTGGAGTGATATCACCCCTCCCCCCCCAGCAGCCTAACAACAGAATAAGTATCCCTTTATTTTTCATTGGTCGGAATGAACAGCAGGTGGCGGCCTTGTTTCAAATTCATTATATTAGCAGTTTAAAAGCTGTGAATATCTTGAAAACTAGAAAAATAATATAAGTAATCAAAGAAGTACTTATTTTGATGTATGCTTCTTCTTCTGTGCCCAGGAAATACAAGAAGGAGGCAAATAATTCAAAAACTATAAAAAAAAATTAAAAATGAAGACAAATTGAAAAAATGCTTAGAACTGGCCTTTCTATTACATACTAAAATTAACTTAAAGGTGAACTACCCCTTTAAAAGGAAGCAATCCTGTCTGACATCCCCATAGATCTGAACAACGTTTGTGTAGGGTTTTACCCACCAGTGTGCTTTTCTGCAATAAAAATCCACCATGCAGTCCTTCAGTGTAAACGTGAAAATACACATCATTTTATGTTGCAGCTACATCTGCATTTTACATTTTATACAAGAATGTCCTGACGCAGCACTGGATATCCTTTTTCACAGGGAAGGAAAACTAAATCTCAAGAATTGTAGGAAGCGTATAAAGAATTTAAAGTGAGTTTATTTTCATTTGCTTGGTTTGTATTACATTATTAATAGCCATAATAATTGGCTTACTCTTGCTGTACCTGCTGGAGCTAGCGATTTGCTCCGTTAAAAGGGAGCCATTATTATTATGAAAACTTGCTCCACTGTAGTGGATGTTTAATATAGTATAAGTCTTTTAATATTTTTTTCTGATACTTGATTATATATTTAACAATTTATTTGTGAGTTGCTCAACCTAACATCATTTTTTGTGGAGTGTAACCAACACAATCATGCTGTGAGTCGCTGACAGCTTTCACCTGGTTTAATAGGCTGATTCCAACACAAGTCAGCAACATGTAATGCATTACTAGCACACAGCATGTTTATTGTTTTTTTTACAGATAGCATAGTAACTAAAGGTGGCCATACAAAGGTAGGTTAAAGCTGCCTATATCGATCCTTTAGACCGATTTGTATTTGCCATGTGTGGGGGCATCCGACGGGTCTCTCCCCCAAAAATCGGGCCGATATCGATTGGGCTGGTTTGATTTTTCATGCAAACGAGGGCCTCATCAGATAGTTGATGCGGTCTTACCACCCGTCGACACCAATTTCCTTCGTATAATTACAATAGAGTATCGCCCTGCTGTTGGGCATATTGAGGACAGCTCCGCTTGTTTTGCGACCTCTCCAAATGAGTAGTGATGGGCGAATTCGCAAATTTCCTGCAAAATTCGCAAAATGGCGAAAAATTAGCAAAACGGCGCCGGTGTCTCATTTTTGACGTCCGTTTTGGCGAAAAAAAAATTTTGACGCCGGGCGAATTTTTTCGGGCAAATTTTCGCAGGCGTTCCAGAATTTATTCGCTGGCGGTGAATCGCGCAAATTCGCCGCAAATTCGCGCCTGGAGAATAAATTCGCCCATCACTACAAATGAGTGGATCTTATTGTGTATGGCCACCTTAAAAGTGCTCCATCTGTGGATATAATTAAACCTGCATTGTTTTCCATAATTTATGTTAAGCAATGCCATTCAATTCACAGTTTGCAGAAGGTACACTATGGGAGCGATTTACTAACATTCGGATTTCCCTTTTTTTCCCCACAAATCATATTTTTTCTCTAAAAATTTGCGTTATTTTTAATTCTCTAAAACTCTAAAAATGTGAGCTTTATTAAGTGGGAAAACCACTTAAAAAAATGTTATACAAAACTTCGGCAATTAAAGGTATGTCAACTGGAAGCTGCTCTGATCCGATTGGACATTTTTTTTGCCATTCAGATTTGTAGAAGTTTTCAGTTTTCTTCTTTTAGAGGTTTTTATATTTTTGCAGCACATCGTTCAGCATTTTTATCTGTTTGTACTTTTTTGATTCTGATCTTTTTCAATAAATTCCATGGCGTTTGTGGTTTTAGAGAAAACAAGTTTATTTGTGGTTTCAAAATGCTCTAATAGATATATGGGACCTGTTATCCAGAATGCTCAGGAGGTTTTCTGGAAAATGGATCTTTCTGTAATTTGAATCTTCATACCTTAAGTCTACTAGAAAATGAACTGAATAGGCTGGTTTTGCTTAATAGTGATCACAAAATGGCCACTGCCTGTTTGCTGTGATTGTGAATTTCAAGACTGAAGGAAACAAAATATAAATAATTTATATAGAGTAAGTAGCATTTATTTGGTTTGAATAACATCATAAAAAAGGATTTGATATTATTTCTTAGGGTGACAGGTCCCCTTTAAATGTGGAATGTTTCCCTTGATTTTTTTTATTTTTATCAGCCTTTTTCTCAGTTGCCAACCCCCTGTACCACCACAACACTTTCTATTTCTATTCTATCTATTCTGTTCTATTTCAACTGTGTGGGTGACTTTTTGCTTTTACAAAGGACTTTGCATTTTTATGAAGATAACAGAAGAATTATATTATCATTCATCTCTAATTGTTGTTGAATTTTCTTGCAGCCATGTCTTTGGCTTGCACAATGTTGTCTTCCTTTCAAAGAGTACTTTCTCTAAAACGTATGCATTTAAACACAAACAAATGTGTTACTTCCTTGTAGGGGAATTCTGGCTAATTGGTAATCAAATTATCTTATCATTTATGTTCAACAAATAAGAAATCTGAGGGCATAGTTGATAGTACACGCAAAACACATTTACATTTTTAATGAAAATACATTTATAGCGTGGGGGTCATTTACTACATGATACCAGAATAAAGCCCCTGAATATTGTACTGGCCTACTTATAGGATACATGAAGTAAGGGTAGAACTCCATGGGCACCAGCTTCTGTTCCGATGTGCTAAGATGAGTAGCAGGTATCACATCAGAAGTTCCGAATCTAAGTTAAGTAATAGGAATGTTGAACGATGTCCAAGTAATAGGAATGTCGACTGTCGGATGCGAACACTGCATGTTGCGTCTTCATCCAACAGTTGTGCCATGTCGGATGCACACAACGACAACGTCCAACATTCCTATTACTTACCTTACATTTGGCGCATCCACATGACGCCTGCTATTCATCTCAGCATCACACTTACTCCAGTGGAGTTCTACCCTTATGCTGGAGGGTGGATATGGGATACAGAGCTTGGGCAGGTAGACCTCAAGAATGTCTTTGCCATGACTGGGGATCCTATGAATGATGCTTAGTCTATGTAGTTATGGAGGCTAAAGTGGGACTTCCGGAGTCATAGATATGGTTCTGAAATGGAAGTAATGAGTTCATCAGGCAAGGTACCCTTATTGTGACCAAAGAGGAACGATACAAGGAGTGAGTCTAAAATTCTGGAACTGGTGTAGAGGCAGCACCAGGCAGAGCTGAGGCAGGATCAGGAGGGACTGGGGCAGGACTGAGGCAGGACCAGGCAAGATTGAGGTTGGACCAGAAAAGACTGAGGCAGGATCAAGGCAAGATGAGAGTACGAGGAGCAAGTGTTAGGGGCAAGCCACAGTGCTCAAGCTGTAATAACACTTTTGCCAGGGTCAGACTCGGATGTGTGAGGCCCACCAAGGCTACTACCCCATTGGCCTCCACACGCCCTCTGGGCCCCCAGCCCAGTCACCCAATACCAACCACTCCCCCCACCCATGCATGCAGGAAAGCAGTTGGTGCAGCGATGGTGGAGGACAGACGGGAATCAGGTTTGCGTTAGTAGGGTCCACAAGGGCCAGAGCCCACCTGTTTGGTTTCCCATTGGCCCAGTTCGACCCTGACTATTGCTCAGGCCAGGCAATGAGGTAGAACAAGGGTTTAAATAAGGCACAGCCTGTTCTGATTGGCTGGCCTTACATGACCAATAAAGCTGCTGGGATGTGATGGGAAGACCAGGTGAAAATATCAGAATTATCAGGAAATGGCTTATTGCTCTCCTGGCCCAGTAGATAAGGCAGCGTAGCTAAAAAGCAGAAGGGTCCTGATTCAGATGTCATAGAGCCCTACACCATGCTTCCCAGAAAAGTCTATACTAGTCTTCTAGTCTTTTGTAGCTTTAGTCCTATTAAATCAATGGTATCAAGTATGATACATACATGTCAGGTGGCAACCCTTGCAGCAGAATGGGAAATAGATATCCAGGGATCCAGATGTATGCCAAGGATCTGTAGAATTGGATTAGCCCAAGGGAACTTTTGGGAGCCCACTGTTAAAGGGTGGTTCACCTTCAAGTTCACTTTTAGTATGTTATTATTATTTTCCTTCTTTTTCTGCCTCTTTCTTGCTTTCAAGACTTCATCTAAAACCAGTACAAATCTATTATCATCGCTACTTTGTAATTATTTATCTTTCTATTCAGGCCTTCAATTTATATTCCAGTCTTTTATTGAAAGCAATGCATGGTTGCTAGGGTGATTTGGACCCTAGCAACCATTTTGCTGAAATTGCAAACTAGAGAGCTGCTTAATAAAAAGCTAAATAACTTAAAAAAAACACAAATTATAAAAAATAAAAAGCAACTGCAAATTGTCTCAGAATATCACTCTCTACGTCATACTAAAAGTTAATTTAAAGGTGAACAATCCCTTTAAGCATGACGGCAGAGTTTAATTTGTTTACAGAATATTCTTTTTCTGCAAATCTGTAGCTGTACTCATGAGATGGAGCTGCCATACTGTTATATAGAAAAGATAAAAACATGATTTTATGACCAGTAATGTTGCTGTACTTGTGTTCTCCTTCTTTTACTTCATTCTTTGCTTGAAATAAAGGTAAGCCTTTCAATACATATGGTATGTAAATTTGCACATTAAGAAAATTCCTAAGGTAATGGCAGCCTTACTGCCCTTTATAAGTCTGAAAAATCTAGAATGACAGTGGGTATGACTGGTCTATACTTGTGGTCTGGTTGGAGAGTGAGATGTGTTATTTTGTTTCTACTTTTACATCAGACCCCAAAAATAATAGCTGCTGTTTCATGCCAAAAATCCAGTCTTGGTCTATGAACTCTGAAGTCAAAGATCCTCTCTAAATCTGTCCTAGACAATGTGGCCGACTGTTCATCATGGAAAGCTTGAGCGATTGTTTACATTCTTGAGTTACTTTGGGAGGATAATCATAAGTTGCAGAGAGACTGAGAGCAAGATTGATAGACTGATGAACTGCAGAACAAGGTTCACTGGTTCCTCTCAACTCATGGATGAGTAGAGTCAGCAAATATATTTGGCCATTCACAGCATTTCACTGGGCGCAAGGGAAGATGATGTGGAAATGCAATCTTTTTTAAATACAGTGCCATTGATTTGCAACCACAAAGCAAAAATCAGTCTTGGTGCATAAGTTACTACACTTAATTGTGAAGATCCAGTCCATATAACAACATGAACTGTTGGAAGTCATTATAATGTGAAAAGGAAATTAGCCAGAACCTCTAAGAGGACACAGATATGAGCTGCAATTTAAAGCGAAATGCGTGCAGACATGGGGGACATACAAACTTGGAACTCAGGGGTCCTAGAGCTGCAAAGTAACAGCACAAACCTCTGGGTTGGGCATTTTACTTTCTGTTGCCATTAGAAATTGGGCAGGTTTGTCGGAAAAAGTTTTACTTGGAGAAATACCTACTTAAAGGGTTGGACGGGAAAAAACCTGGAGGAGTTGCCAGGAAAAATCTGAAGGGCCCTGGTCTTGTTGCTCCCATGCAACTGCATGTTCTGCAACTGCCTGGACTTGGAAACGATACTTATTTTGGTTTGCTTGAGTCTTATATTGCTGTTGAGTTATTAATAGTGATGGGCAAATAAATTTGCCAGGCACGAATTCGCAACGAATTCCCGCATTTCGCCTGCGGCAATTTCAGATTTTCACGATTTTTTCGTGAAAACTTTGAAATGCTCGATTTTGCGTGAAAACGTCCGAATTTCACAAATTTTTCGTGAACTTTCCATTTCCACAAATTTTTCGCCGTTTCGTGAATTTTGCGGGAAATCCGCAAATGTTTCCGCAAAATGGGAGAGATTCGCCCATCACTAATTATTAGAGACTGAAAGTATTGTTGCACTCCTGACACCCTCTCAAGGTATTTCATGAGGCTGTTTTGTCTATGAAGGTTATAATTCATGCAGGTCATGGTATATCTAGTATATCTTTGAGTTGCGTGAAACAATGGTGATTCTATCCCAGTAACTTCACAGCATTCATAACCGCATTGAGTTTCACTTGGCTTAATTTGTCTCTTCTTTTTAGAGACATCTGCTGTATGTACCTGGAGGAATACCAAGGACAACACCCTATGCACATCTTCCCAAGCATTCATCAGTCACTGAATCCCAGCTTGGGACTTCAGAGATTGTCACCCTCCTTTTATAAGAGAATATTTGGTCTTGCATATTTACACAATAGAGTCGGGTTAAACACAAACGTTGATATAGAAAGAGCAAAGTCAAGCATTGAAGGAGATGGTATTAGGTACAGACTCTAAGCATCTTTGGCAGCCCTTTTATGCTGTTTAGGCACCACAGATTTATAGCAAAACGAGTTGTGAAACAGACAAATGCATTTATTATTTCTTTATTTCCTAAAGAAACCAATGTGGAGCAGACCATCCTCACTTATGAGGCTTCTTTGCAAATATGATGAGACATGAGTGAACTTCTTGTTCTCAATGCTTGGCAGTAGTTGCTGCTTTTTTTATATAAAAGCTAAAGTGCCAAAATATTGCATTTCTCTTGATTTAGTGATGATTTTTTTTTTCCGTGTAGGCAGCAAGAAAGTATATGTAACAGCACCGCTTGCCTACAGCCGAAACCTATATTGGAATATGGATAATTGGTTAAAGGGTTTTGAACCCAAAAATAACATTTTGTAACTGAAAACAGTATTTTTCCCTTTCAGCAATGCAGGTTCTGTCTCTTGAAAGACTTTAGCAGGTCAGCCTTGCATGCTTCTTCAAGAGCCAATAGAAAATACGGACAGCTGTTGCTTTCAATAGCAGTCACATTCACAAAAACAAACATTAAAACCACTGAAAACTTGAAATAAATTTCAGGTTGAAAGTTGTGTAGAACTACAGGAGAATGAAAGAAGAATCTCAACCCTCCAACCCACCCTAACAGGTCTCCCTCTCCAGTCCTGAACTGCTTCACCAGGGACTCAGCAACTTTCCTGGCTGAAAAATGCAGAGTAGCTGTAATGTGTGGTATCCCAAAACCCAGAAGAAACCCCAAGATCCCGATCTTGGCTCAAGCTTCTGTCTCTAACAATCGCTTTTTGCTTCGGGAGGAGCCATCCGCTAGATGGCGGCGGCGCAAGGTCTTAAAATGAGAGGACCAAGGGGGAAGTTCTGGGCAAGCAAGGGAACTGTAACTTATATGGGAATGATGGGGAACATAGAGCGTAGTCATGGAACAGGCCGGGTCACTACCAATCAGTACAGGATCAGGAACCAGGAATGCTGGATAAACAGGTTGGGGTCAAAACAGTAACATGGTACTAAGTCAGGATCCGAGAGAATGGTCAGGAACAGGCAATGGTTGGTACAGGCAGCAAACAATCAGAGGTCAGGAACAGGCAAGGGTCAAAGAACAGATAATCAAACTTGAATCACACCAAAGGAACTATCAGGAAATAGACCTACATAGGGCAATAATTGAGTGCAGAGTAGGGGGTTTAATAGCCAGACTAATGGCTTACACGGAATACCCAACATGAGCATGTGGAGTTGAAGCCCATAAAAATCATGTTTCAAATGCACTGTGTTGGTGACCACAGTGAAAAGAACCAACATTGGTGCTCGCCAACACTGCTGCTCTACTCTGAATTTTTAAAAAAAGTAGCTACTATTTGATGAAAGCCTGGTGGTACAGTTTGGGAAGGCAAAAGGAAGGCCTGTTGAGGCGATTGGGGTTCTTCTCAGGTTTCAGTTCTCTTTATTTCTTTTATTAAGGCAAAATGTTGGAACAAAAGTTTAAGAAAAACCTCAACCCCCTGCCTAAAGGTCTCCCTCCCCATTCCTGAAACATACCACCAGCAATTTAGGTCTTCTTCACTGTAATCCCCAACATGAGCATGTGCAGTTGAAAGTCATCAAGATCTTGCTTCAACTGCACATTCTCTGTGTTTTGGACCACAACGAATAGTACATGATGTGTTGCTCACCAACACTGCTGCGCTAATCTGCATTTTTCAGACAGGAAAATTTGTAGCTGCCATTTAGTAAAACCCTGGTGGTGCAGTTCAGGAGAGCAGCAGGAGGACTGTGGATGCGACTTGGGTTCTTCTTAGGCTTTTTTTCTACTTTCATTTCTTTCACTAAAAATGTTAGTTTTGGAATTATATTCCAGTCAAGGCTTAGCGATGATAGCAAACGAGAGTCAGACGAGAGAACGCTTGATTAAAACATTCTTTATCAGGTAACAGGAAATCTCATTTGTGTGACGAATTAAACTGGATCGTAGAAAATATTAAACTTGAGGAATTATGTGAATAAATTGTAAATTACTGAATGTTTTTAGAGGCATTGCAATATGACATTTGTCACCGTCTTGCAACCGCGTTTTCTACAACGTAATTTGCTCCCATTATATAGGATATTTTGTGCTCTACTTTATTTATTTGATTTTAATACAGGGCTGCACCATAAATCATGGTCTAATTGGCTTTAAATAATTGATCAGTGTAATGTGTCTTTTATTTGCATTATGGATGGAAGTTCCTTTATCTTCTGTACTTGTTGATAAAAGTTAATGTCCTTGTTGTTTTCCTTGATGTATAACGTAACATTATCTGACTCTAATTGGAGAGATGTATTAGATCCTAGTCTGAATCTAAAGGACTCTGTAATACAGTGTCTTTATCTTGTTTATTGACTCTAGAGCTTCTGTCTTGATAATGTTCTCTATAGGACAAGGATGGACATTTTTTATCATCTTATTGTATCATGTGACATATATATATCATCTTATATTTTACTTTATTTAATATTTATTTTCTGTGTAAAGGAATAAAACTAAGTACAACATCCCTTCTAATGAAGCTGCATAATAAGCTGTATAAATATATACCAGATATTGTCATTTTAATGCGGTAGCACAACAATAGCATACACTGTATGTTGGCAAAAAATGTAGGTGGTATTTTTTAGTTGAAGGTTGGAAATAAGCAGTGTAGATAGGGCAAAAATTATACAAACGAACTGAAAAAGTTGCTTATAGCAGGTCTATCTATGACACAAAAAACTTTAATTCAAAAGGGAAAGAGCAAATTATGGGTGCAAAACTAATTGGATGTTGATGTTATGGTGATGGTAAATTGAACATTTTTTAATTGGACCAGTGTTGTTAGTGGAGTATTGCAGGGGTTCTTTGCTTTTTAACTTCTTTGTTAATGACCTTGATGTGGGCATTGAAAATGCTGTCTCTATTTTTACTGATGATATTAATTGTGCAAGTTTCATGCAGGATGTTGCCAGTTTGCAGAGAGAGATTAGAATACATTGGAAAACTGGGCAGCAAACTGGAAAATGAGGTTCAGTGTTGATAACTGCAAGGTTACGCACTTTGGTTGTGTGTTGGGGTATCCTAATTTGAGAAGGAACTGGGGATTTTTGTGGATAATAAGTTGTCTAATTCCAGGCAGTGTTCAGTCAGTGATTGTAATGGCACCAAGCTGTGAAAGGACGTGGGCAGAGGGTAGGACTCACACACACAGCTCCTTTAGGGAATGACACTCTTTATTGTAGATCCTGTGTTAGCCAGTCGACATTTTGTAGTTCTGCCTGCAAATTATACCAGTATGGTACTGCTGGTAACTGGAACATGTGGTTATAGCTGTGATGGTTTACAGCTGGGCAGTCTCTGTCATCTTCCATGTATATAAAAAGATTAATAATATGGAATTCTTGGCAGTCAACTTTGTAAGTCAGAAAGGGAACGGTCCCTGTCGTAAATGCAGAACAGGGATTAATTATTTTTGCCAACTACAAAGGCAGCTTCCTAAGGGGGCCAATCACATGACATTTTGGGTGGGCCATTATAGAGACCAAACCAGCCCTGACTTGTGATAGGGCTAATTACAGCTAATACTGATGGGCCAATAGCAATGCATTTGGTGAGCATGCCCACTTTAGTAGTATAGGTTCCAAACAATAACCAGATCTTACAAGGGGACTTTGGGCCAACTATGTATATTGTATTACTTGTCAAACAGAGGGTCCTGACTTTGTTTGTCCTCCCAGTGGTGGTCAATTACCTTGGGAGGACTGGAATACAGGACTGGCTACACTTAACATTCACTATATAAAGTTATCAGTTAAAATACATTTGGTGCAACAGTTAGGAATGGGTATTGGGAGATATCTAAGCATCTATATAACAGTTCAGATTTTTCCCTCCCGATTAAAAATGTGTTTTATCACAAAGACTACTAAAGCAAATAAAGTACTGTCTTAAAGATCATTTTGCCCATTTTTAGGCCCCTGGTAAGGCCTCGCCTTGGGTATGCAGTGCAGTTTTGGGCTCAGGTCCTTAAGGGCTATTCCACACGGGGAGATAGCCACGCGTTTGCGCTTTTCAACAGTCGCCTGAAAATGCCTCGCCAGGCTTTTTCAGGCGACTGTTGAAAAGCAAATCGCCTCGTGTGGTTAGCACAGGCGTTTTTACATAGGCGCCCATACAAAACTGTCGCCTGCGCCGGTCGCGGCGACTGTCGCGGCGCTTTGTCGCCGCGACCGCAAACGCGTGGCTATCTCCCCGTGTGGACTAGCCCTAAGAATGATGTAAATGAGCTGGAGAGAGTGCAGAGATATTCCACTAGACTGGCAAAATTAAACTAAAAGGAAAGACTATCAAACTTGTGGTTGTTTTCTCTGGAGAAATCCACGGACACAGTTGACATATGCCAAATGAGAAATTGATACCATCCCCTCTATGAAAGAATATGCTACAACAATATTCACAAAAATTGGGTGCCAACCGGTGCTTGTATTGGCACATAGTCCATAATTTTGAGTGGATGCTAGTTACTGGGTGCCCATATTTAAGCTGGAATGTGGCAATAACTAATAAAGGTATGCCCCACCCCCTCCAGATGCACTTTTCTGTGTGCCTTCACATCTTCACAAGAGTCCAGAGAGCCCCGAGGAGGTGTGGGCCCAGTGTGATTGCACCTCCAGTAGTGACGCCCCTGGAATGTGGGCATTTTGGATAAAACATGGTACCCTAATATCATACCTCCCAACTGTCCTGTTTTTCATGGTACAGTCCCGATTTTGACAAATGTCTGCACTGCACTGGACTGGCAGAAAAAGAGACAAAGTTTCTAACTTAATTGGCTTTTGGCAGAGATCCCAGAATACATAATTAGATACTTTTGTAACAATATAAGATAAGCAGGTCTCTTGGGAGAACTTAGACTCACAGTTTAAAGGGCAATTCACCTTCATCTGCAAAACTGTAATAACACATAAAAACCACAGAAATGTGTTCAAACTTTCATAATCGGCCAACTTTTGTAAAATGGACATGGTAATAAGAGAGTGTGGTTAAAAAATGGGCGTGGTCAAAACATTTCTACGCTGTCTGTGCTGCAAATCTTTTTGTCCCTCTTTCTATTTCCAAAATGTTAGGAGGTATGTAATATATTTAAACGTATCACCCAAGGCAGTAAGAATAAAAAATGAAAAAAACTTAGTCTGTACCTGAAGACTCAAAAACACCTTGGTAGCAAATGTTTTTTTTTTAGAAAAGTGGTTTGAAACGTGCTTGAAACCGCCTCACTCCTGCAACTTACACCCATGTGAGGCCTCCTAGAGGTGATCTACTCTACAACTTCCACCACATAATCCTCATACCAATTAACATTAATTATGCGGCAAGTCTACACAGAGTTTAACTTTAGTGAGCGTTTAACTGAGCTTTACATACAAGTGAATGGACACACGCATGCATACACAACATGCTCTTTTCTTTCCCATGTTCAATTTGCTAAGTCAGTAATCGTGCTAATAATTCTCCCGGCATTGCAAATTAAGGTCTGTGCAGTTTTGTTATTTTGTATTTTCAATGTGACCCAGCTGTTCGCTATTGCCGTCATCTGTAAATAAAACACCTCGCTATTGATCCATTCAAAAGTTGCCAAATACTGCAAAGCGAATGCTAACGGAAAGAGAACACATTGTTTCTTGGCTCAGGCTACTGCCTATAAGGGAAAAATAGCTTTGGTGCTGGGAAACCTTAGCAAAATGCTTACTGTTGCAAACATATTTTCTCTCATATCTATGTAGTTCCGTTATTCTCAGTTTCATCTGCTATTTCATGCCAAGACCCTCATTATCTGCTTATAGTTCTTTACAAGATTATTCCTCTTTTTTTTATTAGATGACACATTTTCCTTACTTCTTCTCACTGACTATACAAAGTTACTCCTCATTTTATACTCATTATACTCACTATAAAGAATAGATCTGCTCATTTTGTGAGGTCACCAAACAAGCAGATCTTTGGCAGCATCCTTGTTGGGCCAAACATTTAGCCCCTGATCCAATGATTGGAACCTATGCAGACGCACCAGGAGAGGACTGCTCAACTATATATATATTTCTTGACTGGCTAGATTCGGAATCCCCAACCTTTTATACTCGAGAGCCAAATTCAATTGTAAAAAGAGTTTGAGCAGAAGCACCCATGAGTGCCAAATAAGGGCTGTTATTGGCTATTTGGTAACCCCTATGTGGACTGGCAACCTACAGGAGACTCTGATGGTCAGTACTCCTGTTTTTATGCAATCAAAACTTGCCTCTAAGCCAAGGTTTAAAAAATAAGCACCTGCTTTGAGGCTACTGGGAGCAAAATCCAAGGGGTTGTAGAGCAACATGTTGCTCATGAGCCATTGGTTGGGGATCACTGGTCTACAGTAGATACTCAAACTTATCTGATGGATATCTGGCTGATATGTGTCCAGTTATTGGTCAGGCATGCCATGTGGAAGGACCCATGGATGCACCAATAAGCTGTTGATGAGCTAGAAAGGTAGATTTGCCAGCTTTTGTCAGCCTGTGAATGGCCACTTTAAATATAAGAAATTAAGTTAAAGAGTGGCTTCATCTTCTTCCTATGGAATTATAAAGTAGAATACTGGCAACTCTCCACATTGAGTATGAAAAATGGGAGCTGCCCCTGCTGGAAGCTAGTGTTTGTCTGTCTATACTGCCCAGTAACACCACATTATGACCCATGGGCTGCTGCTCTGCACAGGGATGAAGTGGGCTGTCTGGGGCCCACCAGGACTGGAGGCCTCTCTTCCCGGCATCTACCAGGTTCTGGCAAGGGAGCGGCTACATTCCAGTAGGGCAGTAGGGGGAACAGGCCAGGTTTCAGAGGCCCAGAAGGCCAGGCCTTATGGGTTTTTTTCTGGTGTCCGACACTGGCTTTGTACCCCCTGCTGATTTCCTATAAGGTCTTATAACTTCAATAGGAGAAGCATTTGAGGTGATAAGGAGAGCTATAGCCAGCTAAAAAATGGCATTTTAGACAAGACTGAAAGTACCAGCTGAGACAATGACAGCATTACTTAATATAATAGCAACACAAAAGCAAAACAATTATACAGTTAACTTCTCTGTGTTTCCACTGGTCAAACTGAAAGTGAAAATTCAAAACTTTCTTGATGAAAAAGAGCAAAATGTTTGTCAGGAAGCTGCTTAGATATCACACAGAATTCTGCTGATGTGAATTGGCTCCATTATGAATAATAGGCACCCAGTCCCTAATCATAATACATTGATATAAATATGGTCCATGATTTGAGGAAGGAATTAGCTAATTAACTGGAATTGAACCTGACCACATCTGCCCTCGTAGGTAAAAATGTTAGCAGCAAGGGAAGTTGAGAATACAACAGCGGTGAAGAACATGTGATGTATAGGCATCTGAAAGGTCAAAACACATCCTTTATCGGGAAAACTCCAAATCACAAGCATTCCGCATAGCAGATGCTATACTTATATACATATAAGATTAGATTAGGGTATTTTCACATATTTTCAGAGCATATGAAATATAGACATGCAAATCTTTTCCAATTTGCCACCTCTCCAACCCCTACTGATCTATGTAATAATAGCATTATTATACAGGCCCACCGCTAAGGACATCATCTTCTATTTCTGCTACAAAATCAGTGTTGTATTTTTTTCCTGGTAGTCTGATCTAATGAGTTAAAGAGCTTTATCCTTGTTGGGCACACAAGCAACTCACATGAATTGCTCCAACCTTTTATCAGTCTTCTCATTAGAACTGAGCAGGGAAAGCAACAAGGAACCGGTAATTAAAAATGTGAATAGCTTGGAGGAAGAGTGAGATTACATTAAAAATCTGCTCAAAAGAGCACAAATGAGTGAGTGTCAGTGGCCATCCCAGGAATTCTGAAGAGTCACACTGGGAAAAGACCGTTATGATATTCTTCACTCTAATGTTTTTCAATTTATTGCCTGAATTAAGAACTAAATTACTTTGCCTGAGAGCACAGTCAGCACAGAGAGAAAATAAAGAGCTTGTTATTCATAGAGCATTGTGGCTGCTCTCCTCCCACTGCGACTTTTGGTCGTTAAGCTGGAGGACGATAATTAGAGAGTATCAAAAGAGTTTGTACATGCATCCAGCTTACTTTGTCATGCAATTTAAGATTGTAAAATCCCTTTTTGATATATGGAGTTTAGGCTTTGGAGAGTTTAGGAGGTTTGTTGACCCATTCATTGGGCTTGTGATGAATTTATGAGTAGAATGTTCATTCAAGTTTTGTTCTTTTAACCAAACTGAAACAAAAAAAAAGAATCTCACCCCAACTTCAAATAATGAAGTAGGAAGAAAAGTTTGTGAGCTTAAGTAATCATCAGGAGCTTGTGCTTGAGTGGGAGAAGGATGATGTGATGAAGAAGGGGACTCTCAGATCTTACGAGATGAAACTGCTGATTGATGTGTCTCGGCATGGGATCTGCACTCTGTCCCTTTATCCATCAGATGGAGAATCATAAAAGGCGCATTTAGCTTGAGTAACTTTAATGGCAAAAAGTAGCAGGACAAAGCCGTGCTGATTGTCGAAAGGCTTTTGTTCTGCAGAGGGTATTCCTTACTTTCAGCTTTAACAAAAAGTGAGACGAAATACCATTTCAAAAAAAAAGAAAAAAAAGAATCATCAGTTTTAAAATGTGAAGTCGCGCAGGGACAATCCTTGATGTATTTTGGCTGCATCATTTCTTTTCTGTTCAAACGCACAACAGAAAAAAAGACACGGCAAAAGATGGGTCATTTTTATTGCATTTTTAATGCATTTTCCGTGCAGATTTTTGTCCTGTGCTGAGAAAAAAAGTGTGTTGTCATAAGGCAAAGGTCATATACACAAGAGCACTTGTCCTTCTCTGTAGCCACTGCCTTCTGCTGGGTACCACCTGGTCCAACTGGCAGATTTCAGGCACAAGGTAGTCCAAGGTTGAACTTGGGGCGGGGGAGGGCACACAGTCTGTGTAGCATTAATCAGTGATTATGGCTTCCATAAGACTCATCTCTTCTGCACCAGTCACCCCGACTACTAAGTCTTTAAGCTAGAGGTGCCAAACCTTTTTACCTGGAAGTCACAGTACAGTCATTTTTTACTCTCTTTAGAACACCTTTTTGTGCTCCCCTTTTATTATTTGCTGAAAAATAAAAAATGATTTTCCTTTCACCATTTGTCACCATATACTTATCTAAACGTGTGGTTCTGAGAGATTTCAAGGGAAAGTTTACCCTATCTTAACATTCACAACTTAAGCGGTTTTAAAGGGGAAAGTTAACCCTATTTCACTAATTGTAGAAAAAGACATTGGTGAAAGGAAAACGTTTTATCGTTCAGCAAATATTGAAAGGGACACATAAAAAGGTGTTACAAAGAGAGTAAAAAATTACTGCACTATATATATATATATATTTTTTTTTTTTTTTGTTTTTGTTTATTTATTTATTTTTTCTTGCTGTCTTTTCTCGAGCTTCTTAGGGAGCAATGTTTCATCATCTTGGATTATTTATCGTTTTATAACTGGTTGGAGAACGGAAAGAAACAGTTAGAGGATTGAGCTTTCCTTGAAAAAACTGTTTTGTGGTGTTGATTGGTAGCTAGCAAGAGGTGCTGTGAGTGTGATGGGCGAATAAATTGGCCAGGTATGAATTTGCGGCAAATTTCCGCATTTCGCCATCTGCAAATACATTCGTGAAACTTCATGAAAAAGCTTGCGTCAAAATTGCCACGTGTCAAAAATATTCTACATTGACTTTAATGCATTTGGACAAAATAGACATGTGTATAAAAATTGTCGCAGGCATCGAAATTGACACACGGAAAAATAATTTTAATGCTCAAACTTTTCGCTTTTTGCCCATCACTAGCTGTGACTTGTAGTCCAACCGCAGGTGTAGGTTATAGGTTGGCCAGTCTTACTTATGATGTCCATTTTGGCCTTGGTCCCACCACAGAGGACAGGCAGCCATATACCCCAAGCTGTTCCATTTTAGCTTGCCTCTACTCTCACTTTTGATGATTTTGTTTTTCTATAAGTCGCATTCAGCTATATATTTCCCCAGAAACTGACACAGAGGCACCCAACTGTGAGCCATCTCAATCTTTGCTAATGATATTATATTGTGATCCAGACAGTAACTTTATGCATGCCTCAGGCTTACATTATGCATCTTTAAGTTTAGATTTAGTCCTTAATTACAAACTAATTATCATTATTAGCCAGCTATAACTTGAATGATTATTACCAGCCTGCTGCTTCCCACACATCGAGCCGTACACACTGGAAAAACGATGTTTATATTAGATGCGTTGTCAGTGCCTCGAAACACAAGAGAACACACAATTATAACATTACAATTTTATTAAAAATAAATGTTTCTGTAAATATGTAATGGTTTTGGTTGCTTTTTATACTATTAAGGAGTTATAGCCAAGGCTTAACAATTCTGTGAAATGTACCCTGTGGCCACTGGGCCCTGACTAATATATAATCTCCCTGTCTCCTTCTCTATATATAAATATATACATATTTGTGTGACAGGTCATCTTCATGGATTTATGGGACCCAGTGACTTAGAGTTAGGGCCTAGATAAACGCTTGTTTCTCCAGCTGGATTAAAAAGTATGGCTACATTTGCCTCTTCTAGAGTCATCTCCCACTTACTGTTAATCAAGGCAGCCATCGGTTAGTTAGTTTGTTACTTAAAACTAAGGGGGAAATGACTAAAGGGTGAAGTGGCTAATGCTGGTGTAATTTTGCCAAGGAGATAGACTCTGGCGCAACTTTGCACTCTAACGCCAGGCGAAAGAGAGTTAATACCCAAATTCACATAGTTTTTGATTTTACTGACTGTTACCTCTATCGCCAGACTTGCCTTCACCACCTCAGACCAGGCAAAGTGCAATAGAATAGATAGGAGTTCCTCAAAAAAAAGTTGTAAATTCTTCTAAGTCCCAAAAAACGCTGATGTCTTTTCCTTTTTGCAGGGTGATTTTTTTGGGGTACCCTCATTCTCCCCTACATTTGATAACATATGACACCTAAACTAAACTGTGGGCACATGTGTAGGGCATTATAACAACTCTATATAATTTTATTAAGGTTCCCTGGCCTTGTGTAGTGTAATGTAGTTGATGCAACATATCACTTTAACTGCACGCCGTATGCAAATTAGCGTAACTTCGAACTGCTGAGCGTATTTTTGCAAGTGGAACTTCGCCAGTGTTCGTTACCCTGTGCGCGACTTCGGATCTTCGTGAATTAGCGTTGTCCCGGTGAATTTACGCCTGGCGAAGTGTTGCGATGTGCGTGAAGCCAGCTCTGGCGAATTTTCGTCGGTTAGAGAATTTGCCCCCCAGTCTTTTCCTGGAATTGGGATATATTACTCCCATTAATGAGGTAGGAACCTTAGAGTTATGATGCTCTGACTCAATTTGTGGACAAAAAAACCCTATAGACAAGAAGGTAAATACTACAATACAAGTGATGGGGGATAATAAACAGAAGGGAGGAACATATTACAAGTATAGGATCCGTTATCTGGAAACCCATTATCCAGATAGCTATGAATTACCGGAGGACATCCTTTTTCTCTGTAATAATAAAACAGCACCTTGAACCCAACTAAATTCTTCTTGGTGGCAAAACAATCCTGTTGGGTTTAACTAATGTTTTTAGTAGACTTAAAGGGGTGTTTCACTTTTAAGTCAACTTTTGATATGTTATAGAATGGCCAATGCTAAGCAACTTTTTAATTGGTCTTCATTATTATTTTTTTTATAGTTTTTGAATTATTTGCCTTTCTGACTCTTTTCAGCCTTGAAATAGGGATCACGGACTCCCATCTAAAACTAATACTCTGTAAGGCTACAAATATATTTTTATTGCTACAATTACTTATCTTTCTATTGAGGCCTCTCCATTTCATATTCCAGTCGATTAAGCATATCAGTGCATGGTTGCTATGGTAATTTGGACCCTAGCAACCAGATTGCTGAAATTGCAAACTGGAGAGCTTCTGGATAAAAAAGCTAAATAACCCAAAAACCCAAATAATAAAAAAAATCTCTATCATACTAAAAGTTAATTCAAAGGTGAACAACCCCTTTAAGGCATGGATATCCAAATTGTGGAAATACCCCTTATCCAGAAAACCCCAGGTCCTGAGCATTCTGGATAACAGGTTCATTGTGTACAATGTAATCGGTAAGTCTTCGAGACTCGAGGCAAATAGTGTAATTTGTTATTCCGAGTCAATATGGAAGGCTCTTCTTATACCTCAATATACATGGAGATGAGTTCAGACTGCAGTATTCCTGAAAGAGGGGTAACCAATTGCCCTCATATACATCTGTCCAGAGGCCATTTTTAATGACGTTGGTAGTTACAGACAACTTTTGAAAACTCTATCTATGAAGCATAGAATATATCTGAATGTATTGAATCAAACTGAAGCAAAATAACAAGATGCAAAAATTCACAAATTTTGCAAAAACAACAGGAAAAAATCTGCAAACTGAACTGAATAAAATAAAACATTGTAAAGGTTCAGTGTTATTTTTAGAAAAATGTATTGAATAATTAGACAGAATATTTGGATGGGTTAATGATTTCAAAAATGCAGTTCATCTAAATTTTTATATAACCTTTTATTGTGGAGACATCATTGGTGGGGACAACCCTTCATTTTGCTGTTTAGGGCTTCATATACAACAAAGAGTGTTTTGTGCGCTTGTCTAAAATATGCGCTATAGAGGCGGTCGCACAACTCCATTGTTGGTTCATCCAATCTTCTATTGTTGGAGAATCTTTGCTGCTGAGTTTACCTGAAAATATGCTGAGCGCAGATGTTTGGGGGCATTATGTTAATGCTGCATAATCCATATTAAAAATATTAAAAGGACCAGATGCTTTCTTTCCTATTAATAGATAGTTTTCCTAATTGCTCAACAAAGCATTCATTCATCAAGCAAACCCGTGAAAGACAATGTCAAAAGTTGAAGCTGTTTCATGTCTGGACTACAGGTATGGGATCCGTTATCCGGAAACCTGTTATCCAGAAAGCTCAGAATTAAAGAAATGCCGTCTCCCATAGACTCCATTATATCCAAACAGTCCAAATTGTTAAAAATGATTCCTATTTCTCTGTAATAATAAAACAGTAGCTTGTACTTGATCCCAACTCAGATATAATTAATCCTTATTGGAAGCAAAACCAGCCTATTGGGTTTATTTAATGTTTAATTGATTTTCTAGTAGATCCAAATTATGGAAAGATCTTTTATCAGGAAAACTCCAGGTCACAAGCATTCTGGATAACAGGTCCCATATCTGTACTACTTTATTTATGAGTAGATTGTTCATAAAGTTGACCCCCCTAGGATAATAGAGCCCCTACAGGTTGATGTTGGGTTTACCTGAAGTAAAAGTGGTGGAGGAGTTTAACGTAGCCCCACTAATGATGTGTAAAACCCATTAGTTAATTTTAGCCAGGGTAGGGCGATATCCTTTTTTTGAGTTGCCCCAGCAGCAACAGTGAGAGAAAGGGAGCTTTGGAAGCTAAAGCGAACCTTTAATAGTTCCCTCAAGAGTTCCCTTCACCAGTTTTCTAGCTATGGTGAGCCTTTAAGTACAGAGAAGTCTTTCTGTAGTGTGATGGAGGGTTCCCAGCATTCAGTTTATATATTTAGAGTTGTATTGATGGACATCTACAGAGGGTTCAGCTAACATCTTATTCCACAAAGAGATACATAAACTCTTGATAGGAGGCTAAAGTTGGCCTCATCTAGATTGTGGTTAAACTTTAACCATACTTCCTGACCACCTGTTGGGGTCATCTGTCCTGTTTGAAAATGTCATCTTTAATTCCTGTGGTTGATTGCTGGAGTTGATGGCCTGAACTAACAGCACATGAAAGATGGCCCTGCACATGTATGCTATCTCTTCAGTCAGATAATGTCCAACCTAAGTCAAGCAGGCCGCATGCTATAACCTGATGTGTAATATACAGGTATGGGATCCGGGATCCCTGCAGGTTTTATAATTTTTGGCATGGCCACTGACTCCAATCCATTTGACCCAAGACTGGAGAGCATGTTAAGTAGTCTAAGCTGAGAAGAACAGAGCATGTTCAGTAGCCAACAGCCAAAGTAAATTCCCAAGAGAAGGACAGAAGGGGGCAGAGGAGAAGAAGGAATCCAAAGTGAAAACCTCAGGTCCCAAGCATTCTGGATAATTGGTCTCATACCTGTAAATGAATGCAAAACAATATACAGTATATTATTTATGCTTGCTTTATATATTATTTATACAAGCTGTACTTCTGCTTCCCAGTTCTTGTCCTTACGTCTGTGTTACATTCTAAACTAAGTGTTTTCAGCTGGACACATAGCAGGCGAAATATATATTATATTGCTGAGAATTACTATAATTTATGAAGCTTATTTTTCTGTCAAAGTACATATAAAATGGAATAAAGGCAATAATTCACTTGTGGTTAAAAGATGCATACAGGGATACTCACTTTTTATTTATATTTTTCAGAGTTACTCTTACATAGATTGATATGATAGATAATTGATAGATAAATAAAGGGTTGGACTGGGCCGGCGGGGCACACTGAAAAAACCCGGTGGGCATTGGCTCTTGTGGGCCCTGCCAGCCCAGATCCGCTCCCTGCCAAATCTTCCAGAAGAATCTCCCTGCCGATCTCCCTGCTGTGACCTCCCTTTATCGAACAGGTCGAGGCAAATACAAAATGTGCACATGTGCGGTACGGCAGGGGACTCACTGAGGGGCCCAACTTGGCAGAGGATCCAGAGGGGGGGCCCCGCTCAGCAGGGGACCCAGAGGGGGGGGCCCGGCGAGAGCAGCCTGGTGGGCCCCAGGCCCCCCAGTCCGAATCTGGATAAATAGATAGATATTTATTTTCACTTAGGATTCCTTCTCCTCCTCTACCCCACTCTGCCCCTCCCTTAGGAATTTACTTTGGCTTTTGGCTACTGAGCATGCTCAGTTCTTCTAAGCTTAGATTACTAAACATCCTCTCCAGTCTTTGGTGAAATAGATTGGAGTCAATGGGCATTTTTTTTTTTTGCCATACCAAAAAATACAAAACACACAGGGAAATTCTAACACATTTTTGTCAGTTGCTAAAAAATCTCCTCATTCATTTTTATAATATATTTTGCCAGTGTTGTGTTATTTCCTATAACATTATTGGTTCAGATTTTATATATGTAGCACAGGTATAACACCGTTATCCAGCAACCCGTGATCCATAAAGCTCAGAACTACGGAAAAGCCATCCCATAGACTCCATTTTATCCTAAATCCTGCAAAAAAATTTAATCTAAATCCTGCAAAAATCCTGGATTTGGGTAATCCCTAATTTTAATGAGAGCTTTATGGCAGAAATGTAAGCAGTGGAATAAGTTGAGGCACAAGACAGACTGATGAGTTCTATGGGTAGACGAATGCCATACAGTTTGTTCTCTTCCCTTCTATACTGTTCCTGTCCCTCAGCTTATGCTGGTCTTTCTTTCCTGTTCATAAATGCTCATATTTAATACAACCATTACGTCTTACAGTCACAGCAGAATTGTATGCCTGCAGGCTGGGGAGATCTAGCCATTTAAAATTAATTTGTCAATTACATCGTTAAAATGTAATACGGGGCTATGCAGCACTCTGCTTCTGTCCGCACACCAACCTGAAACGTCTCAAGCAAATTAAATGTGGCCTTTATACCCTGGCTAATTAGCCAAGTATTGGTTAACGCTGGCTCCTTTGCATACATTCACCATCACTTTAGATTTTACAGCCTTGAAAGTTTATTGGAAATGTCATGATACAGTCTGATGGAAAAGCATTCATGCGGTGCCTGGAGAATCCTGACATCCTACTCAACAGCCAGAGCCTTTAAAAAAAAAAAAAAAAAAGTTAAATCAAGGCCAGAGCAGGCAGGGCAGTGATGTAGGACCTCCATTCATACAATTTTATGTATATTCACATGTTATTGCTTCATACACAGGACTCAAGCAGCAAGCCAAAACTGTATCCCCCCACTCCATTCCCCTATTGTTGTGTCCTAGCATTATTCAAGCCTCTCAAAAAGATTAATTCAAAAGTGCTTTTTCGGGTGCTATTGCCTATTTGTATTGTCGTTTTTTAAAGATGTTAGCAGTTTTTCGACACTGTAGGGGGACAAAATGTTAGAAAAAGAGGAAAGTCTTCTGATGTCACTTTGTTTTAGAAAAGACCAGAGAAGAGTTATCCGACTGTTTCCAGAAGAGCAACCTCAGAAGACTTTCCATTCCTTCTTTTGTGGATTTCTCCTGACTATCAGGTCGGTCAGCTGAACTGACAAGCAGATGGCGCTATTGTATTAATTTAGTTATAGCAGCAGTATAAAAAAAACTGCTAATCTCTTTAAATAAAAGTAAATAGAAGTATGTAAAAGTATGTTTTTAAGTATGTTGTTCACCTTTTAGTATGATGTAAAAAGTGGTTTGCATTTGATCTTCATTTGTGTTTTATTAATTAATAATTTACCTTTTTGCTCTTCAACCTAAATTTTTTATCAGCTATCTGGTTGCTGGGGTTCAAGTATCTGGGCAGTGGTTTGAATGAAAGACTTAAAGATAAATATTAGAAGGTCTGAAAATAGAGATAGGAGAAGGCCTGAAAAGAGAGATAAATACAGGTATGGGACCTGTTATCCAGAATGCTGGGGACCTCTTGTTTTCCAGATAAATGATCTTTCCTTAAGTCTACTAGAAAATCATGTAAACATGAAATAAACCCAATAACTATAACAATGAAACTTTAACGTTATAGACAACAGCTTTTTGGCTGCTGAGGGGTCATTGACCCCCAACAACCAGATAGTATTTTAAATGCAAGCTGGAAAGAGGCAAAATAGGAAGGCAAATAGTTCAAAAACTATAACAAATTAAAATAGGGATGCACCGAATACACTATTTTGGATTAGGCCGAACCCCCCAAATCCTTCACAATAGATTTGGCCGAATCCGAATCCTAATTTGCATATGCATATGCAAATTAGGGGTGGAAAGGAGAAAACATTTTTTACTTCCTTGTTTTGTGACAAAAAGTCACACAATTTCCCTCCCCGTGGATAATTTGCACATGCAAATTAGGATTCGGTTCGGCCGGGCAGAAGGATTTGGCTGAATCCGAATCCTGCTGAAAAAGGCCGAATCCCGAACCGAATCCTGGATTTGGTGCATCCCTAAATTAAAACCACTTTAAAAGTTAAGAGCAGGATATGAGATAACAGTGAATTATATCTTTAAATTCAAAAATACAGTATGTGACTTTCATGGTCAGTAAGGTTGCAACCGCATTTACGTTTCCCATTTTCCAGATTTCTCCCCCCCCCTTGTTTCAGCTGGATAAACGAAGGAGAAACTTGTACATGATTTGATTTATGAAGATGTTTCCCACAACATATTAATCTTCAGACAACTCTGCAAAGTCATCCAAACAGTAATGTGTGTGTTTGCAGGTCTGCTCCTGCTAAAATGAATTCTTCTCTGTTCCGCTTTGTCTAGGAGAGAATGTGGAAGGTAAATTGGAATCGTCAAGGCAACAAACGGAAAAGGAAAAGCATGAACATTATGAGATAATAGTGCCTTATCTGCTGAGGGGAGAACAGTGGAAAGCAATAGGTAGCGTTTCTACAAAGGTTAGTGTTCATTTTCTCTTTCCCCTATGAAATAAACCCCGGCAAATGAAAAATGACTATTGCACGTATATTGCAGATTCTCAACCGGAGAGAGATGTTGTATAAAATGTTTTATTTTGATATAAAGGGGCATAAAATTCACTTTTAGTCGGCGGTAGAAAGTCTGCAGTTGGTTTTTAGTTTTTTATGTGTTTTTAATATAAAAATGTATGAAGTTGTACAAGAATGGGACCTGTTATCCAGAATAGTGATGTAGCGAACTGCCGATTTGATGTTCGCGAACGCCGTTCGCGAACACCGGCAAAAAAGCGAACAGTTCGCGAACAGTTCGCGAACTTCGAACGCTCGATAAAATCGTTCGATCGAACGATCGAAGGATTTTATTCGTACGAACGAACGATTTTCGTTCGAATCGAACGATCGAAGCTATTCGATCGAATGATTTTAATTCAATCGAATGCTTATAATCGTTCGAACGAATGGAAATCGTTCGATTTTAGCGATCGAACGGTCGAATGGTCGAATGGTCGAACGAAATTTTACTTCGAATCGAACGCGAACACCAATTGGCGAACGTCGCGCGACGTTCGCGAACATTCGCCGGACGCGAACAGTCGAAGTTCGCGCGAACTAGTTCGCCGGCGAACAGTTCGCTACATCCCTAATCCAGAATGCCCGGGACCTGGGGTTTTATGGATAACAGATCTTTCCGTAAATTAAATCTTCATACCTTAGGTCTACTAGAAAATCATTTAGACATTATATAAACCCAATAGGCTGGTTTTGCTTCCAATAAGGATTCATTATATTTTAGTTTGGATCAAGTACAAGTCACTGTTTTTTTATTATAGAGAAAAGGGAAATCATTTTCAAAAATCTGGATTTTTTGAATATAATGGAGTCTATGGGAGACAGCCTTTTTGTAATTTGGAGCTTTCTGGATAATGGGTTTCCGGGTAAAGGATCCCATACCTGTATATAAATGTGTTATTGTATAGATGTCAGACAAGGGCTTGGTAGTTTGGAAGATGACTAGCAGAGGGCCTAGCTAAAATAATAGGCAATAAAAAAATAATTATAGCCTCACAGCCAATCAGTTTTTGGTAGCTATGGTCAGTGACCCCCAATAACCAGTTTTATTTTCAGTTGGAGGCTTGAAAGAGGCAGAATTAGAAGGCTAATAGTGATGAGTGTAATTGTCCCATTCTGTCTCAAATAATTGCAAAACACATTAGAATCGATGGGCGTTTTTTATCAAGTTTTTTTCCCTCTCCAAAAGCATTGAAGTCAAAGGGCATTTTTTTCTTCCATTTTTTTTCTCAGGAATCTAAATCTATCCATTGCACAAAAATGTACTCATCACTAAAGGCTTATAATAAAGAGACCCTAGGTAAAAAAAAATAGACCAACTTAAAAGTGTCCTCCTGTTTGCCGGCATGGGCACGAACCTCCGCAGCCACCCCTAACCATTACGGTTGTCTCTTTAGAAAGATCTAGAGCCCCAACAGGGCGTCTGTAAAGATTGGTGCTGATATGGGTCCACCTGCTTTGTGGAAGAGACAGGCTAGAGTCTGTAGTCATTTCTGGGTTCTGGTTCTTCAGAAATTGTTCCAGATTCTTTGTATGGAACGGCACTGCTTAGTCGAAGGAGTTGTTGTAGATCATAATTCACCAGAAGTTGGAGACAGCCATCACCAAAGTGTACAAAGCTGGCCCAATGTAGCAGGGATTGTTGCTGGTTGCCTAGTCATTAAAATATCAGCCAGGGCTGGTGTTAAAAAGTTAAAAGTAAAGAAGTAAATTTGTAAACCCCAGTGGTTTTACCTCCAATCTGCCCCAATTTCCTCCCAAACCAATTCTCCCCATTCTCCTTTTAACCCCTAGAAATGCTCTAACACTATACTCACCCAGTCTGCCCCCGATCCAGGCCCTGGTACAGTATGTCACAGCTCCACCCCTGTTGTATTCAACAGAGATAACAGGTAATGTGTAGGTTTAGCCAGTTCCTGTATGTGTATATGTCAACAAAAACATCAACTGTCAATTATATGACAGAGCATGACACGGGGTGGGTATGTGTTTGCTTGTTAGGCACCCATCAGGCCTAGGTAGCAATGCCTCCTTATGAGGTACACTATAGTCAATACAGTCGGACTGGCTCACTGGAGCACAAGGAAAAACCTGGTAGTCCCTAGTCTTTTGGGCTCTAAGGGCCAAGGCACATGGACAGACAGTGGAGCACAGGAATACAGAATTAATCATTGGTGGCGGAAATCAGCAGCAGAGGGGCGGTGTGCCAGAGTGATGGGACCTTATCTGGGGGACAGGGCAGTTGGTACTCAGCTGAGGGATGGGGCAGTGGGCCCTTAGCTGGGAGGGATGAAGTGGTGGGCCCTTAGTTTGGGTTTTCCGGTGGGCCAACCTTTTTGTCACTTGCATTGTATGAAGGTGATGTGACTTGGGCTTTCAAGTCACATCGCAAAGACATTTAGTCTACTAAAAAATCATTTAAACTTTAAATAAACTCAGTGGGATTGTTTTGCCTCCAATAAGGATTAATTACATCTTAATTGGGATCAAGTACAAAATACTGTTTTATTATCACAGAGAAAAGTATTTTTTTTTTTAAATGTAATTATTTGCTTAAAATTAAGTCTATGGGAGATTGCCTGTACTTTGGACTTTTCTGAATAATTGGTTTCCAAATACCGGATCCCATACCAGTCCAGTGAGCTGCTAGCAGTACTCTTCTATATGTACAACACCATATTGACAAGTAATGGCTCCCTCCTGACTAACAGCTCATTTCTCTGGATGGAGAGCCGAATGCTATTTTTCCAGCCCTGTCAATAGAATTTTGACATCTAAGTTAATATGTCTTATAAAGTAATGCCGGAGAGTTTCGATAAAAATGTCAAAGACATCTAAGCAAGTTGGAAGGGCCCTTGTAGGGGGGGGGGAAGCTGTAGAAATGGATTAGAATGTATTTTGAATGCTGGACAATTTTAACTATGTAACGGGTGTCAGAAACACGAGTATGGGCCAGAAGTGTGGGAGTCGGATAAAGCAAGACAAGGTGTGACAGGGAGTTCATTAGGCAGAATCCGCTAGCTATTGTTTCATTATACAGAGCAGCTTGTGCTATAATTACAAATTCCAAGTGCTTCCAAGTAGAAGGAAAACACACAGTTACGTGTATATATACAGTATCATATATATTGTACGTGATGCACATAGCAGAATAGAGCGTATGGGGCCAATCATAAGCACATAAAGGTGGTCTAAAAAAAAAAAGATGTTTGTGCATATAGTTTAAATAATATATCATTGACATCAATGCATTTTTCCAAGGGGTAATCTGACCCAATATGCCAACTAAAGCATAGGAGTTCAGTTACTCTATGATGGCCCCTGCCCACCTGGTCACCACTCTACTCTCTGGAGAGTCAGAGCTACTGTATGTGAGTGCTTAGCTACTAAAGCCTAAACAGTACAGTGGTCACTAGTGATGTCCAGGCCAGTAGCTTTTCTAGCAGGGATGTCACTGTGTCATGTATATAAGAAACGATGGTTGTCCAAGTTGGGTTGGGTACAGGTTGGAAGGAGACAGGTTGCAGTCAATGGAGTAAATTGTTTGTCACTTTTGTAAGTACTAATGCTCATGCTATAAGTTTAATTTCTCCAAGCAATAGCAATATCAAAAAGGATGTGTACTATCATGCCTAAGATTGGGGGTCCCCAAATTTTTTTTTTTACCAGTGAGGCACATTTAAATATAAAAGACTTAGGGAGTAACAAATGCTTTAAGATGGTTCCTAGGGGGTGTATGGCTATGTGGTAGCCCCTATGTAGACTGGCAGACTACAGGTGGATCTGTTTTTTATTATTATTATTATAAACATGTATTTATATAGCGCCAACATATTGCGTAGCACTGTAAAGTAAATGTGATTATACAACTACATCACATGAATTACATACATAGAATATATGGAGTAACAAACATCACAATCAATACAGGTACAAAAAGGTGAGGAAGGCCCTATGCATAGGCATACAGTCTAAAGGGGAGGGAGTAATACACAAGGTGTAGGAGTGGGCAAGATCGAATTAAGTGGGTGAGTTTGGTAGTTAAGCAGAGTGAGGGTAGGCTTCTCGAAAGAAGTGCGTTTTCATGGATTTCTTGAAAGCAGAGAGGTTGGGAGAAAGTCGGACGGACCGTGGGAGAGCGTTCCAGAGGAGGGGTGCAGCCCTTGCAAAGTCTTGAATGCGAGCATGTGAGGAGGTAATGAGAGAAGAGTTGAGTAGCAGGTCAGTAGAGGAGCGTAGTAAGCGAGTGGGTGAGTATATAGAGATGAGTTCAGAGATGTAGGGTGGGGCAGAGTTATGAAGTGCTTTGAAAGTCAGTGTCATTAATTTGAATTTGATTCTGAAAGGTAATGGAAGCCAGTGCAGGGATTGACAGAATGGCGAGGCAGAGGAGGAGCGGTTGCTGAGGTGTATGAGCCTCGCAGCAGTGTTCATTATGGACTGGAGAGGTGACAGTCTCTGGAGGGGGAGGCCAATTAAAAGAGAGTTACAGTAGTCTAGACGCAATATTATGAGAGAGTGAATAAGAATTTTGGCAGCGTCTTGGGTGATAAATCATTGTATTTTGGATATATTCCTTAGGTGGAAGTGACATGATTTAATAAGTGACTGGATATGAGGAGTGAATGACAGGGCAGAATCTAGGATAACCCCAAGGCACCGGGCCTGGGGAGAGGGGTGATAGTGGAATTGTTAACGATGATGGATACTTCAGGGATGCTACTGGTGTTAGTTGGAGGAAAGAGAACCATTTCAGTTTTAGAGAGGTTTAATTTAAGGTAGCGTTGCGACATCCAGGTAGAGATAGCAGACAGGCAGGAGGAGACGCGAGTTAGGAGTTCTGGGTTGAGATCAGGAGATGAGAGATAGATCTGAGTATCGTAAGCATAGAGGTGGTAGTGGAAACCATACGAATTTATTAATTTGCCAAGGGAGGAAGTATAGAGGGAGAATAGTAATGGTCCCAGGACAGAGCCTTGAGGAACTCCAACAGAAAGAGGTAGGGGAGAAGATGATACTCCATTGTAGGAGACACTGAAGGAACGATTGGTGATGTAAGAAGAGAACCAGGACAGGGCTGTGTCACGAAGGCCAAGTGACTGGAGGGACTGGAGGAGTTTAGTAGTGCACATGGTCTTTAAGCCTCCAATCTTACCTCCAAGTCAGAAATCTAAAAATAAGTACCTGCATTGAGACCACGGGGAGCAACATCAAAGGATTTGGTGAGCAACATGTTACTCGCGAGTCACTGGTTAGGGATCACCTCCTAATATTATAGAAAGCAATAAATGGATGGTGATTATTGCCATTCTTTACTTTGCTCAATTAGGCCCCTGAGTAGGGATGTAGCGAACTGTTCGCCGGCGAACTAGTTCGCGCGAACTTCGACTGTTCGCGTCCGCCGAATGTTCGCGAACGTCGCGCAACGTTCGCCAATTGGTGTTCGCGTTCGATTCGAAGTAAAATTTCGTTCGACCATTCGACCATTCGACCGTTCGATCGCTAAAATCGAACGATTTCCATTCGTTCGAACGATTATAAGCATTCGATTGAATTAAAATCATTCGATCGAATAGCTTCGATCGTTCGATTCGAACGAAAATCGTTCGATCGTACGAATAAAATCCTTCGATCGTTCGATCGAACGATTTTATCGAGCGTTCGAAGTTCGCGAACTGTTCGCGAACTGTTCGCTTTTTTGCCGGTGTTCGCGAACGGCGTTCGCGAACATCAAATCGGCAGTTCGCTACATCACTACCCCTGAGGTAAGGATCAACTTTAAGGTTCTTGGGTCAACTCCCAAGACCCCTGTTCAAAGTGGGGCTCCATAAAGCATTACCTGTGGATAGAAAAATTGATGGATAGTGGGGTTGGAGATATGTTAGATAAGATGGCACCAGAAACACTTTATATCTTTTTATATCTTTTATATGAAATTCATGCATACAGTGAAACTTTAATTTTACATAACCTGATTTTGAGTTTTCTCTAATTTTACACTGTTTTTTGTGCATTTCCCTGATTTTACATTTTTCCAGATTTGACAACGTTTTTACTGTATATAGTATCATGTTATGCAAGCATACATTCGTATTATATATTTTCATATGCCTTTTTATACATATTCACACATTTTTATATGGTTCTACAGTTTGTTCTGTCTGGTATGAACCTTTCCTTTTATTAGACCATCAACATCATCATTCTGTCCTGCTTTTGAAGATACATGAAAACCCCGTCACAGACCCTTCCCATTAACGCCGAGAACCTTCCTGACTTTGCTATAATATCATGCAGTTATTGTAACAAAAGAAAGGTTCAAAGATATGGCGGCCTGTGATATAAATGTCACATAGCACTGGATGCAAAGAATGTATTTTAACAGGCTGTTTAGATCCCTCAAAGAGACACATAAAATAGTCATCTGAAACAGCAGCACTTCTGACAGATATATAATGACCTAGAGGATGCCTGTTTAGCGCGAAACCACTAATAGGGGAGACGGATGTTGCTGATTTTTTGACATGATGTCTTGTAAAGTATTGAAAAAAACAAGGTCTTGTCTGTGATTTATGAAAGCGTAGGAGCTATTAAGCAGTACGAGAATTACAAAAATGGCCTTTGAAGCAGAAATAACTGGCACGGAAATCTGCTGATGACATTCTAAAATGACTAAAACATTGTATACAGCATAAAACAGCGATGTACAATTCAAAGCATTCTGCTTTCTGGATAAACAATGAAGGTTAAAGGTTCACGTGAGAACATACGAGGTAATATCCGCAGAGAAAACACCAAGAGCCTGCAAAATAAATGCTAGGTTTTTCAACAAATGGAAAATAATCACGGGGAATTGTATCAGCAGATCTAAATGCAGATATTGAATTCATGTTTCCAAACAAATACATCATACAGTACGTGTTGATGCAACAATGTGTCCTGACAATAGCAGAGTTATCAAAAGGAACATAAATATCAAACATGGTCCACAAATTCAGCCTCTACTCACCGTATGAAAGCTTGCCTACAAAAACAAGCGCCTTGGATGGAAAAACAAATCTGTCCAAGCTAACCTGAGACCAAAGAGAGATGATGAGTGTGCCCAATTACAGCAAAGGAAATTTCCCTAATATTTAACACCTCGTCGCTAGGAAGAAACCCCAATGAATTCAGTAATTAGGAATATAAAACTCTCCAACTCTAGGGTAACCTATATAGTAGGTTTTTTTTTTTTTTGAAGCACAATGATCAAATTTAACGAGGCCATACCCACCCTTATACTCAAACTAGAGATTTCTAGAACCGATTTCTTAACACTGCCCAATATCTTTATCATGGTGAACTTCAATGTCTTTCTTCTTACCCTTATCAGATGGGACTTGTACAAGACTTGTACAAGGCAGACACATGAGTCAAATGTTAAAGCGTCCTGGACTGACCTAGCCAACATCATGCATACCATTTGACAATTCATCAACACAATATTCAACATACCAATACCAAGCTTAGATCTTGGCTCTAAAAAAGCAAAATAAGATCTTATGGTATGAGAATATTTAAGAGCTTTGTAGGCTCTATTCTGCTGTAAAGATCAGGTTTATCAAAAAAAAAACATTTTTATAAATTCATCATAATCTTTCTCAGAGTATCTCACATATGAGAAATGGAACAATACATTTCTTGCATTATTTTCATTCTTGGGTATTAATTATTTGTCACTTGAATTTTCTGTTTATAAATAGTAGTTTTTATAACTTGAAATAGTTTCCTAGAGACAAGGGGGTATATTTATCAAAGAGTGAAGTTAGAGATCGCCACAGTCCGCTAGATTCAAATCCCACCACTCTACATTCATTTCTATGGGATTTTGAAAGGCGTTTTTATCAAAGGATGAACTTTCACGTTCACTCATTGATAACATTTCCCATAAAAATGGAGAGTGGCAGAATTTCACTCTAGAGGAGTGTGGTGATCTTTAAATTCACTCTCTGATAAATATACCCCTTAATGGTAGAGCGACATATGAGTATTCATGAAATGGAATGACTGAAGCATTTCCATTCAAAGAATTGATGACATGTCCATTTGCTCAGATGGTAGTTTTGTGCTTGCTAATTCTTTTATAGATAAAATGTAGACCAGAAGGTTTGAGAAAAATGGTTAAATTACTTAAAATCTCTATCTGCGGGAGAACCCCAATTTTAATTTGGGACCTTTGATAAAACAGCCTCTAAATCTCTATGACCCAAATTCACTAAGCGCCGAAGCGCCTAACGCTAGCGTCAATTCGCTAGCGTTGGGCAGTTTTGTTACTTCGCAAATTCACTAACGAACGCTGGCGTAAATTCGCTAGTGTTACTTCGCACCCTTACGCCTGGTGAATTTTTGCTACGGACGTAACTACGCAAATTCACTAACGCGCGCTGTGTACTGAACGCTACCTTTTACGCTAGACTTCCTTCGCCACCTCAGACCAGGCGTTTTGAAGGTTTCCCAGGCATTTGTAGTGATTCTACGTATTCCTCCATTGAAATTTGAATTTGGCGCCGTATGCAAATTAACCATCGCTAGCGTAACTTCGCTTCACTTAGCGAATCAACACTAGCGCAACTTCTCAACCATACGCTACCCCTGTGCGCAACTTCGGATTTTAGTGAATTTGCGGAGCGCTGGAGAAACTACGCCTGGCGAAGTGTGGCGAAGTGCGGCGAAGTTACGCCTGTCGCAACTATGAATCTTAGTGAATTTGCCCCTATATGTAAACTTTCTTTCCCAGTGATCTTAGATAACTGTTCTCAATATGGCAAATTGTCTGCATGTTTTCCATTGAAAATTGGCTAAAGACACAATGACATACCTGGGGAAAACTCTCATGTGACCATTTAATTCACTATAGGGCCAATATCACCCTTACCATTAGAAAAGGAAATTCTGTTGATGCTACCCACTTTCATCCAAAGGAAAGACAAATGGGTTGGGTTCTGGAAACCTGTTATCCAGAAAGCTATAAATTATGGGAAAGCCATCTCCCTTATACTGCATTATAATCAAATAATTTTTGAAAATGATTTTCTTTTTCGCTGTCATAATAAAACATTAGCTTGTACTTGATCAAAACTAAGATATTATGAATCCATATTAAAGGCAAAACTATTTTTGGGGGTTTAATTAATGTTTAAATGATATTTTAGTAGTTTTAAGGTATGGAGACCCAAATTACGGAGCAACCTCTTATCTGGAAAACTTCAGGTCCTAAGCATTCTAGATAATAGGTCCCACATCTGTACTTTGATTTCTCAGACAATACAACCTGACAACAAGATTTAACTTTTGTATATTTCATAAACAAACAAGAAGTTCTGTTGGCAATATTATACTCAAACTCTCAAAATGGCAGACTTGACATCCTTTATTCTGCCTTCTTCCATAATGAGGCGTTTCAAAAGGCAACAGCTATTCAACTATTTGCCCTATGTACTACAGAGAGTCATATCTTCAATTAACTTTTGTCTAGTTAAACTTAAAGGACCTAAGCATGACCTCAAGTGTCGCCCACATGATACAAACCTGCTCCAGTACCTTTGGTTCTGTCCCCAAAGAAACAAAACCATATGAATCTGAGGTCAGGATTCTGCTCCTAAATACATTCACATTCCCAAATACAAGTGTCTTGTACATCACCAGGTCTGCTCCCTGTAAATTGAATCAGCAAGTTTTCTCAGTAGTAATATATCACTACTGGTATCTTCTCTTAATATATAGAGACAGGTACTCTGCACTCAACCCATTATCAATATATTTAAGACATTGAGACATTTTGTGCATACAGCTACTAAAAAATGCCTTACCCTTTAAACAAAACCCTTTAAATGTCCATATATTGCAATATATTTAAGCTAGTTAACTACATCAAAGTCATACCATATCCAGCCATTTGATTCATTAAGAATTCTATTGCTTCATTATATATTTTACAAAGGGACTAAGTTTTACCTGCAACTCACTTCCTACTTTCAAAGTAAAACTCCCAAACATAGTTGCCCTTTTATTAGCCACCAATGTGATCACCTGACTATAGCTGGGAAGGTTGGGAGCTACAACATGGAGCTGGTCACTGCTCCTGTATAAACTTGTAACAAACAAGGAAAATTTGTGCTCATCACTAATTTTTAAAGCCATTAGGTGGGGGTGCATAAAGAGAGGCTTTATCTGTAGTGATGGCCGATATGGGCGAATTCGTTTTTGTCTCATTTTTGACGCTGGCAACCATTTTTTTGGATGCCGCCGCACATTCGCCGGAGAAAATACGCCAGCGTAAAAAAAAAAAAACGGATTCTCCCATCACTATTTATCTGAAAAGGAAGAGGTTCTCAATAATTCTTATCACAGTCTACAGACAGATCTACTGACTTGGCACCAATTAGTTCCGATAAATGATACGTTAAGGTTTCCATCCTAATTTAATAGGATTCCCGAGAGACTTGAATATCATCAAAGAATTTAAGTTTTAACAATGGAAAAAAACTGCTGTAAGTCCTCTACCTCTGCCTCCGTTAATTGTGCAATATTTCCAGATTTAGTCTTAGAATACATTCCAGTAATTATTGTATAATAATGTCATTTTCCTGGTGGGCAGTGAATCATATGTGGCTTATCCTATGCAGTTATTAAGTAATGGTTTATTGAGTTATTAATTGGAAAGGTAAAAGGAAATGGGACAATCAAGTGAATAATGCAGAAAGGAGTTGAATTATACATGGTAGCAAAATCCACATGGTTTTAGATTCAGGAACATTATTTTTCCTTGCCGAGATTAAAGGAGGAATTTGTCAAAGGGCAGAGTGACAAATACACATACTTCTCTGGATTTTTCTTGTTAATGCACTAACCCATTATCCAGGCTTTCACGGCACATAGTAGCCCTGCAAAAAAAAGAATTGTTATTTAACTATAACTATCTAGTTGTCAATAAGAGGGCCATACAGTATTTACTCCAATTTTTCTGTATAAACTTAATAATCCTACACAAGATCTTAGCAAAGGGTCAATAATTTGTCATCATGTTTATTCCAGAAAGTGTAGGCTAAACTTTTTAACAGAAAATACCAAATTACCAAAAGGGAAGAGAGCATTCTAGAGTAGGGTTCCCCAACTTTTTGTTTTGCTTGTGAGCCATTTATATATATTTATTTTGGGGAGCAACCCAAGTATGAAAAAACTTCCTAGTAGGTGCTCAATAAGGACTGTGGTTGGTTATTCCATAGCCCCTATGTGGACTAGTAGACTACTGGTGGGTCTGTTTAGCCGTCATTATGCCTCCAAGTCACAAATCCGAAAAAACGAGCACCTGCTTTGAGGCTTTTGAGAGCAACATCAGCAGGGTCGGACTGGGGGGCCCGTGGCCCACCGGGACTCGTGTCCAGGGCCCCCCTCTGGTCCTCACTACCTAGGCGAATCGCGCGCTCGGCATAATTGCCCAGGCGGCGCATCGCGCATGCGCAAATGTCGCTAGTCGCGCATGCGTAAACGGCGCGCGGCGCGCATGTGCAAACGGCGCTGCGATGCGCTGAAATTTTTTTTTTAAAAACTGGTTGGGAGATGGGGTCTGGCCCGGCGGGGGCCCACTAGGGTCGGGGGCCCACCGGGTATTTTCCCGGTATCCCGCCGGGCCAGTCCGACACTGAACATCAGAGGTGAGCAACATGGTTGGGGATCACTGATCCCATAAGGTGAGGCTGTCCTCTATTTATGATGGACCTCCCTACCCAAAAAGCAATAACTGAGGACATGGGAGCATGTACATTAACATTACATTAAGATTAGATGGTCCTGGAAATCGGAGGTTATGTACAAACATTTAAAACTTGATCTGGTGCCAAAAACATGTTTGCCTTCATCATTATAATTGCACAAGCCCAATCAAAGCTCGTATCTGATTGGCTGGTGGACTCGGGTACATTTTCCAATGTAAGAACACACCTACATTTTGCAAGCGTAATAAATTTGTACAGATCCAATCCAACGGTCCTCTAGAAAAGGATAATATAAAGAGAGTTTCTCAGCTGTTTATTTTAATCACATTCAGTTGCACTTTTGAACATGCATTTTTTGTTAACGTATTTATCATTAGCATTTAGACATTGCTAAATTCATACGGCACCGGGGATAGATTAAAAGACGACACTTCAGATCTGGCCTTTAATCCAAGGACAAGGAACTTAATGGAACCCGCCTGCCTGTGATTAAAATCAAATCTTTTATTATGTGAATTCAATAACTCAATTAGAAACATAAATTTCATCCGAGCAGAGTGTTACATAAAATGTTTGGAGAGCATTAAACGGAGCAATTGGTGCTCGGGTTCAGGTTTCAGGATCTATCAACAGCCTGGCTTTAAAAGAATTCTTCATATTTCTGTAGATAACCTATACAACACTCAAAAAATATTCTGCTCCTCGTTATGGCTGCTCGCAAGGAGAAAACGAGTTTTATTTTGGAATCCCTTATACTTTGGTTAGGCTTAATCTACAATGGAGGAGATGTATCTTTACCCACATTTTATTGGATCTGAATGGTTCCTATATAGGAATTATATTGAACCATATGATAGTATATACCACAATGAAAGTTCCGTTCAAAATCAATCACACATATAGCTTATTGTGAATGGTCAGCATTAAATAAACTAGGGTTGCCATATTAACCAAAGAAGTTCAAAACTGGACAGATGACAACCCAAAGACAAACTCTTGAGTCCGTGTGGGCACTTTTTGGGGATACTCTGCTCTTGGATTCTTCCTCTAGCCTCACAGTCCTTCTATCAGTAAATTCTACCAGGTCTT
This sequence comes from Xenopus petersii, assembly GCA_038501925.1. Lineage (NCBI taxonomy): Eukaryota > Metazoa > Chordata > Amphibia > Anura > Pipidae > Xenopus > Xenopus petersii. The sequence goes on along the minus strand of CM076684.1, from coordinate 122,665,747 downwards.
TGACTCCAGTACCACTGATTTTTCTTTATTGCTGAACTTTATGGACAAAAACAGATGGTAAAAGGGCACTTGTGCCAAAATGGTTCAATGTCTGTCTCTATTGCTATCAGTCATGTCAACAGTTTTCAGTTGTGCCTTAATGCTTGTACTCAAGATGGATTTTATTAAATAGCAAGATAATTTACTTGGTAATTCCTATGGTTACTTATCTGAGCAGTCACAAAAGTGGTTTGTATGCCACCCTAGATACTGTACGGGGGTTATTTACTAAACTCCGGATGCAAAAATCTTGAAACATGTTAGATTTTTTTAAGTATAAAATCGGACTTTTAAAGAATCTGAATTGAGAAAGCCAGTTGGATGACTGGTGAAACATCTTCAAGAAAAAAAACCACTGCAATTCCAGTTGATTTGACTTATTTCTATAGATATACCATGACCTGGGTGAATGAAAATCTTTACAAACATATCTCAATGATTTTTTGATGTGCGCTGTGTTTCGTGCAATACCCCGAAGGTTTCGAGGAAAAAAAAGCCTACAAAATCAGAGTTTTCGGGTGTCAAAAAAAATCTGAAAAAAATAGCGAAATTCAGATTTTTTTTCCCAGAAACCACATTTTTGGGAAAATCTAATGATAAACAAGCAGAAAAACATGTGCGGATGTAATCGGAGTTTTGGCAGAACATGTTGAGATTAGTGATGGGCGAATTCGCGAAACGGCGCCGGCGTCTCGTTTTTGACACCGGCGCCCGTTTTTGACGCTGGCGCCCGTTTTTCAGACACCGGCGCCCGTTTTTGACGCCGGCGCCCGTTTTTGACGCCGGCGTCCATTTTTTTAAAAAAAAAATTTTGACGCCGGCGAATTTTTGACGCGAATTTTCGCTGGAGTTTCGCGGATTTATTCGCTGGCGGCGAATCGCGCAAATTTGGCGCGAATTTGCGCCTGGCGAATAAATTCGCCCATCACTAGTTGAGATGAATTCGGACTATGATAAATAATCCCCTACGTGTCTCCCTATTCTATTCTTCCTTTACTACTCTATTCACTGGCCCTGATATTAAAGGGGTTGTTTACCTTTAAATAAATTTTCAGTATGATATAAAGTGATATTCTGAGACAATTTGCAATTGGTTTTAAATTTTTTATTATTTGTGGTTATTGAGCTATTTAGCATTTTTCTTCAGCAGCTCTCCAGTTTGCAGTTTTAGCAATCTGGTTGATATGGTCCAAATGACCCTAGCAACCATGCATTGATTTGAATAAGAGACTTGGATATGAATAGGAGAGGCCTGAATAGAAAGATGAGTAATAAAAAGTAGCAATCATTTGTAGCCTTACAGAGCATTTGTTTTTAGATAGGGTCAGTGACCCCCATTTGAAAGCTGGAAAGACACAGAAGAAGGCAAATAATTAAAAAAAAGAAAAAACAAAGGCAAATTAATAAGTTGCTTAGAATTAGCCATTCTATTACATACTAAAAGATAACTTAAAAGTGAACCACCCTTTTATTACAAGTAGAAAATCAAAAGTGTAGATGCAGGGCAGAAAGGGAAATATTGATAAGAATATGAATAAAAATGTAAAGGCCAATGCAAGGCTAAAGAACCAATCACACCAAAGCATAAAAGGGCTGTGTGTGCATTTAAAAGAACACAATTTTATTCCATTCTTGTAATTATGTTCATTTCTGCAGTGGAGGCTGTCATATAGGGCTGTAGGGCAAAAAAACCCTTCCATATAGGAATTCTAGGAAAATTGCTTTGCGTGAAAATATTGTTTAGACATTCATTTATTCAAGGCTTTTTGACTTTCAGGTCATTCTGTGTCAGGCGTCTTTAATCACAATGCAGAGTTAAGGTTTATTTTCAGGTGAAATCTCTATATTAATGATTTTAGCATTTTTGGTCAGATGATTCCGTTGACCTACCTGGGTCCCGTTGAGGGAATCCTGCTCTGACTGCCTGGGTCTGGATGAGGACAGTTTTAGAAACTGAGATTACATGTCAGCAGGGAGTAAAATTTATCCTCAGGTCCCTTGACTGTTTTTTTTTTTATGAATTTTCCTGCCAGAGCACAAGTAGGTCAATCAATTGCTCAGTCATTTGTGCTAATGAAAGATCCACCTGTACTGAGAGAAAATTCGAATTCACGTATTGCTGTGGGACCTGGCCGCTGACGTTCCTCTCCTCTGTTATACACAGAGAACGAGAGTTATTTTTCTCAATTGACAAGGGACTATCAGTCCAGGCTTCTTTGCATGCAAAGCCCAGTGTTTATCATCTATCAGAATTCAAAAAAGAACCTCAGAGGTCCACCTGGACAACCATGTATTGTAATTGTAAATTAAAGCCAAGCCTCATGACTTTGTCTATAAGAACTTTGTTACTTTTGGTATCCTGTGTAATATATGGGTGATGCTAGTACAGGATCCGTTACCAGGAAACCTGTTATCCAGAAGCTGCGAAATACAGGATGGCTGCAAGCAAAACCAGATTATTGGGTTTATTTAATGTTTATATGATTTTCTAGTAGACTTAAGGTATGAAGATCCATATTACAGAAAGATCCCTTATCGGGAAGACCCCAGGTCCTGAGAATACCTGGCTGGCATCCGATTAGCCGAGGGCTCCTCCCGAGGTGAAAGGCAGCTGTTAAAGGCAGAAGCAAGAGCCGACACCAGGGAGCCTAGCATTGGTTCTGGATTTGGGTGCCGTTCGTGACAGGTATGCCGAATAGAACAGGAACAACAGAGTTAGTGATTTGGCTTGGGTTAATTCTTGAACCCCCAATCTCAGAAAAAAAGATTATGTTGCAAACATGGCCCTCCATCTGTTGTGCGACTACAACTTTAAAGGAGAAGGAAAGGCTAAAATTAAGTAAGCTTTATCAGAAAGGCCTATATAAATACACCAGTAAACCTTCAAAGTAATGCTGCTCTGAGTCCTCTGTCAAAAGAAACACAGCATTTCTTTCCTTCTATTGTGTACTCATGGGCTTCTGTATCAGACTTCCTGTTGTCATCTTAAACCACCAGGACAGGGCTTGAGCATGCTCAGTTTGCTCCTCTCCCCCTCCTTCCTCCCATCCCTGCTGTAATCTGAGCTCAGAGCTGTAAGTGAGCAGGGAGAGACTCAGGCAGGAAGTGATGTCACACCAAGCTTATATGGCAGCTTCTCTCCTAAATAAACAGATACAGTGTCTAGAGCTGTTTACTCAGGTATGGTAAAGCATTCAGCAGAATAAATATAGCATTCTAGCTTGCATTATTGTGGCTAATCTGTTGGCAATAAACTGTCTAGGAGCTTTCCTTCTCCTTTAAGCAATCCTTACAGCTGCTGAACGAATGAATGAAGACCAACTGCAATAGGTTAAGTTTCCTCTTTTCCCTGACATTTTATCTTTCCCAACAAAGGACAACTTGGGATACCCAAAATAATGAGTCCGGCTGAACTGACAAACAGCAGCAACACCAGGTAGTCATGGGAAACTCCTATTTATATGCACCTTGCACTATACTGTATGTCTCCTAATCAGATATGAGTTCAATTAATTCATGAGCAAGGTCACACCTACACAAGGTCATGCTGTTTTTTTGTATAAATTTGCAAAAAAAAAACAAAAAAACAATTCATACGTTCCTTTCAACGGCTTCCAATCGATGTTGCGTGTGGTTCATTTAATTAAATTCTTTCTGATCCAATTATGCATTATGCTTATATTATACTTGTCGTTGAATTAATGTATTTATCATTCTGAAATTGCCAACAGATACAGTAGAATTTTCCCCAGATCATTGCATGGGGAAAAAAAACGATTTTTAGAGAGAGAAAGAGACATTTTTGCCTTGGCCGGTTGTCAGTTTGTGTAACGGAGGAAGGCAAAAGAGCATGAATATTTTCAGGCCGGGAACTCGGCACAGTTACATGAGGGCAGGACAAAGTCCTTGATTAGAATCTGTGCCCAGTGGCACCAAAGTGCTGTTGTGCAAAGATAGAAGCTTTGCTGCGGATCTGTTCATATGGCCAATTTGCTAACAGGAAAGCTGATTAGTCTCCCCATAAATAATGTTTGGAATGTTCTGCATTAATAATATGCGAGTCTATACAAGTTAATTAGCTCTCCTATCTCCTTCCGGATTATAATAGGGAAAAACAATGTAATATTGTTTTGTTCGGACAAGATTTAGGATAAGATCAAGCCTCATTAAAGGGGATATAAACCCAGTTATTCAGTGAAATGCTTATTGGACAACAGCTCGTGGAATATTTGAGTATACAGTCAAAGGTTAATGCATGCTGGCAATGAAGGCACAGATTCCCATCAATTTTATGGTGCCTAATTACAATGTAAGAGCCGCTAGCCAAACTGGAATCCAGCAATGTGTCTGATGTAGCCCTGGCAGTCAGAATTCTCAATACAGTGCTGATCAGACCTGCAGTGTCTCTATAATAAATACATTAAAAGCTACATTAAGGGGCAGATTTATCAAGGGTCATATTGAAAATTGCAATTTTTTTTTTTATGGTCAAAACTGTCAAATTCAACTAGAGAGTTATCCAAATTCGATTTGAGTTTTTAAAAAAAATTCAAATTTGATTTTCAAGATTTATCATACTCTCGCCCTTTAAGAATTCGAATTCCACTATTCGCCACCTAAAACCTGCCGAATTGCTGTTTAAGTCAATGGGAGAGGTGCCAGGGATCAATTTGGAGATGTTTGCAGCCTTCCTGACATTAGAGGTTTTTTTTTGGATTCAAATCGAATGTGATTAGAATTTTTCGGTTTGTTTAAATTCGTCCGAGTTTAAAAAATTTGATTTTATTATCACATTTCTACTAGTCGAATTTCGAATTTATAGGAGTTATGGGGAGTTTAAAAAAAACGGAAATTCGACCCTTGATTCCCCATATAATCTTGCAGCCTATTAGAGGCTCATTTTGCCTTAAAGGGGTGGTTCACCTTTAAGGTAACCAATTCTATGCAACTTTTGAATTCGTTTTCATTATTTTTTTTATAGTTTTATAGTTATTTGCCTTTTTCTTCTGACTCTTTGCTGCTTTCAAATGGGGGTCGCTGACTCCCGTCTAATAAACAAATGTTCTGTAAGGCTACAAATGCAAATTGAAGAGCTGCTGAATAACTCAAAAAAAAACCACCTTCAATAATAAAATATTAAAAAAATTGTCTCAGAATATCACTCTCAGTCTACATCCTATTAAAAGGTATCTCAAACGTGAACAACCCCTTTAAGTGGACACCACTACCACTCAGCAACTACCTTCTGCCCCGCCCCTACACCAGCATCACAGCTACCAACTTCCCACATGGCAACTCTCCTGCCCCCTTGGCATGACACTTGCTCCTGCTGATCCAGTGCAGGGCATGCGTTAGAATAGAGATGACAGAAGAGGTAGGTGCCTAAGGTCCTAGCATCCACCCATAGTTGCTCTTTAGACACCTGCCTCTTCTGCCTACACCCAGTCTGGTCCAAGGAACTCCCTACATGACCACAGTTATAGTGGACTTCAGGGCAAAAGCTGCCATTTTTGGTAAACGAAAAATTGATTTGTATCTGCACTGTGCTCATAAATTATAGGTCATTTAATAAAAGCTGCAAAGCCTGCTACTGGGCTATTTCCCTAAAGCAACCAATCAGCAGGAAGCATTTGTTGGTTACCTGTTTAAAAGCAAACATGTTATTGGTTGGTATTGGTGTATACGTATATACTGTATATGAGAGTATATGTTGAATACCTTTGCTGAAGTAAGTTCAGGTTTGGGACCTGTTATACAGAATGCTTGGGACCTAGGGTTCTCCAGATAATTTGGATGTCCGTACCATAAGTCTACTAAAAATCATTCAAAGATGAAATAAACCTAATAAGATTTTTTCTTCCTCCAATTATATCTTAATTTTGATCAAGTACAAGATGCTGTTTTATTATTACAGAGAATAAGTAAATCATGTTTAAAAATTTGAATTATTTGTCTAAAATGGAGCCTACGGGAGACGGCCTTTCCGCAATTGGGAGCTTTCTGGATAACGGGTTTCAGGATAACGGATCCCATACCTGTGGTACAGTAGCCCTGCTTATATATATATATATATATATATATATATATATATATATATATATATATATATATATATATATATATATAAGTAAACAAGAATGCAAGCAATGCCATCATATTTTATTGTTTTTTTTTATTGAAAAACATTTAAATCATGTTATGGTATACCCCCTTTGGAAACCTCTTAATGAACATGAGACATTAAAGAATATTCATGTGTATTTTCTGTAAATAGCTGACCATTGGCGGGTTAACATATATAGAAAAAAATCTTGTTGCATACTGTATATAAAATTGTAGCCCATGTAGAATCACACATATACCTCCTTTTTTCAAGATAATATTTACTATATATATATATATATATATATATATATATATATATATATATATATATATATATTGACATACCTTATTTACCAGCACCCAGGCGTGTGTGTATATATATATATATATATATATATATATATATATATATATATGAGACTGTATTCCATTGGTTAAAATACGGATACAATAATTTCAGTAGTAAATAAAGAAGTGTCCAGCGATAAGAATTTGATCCGTAATTAAGAAGCAGAGAGTGTCCTCTGGACTAAACAGGTGCAATATTTCTTTCTAAGAGCAGTACAGTGGCTCTTAAATGAGAAGTGACCACTTTACCGGCTTCCTGTCCATTAGTATGTAATAAAAAGGATTTATATGTTTTCTGTGCGGCTGTAGAGAGCTACTGTCTGGGAAAATGCCAGCGGCAATGTGGGTTTGTTCTCTGTGAGAATTCCAGGAACATCAAGTGCAAGAAAAGGTTGTCCTGTTAGGGATATTTGCACTGGCTTTGTGATGTGGCTCAGATTTCCATTCTCTTTTTTGCTTGTATTACATGATTGTGTTTATTTGCTCCGGGATGCTGTGCTCGCTTTATAGTGGGCCTATTATCAAAACCATACTTGCATAATTAGGATATTCCTTGGTAATGGAAAACACTGGAATCAAGGTCTGCCTTTGGGCACAGATTGTGCTTGCTTGGCTCCATATGGTGTAAAACAACAAACTTTATTTCATTGTAGTGAATGGTGTTTTCCCTATACCATGTGTTACACTCTGTTGAGTCATAGTACTTTACTGAAGACTGCCCTTTGGGCTCCCACTGGGATATATGAATATATTTCTTCTCCAAGTAGCAGATGTACCAAATAGAATAGCACGTACATGGGGATTGCATATTAGCCAAAAAAATGCAAAATGGCAAAAATTAAAGTCAATTTTTTTGCATTGGCCACTCTACTTTTTGTTTCCATGCAACTTTTTCAAAGCATTATCCATTGGAGTCTGTGGGCTTTTGTTTTCACAGCCAAACCTGGCAACAAATTACGCTCATTACTAATTAGCTCCACTTGTCTAATGATGCTTTGTTTTAAAGGACATCCATAAGTACAAATAATATGTAGGTGAAATCGAATAGAGGGCAAATAATGCTGGGGGGTGTGGACCTTAGGTGCAGGCTTTTTAAGCACCCATAACATCACCGGTAAAGTGACGGGAAAGAAGTATTTACTGTTGGGTCATTATTGACCCTAATCCCAAGCCCTTAGACCCATGCGTCATAACCTTGAGATGTGGCAAAGTTACAATTCCATACAGTCTTCAGCACATAAACTATACCCCCAAACAATGTAATTCTCTATAAAAAGATATTGCATACAACAGTTCATATGTAAAACCCAGCTTCATGTAAATAAACCATTTTCATAATAATATACTTTTCTAGTAGTAAGTGCAATTAGGTAATCATAAATAGAAAATTGGAATTTTAAAAAATAAAGGCCGCCCCCTGGGATTGTACGATTCACTGTGCACACAAACATACCAAACAAACTATACTTGTTAGGTCACATGAGCCAATTAACAGTCAGATTTCTGTCTTTTGCTCCCACACTTCTTCCTGTTACAGTTAGAGCTGCAGTATTTCTGGTCAGGTGATCTCTGAGGCAGCACACAGACCATCACACAATGGTGGCTCAAGGCAAGAGATGTAAAAGGGCAATATTTACTTAAATATATAGACCAGTTTGGTAAGATTCTTTAATATGCCACTTACTATGATGTAAACTATCTGTTGCTTAAGTGTTAATTTTGGGGGTATAGTTTTCCTTTAAAGAATGGTGGAATTTGTAGTACAACATCTAGGGAGCTACGGTTAAGTGATTTGGACAGCTAGTGGCCAATTTAGACAGTGCTTAAGGATTCTGAATCTAAGAAAAATCTGAAGATAGCGATTGTTTCTCTAAGGTTGTGATCCCAACCAGAACCTCGTGAGCAACATGTTGATCACCAATCCAATGGATGTTGCTCCCAGTGGCCTCAAACCAGGTGCTTATTTTTGATTCCTGGATTGGGGGGGGAAAGTTTTGTTTACATAAAAACCAGGTGTATTGCCAAACAGAGCCTCCTGAAGGCTGCCAGTCCACATAGAGGCTGCCAAATAGTCAATCACAGCCCTGATTTGGCACCACCGGGAACTTTTTTAGTGTTGATGTTGCTGTTCAACTTCTTTTACATTTGAATGTGGCTCATGGGTTAAGAAGGCTGGGGACCCTAACTCTAAGGTGTTCCTTGATATGATGGCGCCTAAAATATCTGACCTCTTTATACATTCACTACCTCCACTAATGGTTACTCTAGAAAAAAAAAATACCACTCCTGTCCCTTTTCATTGTAGCTTTCATTGTGTGCAAGAGAAGCAGCCTACAGAGGGCTTTAGAGTGAGTCTTAACAATTCCAAATGTTCATTTTTCAGCCAACGCATAAATGGCATTCGCATCCGACTACTGTATTGGGGCAAAGGTTTTAATAATAGAAAGGATCGGATATTGTATAACCATTCAGCAGACACATCTTGGAGGCACATGATATTAATAATTTGTAATGTGTGTTTGTGTGCTTTTATGCTTTAAAATCCCGCACCGCATATAAGTGAAATAGCATGCTCTCTAACTTCAGGAAAAACAGAGCTGGAAACTCTACTTCTCACTGTAACTGCTCCCCAAGAAGTCCGTCCTACAGCCATCCATTATATCAAGTGTCTGGGCAACTGCCAGCTAGCTACCGGTGCGTGGGGATGAAAAAAATCAAGGGCTAACAATTGACTGTCAGAAGGAGCTCCTCCCTTGATACTTTCTGTTTAAGAATTAGGAGAAACATTATTTTATTCTAGAAGTGTTACAAGAAATATACTGTGTATCATTATGTTCAAATAACTGGCATGACTTTACAAAATGTACAATGTTTTAAATGAACTTACTGTCTTAATTAAGTCCAGTTGGTCTTCTTTTGTTGTGTTCATTTTTACATGGAGTATAAAACCCACCTGCCCTCCCAGTGGCATAACTATAGAGGAAGCAGGGTCCTGGTGGAAGGGGCATGAGTTATGGAGGAAAGTCACACCTAGGAGGGACGACAGGTGGGCCCCAAGCCATACCCAACTGTACTGTTTTGAGTGGGACGCAGGTCCGGACTGAGAATTAAAATAGGCCCTGGCATTTCAGGTACACAGAGGCCCAATCAGCCCATATAGAGGCCCAAACAGCCTCCATCAGCCCACTAAATACTGACTTTCTATGGCACCTTATAGCAGCCCCTCTGGCATTTGCCAGAACCCACAGACTGCCACTGGGACGGTCCCAATTTTGACAGCAAAAACCAGTCCCGGGTTTGTTACTGAGCTGTCCGGACTTTCATTTTGATCTCCTGCACTAAACAGCCAGAAAAAGATACAACGTTTCTAACTTAATTGGCTTTTGGAAGAGAGACCAGAACAGATACTTAGATACTTTTGTACCAATTTAAAATACAGGTCTCTTGGGGAAACTGTAATTTGCAGCTTTAATCTTTTAAAAAACCATCTAATATCAGTATTTGTTGTTTATGAGGCCACGAACGACAGAAGGTTCTATTTAGTTTACAAGGCACTTATGTATATTCTAGAACCTAGATTATACTGAAGCCAGAAGCTCCAGGAACTTGGCTTATGATGTTGGTCCTCCTCCAACACTTCTAATATCTTCATAGTATACAATAATGCAGCATCCTATGCAACATTGTGTTAGAGTTATTGCTTTTATTAAAATATATGACTAGATATTACAGTGCACAATAACATTTCTTTCTTATCAAATTGACCCTGATATTTCCAGTATTTATATCACTATAATCCTTTTTTTTCAGAGTCATCCACCAGCAATGAAAGTGCTACTAAAAGCTAAAGATATACGACTACTTATCAACTTGGAAAGAAATAAGTAAGTACAGTTATCCAACGTATCACAGTGTGCCTCCATATTGTGGTCCTAAAAATGCAACTTAATGAACGTAATACAGGTATGGGTCCGTTATCCAGAAACCAGAAATCCAAATTACAAGAAGGCTATCCCCCATAGTCTCTATTTTTATCAAATAACTCACATTTTTAGAAAAGATTAAAATAAAATAAAACAGTAGCTTGATATAAGATATAATTGATCCTTATTGGAGGCAAAACAATATTATTTGGTCTATTTAATGCTTAAGTTATTTCTTTTAATAGACTTTGGGAGTTATTTATCAAAGGTCAAATGAGTTTTTTATACCTCGAAATCAATTCGAATCGATGGTATATTATTTAAGAAAAAAACTCAAATGGAAAAAAACCTTGATTCTGCGAGTTCTAGTTGCGAAACCCAAAAACTCCAATTAATCGAGTTTTCCAAGGGAAGCAAATCAAATCACTCGAATTATTTGAGTTTTCAGGCACAACCCTCCAAAAAAAACCTCAAACATCATGAAGGCTATTAACATCTTCAAATGGTTCAAGTGACCTCTGTCATTGACTCTTAAGGTGGCCATACACTGAGAGATCCGCTCGTTTGGCAATGTCGCCCAACGAGCAGATCTCCCTCAGATATGCCCACCTTGAGGATCCTAACGATGCCTAAACGGGCGGTCGGATCGCAGGACCGCATCAAAGAATAGATGTGGCCGCGATCCGATGGGATTTTTTGTCCCATCCGATCGAGATCTGGCCAACTTTCGGACAGATCTCGATCGGTGAAGCCCGTCGGTGGGCCCCATTCACGGGCCAATAAGCTGCCTACACGGTCTGTCGGCAGCTTTTATCGGCACGTGTATGGCCACCTTTACATGACCTCGGCCGGCTTTAGATGGTATATCTTTGGATTCAAGCTATTTCCAGGGTCGGAGTATAATAAATCTCAAAAAATTTGAGTTTTTTCTTAACCGTAAAATGTGAGTTTTGAGCAAAAAAAACAACTCTAAAACTCAATTTTTGTGGAAAGCACAACTCAAACCTTAATAAATAACCCCCTTAAAATATGGAAAGATCTCTTATCCAGAGAACTACAAGTCCAGAGCATTCCGGATAACATATCCCATACATGTAACAAGAATGCATGTGATGGTGTCAGTTCAAGAAATCGGAATATAACTGCAAAGTATTGAACATAAACCCAACGTTATGGTGATACAAACTGAAAGTATATAAAGTAAATTAATATATATATCTATATATATCTATACGTACAAAGTGGAGTGGAGTGCAGACCCAGTCTGTGACTTAGTCCACAATAGGACAAATTATATATCAAACAAAAAAGTCCAGACTGGACTGTCTGGACTTTTTTGTTTGATCTATATATATCTATATATATATTCTGTTTATTAATATACATTTTTCTAGTAGCTTTAGTATATGGTCCTCCAAATTAAGGACGCATTCCTTATAATAGATCCTACACATGGACTTAGTGTAAGTCTGCTCTAGCATTTCACCTCTCTGTTCTCTATTAATTTTCTACACATCCCAGTTGTCCCGGCCAATGTTTACTGTGCGCATTCTCAATTTTATTGCCCCTTCAGGAGCACCGAAATAGTTCTGACTGCGCCAAGCAATATACTGTATACTTGAAACATTGGTAGAGAAGAATGGATTCCACAAGTTCAGTCACAGTGCTTACGTCCAAAAAAGCAAATAATGCAAAAATGAGGGTTGTGATGAACTTCAATCAAACGCAGTAATATGCTGCAAAATTGGTTGTGCTTTATTTCACACTACATGTTTCGAGACTAGCTCTTTATCAAGTGTAATGACATAGGAACCACATACATCTTAATATACCTTAAACTCCACCCCTCGTTAGTGTTAACCCCAGTCAGGTCATTGCTGACAGGCAATTATTCAGCCTAACCTTATCTAGGTAAAATACCATTTTAAATAGAATATGTTAAATAGAAGTGATTTCATGTGCAAAGTGACGCAAACACAATCTTGTAAAGTTCCAAGGTATTCCATTTCGTGACGATTAATCTGTAAAATAGCATCAATTAAAAACTGTATTAAAATCAATTACCTAGGTACTGCTCATAAAAAGCCTACCATGAGCTAGTTATATTTAAACAAAGTATCACAAGATATCTCAATATCAGATATGAAAATAGAAAACAGTCTTACCCTTTAAGTAGTTAATATCACATTCCCATTAAAGTCAAAAAGTATCCATTTTATCTGGGGGAGAAGAGAATCACGCAGGTTAGAGTTCTGGAAGCACAAATGATACAATGTATATGTTTCAAAGAAAGCTGCTGATACTCCAGTGCTCATTAAGACCTTCTGGATACAAACTGTTAAGTTTTTTTATCCACTTGGCTTCATGTTGTAACAATAATTTTAACATATTACCCCCTCTCTGTGGTTTATAAATCACTTCTAATACCTGCCATTTTAACTGCGATTGGTTATGTTTGCAAGTATTATAATGTCTTGAAATAGAAGTGTCAGTTTGGGTCCCAACTTTAAAATGACGTATATTGGACCTATGCTCTTTGATCCTTTCCTTAACTGGGCGGGTAGTTTGGCCAATATACACCAATCCGCAAGGACACTTCAACAGATATACCACGTTTGCACTAGTGCACGTGGCATATGAGTTGAGTTGTATTCCCTTCCCATTGGTGGGATGGTACACTTTTTCACCCTTGATGATTGATGAACAACAAATGCAATTCAAGCATGGAAAAGTTCCCTTTTTTTGTTGTCCTTGAAATAAAGTTTGTTGTATATTAGGCTTACGTGGTTCTGCTGGACACAATTTATCTCACAATGTCTGTCCTCTAGTTTAGCTGAACAGTGGGGTCTCATTACAATGATGTTTAAGTGATTTGTTTTGTTGTAAAATAGGCCAAAACTTCTTAATCACTTTCTCAATCTGGGTACTTGCTTGTGAAAATTTACTTACAAATGTCATCCTAGTAGTATTTTTAGGTTCTGGTTTTCTATACAACAATTCACCTCTAGGTATAGTCCCAACATTTTCTGCTAATTTTTGTGAACTGTGTAAATTGTACCCTTTATTCCAAAACCTGTTGGTAAGGGTATCGGCAGCCAATATTTGCTATCATCTGACGAAATACGTCTTGCTCTCAAAAACTGACTTTTGGGGATTGCTTCTATACACCGGGGATTATGATAGCTAGAGGCATGAAGTAAGCTGTTCCTTGAAACGTTGTGGGCATCTTTAACCGCCTTCGGGGAAGTATATAAAAGTACAGCATCAGAAAATAATCTATAAATGATTGCATGCAATATCTGAAAAAAAAAGCTATAAAGCTGGATAATAAAAAAAAAGGTTTTTTTTAATTCTGAAAATCTATGTAGGTTAAATAAAATCATTTGTAGGGTATTTTTGCAAGATACAGAGCCCTCACCGGCTCCTGCCAAGACCACGCCACAGTTTTCCCATTTTAATGCAACAAATGAATAACTCTAATTAACACATTTTATATTTTTCCCGGCCTAAAATGAAGTGTCAAAATCTTATGATTACTCATTACTCACTTGTCATTTCTAAAATATTCCGAAAATGGAAAAGACAAATGGTTTTACGACTTGCATAAAATTCCCTAATGAAAAACAATGCTCAGTTATGCTCTGTCCACCAACAGTCTTTGACAGATGATGGTTTATTCTTTATGATATTGTTTATTGCCTCATAGATTCATGAACAGGATAATTGCCATTCTTTGCATTCGTCTCATTTTCATCTGATCAGAAATGAAAGGGAATGTGTTGGGATAAAAGAAATAAAATAATTGAAAGTATTATTTCATCGTACTATTGACGCTGCACGTTATATACAGTATGTTGTATGTACAGGTATGGGACCTGTTATCCAGATTGCTCGGTATCTGCCATTTTTCCTTAAATCTACTAAAACATCATTCAAACGTGAATTAAACCCAATAGGCTGGTTTTGCCTCCAATAAGGATTAATTATATCTTAGTTGGGATCAAGTACAAGCTACTGTTTTATTATTACAGAGAAAAAGGAAATCAGATTTAAAAAATTGATTATAATGGAGTCAGTGGGAGATGGTCTTCCCGTAATTCAGACCTTTCTGGATTATGGGTTTCTGGGTAATGGATCCCATACCTGTATTCTAAAGCTTTTGCAATTAGTATTCATTTGCACTTGTTTAATTTTGTAGGGGGTTAAGTATTTATTTTGTTGTGTAGACTTCCAGTTGAGTTCTATATGTTTGCTGGGATTACTAGCCCTAGCACCTGGCAGCGGTTTAAATTACAGGGGTGTTGTATGTCTTTGTAAAGATTCTCATTCATCCAGGTCATGGTATATCTGTAGAAATAAGTCAAATCAGCTGGACTTGCTGTGTTTTTCCTGAAGACGTTTCACCAGTCATCCAACTGGCTTTCTTAATTCTGAATTGAGAAAGCCAGTTGGATGACTGGTGAAACATCTCCAAGAAAAACCACAGCAAGCCCTGTATTGTATGTTATTCCACACCTTAAATGGCATCCTACATTGTTACAACAATACCCTAAGTTCATGGCAAAACATGGAAAAATTACACCCAAAAAGATGTAAAAGTGGCCAAGCTCACTAATGAACAAGTAACAGAATTCTTACCTAAACACCCAAAAATTCATGTTATATTTGAATATTAAGGAGCAGATTAATCAAGGGTCGATTTTCGAGTTTATGGGAGTTTCTAAAAACTCCCATCAACTCAAAATTTGAAAGAAAACCCCAACCAATCAAATTTATTTTAAAAAAATAAATTGATTTGATTTGACGGACAGTGGTATAGCTATTTATAGAGGCACCTCTATCGGCACCAACTTAGCCTGACAAAGGTCGTGAATGGTGAGCGAAAGGCGGGAGGTTCTTGTGCCGTAACGGGGTAGAATTTACTACAGGCAGGGCACAGCTGAAAGCACTGATGTACTATGAACCTGCTAAGGAAGTGTGCATATGGAAGGGGCGTGTCGGATCCTATACACTTACAGGGTTTCTGCTATACGAATGCGAGCAAGGTTGTTATCTTTAGATCCATTAACTGGAACGCCAATACTCCTGTGTATACACTGTTCTGTATTTATCTTCCCAATACCTCCGAACAAGAATCTGTACTGGGGTATACTCTCGCTACACTGATAATTTCCACTATTGTACTGTCAACCGAGCTTTGAACAATAGAGTAAATAAGGGCTCTTACTGACGAGCGTTTTTACCTGCGCTCCCCTGCGTTCCGTTTTTCTGCGTTCGGTCGCAGGGGAGCGAAGGAATAGACGCATTACATTTTTTCCAATGGGGCTGTACTCGCACGTGTAGGCGCAGAACGTAGGTTGAGATGCAACATGCTGCATTTTTCCTGCGTTTGGCGCCTACATGCGCCTGTGTGAGTACAGCCCCATTGGAAAAAATGTAATGCGTCTATTCCTGCGCTCCCCTGCAGCTGAACGCAGAAAAACGGAATGCAGGGGAGCGCAGGTAAAAACACTCGTCAGTAAGAGCCCTTAATGTACTAACTGAGATCAGCCATCCAGTTGTAACTTAATCCTTTGTATCCCATCCACAAACTGGAGACCTTTGAGTCGGTACGGCTTTCTCTCCTTTTAACTTTTGGATTAAAACTTTGGGCATACCATTTTGATTATTTAAAATTAAAAGTTACGTTTTTTCTAACTCCTGCCTGGTTTAAAGAGACATCCCATTAATACTGAAGACCTAATTGACCTTCTAATTGTTTTTTTCAATTGTCATTTGCTAGTAAAGTTGGGTACACACCAGTGATGTGATGGGGAGATTTATTTCTCTTGTGTTTGTGGGATCAGAATATTATGATCTTATTGAAATGATAGTCCGAAACCCTTCCCTACAATTTGCACTCTTGGCTGTTACAGAATGTAGAGCAGTAATTCCATATTTATCACTAACATCTGCAAATTCTCAGACCTTTAATCCCTTTTGCAGAGGAGCGTTCCAAAGCACAAACGATGGCGCTGGAATCGAGAGTGATTTCAGAGCATTATCTCCTTGGCCCGAGTTTCATCTGTTGTATTACACCATGTGTCGTGTATTGAAACTTAGTCATTGTTTGTTATGTTCCAGATATCACAGCATGTCCATGTTTTGCAATGTTGGCAGCTTTCTCTGTTCTCGTTTCTACTGTTGCTCAAACATTTTGCTGCTTAGCCTATTATATATGAAAAATGCATTACAGGGATATCTCGTTAAACGGCAATCTAGATGGAGAACATTGTGTGATATATTTTTTTTATTGCTGTAATAGCACCCTATTATGATACCGAAGTACCAGCCAAGTTAACCGATTATTTATTAGGTTTTAAATGAATTCAGTCTGTCAGATCTAAAGAGGAAATGCTCCATCAGGATTATTGGGGGAATGTACAAAGTGCCTCTGGGCACCTCTATAATAGCACTGTGCACCCAATGTACCCTGCAGCCGCACTGTACCCACAAGCAGCTGGAACATCTGAAGGGGGACCAGCAGATGGCATATTCTAAATATTCCACAGGATGACTCATGTAAAATAATTTTTACAAAGAAGAGAATTTGCAAGCCTGGTAGGCAAGGTTCAAACCTTGCCTACACTTTGCTACACTTTGGAGGACGTTCCTGCAAACTGCTGCCCTATTGCAAAAGCTTTAAATGAACAAGAACATTGTTAAGCTTGAGGAAGATCCTCCTTTATGGCAATGTGACCAAGCAAGAGGATCTTTGCCTGAAATGTCCACCTACTGTATGTGCTGGGTTAAATCTGACACATTAATTTTGTCCCAGGTCAATGATAGGATCATAATGCTGGTCAGAAGATGACCATATCAGTGCACCAAAGTGGTCATCATCCAACTGGATTTTTTAACCTGACATATATTGGTTGGCCAGGTCATCATGGAAACTCTATACAGGGGCCAATAAACGGGGCCAAGATCAGCCCGTATGTGGCCAAACCTTTTTAAAAAGGCTAGAACAGGGCTGTCCAACTGGCTGTGACCCCCCCTTCTTTGCCCCCCCAGATGCTGTGTCTTCTTACCATATGTAAAATTTAAAAAGTATCACTGTAGAGATCTAAACTGCACCCTGCATTGTTTAAACCTCAAATTCAGACTCTAATCCCCTGTATCACACCTATGATCCCCCTGTATTGTTCACACTTGTGACGCCTCTATTGTTTATATCCTAAAGGCCTGTACTGTTCACACCTGAGATATGACTGAAACTGCCCACATTGTTCACCTGTTTCACACTTTATTCAAAATGCTAATGGGGCACCAGCACTGAGTCTCTGTATGTAGTACATATTAGACTGAGAGCTTTCCTTGTCTCCTGCTCTATTCTGCCTTAGAGTAGGTGCCCACCTAGGGCGCAATCATGGGGGGGGGCACACTTTTAAGGGGAATCTCCTTTCTTTCTTTTGTAAAACCCTGATTTGCTTGGCCTTTAATCGTTTTTCAACTTTATAAACCCCCTGTTCCAGACAGAATCACTCCCAGCTCCCTTTTGGCAGCTGCTGGCACAGGTACATATTTGTGGGCAATATCTTGGCTGCTACTTGCACAGCTAAACAGATGATATGATGGATATTTGGCTGCTGCTGGCACAAGTACGTATATGGAGGCAATAGTGTGTATTTTTTGGCTGCTGCTGGCACAGGTACAGATTGGGGACAATATAAGGGATTGGCTGCTGCTGGCTCAGGTACATGGGGCAATATGGGGCTGCTGGCACAGGTACACCGATGTTTGAGGGCAATATGATGGATTTTTGGCTACTGCTGGAACAGATGCAAATTGGGGCAATATGATGGATTATTTTGGTTGCCGTTGGCATAGGTACAGATTGGGGGTAAAAATATGATGGATGTTTTGGCTTATGCTGGCACAGGTACAGATTGGGGCCTGGGGGCAATCTGAGGGATTGACTGCCATTGGCATAGGTACAAATGGAGTCAATATGATAGGTGCTGGCACAGGTACAGGGGGCTATATGACTGGTAAGGTGGGAAATGGTAATGCAGGACTGGGTGGGGGGGGCACTGATTGAAGCCTTTGCCTAGGGTGCAAAAATACGTTGGCCGACCCTGCCTCCCTGTGTGTGCCATTCTCTGCTTGCCCAGTGCTGCTTGCCCTACCCTACCTGTGGGATGTAAGCCTGTTAGGGGTTTGGTAGCATTTGGAAATTGTTGTTAAGGGCTCCTAAGGTGTTTAATCATGTGTTGGGGGGTTGTTGTATTATCCACGGGGGAGGATGAGGCATATGGATTCAAGGGTATGTTTTTAACATGACTTAAATTCTTCACAAATGAGTGATGAGGTATTTGCCTGCAGTGAGCACCAACCATTTGGTTTTTTGGTGTGCTACCACCGTTAATGTGGATATGATCTTAAAAGTTCTTGTGGTAATGTGGGTGTGGTTTGCAGTGGGTGTGGTTTAAAAAGGGGAGTGGCCAACACTGACTTCCATTATCGGCCCTCCTCCACATAGGCCAGTAAAATTTTGGCACTCGGTACCACAGAACTTGGACAGCACTGGGCTAGAAGAAGAAATGTTCAGTTTATTTCTTTCGGACACAGTTTCCCAAACTATGGTGCTGCACTGTGTCCGGCTAAATACTTGTCTGGAATGGAACCAACCTGAAAGCCACTTATATTTAAGGACAGTCACTTTGCTCTCCTTCATACCACATTTGGGGCCAAGCAAAATAGTTTTTGGGTCAAACTATTTTTTCCTTTTACTAAAGTATTTTTTGCTTTATTATTTTTTTAAAAAAAATTCTGTCAGTAAACCCAGGTGACAGTAAAAATGAAAAAATTCCTACTGGAAATGTGTCTTTGGCCAGTTAAACGCCCTCAGAGGGTTATTTATCAAAGTCTGATTTTATCTCAACATTTCCTGCTACAAACTCCAATCAAAGCCGCTCTGTTTTTTTACGCCTATTTAATATTACATTTTCCCGAAAATTTGCTTTTCGGGAAAAAATCTGATTTTCATTTTTTGGGGGGATTTTTAACATGAAAACTCAGAATTCTTATGTTTTTTTGCCCAAAAACTTCTGAAAATTGCACGGAAACCCAGCGCACATCAAAAAATCATTGGGGCTTCTTCCATTGACTTACATGCAATCTCGACAGGTCTGAGATGCCGGATTTTCTGATTCTGACTTTTCATCCTCGGGTTTAATAAATTCCGAAATTTATTTAAATTTTATTTAATTTTGATTTTTTAAAAGTCAAATTTTATAAAAACAATCACACATTTTTCGGGATTTTTGCATTCGAAGTTTAGTAAATAACCCCCTTAGTGATAAACTACATGAACTATACCCATAGCAAAACAGATTTTTAATCCCATTTTACAAAAAAAAATCAAATGCCCTAGATTATTATGGGACACTGCAGAGAACAAATCTTTAAGATGTAATATCTTTGTGTTGCCAATGCTTCTTTGATTCATTGGATCGTGTTGAAGAATTACTTTAAGCTTCATTTTAAATGGAATTTCTTCCCCGATTTGTAAGGTCTGTGACTGATTCTGCATGCCGCTGTTTTTAAGATCTTCAGCAGGACTATATGTATAATCGTGATTGTACTGTATTCAGTCCTTATACAATATGGTTAGACATTAAGGTTAAACAGCAAAAGAAATCTATGTTCAAGGGATATTAGGGTAAGATACAGAAACGTGCCAGCAATGATGATATCTCAATTTGTGTTGTGACAGATCTCTAGAATTCTAATACAATGCTCCTCCTTTAATCACATCACTTATTTATTGAGCAGACCTGAATAAGTGAATCTTATGTGACAAAGAGAGAATAGATAATGGACATTCTTGCTCTGGACTCTACATGCATAAAATACTTATCTCCCCTGAGACTAAGAGGCCGATGAGACAGTAAAAGCTGAAGAATGAATGAAACTCCATTATGTCTCGTTAGGAAAGATCCCTTGGCATAGGGATATACAATTTTTTTTTTTTTAATGAGAACCAGTTGTAAAAGCAGAACCAAATGTTTAATAAATGAATTACAATGACTCATAAATTCAATTTGAACAACTCTTTCTGGTCTGTATAGTGCTGATTTGTGTTCTGGGAAGATAGTTGCATAGTTAAATTGGGTTGAAAAAAGACAAAGTCCATCAAGTTCAAACCCTCTAAATGAAAACCCAGCATCTATACACACACCCCTCCCTACTCTCACATAAATTCTATATACCCATATCTATACCATATCCATACCATATCTTTAAGTATAGAGTTTAGTATCAAAATAGCCTTTGATATTATGTCTGTCCAAAAAATCATCCAAGCCATTCTTAAAGGCATTAACTGAATCAGCATCACAACATCACCCGGCAGTGCATTCCACAACCTCACTGTCCTGACTGTGAAGAACCCCCTACGTTGCTTCAAATGAAAGTTCTTTTCTTCTAGTCTGAAGGGGGGGGCTCTGGTACGGTGATCCACTTTATGGGTAAAAAGGTCCCCTGCCATTTGTCTATAATGTCCTCTAATGTACTTGTAAAGTGTAATCATGTTTCCTCGCAAGCGCCTTTTTTCCAGAGAAAACAACCCCAACCTTGACAGTCTCCCCTCATAATTTAAGTCTTCCATCCCTCTAACCAGTTTAGTTGCACTTAGTCTCTGCACTATCTCCAGCTCATTTATATCCCTCTTAAGGACTGGAGTCCAAAACTGCACTGCATACTCCAGATGAGGCCTCACCTGGGACCTATAAAGAGGCAGAATTATGTTTTCATCCCTTGAGTTAATGCCCTTTTTTATACAAGACAGAACTTTATTTGCTTTAGTAGCCACAGAAGAAATCCCAAGATCCTTCTCATTTAAGGAAACTCCCAACACACTGCCATTTAATGTATAACTTGCATTTATATTGTTTTTCTCAAAGTGCATAACCTGCATTTATCAACATTGAACCTCATTTTCCAGTTTGCTGCCCAGTTTCCCAACTTAGATTAAGATTGCTGACCTTAAACTGGGTTTGCCAGGGTGGTGCACTTAATTGAAAATAAAACTGGAAATACCATTGGAAGGGCATACATAATAAGGCCAATTATTGGTTCTGAGAATAAAAACAACAACTAATATTGGTTTTCTTTCTAAATAACACAGTTTGGGGTTTGGTTCACGTGGATTTAGTCTGAGTTTTTTTCAGAAGATATTGAGATAAATTCAGACTTTGATAAATAACCCCCCTAAAGTTAACTTAAAGGTGAACCATCCCTTTAACAGTAAATGAAAAGAAAGTAAATGTATGGTTTCCATCTGAAGCTCTTTTTTTGTGCTCAACAGCTACAGTATATCTCACCAATGCCAAGATTCTATGGGCGATGACTGTTCTTTAGATGGGTACATAAATGGCAAACTCACTAGAATGAACATTCATTATATACTTTTGTGTATTAGTCCTGCTGTATGTCCCTTATTGTACAGAACACACACACACACACACACATATATATATATATATATTTATATATATATATATATATATATATATATATATATATATATATAGTTGTCATTACAAAGTCAAATGCTGTAATTTGGTGCAATAATATTCCGCCATGTAATCTCTGCCAGATAAATGACATGGTGATAAAACCCAGGGAGTAGGAGGGTTGTGTACTTATGTGTAGGGAGTGAAGTATAGGCCTGAGACGCTGATATGCCAAGGACTGAGTCACAATTCGGTTATGTAGTGGAATGAATAGCTGTAGATAAGTTGTGGAACTCACTTTGGGAATTGGCTTGATGTCAGAAAGATGAAATATCTAAATCTACATAATAATACTAGTGATGGGACGAATAAATTCTCCTGGAGTAAATTTACTGGCGAATAAATTTGTGCGTCCGAAAAGTCGCTTGCATCAAAATTGCTGTGCGTCAACACTATTCGCCATTGACTTTAATGCTAGCGTCAAAATAGACACGGGTGTCAATTTTCATGTTTCACTAATTTTTCGGAGAGAAATTCACCCATCACTAAATAATACAGTTAGTGATAAATATCCCATGTCAGACTGGGGGGAATCTGGGCCTACCGGGGTTGCCTTATCATGGGCTTGCACGCACTCGCCAACTTCAGGGCCCCCCATCCGCAACCCGCCTCTACCCCTGCCTTGACCAGCGCAAACCTGAGATTTTCTTCTGTCAGTCGGGGTGTGGAGAAATTTCTAGGCAGGTGGGAGTGGATCGGGCGGCCCATTTTTTCCTGGTGTCCCGATGGCCCTGTCCAACCTTGTAAATATAATAAAAAGAAAAGCTAAGCTAAAAACAAATCCTACATGGTAGTCAAGGCATGGATTCACAATGAAATTCCGCATTTTGCCATCTGTGATTTTTTTTCTCCAAACTGTGGCAAAAATTTGTAAACAAATTTGCTGTTACACAAAAGCATAGCCCTTATAGCAGAGGTAAAGGCAGCATTGGCATGCACAAAACTGCCATGTCCTTACCCTATGCCCAATGGCAGGTGTCCCCAATCTTTTTTACCCATGAGCCACATTTAAAAACAGTTGGGGAGAAAAGCAAGTATGAAAAATGTTCCTGGGTGGTGCAAAATAAGTGCTGTAGGCCATTTGATAGCCCTCATGTGGACTGGCAGCCGACAGAAAGCTCTATTTTACCAGTACACCTGGTTTTATACAACCAAAACTTGCCTCCAAGCCTGGAATTAAAAAAAATAAGCATCTGCTTTGAGGCCACTGGGAGCAACATCCAATGGGGTTGGTGAGTAAAATGTTCCTCATGAGTAGCGATGGGCAAATTTATGCGCCAGGCATGGATTCATGGTGAATTTTCGCTGCCCACAAATGTTTCTGAGAAACTGTGGCAAAAATTCGCAGCGACAAAACAAATGGCATGCATGAAAAATGGAGCGCATATAAAAAGTCAAAATTATTCAGTCGCCCATTGACTTTAATGCATTCGGACAAAATAGTCACGCGTGTAAAAATTATCGCACAGTAAAATTACTTTGACGCCCATTGACTTCAATGCGGTTCGCTAATTTTTCAGACGGATTCACGCATCACTATTCACGAGTCACTGGTTGGGGATCACTGTTTGCACCTATTTGTACACGGCACAGCTGCAGCCTGCACTTCCTAACTTGCGCATCTGAATGCCAAACGCAGGCAGTGTTGTATTCATGGGCGGGAGGATACAGGTCTTTGTGCTCCGATTTGAAGGTTAAATATCTGTGGCAATTTTTTAGAGTGCAGGACAGGGTGCAAAGTGCAGGAAACATATTGTGCCTGTTTTATTGCACTGTGCACCCTGTCCTACATTTAACAAATAACACCCTTTCATTTTCTAAAACATCCTGAGACGACTGGGATATCCACAATGTATCTTTCCTTTAGATAAAATGTGTTTCTTAAAGGGATCCTGTCATCGGAAAACATGTTTTTTTCAAAACGCATCAGTTAATAGAGCTACTCCAGCAGAATTCTGCACTGAAATCCATTTCTCAAAAGAGAAAACAGATTTTTTTTTAAATTCAATTTTGAAATCTGACATGGCTAGACATTTTGTCAATTTCCCAGCTGCCCCAGTCATGTGACTTGTGCCTGCACTTTAGGAGAGAAATGCTTTCTGGCAGGCTGCTGTTTTTCCTTCTCAATGTAACTGAATGTGTCTCAGTGAGACATGGGTTTTTACTATTGAGTGGTGTCCTTAGATCTGCCAGGCAGCTGTTATCTTGTGTTAGGGAGCTGCTATCTGGTTACCTTCCCATTGTTCTTTTGTTCGGCTGCTGAGGGGGAAAAGGGGAGGGGGGTGATATCACTCCAACTTGCTGTACAGCAGTAAAGAGTGATTGAACTTTATCAGAGCACAAGCCACATGACTTGGGGCAGCTGGGAAATTGACAAAATGTCTAGCCCCATGTCAGATTTCAAAATTGAATATAAAAAAATCTGTTTGCTCTTTTGAGAAATGGATTTCAGGGTAGAATTCTGCTGGAGCAGCACTATTAACTGATTCATTTAAAAAAAAAAAAAAAATTCCCATGACAGTATCCCTTTAATGGGAATGGATTAATAAGCTCAATGTGAACTATTTTTCCTTTGCGTGAAAGTTTGCTGATGTTTGTATTTGGTGACCCATCCACCAGTAGTAAAAAGACATCTGTTAATACCCTAAACACCAAACCATGAGGCAGTTTCACTAAAGGGCGAATTGTCGCCAGCGACCGCTTCGCGTACATCGCACCACTTCACCAGGCGCAAATTCACTACCACTATGCCTATTCACTAATATGCGAAGTTGCACTCTGGGCGCCGAATGATGGCGACTTTTCGCTTTTCGTTTGTGCCTAGCGGAAATTTGCTAGTGATCATGCGCTTAGGTGAATTTGCATAGGGCGGGTAATTTAAAGTTATATGGACGTCTTTATTTTAAATGTTGGTGCAAATGCTTGAAGTTACCACTTTTTATTACAAATGTCCAGCGAACCTTTATAAAGACAAGAGAGTTAATATAAAGCCCTACACATGAGCCCACTGTAAAATTAATGTTCCATATGTTATAAAATGTGTGGAGAAAAGCACTTACCCAAAAAAAGTTTGTTAGATCTTTTGCAGGCAATCTCACTTAAAAAAAGGAAAAGTCACCAGCGTTTTTTGACCTTTAATGCATAATCCACAAGTTACTGAATTTGGAGAGTAACGACCATTCGCCAGAGCATAAAGTCGCCTGGCAATAGAGTGCAAATGAACGGTAGCGACAATCTGTTTCGCTAGCGAATTGACGCCTGCGTCTGTTAGTGAATTGCCGATGTCCCTGCGGATGTTATTTCTGGCGAAAAGTCGCTAACGTTATCCACTAAGCCCTTTAGTAAATCTGCCCCCATGCCTCTAGTACAATTACTAAGAGCCGATATGACACGAGCCTTAGAATGAGCCAAAGTAGAATCTCTGCCTTTAGAAAAACAAGGGAAACTCCAGCAAGAGTAACATCATTACACGTTCTTCTCTGAGTATTTTCAGATGTTATAATACCCTTGGATTGCCCTTTTATGTCAGACAGATGCACCGAGTGCCTGTTCTGCACAATACATGCTTACTGTCAGGCGTCTAAGAAGAATGAATAGACTTTATTGAGACCTTATGTATTAGCTGTGGGACTACATGGATTCATCAAGCAGTTGAGTGATACAAAAGATACAATCAATTCTCCTCCTCCGCTGGAGACAGATTTTATCTTCTGTAGGAAGAAACTGTTGGACAACTGGAACAAGCCCATGGAACGTGTCTCTCAGCGTTTCCCTCATAGTATTTAACAGATGAACTTCTCAAATGGGTTTGGAGGCATTATTACTTAATCCACTTACTGAAGATCTAGTGACTCTCGGAGCAGGTGGTAGAGACATTCAGTGAACGATTCTCATCCCTAATGAGTTTCAAAGTAGACACAAATGCCAAAGCTCTGTATGAACCAGATTACTAGGCATTATGAGGAAGTTATGTATAAGCTTAACTGTATGAGACCGGATCATGTAGCTGGCGTTATATTCAAGATAAAAAAAAAACCTCAGCTGCTCAGGATCTTGGGAAGCCAAGCTGTCAATCAGCATAGTGTTCAGTACAAGGGATTGCTTATGCTAGCAGAATTGTATGCCATTTGTTTGTACAGGCTACGAGCCACGGAAAATAACCCAGCAAAACAAGAGCTATTGTTGCCCCACTCAAACTTATAAAGATATGACACCTGTTATCTGGAAAAGCTCAGAGCTCAGAACTACGGGGAAAAAAAATCCAAATTTTCAAAAATGATTTCCCTTTTCTCAATAATAATAAAACAGTACTTGATCCAAACTTGATCCTTATTGTAAGAAAAACCAGCCTATTGGGTTTATTTAATGTTTACATGATTTTCTAGTAGACAAAGTATGAAGATCCAAATTATGAAAAGATCCCTTATCCGGAAAGTCCCATGGCCCGAGCATTCTGGCTAACAGGTGCCATACCTGTACATTTTTTTTTTTGCTTTAAACATGCAACATGTAGACATCGGTACACCTGACTGTTTGTTATTGCTGTTTTTAAAGTTTTTTATTATTTATTTAACATTTTATTCTGGACCTCATTGTTTTGGATTTAAGAGAATAGTGTAAAACAAGGAGCACAGTTTGCACCAAACATAAAACACCCTGGTTACCAATCAGATGTTTGCATTCAAACAGTTAGAGCCCTTACCCATGAGCGTTTTTACCTGCGCTCCCCTGCGTTCCGTTTTTCGGCGTTCAGCCGCAGGGGAGCGCAGGAATAGACGCATTTCATTTTTTCAAATGGGGCTATACTCACACAGGCGCATGTAGGCGCCGAACGCAGGAAAAATGCAGCATGTTGTGTCTCAACCTGCGTTCGGCGCTTACATGCACCTGTGTGAGTACAGCCCCATTTGAAAAAATGAAATGCGTCTATTCCTGCGCTCCCCTGCAGCTGAACGCCGAAAAACGGAACGCAGGGGAGCGCAGGTAAAAACGCTCATGAGTAAGAGCCCTAAAGGAGTAAATGCTACTGCTGATTGGTTGCTATAAATGATTACAGCTGGGACAAATGTACCCCTTACAATTGGTCGCTGACTTATTTACCTTTGTTATTAAACAACGCCGAACTGTTGTCTGGTTAGCAACCAGTTCGTTGTTTGAATTACCGACTAGTAATGGGTCTCTGCGTTTTTCATTGTGTTAAATGCTTTGGTTGTTTTTTCCCCCAGTTTCTTCACTGTGCAAAAAAAAACAGCTTTTTTTTTCCTGCAAAAAAAAAAAATATGTGTGCAAAAGTTTTCTGGGTACAAACACATGCATATTTTTTATGGTGAGGCAGAATGCACAGCAAAACTCTAATGCAGGTATGGAACCTGTTAACCCTAAAGCTGGGGACCTGGGGTTTTCCGGATAACGGATCTTTGCGTAATTTGGATCTCCATAGGTTAAGTCTTCTAGAAAATCATATAAACATTAAATAAACCCAATAGGCTGGTTTTGTTTTCAATAAGGATAAATTATATCTTAGTTGGGATCAAGTACAACCTACTGTTTTATTATCACAGAGAAAAAGGGAAATAATTAAGAAAATGTGAATGATTTGACTATAATGGATCCTATGGGAGACAGCCTTCTATAATTCTAAGCTTTCTGGATAATAGATTTCAAGATAACGGATCCCACACCTTTTCCCATGTTTTGTCCTGCTCTATAAAAATACATTTTTTTTTTTTTCAACAAGACAAATTGCATGGTGTTGACCACGGCAACCAGATATTTCATATTGGAGAGAATAAGAAAAGTAAAAAACAAACAGCCAAATGTTTTAATTAGACAATGGTATGAAAGGTACAAAAGCAAATGGCGTGAATATGTATGACTGCGTCTGAGAGCAATCCTAGAGCTGGCCACAGGCTGGAGTTAATAATTGTTGGGCATTTAGGGATTTCGGAGCGGGTGCGAGATGTATCAAGCACGTCACTCAGCATTACGCTGTTTGGCAGTTTGCAAATTATTCTCTTTAATGAATGTGCTGCGGATTAGTTCAGTCTCCGCACAGAGGATTCATCGTCAACATGCAGAGCCCTTTTTCTTCCGGAGCAATATAAAAACACGTCCCATTCTGCAGACAGGACCCAAGCTGCAAAGGAATTTGAAAAAAAAAATTGCCACTAAAAATAAAATATTGTTTTTCAGACAATTTATCATTTCATAACTATGGTTTGTGTTCTGTGCACTGTATATAGAAAGTATAAACCTCTGTATGACCCATAAACCTCCTTTATAACCCTCTGAGAGAAGCCACAGTAACAATATATTTTTTAAAAGGCATTTCAGATACATAATTAAAGACTTTTATAACCAGAATAGTTTTCTGCTTGGCAAAAAAAAACAAAAAACAAACAAACCATCAAACCTTGCAGATTTGCTTCTTCCTGTAGATTAGAGGTTTAGTAGTAGAGAATAAATTGTATTCTTTGTTACTGTTATTATTCTAACCTTGGTCTGTGTACTTAAAGGGCAAGTAGAATGTTGCCTTGCTTTAAAGGGAAATATGCCATAATTATAGACTGATTTCTCATTTTATATCATGTGAAATATGAGCATGTCAATTATTTCATCTGGAGAACATTCCTTCCCAGAACCTTTGTATTTATATGTGAGCCGAGGCTGTTAGTTGACTGTCCATTGACCTGTAAAGTTGGCATCAAGGGGTCACCAAATAATTGTTCCAGTTTGGCAATCTAAGTGCTGGGCTGTATCAGGACGTCTGTCATTTTGCCCAATAAGCTGCTGAGTCAGAATGAAGATTTTTTTCATTCACAATGATTACTGAGTTGTCAGTTGTTAGTCTTTTAAATTCAGTTTATATCCAGGCAGTCTAATTGGCTCGAGATGACATTGACCGTAAAGCGTCTCCGTACAAAGCAGCTGCAATTGTGCAAAAATAGACAAAAATATGGACCATATTGGTACCATTCATTGTAGGGACCTGTTATCCAGAATGTTAGGGACCTGGAGTACGGGGTCTTTCCGTAATTTGGATCTCCATACCTTAAATCTACTACAAAAATTATGCACATGCAAGTAGGGAATCCCAGCAGTAAGTCCAGAGCTCCCACAGTCAGCTGCATCAAAAGGGGCAACAGACTTGCAGAAAAAAAATCATGCACAAATGTAATTTAAACACCCTGTGCTGGAAATCAAGCAATCCCTACAACTTGGGTGCAACTGTAATTGTGTTCATTTTGGTGCATCAACCACAATTGCAGGTGGGCGAAAATCTAAGAATGGGCAAAATTCCACTTGTGTTCATAAATGACCCTTCCAGGGTTGGTGTGGGCCACTGATGGCCACTATTCCCTGTGGGGCCCCTGCGCTGGATCTGGAGGGCAAGTGGAGTGCTCCCTTTCTGCGTGGATGCCAGTGCAGCCGGAGGTACTCTATAAGGCAGGGTCCCCAACCTTTTTTGGACCGGGAGCAGGGTTGGGGGTGGGGTCGGTAGGGGTGAGGTCGATGAGGGTCGGCAGCAAGTTTCGATGTGCAGGCGTCTTTTGTGCGCTGGGCTCGGCAGCCCAGTGCAGGAGTGTCCAAGGCCCGCTTCTGTGCCGCGGCCCGGCGGTTGGGGACCCCTGCTGTAAGGTGAAGGAAGGTACAGGGGTGGGTTCATAGTGGAAGTGGGTGCCTTGGCAGGTTTACGACAGAGGGTCGGGGCCTCAGAATCAGGTGGGCGACAGGGATGATTAAAAAATAGTTTAACAAAAAGAAACATCGCAAAAAGTAACTTTTAGTGATGGGCAAATATATTTGGCAGGCATGGATTTGCGGTGAATTTCAGGGATTCCACCATCGGCAACTATTTTCGTGAAAATTTGCAGTGGGAAAATTCACTGCAACAAAAAAATTGATGCTCCTTAAAATTGTCAAAATTAGGAGGCCCGTTGACCTTAATTTGGACAAAAGAGTCGCGCATATAAAAACTGTCACTCTTTTTCCAGAGTTTTGCAAATTTCTCTGTGAAACGGGACAGATTTACCCATCGCTAGTAGCCTTACACATTTCGTCCCTTGTGGGCGCTTAATCCAGGTACGAAACACTAATTTTTGAGATGTTTATTTTTGTTGAAATAACTACTTTTTATCTGTATCAAGTATTGAAGTGAAGTCCGGTTTGTACCAGCTACTAAACACGAATATGCAGATTGCCTCCCCAAACTGAAGGTCTGGGGCTTGAGCGCCTGAACCCCCTGCCAATATTGGTAAGTTAACCTTGCTATCTACTAGAATCAATTCTAGATACCCCCCTTTTTCTATTGTATATATGAAAGGTTAGAAACCTCAGTCTGACAGTGGGCTCTTCTAGTATGTGTGACTGAAATAGGAACTCCACTGGATCAGAGAATGCTGTGAATGGTCATAATCTCTGAATATGATGGTGCTATATAAATAAAGAATAATAATAATTTATATATGAGTGGAACCTGCATTATGGCCTGGATATTGGTATGAAGCATTGCATATGTATAAAAACAACTCAGTTATCTCTCAGTGCTTTAGATAACCCTTATTAGTATTTTAAAAAATTACGCAAAACTCCATTTTTTTTTAATTTACTCGTGTGTCTATGTTTTTCTTAAAGCATTAGGAGTTTGTGCTGTATATCTCTATGTCATAATGAAGAGCCTTGTCTAAATGATGTTCTATAAAGGCTTACGATTTATTTGCATCTTATAGCCCATGGGATTAAGGATATTCCACCTAATCAAATCGGATCTCTGTTTGAGTTGACCTTTAATTTTTCTTTACATAAGAAATAAAAAAAAAATAGCCCAGCTTATTAAGTAAACGATTAAGTGGAATTCTTTGTCATTATCACTTTGGCTTCACTGAGAAGCTTTTCTCTTATTTTTATGGCTTTTCAAGCAGATATAATTAGCACAAACATTTTTAATGCAGTAATGTGGAACGAAAATGTTAATAAATGGTAACAATTTCATGAGCATTTTGTCCTGGTTTGCCTTCTTTAAACACAGAAAGTCAATCTGTGCAGCCGCAGTTGAGGGCTCCAGGAGTTTTAATCTAGACATCTGAGGAGTCACACGTTTTCTATATCTTCCCCCTGTCTTTTCCCAAAATAACCTCTTCTGCAGGTATATCTCATACATTAGGGAACGCATATATCAAAGGGGGATATAGTATATTTACGGGTACGAGTAGAGTCAGATATGGACTAGATAATTCACTGCTCTCCTACAAGACAGGAGAAATTATCTGTTATCCCATGGGGGGGGTAAATATGAAAGCAATGACCAGCATTGAGATCTACAATACTCCTCGTCCTTCCTTGCACCCCCACACAACAACTGGACACCAAAACACAACTAGGACAGCAGGAGAACATACCCTGTATCCAACAACACAACCAACACTGAGCCCATGCCTGAAGCCTGTGTCATATCTCCTATCCAAGTTCCCCTCCAAGGTTATCTACTTCCTTGTTTTACAACCTGTAGGGAGAGAGGAACAAATTGTGCCCCTGGTCTTCCTGCCTGTTCTGAAGGTCTGGTAAGCCAGACTCTAGGCCCCACATCCAAGCCCCTAACCTGGAACCACCCCAGCCAATTGCAAAGTGGTGGAATGGGGCCTGTTCCCCGAACACTGTTGCCCCAGTCTTCTTTTTGCTGCTGTCTGGATCAGTGGGGTCCAACTTAATGTTTTGCTCTAACTAATTCATAAGAACACTATCTGGTGAGAAAGGCTGTTTCTCATTCAGCCCATGGAGCACCTAGAGCTTTCTAATGAGATAGGGAGGTGGTCCTGTTTGCCTACACAGCAGGGCATGGGCATGAAGCAGAACACTCCCCTGGAAATTATTTTACAAGCTTGGTTCCTTCCTAATTTTATAATTTTGTGCCCTGAATTTACTCCCTGGCCCCCTTGGTTAATCAAAGTTCATTATTGTAGAACATATTACCCTATCAGCTTGCAGTTGTGACTTTTACAAGGCATGAGCCCTTAGATGTTTTCTGACATCTTAAATTCAAGCTCTTGTCTATGATTCAACATGGGGTCATAAGCTCACTAAGCTCATGACAGGTTTACATCAATGCATTCATCCTTTATTTTATCAATGCATTCATCCAATTCATCCTTTAATTACAGGAATATCTTGGGCAATCAATACCATAATCTCATAATAACTGGCCTTCAACGTCTGCCTCTCCCCATTTTGTTGCTTTGGAGCCATGTAAGACACACTGAAATCTCTCAAACCAGTTCAAAGTTACGGGTATCCATCAGTGCCATAACTAGATGTTACTGGGATCAGCAGCAAATTCAGTGTAGGGCCCCAAAATATTTGCAAGTTCACCTGTTAAATATATTGGAATTGCTCATTAGTTAGGGCCTCACTTTACCCTTGTGGGGCCCCCTGGTCTGCTTCCTCTGTAGTTACGACCCTGGTATCCAACATTCATGCTTTATTTTATACTTGTGCTTTTGTAGAGCAATAATATAGCTTTCTGTTATAGGAAACCTTGCCATTTTGAAGGTGATGTACGATGCACCAAAAATTTGATTTTTTTTTTTTTTTTTTTGTGTATAATTAAAAACATTTTCGTTTTTGGCAGGAGTTTGTGTGATAGAACGCATTTACTTTACTGCCATGGCACACTAACTCAGAGAGTAATAAAACAGGAAGTAAACACCGTTATCAATTTATTAGGTAAAATAAATAAATAACATGAGCTGACAAGACTTAATTACATTTTTTTTTGCCAATTTCCAAGCTCAGTTTGTAAGAAAATAACAGCTACAAGTACAGCTAGTGGGAAGCAGGCCTTACTTGGACAAGTTCACGTGTCCTTGCTTTCAGGTTGGACACTTCTTTACTGCCCCTCTGTCCCCCCAAATTGCCACTTAATTGATCCTGATCTGAGCCCACACTACCCTCT
This sequence comes from Xenopus petersii, assembly GCA_038501925.1. Lineage (NCBI taxonomy): Eukaryota > Metazoa > Chordata > Amphibia > Anura > Pipidae > Xenopus > Xenopus petersii. Next base: position 122,632,826 of record CM076684.1, on the reverse strand, counting down.
TAATATTATCTCACACACCCCTTTTTATGTGATTGCCCCACCATCTCAGTCCCATCCTCTCCCCTTTTAAAGTGGATAGAATTTTTCAGCAACAAAGATGGCAACCCTAAATGCTATAGGACCCTGCACTTAACACATGCCTCAGATATGTTCTACTTTTAGGGCTGCTCTTGCCTGTCATTACAAATGCAACTGACAACCTAATGAATAAAACACAGTTTTCAGCACTCGTGCATTAATGCATCAGGAGTGACAATTTACATTTCCACCAGCAAAATGCATATGCATAAATCCATATGTATGTGTATTGACCTGTGATTATGCTGGATTTCAGTGGAAGAGGGGAATGGCGCCTTATGGGTAAAATAGTGGATATACAAATATAGTAGAGAATAGGATTGTAGCTGAACTGGGTCAGGGAGGGATAAAGCAGGATCTGGGCTGGAAAGAAGAGTGGATTTGGACTGAGCAACTCAGAATTTACCTTCATAATATGCTTAATATTATTATATTTCCATTTGGTATGAACTTGTATTTTTACCATGCATTTAGGGTGTGCTGCTTTCAGGCTCATCTTAACACACACAGGACCTAATTGATTATTTATTTGCAGGAATAGAATAAATTGGGCACATATAGTTACAGGTATGGGACCTGTTATCCAGAATGCTCGAGACCTTGGGTTCTCTGGATAATCAATCTTTCCATAATTTGGATCTTCATAACATAATACTGAGAATCATGTAAACATTAAATAAACCCAATAGGCTGGTTTTGCTTCCAATAAGGATTAATTATATCTTATTTGGGATCAAGTATAAGCTACTGTTTTATTTTTACAGAGAAAAAGGAAATCATTTTTGAAAATTTGGATGATTTGATAAAAACTGAATCTTTGGGACATGGCCTTTCTGTAATTCAGAGCTTTCTGGATAAAAGGTTTCCAGGTAACTGATCCCATACCTGTATTACATCTAGCAAGCACCCACTTCTTTTATATAATAAATCAGACATAGGATGGTGCACTCAAACACTATATGACTTGCAAGGCACTGCAAGCAAAATAAGTAATACAGGAATGGGATCCATTATGCGGAAACCCGTTATCCAGAAAGTTCAGAATTACGGAAAGGCCATCTCTCATAGACTCCATTATAATAAATTAATCCAAATTTTTTAAAATGATTTCCTTTTTCTCTGTAATAATAAAACAGAAGCCTGTACTTGATCCCAACTAAGATATAATTAATCCTTATTGGAAGAAAAAACAGCCTATTGGGTTTATTTAATGTTTAAATGATTTTCTAGTAGACTTAAGGTATGAAGATCTAAATTACACAAAGATCCCTTGTCCGGAACACCCCAGGTCCCGAGCATTCTTGATAACAGGTCCAATACCTGTACAGAATAAGTAAGTATAAAATTTAAAGGGCAGGTTTATCAATACTTGTTAGTAAGAAAAAAAAGCAGACAAAAAGTCGCATGCCTGCGAGAATCTCATTGTCCCAATCATTTTCCATGAAGCTAAAAATCTCAAATGTTTTAATAAAATGGGTAAATAAATAAAGTTGTTGTTTTTTTCCTTTAATAAATACCGACTATTCGTGGTTTTCGGAAAATACTAATATAATATACTAATAATAGAGCGATTCGGGGGTCAAATCCCAAAAATTTGTATGATTCAAGTTTTTGCTTGATTTTTTCAAGTTTTTTCCCCACCCAGCTTTTTCTTGTTGTTTTATTGATAAATAAGATAAAATCATGGATGAGAGCTTGGTCGAGCTTGGTTTAAGAAAAAGATGAGATAAATTTTCGTTTTAGTAAATAACCCCTTAAATGTCCACTCCTGCCAATTCTAATATACTCTGGATATGATATATAGAATGTGTATGATTCAAGTTTTTGCTTGGTTTTATCAAGTTTTTTCCCCACCCAGCTTTTTCTAGTTTTTTTTATTGATAAATAAGATAAAATCATTGATGAGAGCTTGGTCGAGCTTGGTTTAAGAAAAAGATGAGATACATTCTCATTTTATTAAATAACCCCTTAAATGTCCGCTCCTGCCAATTCTAATATACTCTGGATATGATATATAGAATGTGAGCAGATTAATAGTCATACTCTGATTAGAATTGGAAATATCTGCCTTGGGTGGACCAGAGCAACCTGATCAAATAGCCCTGCGTGCCGTTTTGATCCACAGACCTTAATTATGGGCTCATATGGGACCAATTTGATTGAAGAAGTAGGTCAGGAAGGCAAAATCAGAATGATGATGACGGGAGACGGTTAAAGTCTGTTTATACTTTATTATCGATGTATACTTGCACAAAGCATCATTCCAGAAACGTACAATGTCTAATCTTGCTGACTGAATAAAAGTTGGACAAGAATCCAATTAAACCTTGAGGATATTTAGTTTTTTTTTATTTTTACTTTATAGAGTTGTACAACTCTAAACAAGCCACAATCCCCCCTCTCTCTCTCTCTTGCTTAATTTTAAGTCTTTCAAGTAAGAGTTGATATATTACGTTACTTCAGGCGTTTTACATCAAATACATATCCCAGATCCTGCCTTTCTTCAATTTGCCACAAAAAAAAAAAAGTTGAAGACATGAACAGCAATTGCTAGTTGTTTTTTTTTCTTACAGTAAAATTGTCTAGAAGATTAAAGTCTTTGGGTGTATTGTTAAAGAAATGAAACATTGTGAAGGAATATGGTAAGGACGTTGGAGGCATACTGTGCTTTGTAAAAAGGAATTCTTGTCCTACTGCCGGATAATTTGATATCAGTGGCACAAAGTTACATTTAAGTAACAATTATGAAATGACGAGAGGCGTTTGATGCAGCCAAGCTGGGGCTGATTTCTTCCAAACCTACTGTATTCTCTCTTGCAATTCCAATAACAGTTCATTGCACTGAAGACAAAGGTTTTATTTAGTGTGCGTGCCCTTAGAACAAGGTCAGGATCATGACAATCATTGTGAATTGTTTTTGAGACCTCAACAAGACGAGCGTTCAAGATGATGACAATATCAACAATACCATTCAATATCAACGTCTACAAGGAAATCCTAAAGTTACAATGCCCATGCCAGTAGGTATTGACAATCAATGCAACGTTCTTTTACTGAATTGCCAGACCTTTGATCCATGCATGGGCAAAACAATAACCTTTTATGATCAATATCTATTCTGACTTATAGAATAGTGATGGAAATGGGTAGAATGTCTGGTAGGCTGTGGTCCTCATCTAGTTGTACATCTAGTGCAATAAACAAGAGTTTGGTGTAACGCTGCCTAATGTTTTGTGAACAAATCAGCCAAAGATCATCTAATTTGGTCAACAGATCTCATGACTTCATTTATATTCATTAACATTTGTGTATTGTTACAGCTGTACCAATTTGGTGGGGCAGAATGTCATATGGGTTAGATAATAAAGTTGATGACACACACATGATAGCCACAACTCTGTACGTCATGCCATCATTGCAAGCAGCACTATTTATCGTCCCTTAGGGCAGAGACACACGCTCAAATTCAGGGAGATTAGTCGCCCAGCGACAAATCTCCTCTGGTTCGGGGGCGACTAATCTCCCCGAACTGCCTCCCACCGGCTAGAATGTAAATTGCCGGCGGGATGGCAATCGGTGCGCTTTGTTTTCCGAAGTTGTGGGCAACTAAATCTCTCCGAATCTGTGCGTGTGTCTCTGCCCTTACACCAGTTTACATATTAGTAGTGATGAGTGAATGTAATCGCCAGCCATGGATTCGCTGCGAAAATTTGCAGTGGAAAAATTAGTTGCGAAAAAACGCCCATCAGAAAAACCTCCCATTGACTTTAATGCATTAGGACAAAAAAGTCACTTTAAAAAATACGCCCATTGACTTTAATGCATTAGGGCAAAAAAGTTGCCATAACAAAAAATGCCCATTGACTAAAATTAGGACAAAAAAAGTCGCCATAAGAAAATACTCCCATTGACTTATGCATTTGGAGCGGAAAAGTTTGCTGCACATAAAATCACCCATTGACTTTAATTTTTCAGTGAAATGGGACAGATTTGCTCATCACTACATAGTAGGTCATAGTTTATTGAAAATGTGCATTTATTCAATACCAGAGTGGAGGTGCCCCTTTGATGCTAGGGCCAAAGGACAAATATCTTCTCTGCCCTACACTAAAGCAGCAGTATATTTTGCAGCAGCTAAAGGTTAATCTGTGGGTTGAGAGAACTCTGTATGAATGGCATCTACATCAGACAAACAAAGCGGCAAAACTGGGGTACAAGCCATTCTCAGCTAACAATCTAGAATAAAATAATTCATTTTCTGCCGCAACCTCAGCAGGATCCCACGAATAAATACGCACTTAGTCATCTTGTTTATTAAAGGTCCAAACTGAGTCACACTGGGTCACAAATGTAGTGCTTGCAATAATGATATCCACTTTGCACATAGCTTCATTATCTAATAACTAGCAGCTCGAAACTCTGAAAATAGCAACAGTGCACTGTTATGACCTATTAAACTGGATCTATCTTTTCTTAGCAACCCTACTGATTAATATATCAAGCGGTGCTATTGTGCCTGAGTTAAAGAGCTTAGAACTGTTGATCAATCTCTGGAATAGCTGAGAAACACCACATATGTCACTGAATGCATTGATCAACTCTGCTCATCCTATTAGTGGGAGCATAAGAATCTACAATTAATCTGGTTTTCTTACCATTAAGGGTCAGGCTGGCAGGCAGAGATGTCAGTGAAAAGCAAATATGCAACTACTGTTATGATTTAATCTGCATATAATAATCAAGAGAAGGTCCAGTAGAAATAGGTTGAATTCACCAAAAAAGATGTGGAAGTCTAAAGGCGGCCATACACGGCCAATTAAAGCTACCGATATCTGTCCCTTAAGGTGGCCATACACGGGCCGATAAAAGCTGCCGACAGACTGTGTCGGCAGCTTATTGGCCCGTGTATGGGGGCCCCCGACGGCTTCCCCGATCGAGATCTGGCCAACAGCCGGCCAGATCTCGATCCGATGGGTTTAAAAATCCCGTCGGATCTGTTCGTTGATGCGGTCCCGCGATCCGACCACCCGTTTACGAATGCTAGGATCCGATCGTTGGGCCCTAGGGCCCACGATCGGATTTGCCCGATATTGCCCACTTCAAGGTGGGCATATCGGAGGGAGATCCGCTCGTTTGGCGACATCGCCAAACGAGCGGATCTATCCATGTATGGCCACCTTTAGACCAATTCGGCAGCTTATCTGCCCATGTGTAGGGGCTCCCGACGGGTCCTTCTGATTGATATCAGGCATAAATTCGGCCAGATATCGATCAGGCAAGTTTGATTGTCTCTGCGATCCAGGACTGCATCGGCTAGTTGATGCGGTCCTGCCAATATGCCGTTAGTGGGCATATCGAGTTAAGATCTGACCTCCCCAAACAAGCGGATCTAATAGTGTATGGCCACCTTAAGTGTTCATGTCCCAGATCTTCTAGTAGAAATTCACCAGAAGTCTAAAGAAAAGGTAGGCACATTGGAACACTTGATAAACGAATGCAAGAAATGTATTTAGAATTACATGTCACATCAGGATAGCCTTCTGCGTTTCGTGCCGAGCATCTAACCTTTATGCAATAATTGTTTCCTGAGTGGATGTTCTGTAGCTGTTTTCCCATAGGCTACAATTTGTTGAATAGCTATATTCTTCCTGTATGTGACCAACCTATGATAGTACTCATGTTGGGCATGAAATGCATAAGGCTATTCTTATGTGACACGTAATTCTAAATAAATTCATTAATTTATCAAGTGTTCCTGCCTTTTCTTCAAACTTCTGGTATTAATTTGTGTATAGTCAAATGAGTAGTAAACACTGAATGCACCAACCAGGAACCCGTCTGAACACTAGAACCTTCTTCCTTCCAGACCATGCTGTAACCAATAAGAGCAGTAAAACTTCCAAAGAGCTAGATTGTTATATATCCAAACAAACTGATAGAATTTACCCATTTTAAAAGTTAATAGATAGCAATATAAATAGCAACGTGTTATGTGAGAATGCGCTTCGATATAAAATGAAGGTCATATATCAAACTATCAATCAGAATTGAATGTCTTAAAATATATGGAGACCTACAGAGGCATAAGCTACTGAAAGTGTATTCCAAGTGGAAATGTTTCAGACACTTGGGCCCTTTATCGTACAGCAGGTCCAGAGGTGCATAGTAGCTTAGGAATGTGGAGGACCCAGCAGAGACCTGAATGATGCACAGCTTCAATATTTACCGGAAAAAAACAATATTGGGAATGTTGGATTCATACATTTTGTGAAACGGCCCAGAAATTTCTAGTAGCAACATGGGGAGGCACATTTATTAAACGTCGAATTTCGAAATTGGAAATTGTATCAAAACTCACAAATTTGAATGTAAAAGCACCAACGCGAATGTAAATTTGAATGTGAGATTTATCACACCTCGACCATGGAAACAGTTCTGATTTGAATATTTGCCATCTAAAACCTGCCAGATTAATTTACAAGTCAATGGCAGAGGTCCGTTGACCCATTTGAAGATGTTAATAGCCTTCCTGACATTCGAGTTTCTTTTTCGGAGGATTCCAATCGAATTTTTGGGTCGTTCCTATTCGATCGTATTTTAGATGTTCAAATTTTTTCATAAATAACCTCCCATTCGAGTTGTTAATACATTCGAATCAACCACATGAATTCGAAAATTCAACCTTTTATGAATAACCCCTTAATAAATCTCACATTTTTGGAGCTTTTTTTTTTAAAAAAAAAAAAGAAAGCAACTAATTTTTAGAGATTCGTGGGGAAAAAAATCGAATTTGATTATTAGTATATCAGCCCATAATTGTACATTCAAGTACAAAGACTTGAGCCTATAGATGGCATGACCTGTGATTAAGGGATTTACTCCCGAAACGCGTAAGGTTCTACAGTAGTAACCCCAATAAATCCTACTCCAGAAGTGCCGTCTGCTTGTACTGAGTTCATCCTATAGATGGCACCATCAAACCTTAAAGGAACAAGGTGCCAACTGCATCTGTTTTTGCCCCTTTGTTTCTTTTACTAAGGAGGTTAAAGAACCTATTTGATTTTATGGCACATCTATGACTATTCATTAAAGGTACTTGCTCATAAACACGCTTGCACCATTTGCTCTGTTCTTTCATAAAGGAGCCCTTTAAGCAAACCATAACATGAAGAAAACCTACATTTACATTAAAAGCATCTTGTTTGCTTTTTTGTTATTCTCTAAAAAAAAACTGTATTTATAGATCCTTCTCTAAAGACAGTATTTATAAATGATATGTAATTTATTTCCAAAGTATTTTTGAGATAATTGCTAGTTTTTTTGAGATGGCAAAACAGCGAATACAATTCAGACACTGTTAAAGCAAAACTTCAGAAAATTACAGTGTAATTGTATATTGTGCTGGGTCTATTCAAGCAATTACATTAATAGTAAGTTTTATATAGTGTGTATTGAAGTAGAACTCATTGAAATCATTGTTAGCCATTCTGGGGTATTAGTTTCGACTTTTTCTTGCTTCTCTCTTTAATTTAATGTATTTTTGGGTAGATTTAATATACATACCTACATCTGGCGAAATACAGTGTTTCTAGTTATAAAAAGTTCAAAGCTTTTCCCCCATGTTCAGACAAAACAAGATAAAATTAGTATTCTGCGCTGGGTGCTGTCGCAGATGTTCTCAGGAGATAGTTTTGGAATCATATTTGCCTTATCAATTGCGATATTTGTCTGTTTGTATTTTGAGCATGAAAATGAGCTTCCATACAAAAGCAACAGGTGGATAAACATTTAGGGAATAAAATGATGGGACACATTGTTTGTTGTGTTGATTGTCTGATGCCTTAGCAGGCTTTCAAATTCAATGTCAATGGTTTCTAGAACCGTACTTTATGCTAAAACGAGTTTCTCTAGTGTAAGTGAATGGAAATATCTTACAAGTGAGAGTATTTATGACTTAATACATATGAGGGGCATTCATTATGACTATTCATGTGCTATTAAGTCATTATTTAAGGAAGGAATTCATGCTGACGCGACTCTAAATATCACTCTGCTCCTAATTTCCTAAAGGCATTGGGAGTAATGTAATATAACATGCCAAGTTTGCTACTGATTTAGGAGCTATCTCAGCAGGAGGTATTTACTGGTAAAATGTTTTAATATTTATAAAACATTAGCTGTGGGTTACTAGACAGTAGAAAATATACAGAAGCACCTACAAGTGGGTGGGTCCATGTTTTAAATTATGTCTATTAGTGAAGTGCGGGTTGTCCGAAACCCGCGGTGACCAATAGGTTTACTACTGATTGGACAGGTTCAGGTTGAAATTTGACCAACCATTGCGGATTAGAGTTGGGTGCAGGTCAGACTGGGGAAGTACACTCCTCCTCTGCTGCTGAAGATTCCATCTTTTAACCAGAGCAATGCACAGAAGTAGAATACAGAGCCAGAATGCATAGGGATGGGTTGGGGGTGAATCCTACACTTTGTGGATTAGGGTCAGGTGCAGGTTAAGGCTTTGAGGACTAGGGTTGGGTTTGATTGAGTTTTTCCTGAACCGCATGTCACTAATGTCTATGCTTCTGTCTGTTCTATGATTGAGTGAGAGTGCTCTATCATTGTTTATATGTGAATGTAAGAGTGTTTCCCAAACTGGGGGTGGCTCGCTGGGGGGGCTTAAAGCAGTGACATGAGTACTGAAGCTTAGTTAAAGTGTGATTTAGGATGAATGCCCAATAATTCTCCTAAGTACACCTGGAAGCCCAACCTGATGGTCAATTAGGGTTAGATTTGGGCAGATCCAGGCGAAATCTTAACAATGTCCAAAGCAGGCCCCTTGCACCTCCCTCTCCTTCCCTCACTGCAACTCTTCCCTCAGTCTCTCGCTCAACTCACTACCACCCTATTCTGCAACTCTTCCTCCTAAACTCTCCATGTGCCTACCCCATCATATCCCATTATAAAACCAATTTAAAACTGAGCAGAGGTACATGCCTAGGTAGTGCCCTCCCACCGTTGTACCCTAGGTATCTGTGTCTACTGCCTACCCCTAATTCCAGCCCTAGATTTTGGATGAAATCTTATTTGCTGAATGGCTGATACCCTAGAACTGATCCCCCACTATTTCTATACATATATCTGCAGTATAACTTTGTCATGAGCTAAGGGGGGCCTAACCAAAGGTTGAATCATTAAGGGGACTAGAAATTAAAAAGTGAATCTACCACTGGCTTAGATAAATGCTGCACATTGTTAGACTGGCCCACAAGGATACTGGGATAATTACTGGTGGGCCCAGGCCTCATTGGGCACCCCTGCTCACCCAACCATGTAAACGTGTACACTTTTAACATTACCCTTTTTTTTTTTTTTTTAAAACAGGTTTGATAGATAAATAAGTGTATATAGGGGGTTATTTATTAAAGTCTGAATGCCAAAAACTCAAGAAATTCTTTAGTGGAAAAAAAACCACATTTTTTGAGATTTATTAAACCCCAAAGATGGAAAAAGTCTGAATCAGAAAATCTGGCATCTCAGACCTGCTAGGGTTGTATATACAGTAAGTCATTGAGAGAAGTTCCTTTACTATTTATAAATTTCTTTGGTCTGCACTGGAATTAGCCCGAAAATCTGACTATTTCTGACTTTTCAGGCAAAAATCGCAAAAGTTAGGGCTTTTCTTGGAAAAGCCTGAAAGAATTGCACAATTCGGGAAAAAACTACGAAAAAATGGTATGATTTGGGTTTGGTCAGACTTTTTTATTTAAAAAAAACAGAATAAAATCTGATTTTGATAAATAACCCCCATACAGTGAAGAAATAAGGTGATTGAAAGGAGGACACATAAAACATTCAGGTACCAGGTACCTCAGCCTGATATTGATGTTGTACTGTAAACAAATTATACATGTTCCTGCAAGGCAAATACCTGCAAGGCAAATACTAAATATTTTTTTTATATATTTGAAGCTGTTCTTCTAGGTTTGGTAAAATCCATCATCAAGCAAGTAAAATGTAATTACTTGATTTAAAAAAAGTCCCAATGTTATATGATGTCTGTCCCACAGAGAAAAAAGGAATACAAAGCACATATTCTTTATGCTCTTATATATACTCACACCTTCCCTTGATATATAATAAATAACACAGAAAACATGCAGAAACTGATTAGGCATTTTTTTAAATAAATGGATACAGCAGCTTTTGAATCCCATCAGACATCTACAGATACATAGCTTTAATTAAAAACATATTTTCCCTGCCTGCTCCCATATTCATTTCGTTCTGTGATTGCGTTACACAGTAATTGATTTTCCAGCTGTATTTATTGCTTGTGTCTACAGGGCAAACAAGAGACAGAACTGTAACACTTTCTCCTGGAGACCCCACGACAAGATGACATTTGCATAGCTTAATTCTGCAGATGCTTTCCAATCTCTCTGGCCCCTCTTGTCAAATTGATTGGCAAATTCCAGTCTATAACGTTCTCTGACAGAGTGGAAATTATTGGCTTTGAACCTGAAGTTTATATGGAGCAGAAGGTAACAGTGAGATGACTGATAGCGCTAGTAGGGAAGATCCTCCTTGGAGAAGTCTCTTGCATCTGTAATTAAGTTGAGGATGCCTAGTATGTAGTATTAAGGGGTCATGAGAGTTGCATGTTACATCCCAGTATGATAAAAAGCCTACATGAATATTCATCATTTTAGCCTTGCTCTCACTATGGCTTCCATCAAACAAGTTTATGATAATATCAGCTGCAGCTGGGACTATGTAGATATTGAAACTATTCACGTGGGTATTTGCAGCCATACAAATGTGTTTGTACATTGCAGCGAGCTCCAACGCCTTTCTTCAGCCTACAACTGAACACAACTGCATGGATTGATACAGGGAACCCTGGTATTATGTATCAGGTTGGATCTGGCACTAACACCAGGGTTGAATCAATTAGCTGCCACTGATTTGTTGCAAATTCATCCGATGGATAATGGCATCATTGACACCACATAGTGGAAGTGGCAGGCGAATCAGAAATGTCTGCCACTTGTGAGCCTCCTCTTTGCCTCAACAGAGGCTAAGTAGCGGCCATATTTGTGCACCACTTGCAAGCTGCAGTAGACAATACTTAGGGGCACCCATTATATCAGTTGAATTCTAAGCAAATAATGATGCGTTGTGGGTAAACATGGTTATCCGTGCCTCAGTTTTGCATTTTGCTTTGTGCACTGCATTTGTAAACTTAGGATCATAAACACCAATACGTAGATGTAAGAGAGTCTTCTCAGGTCTCAAAGTGAAAAACACTCACCAGTATAAGGAAGGGGTCCATGTGCATCACCCTGAACCTTCAGCTTAGGGAGCAGATAACCGTTTGTAGAAATTGAGCAGGCACTTCTAGGAACCAGTCTTCCAGACAGGCTTCAATTGGAGAGCACTAGGACACAGCCTAATGCGTTTCGTATCAACAGGATACTATCACAGCCTATGATTAAGTATCCTGTTGATATGAAACGCGTTAGGCTGTGTCCTAATGCTCTCCAATAAAAATATACTTTTAATTGAAGCCTGTCTGGAAGACTGGTTCCTAGAAGTGCCTGCTCAATTTCTACAAACGGTTATCCACTGCATTTGTAAATTAGCCCTTAAAGTTACATAATAGATATAAAGGAACAAGGACATTGAAGGAATAGAAGAAAAAAACTTTGAATTTCGAATGTTTTTTTTGGCTACATCGAACTGACTACTTCGACCTTTGACTACGACTTTGTATCGAACTATTCAAACTAAAAATCGTTCGACTATTCGATATTCGAAGTACTGTCTCTTTAAAAAAAACTTTGACCAAGTACTTTGCCACCTAAAACCTACCGAACATCAATGTAAACCTATGGGGAAGGTTCCCATAGGCTTCCTAACAATTTTCTGATCGAAGGAATAGTTCAATCGATGCATTAAAATCCTTTGAATCGTTCGATTCGAAGCATTTAATCGTTCTATCGAACGATTTTTCCTTTGTTCGTTCGGTCGTAGGAAATGCGGTAAATCCTTCGACTTCGGAAGTCGAAGGATTTGACTTTGACGGACGAATATCGAGGGTTAATTAACCCTCGATATTCGACCCTAAGTAAATGTGTCCCTGGGTTTACACTTGGCTGGATAGGGGTAAAGTCAGAGACAGCAGCCTGTGCTCATCTTGGTTTATATCTAACGTGAAACAAAGTATACAATATAGGCAGCTTGGCCTTTTGCTCATTTTATACCGGTTAAAAACCACCAATTTAAAGTATAATACAGGTATAGGATCAGTTATCCCCGGAAACTCATTATCCAGAAAGCTCTGAATTATGAGAAGGACATCTCTTCTAGACTCCATTTTAATCAAATAATTATGAAACATGATTTCCCTTTTCTCTGTAATAATAAAACTGTAGTTTGTACTTGATCCCAACTAATTAATTAATAATAAATCATTATTGGAGGAAAAACAATCATATTGGGTTTATTTAATGTTTAAATGATTCTTTAGTAGACTTGGGGTAACGATATCCAAATGATGGAAAGATCCCTTATTCTGAAAACCTCAGGTCCTGAGCATTCTGGAATCTGGATAGAATATTCCATATATATATATATATATATATATATATATATATATATATATATATATATATACATATGCAGTATATAAAGTACCATAGTACTGCACTCAACGGGAATACTTATATATATATTATATAAAAAATAAAAATGAAAAATAAAAATAAAAAATGTCTTAAAGGGGTTGTTCACCTTTGAGTTAACTTTTAGTATGATGTAGAGAGAGATATTCTGAGACAATTTGCGATTGGTTTTCATTTTTTATTATATGTGGGTTTTAAGTTTTTTAGCTTTTTATTCAGCAGCTGTCCAGTTTGCAATTGAATCTGGTTGCTAGGTTCCAAATTACCTATCAACCATGCATTGATTTGATTTGGATACTGGAATATGAATAGGAGAGGGCCTGCATAGATAAATGAGTAATACAATGTAACAACAACAGTAAAATTGAAAGCTGGAAAGTGTCAGAAAAAGAAGGCAAATAATTCAAAAACTGTAAAGAAATAATGAAGGCCAATTGAAAAGTTGCTTAGAATTAGCCATTCCGTAACAAAGGGATCCTGTCATTGTAAAACATGTTTTTTTCAAAACACATCAGTTAATAGTGCTACTCCAGCAGAATTCTGCACTGAAATCCATTTCTCAAAAGAGCAAACAGATTTTTTTATATTCAATTTCGAAATCTGACATGGGGCTAGACATTTTGTCAATTTCCCAGCTGCCCCTGGTCATGTGACTTGTGCCTGCACTTTAGGAGAGAAATGCTTTCTGGCAGGCTGCTGTTTTTCCTTCTCAATGTAAGTGAATGTGTCTCAGTGGGACATGGGTTTTTACTATTAAGTGTTGTTCTTAGATCTACCAGGCAGCTGTTATCTTGTGTTAGGGAGCTGTTATCTGGTTACCTTCCCATTGTTCTTTTGTTTGGCTGCTGGGGGGGAAAAGGGAGGGGGGTGATATCACTCCAACTTGCAGTACAGCAGTAAAGAGTGATTGAAGTTTATCAGAGCACAAGTCACATGAGTTGGGGCAGCTGGGAAATTGACAATATGTCTAGCCCCATGTCGGATTTCAAAACTGAATATAAAAAAATCTTTTTGCTCTTTTGAGAAATGGATTTCAGTGCAGAATTCTGCTGGAGCAGCCCTATTAACTGATTCATTTTGAAAAAATTTTTTTTTCCCATGACAGTATCCGTTTAATTTGAAGGCAAACCAACCCTTTACTTTTTATAATTGGAAATATTGGGAAGCCTGTCAATGGCACAAGTTTTATCAACATGATAAACAAAAATACGACAACTCTGTTACAGTATGAAAAATATGCTCTTTATTTTTATAGGTCTATTTTTATTGGCCCTCTTTGTAAATTTCCCTGAAATGAATTTCATATGGAAGTGAAGTGAGTGGAATTTGAGAGAATCCCCTGTAGTGGAAAGATAACCAGTACTTAGAGCAAATCCCCTCAGGCAGTTTAGTGGAAACTCTGATGGGGGAACAAGGGGCTGAATTTATCTTCACAATTAATTAGCAATAGTCATATACAATAACAGGCAAAGCCATTAAAGAACAAGAGCGCTGCAGAAATTTCACTGGAAAAAAATCCCCTCCTCTGTTTTTGTAAAGTAAAAAAATCTGTTTTGATTTGTAAGACAATCATATAATGTATCAAGAGAAACCCGCAGGAGTTTCAACCCCGTCTTGTAAATGCAACGCTCTGTTTGTATCGTGGTTCCAATAAAAACAAGATAAATCAGACTTTTACATTCTCTGCTTCGAAACTTTCTCTCTTGTTTCCACACTGAATAATTGCATAAAATTGGTCCAAGTGCAAACTCTTTATCTACAACATTACTGTACGTTCTATAGGAAATGCTGAGTTTGCAGTCTGGCGATGGAAGAAAAAAGAACGTAGCGGATTTTTATTTATTAATCTGCCTATGTTATTTTAAACTTCAAAGAAACATTTCCAGAAAATAAAAGTGATTTCCAGTTTCAAGTGAAGAATCAGCGTGATTCAGTGCAGGGAAGATATATGGATGGCCGGGTTGAACTGTATGTTTTCCAGATGCTGCACTAAAATTTGACTGACCAACATTTCCGGTCATGGAATAGCCTAAATCTGCTAAATTAACAGGTTTCAGGGGAAATTTATGGAAACGTAGTTCCTCTGAGTCAAAGAACTTGTTCAGATGCTTAAAAATATTAGGCGCAGATTCACTAACCGGCGAAAAGTCGCCAGCCACCGATTTGCACCCATCGCTACACTTCGCTCTGTGAAAATCCGCTCAGACAACACTAATGCACTAAAATGCGGAGTTTCGTCGTTAGTGCCGAACGCTGGCGACTTTTTGCTAGCAATTAGTAACAATTAGTTGATCCATTTCTCAGCAGCATCTCTGGAATTTTAGCAACTATTGTATCAATTCTAACAGCTGCCTGTAATGAAACCCAGAGATTTGGCTCAGCAGGGACAAAGATAAGAAATGTATCAACTAAATGTATCAATTTAGAACAGTTTACAGGGTCGGCGACCCCCCTCCCAGAGCTGCTTTAGAGGGTGAAAAATTACACTTTATACTTCAATATTAGAAAAACGGTAGAAAGTAGAAAGTCATTGGAAAAAGTCGTTATTTCTGGTGATCTATCTCAAAACAACTAGTTGTTTGAAGGTAAACCACCCCTTTAATAAAGACAATAGAGTTGTTATAATACCCTACACATGAGCCCACTGTATAGTTTATGTTCCATATGTTAGAAAATGTAGGGGGGAACCCAGTTACCCAAAAAAAATTGTTTAGGAATTTGCAGCCTATCACACTGAAAAAATGAAAAGACGCCAGCGTTTTTTGGGACTTAGAAACTTTTTCCACTAAAAATATGATGTAAGTAACGGAAGATTGAGGACCAGTTATGCATTCCAGTGTACTTCGCCTGGTGTAAACTGGCAAAGGCAAGTCTGGTGAATGTTCAGTAAAATCCGCATTTTAGTGAAATTGTGGAGTAAGGTCCATTCACCAGAATTGTCGCCGGGCGATAGAGTGCAACTGAGCACTAGCGCCTGTCTCTTTCGCTAGCGAATTGGCACCAGTGCCCTTCAGTAAATTGACATTGTCCCTGCAGGCGGTAACGCTGGCGGATTGTCGCCAGCGTTTGCCACTTCACCCTTTAGTAAATCTATCCCTTAGTATTTACAGTAAAGAAAATTGGGTAGTTTAAGAACACATACATTAACATAGAAAATATAGCAAGTTTACACAATGACTTATTTGCACTATGCAGCAAAATTGGTACAGGTATGGGACAAGTCTATTAGAAAGCCATGTAAACATTAAATAAACCCAATAGGCTGGTTTTGCTTCCAATGAGGATTAATTATATCTTAGGTTGCATCAATTACAAGCTACTGTTTATTATTGCAGAGAAAAAGTAAGTTATTTTTAAAAATTGTTGTTTTTAAAAAGATTGTTTGGATGAAATGGTGTCTATGGGAAACAGCCTTTCCATAATTCGGAACTTTCTGGATAATGGGTTTCTGGATAATGGATCTCATACCTGTATAATTATTTTGCACATGGAATCTTTATATTTGGACATTAGTTACTGGGTTGGAAGCAGCCATGAAGGCACTCATCTAAAAACTAATACTAAATAGCTACCTCTCTTGGTTCTAACACAATATTGGAAGCCCAAAGCTGGCTGTTGTGGTCATTCTTCTTCCCCAAACAGAGATCAGTTCATAGAGAAGGCAGGCAGACACATTAGCATGATGCAGTGTTTAAAAGCTGCAATTCCGTCCCACCAGACTGAGAGAGCAGCTTTATGGGCCTCCGAGAGCCTGCCTGACCGATATCTGGCCAAAACAAGACAAAGGTCTTTCAGGCTGGTTAGAAAATACCATGAGACAAGGACTTGAGAGCATGTAGATGAGGCCCTCACCTAAAAGGCTTCATAGGTTTCCATTATGATATTTTCACTTGTGCAGAGGCCAAACTATTGGATCAGCTTGACTTGGCCCAGCTAAAGGGTTTCCAGTTCAATCAAAGATCCACTAATCTGACACCTCACCAAACAAGAGAATCTTCCCATGTATGCAGGGGCGCTCCACCAATGAAGCGAGTTGAGTCACTCGCCTCAGGTGCCAGCGCCCTCCATGTTGCCAGGGCCGGCAAAAATGCCGCTCCTGGTAACTAAGAGCCAAATTTCCGGTTTTGTACCCGAAAATTCGGCTCTTGTAGTGCAGAGAGCGCAATTGCGCTCTCTGCACTAGCGATGTGCACTGCCCCCGACCCCCTCCAGCGCTGAAAAGGTGAGCGCCGTGAGGAGGTGTGGGGGCGGCAAAGGAAGGCCACCTAAGGTGGTGAAGAGGCAAGGATCGCCGCTGCATGTATGCCCACCTTAAGCTGATAAGATTTTTGCCCTTCACAACTAACATCTGATAGAATTGTATTGGGGGAGGAATCAGTTTGGCCCCATACTAAGCATGCTGGGGCAAGAGAGACTAAGTTAGCGGCAATAATATCTCAGGTACGATCAGCTGAACTCTTCAATAGTTATTGGCAAATCTGTGCTTTTTCATCAAACAATTAGCGAATTTATAGCGAAAATTTGCAAAATGCATTGAAGAAACGGGCGTCAAAATAATTTTGATGCTCGTCAATTTTGACGTGAGCGTCAATTTTTATACACGCGACTATTTGGTCCAAATGCATTAAAGTCAATGGCTGTCCGAATAATTTTGATGCACGACAATTTTTATGCGCGCAGCTATTTTTTTGACACAGCAGATTTTTCGACGGTGAATTGACATCACAGTTTTGCGAATTCATTTGCTTGCGGCGAAACACGGTAATTCGCCACAAATTTGTGTCTGGCTTATTTATTCTTCAACCAAGCACCTCCCAGAAACAAAAGCACTATTATTTTAAGCTAAATCAAGCAAAATATATAAGGGGTCATTTATCAAGTGCAGGGTGAATGTTTTCTGCACTGTGCACCCTACAATGCCACAGGTCTCGGCACTCCAAACACAACTCAAAGACCTGTGTTCCCCTGATGAATAAAGGCCGGTGCTGTATTTCACGAAGGATGGTAGGCATCCCCTCTCTCAACCTATATCCATCACCCAACTTGAACATCATTGCAGGGCATTCTGCTTTGAATCTTGTGCTGGATTTTTACTTAGGAATCAGGTGCAGAACGCAGACCGAGTACATTCTAAATGAGCACTAAGGGCACAAGATTGCACTCCTTAGTGCTCTCCTGCCCACAGGCCTCTGTAAATGACTTACATGCTGTTGTTGATTTGAGTATGTTGAGCTCCTGAGAATATATTATACCTGCACTATCCTAATATTCAAACAATTCTCAGTTTATAGTAGACATTGTCCAGGGGCACAACCAAAAATCTATGGCTTCCAGCTCTTCTAAACTACAGTCTTTCTGTACTTGGAAATGAAGTTCACCATGATCTCCAGCCTGATATATGTGAAACAAAGATGTTCTCAGGTTTCGTAAATTGGTACAGCACTATAATATGAAAAAAATTTAAGTTTGGCTCAAAAGCCAGAGAATACAGGCTTTCATTCTCCACCTAGAGATTGTGGTTTATGGTATCTGGACATGACCTTTGTGCCTCTAGTATGGACATCTCTCTCCAAGTGAGCCAAAGGGAAAACACACAACTTAATTTGCAGAGCTGTAATTTCAACTTTCAGACAGACTGTTTCGACATAATTAGATTTCATCAATACAAGATATGGATTTGGCTTTCGCTGTGTATGGCTTGGGTATCCCCTGGGAGACAGAAACCCTCTAATTCTAGGGGAAAGAATAAAAGATAACATTTCAAAAATGCTATAATTAGGATATAATTCCACACAGGGTCAAACTGTGGCATCTTGAGATCAATTTGACAGTTTTGTATGGAAAATAATAATATTTAGGGGAAAACACCACTGGTTATATTGCAGATTGCTTCATGCTGTTATTTTGTGTATAAGAGTTATAGGACATCTGGTTTGATAGATCTCCTATATGGAATAGAATCAAAATTAGCAATTGCTACTTATAAATGTCATAACATTACTAGTAATGGTACAGTATATTGGTTTCTCAATATGCCATAGGTAGTGAGACCAGAGGGGAACGGCACAGCCCAGCCAAATAACATAGCCTACGTACCTGCACCTAGTGTTCACACAGGAAAGTGAATGCTCTGCGTGTGTCTCTGGTGGGCCTAGGGTTGGGGTGTCCAAGACAAGCACCCCTGCACCCGCCATGACTTTCCTCTCCTCTCAACTTCACTGGTGCACACTGTATCTTTGGTTGACCGGAAAATACGGAAAAGCAGGCAATAGAGGTATGTGCCCAGCACCCCCTCTCTTACATTTAAAGGCACATGCATCTTCTGCCCACCCCTAGGTTCTACTACAAGAGAGAGAGTTGTATGTGTGCCTAGGACAGCGCTCTGTACTTGTGCATAGGAGAGAGCTTCATATATGCATGTCTAGGAGAAAGCTCTATACAGAAGGATCTCTCTATACGTATGTCTAGGAGAGAGCTAAGTATGTGTGTCTAGGCGTTAGCTTTGTTTGTGTGTCTAGGAGAGAACTCTTTATGTGAGTCTTGGAGAGAGCTCTATACATGTGTCTAGTAGAGAGCTCTGTAGGTATGTCTAAGAGAGAGCTATGTATGTGTGTTTCTAGGAGAGAGCTCTGTATGTGTGTCTAGGAGAGAGCTTTATGTTTGTCTCTAGGAGAGATATCTATATGTGTGCGTGTCTAGGAAAGATATCTACAGTATATGTGTGCATGTTTAGGAAACTAGGGAAAAGCAGGCAATAGAGGTATGTCCTTAGCACCCCACTCTGTTGCATTCAAAGGCACATGCATCTCCTGCCTACCCCTAGGTCCTACTAAGAGAGAGAGCTGTATGTGTGTCTAGGATAGAGTTCTGTACATGTGTTTAGGAGAGAGCACTGTATGTGAGAGCTCTGTGGGTGTGCCTAGGAGAGAGCTCTGTGTGTGTGCCTAGAAGAGAGCTCTGTGGGTGTGCCTAGAAGAGAGCTATGTGGGTGTGCCTAGAAGAGAGCTCTGTGGGTGTGCCTAGAAGAGAGCTATGTGGGTGTGCCTAGAAGAGAGCTCTGTGGGTGTGTCTAGGAGAGAGCTCTGTGGGTGTGTCTAGGAGAGAGCTCTGTATGTATGTATCTGTGTGTGAGAGAGAGCGCTCTCTCTCTCTCTCTCTCTCTCTCTCTCTCTATATATATATATATATATATATATATATATATATATATATATATATATATATATATATATATATATATATATATATATATATATATATATATATATATATATATATATATATATATATATATGAGGCACTACATAGGCAATGGTGCACTAGGACCTCAAATCAGTACCATGCCAAGGGCCCCATTTTGTCTAACTGCTTTAGGCCGTTTATATTCTCTTTTATTTTTGCTGGCTCATTTCATCATAATTATCCATCCTCTGTCTTAAATTTTCATGCAGCGAAATGAATAAACAATTTGGAATTTCAGGGAACGTTTGCATTTGTGTGCAGTCCTCTGGCTGCTCGCAAGGTTAATGATAATTTTTACTGCCAAGGGACATATTCACATTACTAGCTTTTGAAATGGTTTATAATTTGTATTATATTTATGGTTTCAGTTGCCTGTACTTTCTATCACAATTTACATTTTATGGCTTCCTCTGTGGTAACAGCCACACTCACCCTGTGCCAACTCCTCTTTTTAATGCTGAAATGACACATCCTGTAAAATCCACATTCTGCTCTGAAGTTTGCTGTGATCCCTATCCAGCAGCCTCGCAGCAATAATCAGCGCATTACTGGGCCTCTCTGTTTATTTTTCCACTTCACAGCCATGTGGGGATGTCCAACTGCATTCCTAGAAGCCACACATCAGGCCAAAGTGCAAGGATATCCCTGACCGCAGATTGCTGAGCCAAGATAATTAAGCCAATATAAGTTAGTGATAAAAAAAAAAAAAAAATACTAGGGGTCGCTTACATTTCCTCAGTGCAGGGGGTAGCGCATAAAGGGTCAGGGCAGCTCCTGCCATAATGCAAGGTGAGCGGCAAAAGCCACTAGGGATGTAGCGAACTGTTCGCCGGCGAACTTCGACCGTTCGCGTCCGCCGAATGTTCGCGAACGTCGCGCGACGTTCGCCAATTTGGGTTCGCGTTCGATTCGTTCGACCATTCGAATTCCTTCGACCGCTAAAAATCAAACGATTTCCATTCGTTCGAACGATTGTAAGCATTCGATCGAATGAAAAGCATTCGATCGAATGGTTTTTGATCGTTCGATTCGAATGAAAATCCTTCGATCGAACAAAAATCCTTCGATCGAATGATTAAAATCCTTCGATCGTTCGAATCGAACGATTTTAGCGGGTGTTCGAAGTTCGCGAACTGTCCGCATTTTTTGCCGGTGTTCGCGAACATCAAATCGGCAGTTCGCTACATCCCTAAAAGCCACCTCCTGTAACTTTAAGAGCCAAATTTCCTTATTCTAAAACGGAAATTCGGCTCTGCTAGTGCACTAGCAATGCACCCACCCTTTGACCCGCTCAGACACTCATTTTTTAAGCTTGGAGCAGTAGAGGGGTGGTGGCAGCAGCAGCCCCAGGATTGCACCCCTAACAAGCACTTGTACCTTGGGAACAGCTGCACTCTAGGGGCAAATTCACTAAAGGGCTCATTTTTTAATTTTCTCCAGGCACAAATTCGTTATCACTACACTAATTCACTAAAATGGGAAGTTGCGTCTCAGCAGGCAAACGCTGGTGAATTTTCACCAGCATTACTTCGGCTGGTTGAGCATTTCACAGCGAATTTACGCTAGCGTTCATTTGTTCATCGAAACTTCGCTAGCACTCTTGCACTTAGATTCATTTGAATAGGGTGGGTACCTAAATGTCATATGGGGGAAATTTACTAAGCAGCGAAAATTTGTCAGCAGCCATCGCAACACGAAAATTCGATCAGACAACGCTGATTTCCTAAAATGCAAAGTTGCGTCCAGGGAGCTGAATGCTGACCAATTTTTGCTAGCGTTACTTCGGCAATCAAAGCAAAGATGCACTAGCGTTGGCTAATTTGCATACGGCGGCAAATGATAAAGTTGAATGGACATATATATTGCAGCAAATACATTACACAAGTCCAGGGAACCTATAGAGTTGTTATAGTGCCCTACACATGAGCCCAGTGTGTAGTTTATGTTCTATATGTTAGAAAATGTATGGGGGAACCCAGTTACCCAAAAAAAATTATACAAACTTTTGCAGCCTATCGTCCTGAAGAAGTGAAAAGATGCCAGCGTTTTTTGGGACTTCTGAAAGTAGCGCTAGTGTCTATCTCCTTCGCTAGCGAAGTTCCGCCTGCGCCCGTTAGTAAATCAGAGAATTACCAGCGAATTTTCACTAGTGTTGGTCACTTCGCCCTTTAGTAAATTTGCCCTATCGACGTCTTTGTTAGTAATGTTGGTGCAAATGCTTGAAGTGCCCACTTTTTATTACAAATGTCCAACGAGCCATAATAAAGACAAAAGAGATCATCTAATGCCCTAGACATGAGCCCACCCTAAAACAAATGTGGCATGTCCCTCAAATTAGTTTTAGAAAATGTTCACACATACGTAAATCTTTAATAGTTCGGACTTTTGAAGGCAATCCCGCTTTTTAAAAAAAAAAAAAAAAAAAAGTTGCCATAATTTTTGACAACTTTAATGCATTTCCGACATACAGGATATGATGTCACTGACATAAGATTGAGGAGGATGTAGCTTCGTTTTATCAGTTCCCTGGTCTGAGGTGGCGAAGTTAACTCGGGTGAACGAGGTAATGTTCAGTAAAATGCGCATTATAGTGAATTTGTTCCGCTACAGCAAATAGTCACCTGCCGATAGAGTGCGAACAAATGTTAGCGACGGTCTCTTGTTGCTAGCGATTGTCCTCTACACCTGTTAGTGAATTGGCGAAGTCCCTGCGGATGGGATTTCTGGCGAATTGTTGCTAGCGTCTGCCGCTTCGCCCTTTAGTAAATCTGCCCCTAGGTCTTGCACCAGATTTAGAACCTGGAGAAGAGCAAAGTGCAGCATCTGGAGGTGCAGACGAGGCTTATACTTACTGCTTGTCTTAGGGAAGGGCTCTGTTGCAGCAGGCTTCACTTAGGGGACAGCTAGAGGTGGGCGGGGGTGCCTACATGTCTCCCCCCACCTGTTCCTCTTGCATATACTGTTGCCTAACAAAGGTGGAGCTCAATTGAAGTGGCTAGACTCAGGCTTCTTTATCTCAAAATGGAGCGCAGAGGCCAGAACCCATTCAGTAGCAACATAATGGTGCCTTTTTTGCACTTTGAATACTGCATTCTCCATGGTAAACCATTACTGGCATTTCTTTAAAAGTTCTGAGTGGTGCAGCATAGTTTTATAATAATGTAAAATTCTTATTTACCTGGTAGGGCTCTATCTTGGGGTGCAAAAAAGGTCCGAATACCATTTGAACAGCATATAATGGGGAAACACCATGCAGCACAGAAGAATGTGGAGAGGGATAAAAGCCAAAGTAGAACAAGTTGATGAGAGTGGGGCAAGACATGACAAGAAGGGTAAGGGTGCAAACATAAGAAACCACGGTGATTGTTATATTTTGTATTAGTGTTGCCCATTAGTGTTTGTATTAGTGTTGCTGAGGCACAGCTCCCAGCAACTACAGGTGTGGGACCTGTTATCTGGAAAACCGTTGTTTAGAAAGCTCCGAACTACAGGAAGGCCTTTTCCCATAGGGGCAAATTCATTAACCTGAGGAGTTGCGCTAGTGCAGGCTTCGCCGCATTTCGGCAGGCGAAGTTTCGCCAGGGCGCCGCTAATTCACTAAAATCCAAAGTTGCGCTCAGGGAGGCGAAAGGTAGCGAAGTTGCGCTAGCGTTAATTCATCAAGGAAAGCGCAGTTACGCTAGCGATGCCTAATTTGCATACGGCACCAAGTTAAAGTACAATGAACTTATATGTAGCAGCAAATACATTACACTACACAAGCCTGGGAAACCTTCATAAAATAAAATAGAGTTGTTATTTTGCCCTATACATGTTCCCAGTGTATAGTTTAGGTGCCATATGTTAGGAAATGTAGGAGGGAAGGAGGGTACCCCAAAAAAATTTACGATCTTTTTCAGCCTATCACCCTTAAAAAAGGAAAAGACGCCAGCATTTTCTGGGACATAGAAAAAATTTCAACTTTTCTATAGGACTTCGACTGGTCTGAGGTGGTGAAGGCAAGTCTGGTGCAAGAGGTAACGTTCAGTAAAATGCGCAAGTTAGTGAATTAGTGTAGTTAAGTCCCTTCACCATAGCGCAACTTCGCCTGGCGTAAGGGTGCGAAGTAGCGCTAGAGTAGGTCCACTTCGCTTGCGAATTTACGCCAGCACTCGTTAGTAAATTGGCGAAGTAACGAAATGACGTCACGCTGGCGAATTTGCGCTAGCGTTTCCTTTTTCTGTGTAATAATAAAACAGTAGCTTGTATTTGATCCCAACTAAGATATAATCAATCCTTAATGGAGGCAACGCAATCCTGTTGGGTTTATTTAATGTTTAAATTATTGTTTAGTAGACAAAGTATGGAGATTCGAAATTCGGAAAGATCCCTAATCTGTCAAACCCCAGGTCTTGAGCATTCTGGATAACAGGGCCCATACCTGTAATAAAAGACTGCTTGGTTGTTTCTCTATACAGAGCTCAGTTAGGAGTTAATCTGTCTTTTCATATTACTTCTCGGTCCATATAAACCACTGCAAGCTCAATGCCACAAGCGATTCTATTGGTTGGTCCAGCTCTGCAAATCTTCTCATGTTCTTGTGTAGGTCAATTCTGTTCCCAGCCCACAAAGCAAATACAAGGCATTTGGAATTCTGCTCAGACCTTCGTGATGCACATAGCAATAGACAGTTCATCTGTAGGCCAAAGGCATGAACACTCATAACTGAGTATTTATGGATGTTATTTATTCTTTGACATAGAAGCAGTCTGCACTTTAGATGTAGCATGGCGTTTTATAAATGGAGGAATTGTTGCCAGAATTCCTGATGTTTTCTGCATTCGTTGTAACTTCTTTGTTGGAAATGCTCCTTTACATACTTCATATTCCAGCAAGTGGATTCAGTGACAGGTGGATCTAGAGGAGCTTGGGCCTTCTAAGGTCTTAGAGTACACAATTGCAAAAGATCTAGTGGATGATGAAGTAGCCATTTTTATCACTAAAACAGGGTCCAGTGCATTTACCCTTTTTAATGTCTTGCTAATTGCTACCTTCCTCAAAAAGTTGCTTGGTTATAGATAAAGTCATTGGCCAGCCTGAGGCCCAGTAAGAAGTAAGAGAGGGACGGAGGTTCCAAACAAAAACTGTTTACTACAGGACACAGACAGATTTTAGACTTAAGGTGGCCACATACATAAGATTTGCTCGTTTGTTGAGGTTGCCAAACTAGTGGATCATTCCCTGATATGCCCATCAAAGGCAGAGTGAGATTGGGCTAATCTGGATTATAACAATGGCAAAGGGCGTCGAAGGGACGAGGACTGTATCAACTATCCCAATGCGGTCCTCAATCGAAACGGAAAATGAAACGATTTTTGGCCAGATATCAATCAGGGAGGCCCGTCGGAATGCCCCATACATGAGCAAATAAGATGCAGAATCGGTGTAAAGGACCTTTAAAGGAAGAGAGGTTCCTAAATCGAGACACTCATCCATTTAGACATTTCCATTTGGCACAATTCATTCAAACCTACTTTCCCTTTTTCACCTGCCTTTTTTTATTTTTGATGTTTTAGAAACAACAATAACATTTCATCATTAATGGACCTATCAATGAGGTTTCACTCCTTTTGGCAAAACAAGAGGTCAATTCATTACCCCTGGTGCAATGTTCCCTCTAATTCCTTCTTGGCTATGTGTGCAAAAACATTTTTATGTGCACATTTGTTTAAAACTGCGTGCACAGGTCAGAATAAATGCAAAATGTTGTGTTTTCACACAAAATTCTTTGTGTGCAGCACAAATTGTTGTGTGCATGTGCACAAAAGTACACCACAGAGGGAACATTGCCTGGGTGTGCCATGGACCCTGTGTATACTGTCTGCTGCTCCTCCAGGCTGATGTACAAGATACTGTCCAAGTATCCTGAATTCTTGTGTCCTGAAGTCCTTGTCTCCTGGAATCTTGTCAGTTCCTGCCTTGTCCTAGTTCCCCTATTCTCTGACTCCAATTTTGACCCTTGTCCTGTTAAATGGATTCCTGCTTGTCTGCCACCTGCCCTGATCTTCTATTTCATGAACTCTGTTTACTTGCTGCCTGCCCTGACTTAGTGGTTGAATGTGGACATATTTTGTTTGCTGTCTGCCCAGACAAATTGCCTTTATTTGGACTTGTTTTTCTGTCAGATCATCATACACTCGGGCCCTTTTTATTCAACTATGTAGTTTCTGTCAAGTCAAGTAATATTTGCAACTGGTTGCTCAGCCAATTGGCTCATGTCAGTTAATTCAGTGGACCATTCTAACAGCA
This sequence comes from Xenopus petersii, assembly GCA_038501925.1. NCBI lineage: Eukaryota > Metazoa > Chordata > Amphibia > Anura > Pipidae > Xenopus > Xenopus petersii. The sequence goes on along the minus strand of CM076684.1, from coordinate 122,606,535 downwards.
AATCACTTATAGGGCACTTGCTCCCCGGGAAGTTGCTGGTCTGTGCAATTTTGGTGAGCTAATAGCGCTGTATTTATGAGGGGAGCCACAGAGGCCTATGGAAAGTTACACCAGGGCCGGAACTAGGGGTAGGCACAAAAGGCACCTGTCTAGGGTGCAAAGATGTGGGGGTGCTAGGCAGGTACCTGTGCAAAAATCTTCTGCCTACCCTAGTCTGGGTGGTTCACTCCCCTGCTGTTCTAGCCTCCCTGCTCTCTCCTCCAATCACCTCCCTCCATCAATCCCCCCCACCTGCCTCCCTCCCCTGCCCTTCCTCTTCGATACTCTCCCCTCACTCCCTTCTCTTCTTATGGTAGATGCGTGCACACGCACACAGAGAGGGGGGTAGCTGACCGGGGCCTAGGGCGCCCTGTCGGCTTGTAACCCAGGTTCAATGCCAGATTATAGGTCTTATTCTGTAAATTCCTGGCTGTGTTCTAAATTGCTCTTTTGCTCTTTTTGACTTATTTCCTGGTTCCTGACTCTGCTATCCTGTTTTGACTGCTCTATTGCTGCCTGCCCTGACTTTTTCAGGGATTCGACTAACCCCCTTTTAATACCGTGTTGTAGTAGTAATTCTGTTTGTCTATATCCTCCTGTTTCCTTCTTGGTCCAAACTAGGGTTGCCATCTGTCCCGTTTTGACCCAGACAACCCATTATTTTGAAGGGCTGCCTTGCTTGTTTTCCAAATTAGGAAATCGGGACAGGATTTCCTGTTTGCATCACAGCCCTGTCCCCTGCCCGGATACCACGGGGCCTAAAGGTGGCAACCCTAGTCCAAACTCCAGTGAGAGCTTAAGGCCTTGACATTGGCATAATGAAGGATGGAGTACAAATTCCATCTTAGTTCTAGCTGATGCAATTCTTTATTATTAAACTGGGGTAATCTTGAAAGGTCCAGACAAAAATTATTTGAAAATGATGTATTTTAGCAAAACAGGCTATACAGTATATGAACAATTTAGTTAGATGGAACCAAAATAAAATTGCATCAAAAACTGTAAATTTTCCTTTTTTTTGGCTTTTTAGAAGCAAGCCCCCATGATTCAGTTGGCAAATTTGGGAGTGAAATACCTCTTATAACCGTGTGTGCCAGTGATCTGTCTTGGCCGCACAATATGTTAGTAATAGTTCCAGCTCACCAAAGGCACGATTCATCAGATAACAGCGGATATGACATAACCAAAAAAAAGGAAGATATAAGGTTTATGCTCAGCCATATAATAATTTCCACTTGAGTGGAGCATTAAAACTCTTCAGCATGTCGTTCTGTAACGGCAATCACTGTTCGAGCTTAATTTAAATGCTGTATCAATGGCGTGCCAATCAAATTTAATTGAGCCAACGCCGCATATCAAAACGTTGAAATATATGTGATTGCGGGAAAAACAAGTGTCTCCGTAAGTGCCAATCTTTGTACATGAGACCTGATTGCATGTGATTATCTATAACAAATTTCCATTCACAATTAATTCTAACTATCGTAGTAATAATAAAAAAGGGGGGTAATGACACCTTTGTAACTAGCGCGTCTCTGCTCGGTATGGAAACGGCTGCAGTTTGAGGCATTTTAGCAATTTACAACTCTGGCTGTTGAGTAATAAGGCTTATTACAGGCAATAAGATAAGTATCTCAAGTATTGAGTATCCATGTTAATATGCCTTGCAGCTGAGCAGTCTGTTAAACATATTACGGCCATTGATTTCATCTGTGCTTGCAGAAGCCGTCGTATTTATTTGATGCTGTAAACCAGTATCTGAAGACCCCGCTCTGTTTTTATGCGATTAAAAATTCAAGGTTATCTGAAACGGCTCCCAGTTTCTTTGCATCTTGGCTGCTGTTCATGTACAATATTGTACTGCCTTCTGAAGTCACTGATTTAACGATGGGTAAATAAAAGCATGTATATGGGAAGATTCGGCCAGGATTTGGCCTTTTTCAACAGGATTCGGATTCGGCCGAATCCTTGTGCCTGGCCGAACCGAATCCGAATCCTAATTTGCACATGCAAATTAGGGGTGGAGAGGGAAATCGCGTGACTTTTTGTCACAAAACAAGGAAGTAAAAAAAAAATTCCCCTTCCCACCCCTAATTTGCATATGCAAATTAGGGTTTGGATTCGGTTCGGTATTCGGCCGAATCCTTTGCTTAGGATTCGGGGGTTCGGCCGAATCCAAAATAGTGGATTCCGTGCATCCCTAATATATATATATATATATATATATATATATATATAATGTTATTTGTGATTTTTGCGTTATTTAGCTTTTTATTCAGCAGCTCTCAGGTTTGCAAGTTCAGCAATGTGGTTGGTCCCTACCCTAGCAACCATGCATTGATTTGAATGAGAGACGGGTATATGAATAGGAGAGGCCTGAATAAAAGAGCAGAACAAAAAAGTATCTATAACAATATATTTGTAGGCTTACAGAACATTCTTTTCTTAGACGTGGGTCGTCTGAAAGCTGGAAAGAGTCAATAGAAGAAGGCAAATCATTCAAGAAACTTGTAAAAGAAGCAATGACGTCCAATTGTTTAGACTTAGCCATTCTAGAACATACTAATAGTTAACTTAAAGGCGAACCGACCCTTTTAAAACAACAATTTTGTTTGTATTTTGAAGAATGGGGTGCAAAAATTTTCGTAGTGGGGATGGCGTCACTTCCATGATTCTTTGGGCACACGTCTTGGGCAGTGTCGGACTGGCCCACCTGCATAGCGGAAAACTCCTGGTGGGCCCAGGTGTCATTGCACCTTGATGCTGCTAAACATTTGGCCTATTTCATGGCCATTCCTTATTTCCTTAACAAAGAGGCTAAATAGATAGAAGTATAGATTATAGTATGTAAAGAAAAGAGACTAGGAAAATAGAGGTTGATTAAGGAGAGGAAGAAAATGGTACTGAGAGTGGGCCCCTGGTCTAAAGTTTTTTGGTGGGCTCCTGGTGTCCCAGTCCAACACTGGTCGTGGTCACCTATTGACCCAGCATCTGAAGGGAACCCTGAAATTATTGTCACTTTGAAGATGGTGGTAGCTCTAGAGTTTCCCAGTATCAATAGGATCGCTTGCACCTGTTTCAACAAAGGGGGCCGGGACTAGGGTTGCCAACTTTTTGTTTGCCCAACTCCAGGCAGGGGACAGAGCAGGTGACATCAGGGGGTCGGGCAGGTGATGCCGGGGCAGACTGGGTAAAGTCAGAGGTGGGGCGAGTGACGTAGGGACAGGACCAATGATGCCAGGGATGGGACTGGTGATGTGGTGATCAGCAATTGGCTGAACGCCATGCCAAAGTCTTGCCTGGATTTCCTAATTTGGAAATCCCATCAGGCAGCTTTCACCTAGACAGTCCTTCGAAAAACTGGGCTATCCGGGTGAAAACCAGACAGGTCGCAACCCTAAACAGGACAGATGCACTGGTGCTGTATTTAACAGAAGTACAAGGTGCAAATACCTTTAATGAATACTATCAACTAGCACAGCCTTATGGCTACTTTGCCTGGGGACACTCGTAGTTGTAAATGAGCCCTAGTGGCAGGTCTGGGGAAAGGAAAAGATTGAGAGACTGGGCAAACAACACAAGTTTGGGAATAACAACCCCCCATGAACACACACAAAACCGTTTATCTAAATATCAACACAATGCCACATCCAAGTACATTTATTTGTACTGAGGAATATTGTGACAGTCGGCTTGGAGCTGCTTAGTTTCACTTCGCCGTGTAGCCTGTGACTTTTGTCCGGAGATTAATGAAGTGTTCACTGTTCCCTTGTCAAAAGTGCATGCTACAGTAACTGCAGACAGATCCCTGGGGGCTTCTGTATTTCAGCAAAGAATTACCCAACATCCCCCTGGAGAAAGTCATTTAGCAAATAAGAAAAACATTAACCGCTAAATGTGGAAAGAGAGAAAGCAGTGGTGATTGCAGAGTTCTGTCTGCTGATGGGAGAGACCCACTCTCTCCTGATGCCCCAATATAAGGGATCAGCAGTGCTGCTTCTCTGTTCCACACGCAGTGTCCCCCTCACCTACTGAAGCATAATGCAGCTTCTTTTTCTTGAAATGTTTGCATATGTGAAAGGATAAAAAAGGAGCTTGGAAAGGGCCTGTGGTGAGGACGGAGGGTTTTCAGGGCCATTTTTATGTGAATTCATATGTCGTGGTCACTTACCCTTTGATAAAGGCTTAAAGGGATACTGTCATGGGAAAACAGTTTTTTTGTCAAAACGCATCGGTTAATAGTGCTGCTCCAGCAGAATTCTGCACTGTATTCCATATCTTAAAAGAGCAAACAAATCTGACATGGGGCAAGACATGTCAGTTTCCCAGCTGCCCCCAGTCATGTGACTTGTGCCTGATAAAATTATGTCACTCTTTACTGCTGTACTGCAAGTTGGAGTGATATCACCCCCCTCCCTTCCACCCCAGCAGCCAAACAAAAGAACAATGGGAAGGTAACCAGATAACAGCTCCCTAATACAAGATAACAGCTGCCTGGTAGATCTAAGAACAACACTCAATAGTAAAATCCAGGTCCCCAGCGACACATTCAGTTACATTGAGTAGGAGAAACAACAGCCTGCCAGAAAGCAGTTCTGGCTCTTTCTGAAATCACATGACCAGGCAAAATGACCTGAGATGGCGACTACACACCAATATTACAACTAAAAAACAATACACTTGTTAGAAATGAAATTTTACATGGTACAGTAAATTATTTGCAGTGTAAACTGTGTAATTTAGAAATAAAAACGACACCATAAAAATAATGACAGAATCCCTTTAAGCTAAGCATATTTTAGGCAACAAATCTTCATAAGAGTTTATAAAAGTTAGAGGATTGGGTATGTGTTCTTTAGATTCATTTGATTTTGGTAATCTGATTGTAACACAATGTACCTATTTTATTCGCAAGTAGCTGGTGTTTGGTTCCGGAGAACCTAATTTATGATTGATATCATTTAGACATGCAAATAGATTAATCACATTCTACCAAAACACAGCTAAAGGAACTGGAAACCTTTTACACACTTCCTGGCATTTGGGTCAGTGAATCTCCACAGGCTCATATAACTATCACATGCTGGATATGAGTATGTGAGCCGGGAGATGTGAATGTTACAGATAGTGATGGGCGAATTTATTCGCCAGGCACAAATTCGCAGCGAATTCCCACGATTCACCGCCATAGAATACATTTGTGAAGCCAACGCAAAAATTCGCCATCGAAAATTTGCCAGCGTCACAAAAAAATGGCGCCGTGTCGCGCATTCGCGAACGCCACAAATTCGCCCATCACTAGTTACAGAAGGAAGATGTGATTAGGGATTAAAAGCAGCAGAACAATGTACCCTTTCAGCAATTATAGTGAGTAGATGAATAACTGGCTAATTGCAATTTTTAGATTTTAGTTGTCCTTTACTTTGGTCTACCTACTTTGAAACCCCTCAATGGAGGCTTCCACCCACGAATATATATACAGGTATGGGAGCTGTTATCCAGAATACTTGGGACCTGGGGTATTCTGGATAACGGATCTTTCTGTAATTTAGATCTTCACTCCTTAAATCTACTAGAAAATCATGTAAACATTAAATAAACCCAATAGGCTGGTTTTGCTTCCAATAAGGATTAATTATATCTTAGTTTGGATCAAGTACAAGCTACTGTTTTATTTTTAGAGAAAAAGGATTTGGATTATTTGTATAAAATGGAGTCTTTGGGAGATGGCCGTTCCATAATTCAGAACTTTCTGGATAACAGGTTTCCTGATAATGGATCCCATACCTGTATATGCATGTACAATGTGCAAAGTGCAATTTGTGGCATCATTGTGGCTATAAAGGCAAGTTGCATCCAATGCAATTTTGGCCGATTTCTTAAATTAATCCAGATGCTGCAAATCGGCTGTACATATTAATATTAACACGGGACGCATTTGGAACCCTAGAGTTAACCACCAGCTTGAATAATCATTGCAGGCAATGAGGAATTGCAAGGATTGAGTTTGAAATAAAGAGCCTTTAGGGGTTATCTATCAAAGTACGATTTTTTTTCTGGTCAGACTTTTAAAGGGGAAAAACTATTTTTTCGTATAAATAAAAACCCGGATTTTTCAAGATTTATTAAAAAAATTTGTTAAAAGTCCGGATAAAAAAGTACTCCAACTCAGATCTGCCGAGTTCATGTAGAAGTCAATGGCAGATTTTCAAGACATCCTGGATCTGCACTGGGTTTCATTCAATAAGCTAAAGATTTTGCGTTTTCTGTCGTCAAATCGGAAAGTCGCAGGTTTAGGGCATCAAATACGAAAAAATTGTACTATTCTGTTTTTTTTGTGAAAACGTATTGATAAATAGGGGGGAAAAGTCTGTAGGTATTTGGTCGGAGTGTTTTTCAGAAAATAGTGAGAACAGTTCAGATTTTGATAAATAACCCCTTAATGTTAGGTTTTAAAACTGCGCAACTGGTGCAGCTGAGGCTGGGGGTATTGTGTTAATGAACCTCACATACCAAAGTCAACCTCTGATATGAAATGTAAAATATCCATGCACTAACCATCTACTGATTAATAAAATGAAAAGACACTAAATAGGGTCCAAAAATGAGTCGCGTTGGACCAGTTTTGATAGATGGGAATGCTATTCCCCAGAACACCCCTTAAATAATCAAATGTTTAGTGCCAACTTACAAGGCAGTTGTTATTTGATGGCTACACAATGAAGACGGTTGGCAGCAATAGATAATGCATATTAAACAAAAACATGGTTCATAGATTCTATCATCAGAGAGCTTAAAATTGGCTGGATTCCCGTTTCGCATCTAATAACCAGCGGAACTCCAGGAGCTTCACTCATATTAGCACATATTAAAGCATTTAAATGTATATAGATCTCACAGTTAATGTTAATATGTGATTAAGTGAGCTATTATTATTCATTTAAATAAGGGCAACATATTCTAAAAGGCTGTCTGATAAAGGAGATACTGTGCAGAAAAAAGGGGACTTTTTGAGTTCTGAAATGCAAGTTTGCCTTTCTCTTGCCTGAAGGAGCATTTTGTAACATATTGTACTTAGATTGTGGGATGCAATCAGCAGCTTTTATTGAAAATGTCATGAATTGTATTTTCTATCCGATTTGTTCTCACTTATATTTTACTTTTAGCTCTGCTATCTGGCATTAAAGGGGACATACAACTTAAAAATGATTTTGTTTTAGCTAGAATTGTCCAACGAAGATACTGTAATATCAGTCACCTAGCGGTCTAATTGATCCATTGATAATACTGCCTGCTGTTTCTGCTTGACTCTCTCTCCTTGGGGGTTATTTATCAACAAATTTGCCCATGAGCAATAACCCAAGGCAACCAACCAAATTGCTGCATTAATTGTTCTATTTGCAGCTGGCTTTAAAAAGCTATTCACTAATTGGTTGCTATGGGTAACTGCCCATGGGCAAATGAGCCCAGGGTTGATAAATAAGCTCCCCTGTTTTCATATGATTATCACCCCATGAATTAACCCTTTAAGTGGCAAGGGCACTTTGACCTTTCCACTGATTTCTATTTTATAAACCATACCCTGAGAAGGGTAACATGAGAGTCGAGCCCCCTCTAGGACTCAGAGGACCCCCTTAAAATGGCAGTTTGCTGTACCTTGTTCTGAAAAGTATAGTAGCCAGTGGGGTTGCTAAAAGGGTTGCATTGGGTCAACCCAAGTCCTCTGCTAGCCAGGACTTTATGGGGCACACAATCTTATTTTATAATCTTATAATTTTGTAGTGACTCCATAAGAGGGATGAAAGAACTTGGTTTGGGCGGGAAGTAAGGAGTTGAATCAGGAGGTACAAGGTGGCAGGGGTTGTGATGGGGCAGGGAGTTTGTGTCGGTGGAGGTATTTTCCACTGGAGTGGTGGGCCCTTGAGGTGGAGAACCCAGTGGGCTCTGGATCCCCCAGTCAGACACTAGTTGGTGAGCACAATCTCATGCTGCTTCTGGTCCTCTTCTCTGCTATCTCCAACAAGTATACACTGGTTCTAATCAACTTCAACTGTGCAATTCTTCTTTAAAAACATTGCAAAGAAGAGGACCTCAAAGATAGAGCCAACAACCCTGCTTGCTATTGTGTTTTACAGCAAAAGGGGAATAGTGGCTCTGGAGGGGGCCCCAGTTATAACTTAAGGTCCCCATAGACGCAAAGATTTTTCTTCGGCGAACGACCGATTACAGTGCAATCCAACAAAACCGTCAAATTATTAGTGGTTAGTGGGAATTGAACGGAATTGTCGTCTGACATCTGTCCGAAAATTGATCGGCCAGGTTAAAAAATTTTCATCGATCACAGTGAAATCTATCTATGTTTGCAGGGCCAAGCAGGCAGCGGTTGTCCTGGCTTTAACTAGACAACATCGCTTGAAATGGTCTTTTTAGTTGATGGACAAATCGTACATTTAAACGATCGTTTCAAGATAATCTTGGTCTTACAATAACGAAAAGATCTTTTAAAAATCTTACGCCTACAGCCCACCAATCTACTGCTCTGTTTTGAGGATTTCTGGTGCCACGTAATTTGGTGTTCCACAGCGGGTATGGAGCTTGTCTCCATATTCTACTCCTTAAGAACAAACAAAATGAAAAGATAAAGTCATTAAGTAGCCTGTCATCAACACATTCAAGAATTTCAGCTAAAAGCAGAGACTAACATTTTCTAACATAGCTATATTTACAAATGAAAATTCATTTTCCACATATCTATCCATTTTGATTATTCTCATAAACTTTCAGAGGCAAGCAGAAAATGAGTCAGTAGTAAAACATAAATTAAAACTGCCAGCAATCTAGGCTAGGAATTCAGTAAAAGCTGAATTAAGCAACAAGTTAGACATACAGATGCGCACGCTTGGCTAGATTTATAAATGTAATGGCATTTTGATTCTGTCCAATGAATCATTATAGGCTTATTACAGGCAAGTAAACATCTTGATAACATCTTAAGTCCAATGGGAGATGAATTCCAGGATTACTGATATTCTAGCAATTATTTATACTTTCCTGACTGGCATGACAATTTTAATTATTGCAGTTTGTATTGACTGGTTAGAACATTGGCAAATTCAGAAAATTCTGAAATAGAATGAGCATTAAATTAATTTCAGCTCGAAGACTTTCCAACCTGTACAAATCTTTTTCTAAATTACTAAAAATTGGTGGTTACACAGAAATTTCAATTTGGAAATGAGAAGTTCTTGCTATGCTACTTCTACTATACTACTACTGGAAAACTGTTTAATTAGAAATCTTACCTTCTTTGCTTAAACTAAAATCTGCTATTTTTACATAGCCTTTTTCATCCATCAAGATGTTTTTTAATTTTAAATCCCTGTATAAAAATTAAAAAAAAAATTAGTTACAAACTGTGAACAAATAGTGGTGGTCTAAAGTTTAAGGGGCAGATTTATCAAAGGCCAAAGTGAAAATTCAAATGAAAAAAAAAATACAATTTTCAAGCAAATTTTTTGTGTATTTCGACTAGGGAGTAGTCCAAATTCGATTTGAACTTGAAAAAAAATTAAAAAATATCGAAATTTAAAAATTCGAGTCGATTTAGAGTGAATTGGTAGACTGAAAAATTGAAGTTTTTGGGGGAAAAACTTCAAATTGTAAGATTCAAATGCGCTATTACTTCGATTCATATGATTCAAATTCGATCGAAAACTTGACCTATTCGGCCAAAAAAAAAATTAGATTTTTTGATAAATTTCAATTGGTCTTTTTTAATTTGAATTTCAAAGTTATGGTAGTTCAAAAAAACTCCCATTACTTCGACATTCGACCCTTGATAAATCTGCCAACAAGTCACCCCTGCATTTATATATATATATATATATATATATATATAGATATATAGATATATATATATATATGTGTGTTTTTTGTTTTGCTTTCCTTAATCCTGAATGGCATCAACTATGGGGGTTATTTACTAAACTCCGAATGCAAAAATCACGAAAAATTTGTGATTTTTTAATATAAAATCTGACTTTTTTAAAAAATCACTAATTTTCCGGAATTTATTAAACCCTGAGGATGGTAAAGTCCGAATCAGAAAATCCGGCTTCTCAGATCTGTCGAGGTTGCATATAAGTCAATGGAAGAAGTCACAATGATTTTCCGATGTGTGCTGGGTTTCATGCAATACCCCAAAGTATTCTGAGTTTCCAGGCAAAAAAACATAAGAAATCTGAGTTTTTGGGTGAAACATCAAAAAAAATTGTGAAAATCGGATGAAAAAATTCGAAAAAATCAGATTTTCATGATTTTTCCGTATTTTTTCCCCACAAATTTTTTTTCTGGAAAGTATATTAATAAAACCTGTGCTGATTTGGTGGAGGTTTTTTACGAAAAAAGTGGGAGGAATTCAGACGAAAATTTACGAAATTTTTGTCCATTTTGTTTATGTTTTGTCCGAATTACTACATTTTAAGAGATACATGATTTAAAGCAGCAAGACCCTCTCACCTTCAGTAAGGCTTACCTATGAATGATGTTGTTATCATGTAAAAACTGCAATCCAGAAACTATGCAGGCTGAATAAAATCTGTAAAGGTAGGAAATTAAATGAAATCAGTTTTTTTAAATGAACCTAAAATTCTTAAAATCAAGAAGATGGAATTGAAAGATGCCAAATGCCACAAATCATGTCCATTTGAAATCAGAATCAGTTAAAATCATGTGGCTTTTTAAAGGGAACTCTAATTTCTATTTTTATGTTATTTACATAAGATCATTTTGACAGATATTAGAAAAATTGATTTCCAATTGTGTAAAAAATTGTGTAAAAAAACCCCCAGAAAAACAAAAGCGGTTTGGTAATGAACCTGTAAGGGGTTATTTACTAAACTCCTAATGCAAAAATCACGAAAAATTCGTGATTTTTTTTCATAAAATCGTATTTTGAAAAAATCACCAAGTTTATTAAACCCCGAGGATGGGAATGTCTGAATCTTAAAAAATCCAGCATCTCAGACCTGTCGAGGTCGTATATACGTCAATGGGAGAAGTCCCAATGATTTTTTGATGTGTGCTGGGTTTCATGCAATGCCCTGAAGTTTTCGGGGGAAAATCCGAAAAAATTGTGAAAATCGTATATTTTCCCGCAAAGCAAATTATCGGGAAAATGTAATAATAAATAAGCATAAAAAACCCAAGCGGATTTGATTGGCGTTTGCAGCAGAAAATTTTGAGATAAATTCGGACTTTGATAAATAACCCCCTTAAAATCAAGAAGATGGAATTGAAAGATACCAAATTGTTCTCAAATCCATTTGAAATCAGGATCAGTTAATTTTTTAAAAGACTCTTTATTAGATTATTTTAAGATTTTGACAGATGTTAGAAAAATCAATTTCCAGTGTCTCAAAAAAAACCAAAAAAACGAAAGTGGTTTGGTGATCTGAAATATATATAATGAACATTTGCTGGGAGTTGATCATGTTGCTACAAATCTATTGACTATATAAATGATTTTTTTTCTAAAGTCTAGTGTACTTACAAAACTGCTATTTCTTTAAATTTCCTCTTCTTCAGTTGTTTATTCAAATCACCAGCAGCTGCCAAATCCATTGCTAGACAGGCATGGCTTGGTGTTTGAAACGAGGCAAAGAGGTTTACGACAAATGGTTGACGTGTCTGTTTTGCCAAACTTAAGATGTTCCTTTCTGGTATAAGACTGAAAAAATAAAAGCATTATAAATATTTAACGTATTATTTGCTTATTAGAGGTTTGTTAGATATCTCATGCAAGGATATGAATCCCAAACAATATCTGAATATAATACAATATGGCACAGTTGTAAAAAAAACTACCTTTTTTAGTTTATGGCACAATCTGCAAGAGATTCAGATCTTTTACAGTTAATTGCAGTGAAACTTACTTGTCGAGATCCTCAACAATATCTCTCTTTTCAAAAGTTTTGAGAGCTACCACTTGGTCTGTTCTCTTAAATTTGGCCAGGTACACCTAGAACAAAAGACATAATTTACAATGACATTCATCTATCTTAAAGGGCCAGTAACACCTTTTAGAGAACCCAGTCCCAATCAATGTACTTACATTACTAACATCCAATATGCAGCTGCATCATGCTTCCTAGTAAGTAAAGTCAAAAAAATGGAAACCGCAGTTTTCCAAGGGGCCCCACCATCTTGCAGCAGTAGAAAAGCTTCTTTTTCCCTGCCTGCGCGCCACTGTGAATCTCTTCCTGTTCTTTGGGTTGCGAGTTCCTGGTTTGTGACGTCACTTCCGGAAGTGACGTCACCTAGCAACCACTAGTTACCCCTAAGCGTCTTCCACGCTGTCAGTGTGGTCTTATCTGTTCTCCTCAACCGATCATTTGATGCAGCCATTTCATTTGTGCCTCTCCCCCCTGCCCTTCCGTGATCTTCTGCAGCAGCCTTTCATTTGTCTGCCTCTCCCCCTGCCCTTCCGTTTGTCTGCCTCTCCCCCTGCCCTTCCGTGATCTTCTGCAGCAGCCTTTCATTTGTCTGCCTCTCCCCTTGCCCTTCCGTTTGTCTGCCTCTCCCCCTGCCCTTCCGTTTGTCTGCCTCTCCCCTCCTGTGATGATCTGCAGCAGCCAGCAGCCTTTCAGTGTGTGCCTCTACCAGCACATAAGAGGAGAATATCAGCATCCGAATCCTCCGCTGTCTGCCTTGAAAATGAAGCTGCTTCCGGGTTCAGTCCTGAACCGGAAGTCATGTGAGTAGGAGAGCTGTCGGGGACGCGCACATAGGACAGAGCTGATCGCCGTTTCGCCTGTTTTCAAAATGTATTGAACAACATGGAGGCGATTTTTATTGGTGAATTTTTAAGCTAAACCCAAGGTAAATATGGAACATGTAGTAGGATGTGGGTATTATTTGGAGGGTATAGTTTTGAGTTTTTTAAATAAAAAAAATTGGTGTTGCTGGTCCTTTAAATTACAATGAAAGTTTTAGTAAAAGTCAAGATTTTAATTACAGACAGATTCATTTACCTTTCCGAAAGCTCCTTTTCCTAGCACAGGACCAAATCGGAAATCGGCCTCAGTAACATTCGTAATGTTACATGATATTACGGTATCTTTAATCCTTTCTTGAGGGGCTTCACCGATACCTGTAATTTTAGAATCTTCAGCAAGTGAACGCTAGGAATGGAATCAAGAAACAAAATAATGTAGTTTCTTTATGATAAATGCTGAATTACACTGGGAATTTAGTTTAGTATGATAGAACAACTACGTAGATCATTTAGTTACTGTTTTTCATACATAGGGGTTATTTACTAAACTCCGAATGCAAAAATCTTGAAAAATACTTGATTTTTTTAATATAAAATCGGACTTTTAAAAAATCACACATTTTTCAGAATTCATTAAACCCAGAGGAAGGAAAAGTCAGAATCTGAAAATGCGGCATTTCAGACCTGTCGAGGTTGCATAAAAGTCAATGATTTTTTGATGTGTGCTGGGTTTTGTGCAATACTCCGGAGTTTTCGGGCAAAAAACATAAGAAATCGAAGTTGAAAAATCCAAAAAAATCTTGAAAATCGGATAAAAAATAAATAAAATAGTGAAAATCTGATTAAAAATCCGAAAAGAACTTGAAAATCAGATTTTTTTCCCTGCACAGCAAATTTTCGGGAAAATGTAATAATAAATCAGCGCAAAAAACCAGAGCGGATTTAATCACAAATTTTTCAGAATTTATTAAACCCAGAGGATGGAAAAGTCAGAATCTGAAAATCGTCATCTCAGACCTGTCGAAGTTGCATATAAGTCAATGGGAGAAGTCCCAATGATTTTTTGATGCGTGCTGGTTTTTGTGCAATACCCCAGAGTTTCGGGCAAAAAACATAAGAAATCGAAGTTGAAAAATCCGAAAAAATCTTGAAAATTGGATGAAGAATACATAAAAATCGTGAAAATCTGATTAGGAATCCGAAAAAAAATCGTGAAAATCTGATTTTTTTTCTCACAAAGCAAATTTTCGGGAAAATGTAATAATAAATCAGCATAAAAAACCTGAGCGGATTTCATCAGAGTTTGTAGCAGAAAATATTGAGATATATGAGGACTTTGATAAATAACCCTCCATAATATGACAGCTAAGATATAAGACAGCAAAAATAAAATTATATCTCATTATTTTGCAGTTATGGCACCCTCGGTTTAAAATAAAAAATTACTTAATTCTTATATCTGTGAAATTTTTAAGATAAAGATTGGGGAGAGGATCTGCTTCCTCTTGTCTTTTAAGACTTTATTTATCAATTTATTGTATAGGGTCCTGTATAGATAAACTTATGCATACATAAATATCAGGATGTAGCCACATCATAAATAATGGTGTCTGTAGGTGATACAATCAGAATCTATTTATATGGCTAGAAGATCATAAATATGAAATATCAATCTGATCATAGGCCATACTATATAATATCTATATAATATCTGACTAATCAGCCTGCTCTTCACTTCCTCATCTTCCAATGCAACTTATGCATATTAAAATGTCAAAATTGTCCAAAATGTATCTAAACTTTATTATCTTATGATACAACCAGCAGTCTTATTTGTGGGGCAGTTCATCGTTCATAAAGGAATCTTTCGAATTTTAAAAAAATATTTCCCCTTTAGGAAACCATGCTTTTTACTTACTTTGGGAATATTTAATTCTTGCTGTTTTTCTTTTTTAGTGTTCTTTATGTTTTCTAAAAAAAATAATCACAAAAACAACTTATGAATATTTTATATGAGCTGGGATGTAGTAGTTAAATTGTATACTTGCACCTGTTTCTTGAACTATCTATTGTTATTTGTTGTCTTATGATTCTATTTCTTTTTAATGGCAGTACATATCTATCTATTTATCTATCTATCTATCTATCTATCTATCTATCTATCTATCTATCTATCTATCTATCTATCTATCTATCCATCTATCAATCCATCATGTATCTATATATAAATAATTGTACTGGTTATGTAGGGCCCACATTTCCTTAGAGGAAAAGGCCCTATATGGACCTACTGTATAGCATATTTCTAATAGGGATGCACCAAATCCACGATTCAGCCGAATACTGAACCGAATCAGAATCCTAATTTGCATATGTAAATTAGGGGTGGGAAAGGGAAAACACTTTCTACTTCCTTGTTTTGTGACAAAAAGTCATGTGATTTCCCTCACCGTCCCTAATTAGCATATGCAAAACATCTAATTTGGTTCGGCCGGGCAGAAGGATTCAGCCGAATCCGAATCCTGCTGAAAAAGGCCGAATCCTGGCCGAATCCCGAACCCAATCCTGGATTCAGTGGATCCCTAATTTCTAAGGAACATTTTAATAACATTTTATTTACAGGCGAAAATAAGTGAGCTATAACATTAAAGGGCCTGTAAAGGCAAACAAAAAAAATCAAATTTTTACTTTTTTTAATGAAAAATCTCCAACATACTTTAAAAAAATGTGTACCATTTTTATAAGAAACCTGATTGTATGCAGTGAAATTATCCCTTAATTTACTGCTGTGGATACGAATTGTCAGACGGTCTCTAACTACTCTGCAGGAAAACAATCATACTTATGAACAGCAGGGGGAGCCCCTGCCTAACTTCCCAGCCATGCAGAACTCAAGCAGCTTTGTTTGTTTCCCTGTAGAGCATCTGTGTATATTGTCCTCCCATGTTTTCTGCTTCCAAGTATCCAACATGCTCTATACCACGTGGACATGTGGGTCACTGGAGCAAATTCACTAAAGGGCGAATTTTCGCCTGCACCACTTTGACAGGTGCAAATTCATTACTACGCTAATATACTAAAATGCAAAGTTGCGTCTCAACAGTCAAACACTGGTGAAGTTTTGCTAGCGTTAATTCGTCAGTGCGAGCATTTCATAGCGATTTTTTGCTAGCGTTCATTTTTGAAACTTCATTAGTACTTTTACAATTAGGTCAATATGAATAGGGCGGGTACATATATGTTGTATAGATGTCTTTATTAGAGATATTGGTACAAATGCTGGAAGTGGCCACTTATTATTACAAATGTCCAAGGAAGCAAAATAAAGACGAAAGAGATCCTCTAATGCCCTAGACATGAGCCCACCCTAAAACAAATGTGGCATGCCCCTCAAATGGTTGGAAAAACATGTTATCACAAAAAAAGTTAGAACTTTTGAAGGCAATCCCGCTTTAACATAAGATTTAGGAGGATGTAGCATCATCTTATCAGTTCGCCAGGACTAAGGTGGCGAAGAAAACTCTGGCGAATGAGATAACTTTATGGAAAATTCGCAACTTTTCTGAATTTGCGGAGTAACAATCGCTCGACTGAGTGAAAATTCGCCTGGCGATAGGGGGTGAAACTGCGCTAGCAACGGACTCTTTCGCTAGAGTATTATCCTCTATGCCTGTTAGTAAATTGGCAATGTCCCTGCGGATTTTCGATAGTGACGGCCACTTCACCCTTTAGTAAATCTGCCCCTATGTGTCCACCAGGTCACCAGTCATTGACTTCGGTAGGTTTTAGGTGGCGAAGTAGGGGGGTCAACGTTTTTTTTAAAGAGACAGTACTTTGACTATCGAATGGTCGAATAGTTTAACGATTTTTAGTTCGAATCGTTCGATTCGAAAGTCGTAGTCGAAGGTCGAAGTAGCCCATACGATGGTCGAAGTAGCCAAAAAAAACATTCGAAAATTCGATGTTTTTTTTATTCCATTTCTTCACTCGAGCTAAGTAAATGGGCCCCACACACTCTTGATTTAGGGGTTGAACAATGATAAAGCTGAATGCCCTTCTGCTGTTTGATTACCAAATACGTATGTACCACTGTTAGCACAAACTTTATTATCTGTTATAGGGAAGTGCAAGTTTGATGCTTGCTCCATACAGATAAACTGAACCAACAGTACAGAGTCTGGCCAGTACTGAAACCAGCTGGTATAATAAATGTTCTATGCTGGAGTTTCTTTTATATAACTGGAAATCAGCTGTCACCATTTTCGTTTCATACTTTCCCTTTAAGCAAGTTAAGATGTTCCCTGTTGGCAACAGAAGCAAACAATGATTAAAGAAAATACTTACATCTACAATAAACAATGATGCTGGAGAAGAGTCCCTGAAGGCTCGTGCTTCTCTCTCCATACAAGTAATCCTGCAAATAACAGATCATTAATTGCTCCCGCTAAATTACTTTCTGCATTGTAGTATGTGGTCTCTCGCTGCACTGTTTCTCTTAACTCTAGCGGAATTAAAGAAGAGCAAAATAGTCCGTTTATTTTTGAGAATGCTATTTAGAAATCGAAAGACCCATAAATTCTTTTTAAAAATCGATACTGAAATAAAGTGGGATAATAATGGCAACATCAAATAAGAATTCATTATTGAGCAATTGCTAATGAAACAATATCGGATGCACATTTGGGATAAATACGCATTATAATCCAAAGTATCTAGATACCCAGTTGGGTTTCCTTTTTCAGGAACCACACACAAGCCTAACATGTGCTTCACCATCTGGCATTGATGGACAACTCCTGATATGATGGTTCCCAGCAGAAAGATGTGTTCCAAATCTTTAATTAATTAGTCTAGGGCATTTTTTATGATTTAAGCCAGGATCCCTGGTTTGATCCTTGATAAACCAATGCTTCCTACTTTGCAACACAGTTTACATAAGGCCCCTTCCTCTTCCGGCACAATAATACCCTTCCATGTTCAAAGTCCGAATCTTGACCTCAACCCAACAGAACACCAGTTAGATGAACTGCAACGCTGTAGGCCAGGCTTTAATGTCCAACATCAAAACCCAACCTCACTAATGTTCATGTGGTAATCAGAAAATACTGATAAAATACATGCACTGAATTCTGCAAGGACAAACAAAAACTGTATCGCCATGAAAATCACATTGTTGTATTAACTTATAAAAATTCAATGTTTTAAAAATCTCTCCTGTTGAAAATACACCTTCTTGAGTTCTATAGAAGCTCAGCCGTGGACTCAATTACTTACTGCACCACATTCGCTGGACTGCAAATATCCCCGTAGTCAGTTGTGTGAAACATCTGATAAATGAAAGGTACTTCATTATGTCAAAATGAGCTCATTGCAATTCCATAGTTGCATTTCATGCCTCTGCCCTTCTCCAGTTCCTGTACCAAACTAAGCACAGTTGCGCCCCATTGATTCAGGATGTTGTGGGAACTCTTAATGAACGCGAATGAACTCACAACTCAGATAGTATCTTATTTAAGAAAAAATATGAAAACAATGTATGAGTATCAGTATGAGTCCCGCAACCAGAAAACTCAAATGAATCGAGTTTTCTGAGGGAGAATACTCAAATTATTCAAGTTTTCGGGCAAACCACTCTAAAAAATACTCGAAAATGTAAGTTTTGAGCAAAAAAATACAACTCAAAACCCAAATTTTTGTGGAAAACACAACTCGAACTTTAATAAATCTCCCCCTTGGTGTCATTGGTTGTATAACCAATGGAGCTAACACCAACAATGCATAGTTACATAGTAAGGATGCACTGAACACTGTTATTTAGTATTCTGGCAAACCCCAAATGCTTCTTTCTGGACCTGGCTGACTCCAAACTGAATCTGAACCTGGAAATTGCTGGTGTATTGGAGGAAACTGCTGGTATACAACTGAAAAATTGACAAGGTGTGTGCTCAAAGCACACAAAAATTGATGCACACTTGTAACGTGCAGGGAAAATTTCTCAGGTTTTTTACGGTTGGATTCAGCTCACCCAGGCTCTTGGATTTGGTCAAGTCTGCATCCTGTTTAAAAACACTCTGATTTAGTTGAAACCCGAGCCAAATACAGAATTTGGTGCATCCCTATTACATACTTCCATAGTCACAGCACCAGAGATTCTATGCTTCTTTGTTCTTAGTGAAACCAGTGCTAAAAGTTCATTATTTACACTAATCTTCAGTAGTCTTTCATTGTTTTTGCCTTCAGAACAAATTAAATATATCATATTTACAAAAAAATTAAATTAGGAGCATGCAATAAAGTAAATACTTTAGGCACTCCGTCCCTCTCCATCCATGATGCCGACTGACACTCTCCCCTCCAGCCTGGGATTCTCATTTCCAATTTCCACTGGGCTGAAAATGGCTAAATGTCACCACTAATATGAAAATCATAACAATAAAACAAAATTATTTGATTATGCAAATTGGATAGAGGAAACAGATTTGTTTTTTAAGGAAGCCAGAAAAGAAACATATTGGTATATAATTAGGATTGATTGTGTTGTGATGTGAAAGATGGTCAGCCCAGCTGTTGTGCAAGAGGCTACCAGCGACGATGGCAAAGGCATTTACTGTGTTGACTGCAAAGTGAATCTGTTGTCAGACAGCTGTTGTCAGTCACATTATTAGTTTACCTGTGTAGTTGTCTGATATTCTTGAGCTTTACAAACGTAAGTGACATATAATGTCTATCACAGCGCTAAAGGGGTGTCTCTTCTGTGTTCACTTATATTGCCTTCAGTGATATTTCAATATATCAACCCTTTCTCAGCTGAGCACAACTACTATTAACAGACTCATGGCTGGAACTAGGGGGGTCATTTAATAAACTCCAAATGCAAAAATCACGAAAAATGTGTGGGTTTTTAATAAAATCTGACTTTTAAAAAAATCGTATGGAAAAGTCAGAATCTGAAAATCCGGCATCTCGGACCTGTCGAGGTTGCATAAAAGTCAATGGGAGAAGTCCCAATGATTTTTTGATGTGCGCTGGGTTTCATGCAATACCACAAAGTTTTTCCGTGAAAATTCGGAAAAAAACGTGAAAATCGTGAAAATCTGATTTTTTCCCACAAAGCAAATTTTCCGGAAATATAATAATAAATAAGCATTACAAACTCGAGCGGATTTGATTGCCGTTTGTAGCAGAAAATATTGAGATAAATTTGGATTTGATAAATAACCCCATAGGTGTAGGCAGAAGAGGCACCTGCCTGGGGCACAACAACAGGGGGGCACTGTGCAGGTACCTCTTCTGCCTATCCCCAGTGAGTAGTCACTTCCTTCTGCTGGTCTGCCCTTCCCTCTGCCACTTCCCCTGCCCACTCAAGCCCTCTGCTTCTTACCCTCCCCACTCCAGCCCTCCCCTGTGCTGCTTAACCTCCCCACACCAGCCCTCCGCCCCGCTTTCTCTCCCCACTCCAGCCCTCCCCTCTGCTGCTTACCCTCCCCACTGTTGCCCTCCGCTGCTTTTATTAAAGGTACTTGCATCCAAATGAACTCTTTGCACTTCTGTATAGTTGTTTTCTGTACCTTCCTGACTTCCATTACAAATCAGGAGCTGCTACACTTGTTGATCCAGGGAGCACAGAGGACCGTAAAGCTAGTGCCTGTTCAGGAGGTGGCAGTAGCTTCAGGGTTCCCTCAACACTCCGCAATAGCACCTTATGAATCGGCAACAGACTCCCACTCCAAACTAGTCAGTAAATTGCACTGATAGGGGGCAGCTTTTTACATTTCAGCAGGTTTCTTGGCATTTCATGCCTTTTTGCACCTCCTATTCTATATGTGTTCAATACTTATTTACTGTGTCATTCCACTTTATTACACATACCTTAATTTATGGATGTATCTGTATTGATTTCTTTGTATGTGTGGATTGCTTGGGTTGTTACCAATATCAGGTGTAAATTTCATGTCAATAATCCCATTAGAAATACATTTACTGAGAAAACCGTTGACATGTTCAATACGAATTTTCCCTACGGTATGTTGCACCTACACACAAATGACTTGCCCATAAGATATTGCAGACTAACGCAGTTTCCGGCAGCACAAGCATCACTCTGCAGGAAATTATGGAATTTGCATACACACCAAGGGTCATTTACTTATCCAAGTGTAATGTGCAAACTGCAATTTTAGTTTGCTATATGTTTTCACGATTCACACAACTGCCTCTATTTTTACTTGACCACGGTTTCAGATGTGATTGTAAATGACCCCTATTGACTCCAGAGAAGCTCAACTTGATTATGAATAATTCTAATAGTGTGTTTGTTTTTACACATGAATGTTTATGCTGTGGTAACACACACAGCTTCTGCTGGGCCATAATCTGTTGTTGTATTATCACACATGTTTGGCAGGAGGACTTTGTCAGAGGATAAGGAGCATTGTTGGAGAAAGACATAGGTGGCCTTATTCATCAAAGTCTGAATTTATCTGACTACAGTAGAACCCCCATTTTATGTTTTTCAGGGGACCAGAAAAAATTGATGTAAAATCCAGGAAAATGTAAAATCAGGGAAATGTATTATGCATAATATATAGGTGGGACCACAAAACAACAATGTAAAATGAGGGAAAACTTAAAATCAGGGGATGTAAAATGGGGGTTCTACTGTATTTTAATGAAAAAAGTCAGACCAAACTAGAATTCACGATTTGACCTTATTTATTATAAAAAAAATCATGATTTTATTGGATCGGGTACAAACATGAAAAATTAGAGCTGAGATCCAATTTTTCAGATTTTTTTCCTGAATCGCTTAATTTTTTCTGACTCCCGAAAAGTCAGAATTTTTCCGATTTTTGTCCAATTCCAATTGGCCTAAATCCAGTGCAGACCACAGAAACTTCCAAATAGGATAAGGACCTCTCCCATTGATTTATACACAACCTCGGCAGGTCTGAGATGCCAGATTTTTGGATTCAGACTTTTTCCATCCTCTGGGTTTAATACATCTAAAATAATTTGAGTTTTTTTTCCACTAAAAATTTGGATTCTATAGTTTAAATTGGCATTCGGACTTTAATAAATAACTCCCAATATCTACATATTAGGTACAGATAGAACACCCACCAAGATGTTTGTGAGGCTCTTCAAATGGAGAATTTTATCAATAGCAACAAGTCCCACAGGTATCAATGTTTCAAACAGTTTGATATTTTATACTCCATATTGTCCAATCAAACTCTGGTATTATCACACCGACAAAAACTGAAAATTGCCCAGCGGGTGACCTGATTAGATCCATAAAAAGGGGCCTTGGGCCAATACAAGTTGGCCTTCTATTGTTGTCAACAAACTGCACATGGACTTGCACTAAGACTTGGAATGTTATCAAACCTGAGAGGTTCTTTAACAGTCAAATGACATAACGTCCCATTTTCATTTCAGAGTGACTTGTAATGGTGACCTTTATTTTATAAACAAAGCTGAAGGTGAATATCTGCCCTTCTAAGATAATGAGTCATTCCGATATCCTTTATAAGAATGGAAGTGGGAAATGTCGGGGCTCATTCCATGACTCAAAGTCTTCTGACACGTTCCTTTTTTAATTGCATTTGGTTATGAATGCCCCCTTCAATGATTTAAATAGAATTATGTGAAGTTTAAATGTCATCTTATAATCACGTCTTTACAAATAAAAAGGAGGGGTGTCCCTTCTGCGGTGACATGCACTAGTATACAGACAAGCAATAACTTATTATTATTTGCATTTAATACATTCTTGGTTGTTTTGCAACTTCTTCTAATGCACAATGCTGTCAAACAGTCGTTGTCAAGGGTAAGATTAGGAATTGAAACTTGTCATTTATATGTGATGTTCCTCCTTTCAAGGCTTTGCTTCTGATTTGTTTCAAGAGACACATTCAGTGAAATTGGTATGGCATTATACGTAAGTGAATTTAGGAAAGGCTTTCTTAAATGAGTGGTCACAAAAGCTGATTTAAGCAATCACACCGAAATGGTGCTTCAATTAAAATTGGGAATTTACATGGGAGATTATATGGTGAAATCTATTTGTTTCCTAATGCAGGTGTTAAGCTGGAACACTTGCTTTTTATTTAGGTATAACAAGATCCCTGTTTTATTCTGGTCTGTCTGTTTTAGGGAAATAACTACCTGCGTTTTTTTCCATCATCACCACGTTCAGACAATTAGATTTCTATTCACCATTGGAAAATATTGAGACTTTCCTACCCATTGCCAAAATCGGAAGGGAATCAGGAAATGGAATCAAGTTACAGAGTATTTATAAATAATTCTATAACTAACAGATGACTTAGAAGAACTTAAGGAGTTGTTCACTGTTAAATTAACTTTTAGTATCACGTAGAGAGTGATATTCTTAAACAATGTGCAATTGTTTTTTTTTCCTATTTGTGGTTTCCTATTTCAGCAATCTGGTTGCCAGGGTAATTTGCACTGATTACATTAAAGACTGGGATATGAATTTGAAAGCCTCAAAGGGTCAGAAGAAGAAGGCACATACTTCAAAAACTATAAAAAAGAAAAAATGAATACCAATTGAAAAGGTGCTTAGAATTAGCCATTCCATAACATACTTAGGTTAACTAAAAGACGAACCACCCCTTTAAAGGGGTTTATTGTTGTGTAGTTATTCTTCACTATGTTGTTCCACAAATAAAAAAGACAGCTTTAATACATCCTATAGGCAAGGGGAATAAAATAATGTATATAAATACTCAACTTTTTGTGTTCCTGATAGCTTCCCTTTAAAAAACAAGTTTTATACTGTGAAACAGGAGGTTTAGAGGGCCCTGCTTGCAAGACGTTATAATCTGAAGGAATGGGTAACAGTTGGCACATAAAGTTGGAGATGAATCTTAATGGTATGTTAATAATCTAAAATCATATTGGTTTCTTTAAACAGGTGGGTCTTTAGGAAGCATTTGAAGGTCTGGAGGGAAGGAGAGAGTTTATGGCAGTAAATACCAGAGACAGGCAATAGTTTTAGAGATACAGTTTCTTTTAGTAAGAAAAGAAGTAATGAGAGGAGAAGAAAGGCAATGGGCAAAGGCAAGAGGCACAAAGAAGTGCATTTCAACATCAGAACTTCATTGTTTATCAAACTCCTGATAAAATATTGACCATATTGTAGATGTGAATTTGATAGGGACCGTAGACTGTAAGCTCCACTGGCGCAGGAACTGATGTGAAGGATATAACCTCTGCAATGAGCTGCAGCATATGTTGCCAATATATCAATAAAGTATAAAGAATAGAACTAATAATTCTGAAGGAAATTGGGAGGCAGTCAAGGGCTTTACATATCTGAGATAAGGTTATGAGTCTGGCAATTGCCTTTAGAACAGAATGCAGTGGTGAAAGAGAGTAGGGTGGAACGCCTATAAGGAGGAATTACAACAATCTATGTGGGAATACCCATTATGGGGTCCGTTATCCAGAAACCCATTATCCCCATTATTTTCTTTTTCTCTGCAATAATAATACAGTGCCTTGTCCTTGATCCAAACTAAGATATAATTAATCTTTTTTGAAAGCAAAACCAGCTTATTTGGTTTATTTAATGTTTACATGATTTTCTAGTAGACTTAAGGCATGGGGATCCAAATTACTGAAACATCCCTTATCCCAGGGGTGTAACTACAGAGGAAGCAGACCCTGCCGCTGCAGACGGGCCCTAATTCATATATAATTTCAATAAATATTGGTAAAACAGGGTCTGGCAAACCCCAGCATTCTGGATAACAGGTCCATACATGTAGGAAAGTAAAAAAGTGTTTTCATTTTAAGATAAAGGCATATTTGGGAATTGCTATACAAAAAAAATGTCACATGATTTGACAAGGGTTTATATATGGGGTATAAAAGAGTAAAAAAATTACCCACAAACAGTTAACCTGTTTGCTTGGATGGAAGTTGACATTGCTATCAACCATAAGTGAAAGCTGTGCAGCTAGTTTACATTTAAATTTTGCTTGCATATTCTGACTATGTGTAAATGTCCCTAAGCTTACAGATGAGGGTGTTGGGTGGGGTTGGATGATATAAACATTATTACTTTTAGCAAAAGTATACAGATCTGGTTCTTTTTTTGTTTTCTTATAAAGGCCAATTTATTTGCCTTTGTCTGGATGCAATAAATGTACTTTATACATCTTAATCAGAGAGGCAATTTCCTTAACCAATACTTGC
This sequence comes from Xenopus petersii, assembly GCA_038501925.1. Classification (NCBI taxonomy): domain Eukaryota; kingdom Metazoa; phylum Chordata; class Amphibia; order Anura; family Pipidae; genus Xenopus; species Xenopus petersii. The sequence continues at coordinate 122,581,496 of CM076684.1, read as the reverse complement.
AAAATGTCTCAGGCACAATAAGTGCTGTAATTCAGTCCAGCTGACAGTCCATATTAAACATTGTGCAAACATTGCCCGGCTGTGTGTTTTGTTGTGCTTGTCACTAAAGACAAATCTGAATCAGGAATTCTTATTGAAGGTTCAGGCATGTTTTGGATTACATGAGCAAACTCTAAAGCAGGGCGCCATTATCACTAATGCAAACAATTTATAAAGAAGCGTTTTGGACAGATTTGATTGAATGTTCTGTAATTTCTTGGGGGGGAAGAGATGGTCGTTTAGAATTTATGAGATTTTACAAATTCCCTGACTGTACACTTTGCACATGTTTTTTGATAATACGGAGTTTCAGACATATTGTTCTTTGCACAGTATCAGAAGGGCCTCCCGGACATAAAGGAGGTTTGGAATGAAGTAGAGACTTATCTCTCTAATGATTTTCAAACTAATTTTCTTTGTCTCCCTTCATTGCCATTTGTGAGTAATTTTCTATAAAATCAAAAATTCACTTTTAATTTTGTTAGCTGCAAAAAGGAAAGCAATTTTTGGCTAAAAATAGAAAGGCCCAATGTAAGTGTTAATTTAGGCTATTTGCATAATTTATGTTTCCAAGAAGTAATTTGATTTCGGCAGCATTAAACTAATTTTTTTGGACACTAGGCTCATATTTATAAATAATATGAACTCAAGAGAAAGGGAGAAAATCTATAAAATTCTCTACCATAATTTGAAGAGAAGACAATCAGAGGAGATAGGCTTCTTTAAGAAGCAATTTCTGCATCTGTTATTTCGCTTATTGGTTGTTTTTTATGATTTTTTGGTTTTCATTAATTTTTTAGTTTCTTATTTTCATGTATAATGTATATATAATCTAGAGAAAGGAAGATAATATACTTTATTTTTTCATTTTCATTTTTGGATATGTATCTATCTCTGCTTGTACTCCTTTTGCATTGATTGTGTCATTGTTAATTGAAAAATCAAATAAAAAAGTTTGAAAAAAAAGAAGGGCCTCATTTTCAATGCAGACAGCTAGAAATGTAGAATGTATTTCTAAGTACATTTAAAATGCCAAGTGAAAAAGTGAAATTATTCTCTGCATGTGGTACAGTAAACAATAAATTCTCCTACAGGGGATGTCTAAATGTTCCATACTGGCTGAAGAACCATCATAACAATAAATCTACAATGTTAACAGAAAGCCTAAGGCAGTAACTACATGCCTTGCCAGAGACAGTCAGAGGAAGAAGTTCTCAATTGTGAAATATTCTCCAGTAACAAATGAAAACCATTATGACCAGAGCCAGGCTAGTTACTTTCTCAAATTATTTAAACACCATGAGAGAGTCACTGAAAATGCTGTATCAGGGCAGCCAGTAGACTAGAAGCTTCTTGCAAAGTTCTTGTGCTCTTGTATCTGTAGGGGAATATAAAACATAGACTTTTCCAAAAACAACAGCAAAGAATGCTGATACGATAAAAGAAGTATGCAGAACAATGCTGTAATAAGATAGTTATCCAGGATACCCCGATTTAAGGGTGAGATTATATTAAAATGATGTATTACCTTTTCCAGGCAATGAACTTCCAGTTCTGCTTCAGGGCCTTCAAACTGGAAGTCCAACCGTGGCCTTCGAATCATACTCTTAGGGTGAAAGTACACCACCTTTCCCACTCATATTAACTTAATTTCTGCCATTATATGCTACCCCATTATTTTCTGAACTGAAGACATGCATAACCCCCAAGCCATCTACTGACCAAAAACAAGGCTGAAGCACAGCAAAGTAAATATAGAGGGTGGTTGGGGATGAACCCTGTGAGAATTAATACATAGAAATAGAGAAACTGGGAAGCTAAGGACTTGGAATCAGATAAAGAGGCAGTATGGGTTAAAAACAGAAATGGAATAATGAAGAAAGAGATTGCCCCATGCACACGCTAGCCTTCATGATTTAGACTTGGTGCTTCGGTAACTATTCAATTAAAAATAAGTTATTCCGGGCACACAAGGATCTTCCAATGAGGAACAGCCCCTATGCTTTAATAGGACAAGTTCTGGAGCCCACAATTTTCTGGAGGGCTCTATCAGAGGCTTGTGGATTTAAATGTCTATAGCAATTTCCCAGACAGGTCTTGGGTATACCGACTTCAGATTTCATTTTACAGAAATTACCCTGGATAGGATTCAGTTTGGTTTTGGACTTTATGGATGGATTTATGGGCCAGATTCATTTCGGTGAGAAATTGTTGTCTCATGATTTATCACATAAAAACTCATGAACAAGATTCAATTAGACGAGAAAAAACTTTTCCCCTAATTCAGTTCCAGTCCAGTTTTCTGAATTGAATTGCATCTCACATTGAATCTCATCTACGAGTTTTCATGTGATAAATCTTTTTCTTGCTGAATTGAATCTTGCCACAAATCAGTTATGGTACATGGATTTTTGTACTCTATTGAAGGACTTTATTTCAGACCTTTTTCATACCTGGGACTATTAAAACGAACACTGCATAATGATGGGTGGGGTTGTTTGCACTTAATTATTGTTACGTTTAATCACTTGACTAAGGGGGACACCCTGGGACTTGACATAATAAAGTATAAGGGCTAGTCCCCATTGGAAGAACCTTGTGTGGAATTCTCCATTTCTAATTAAAAACAGAGATCGGACATGGAGTCATCGGGACACAATGTATCAGATTTTACGACATATCGGTACTTAGGGAACTGTTGAGAACCCCATTATAACCTGACAAATAAAAGTAGAGATAACAAGATAGGCTTATTTTTGAGAACGTGGCAGAAGAATGCAAAAATCTTGGAGGGAAATTTACTAAAGGCCGAAGTGGCTAACGATGGCATAATTTCGCCGATTTACTAACAATCGCTGGCGTAATCTCGCAAAGAAGAACGACTCTGGTGCAATTTCGCACTGTAACGCCAGGCAAATTTTCGGTCTGGCGAAAGAGAGTTACTACGCGAATTCACAAAGTTTTTTATTTTACTGACCGTTTCCTCTATCGCCAGACGTGCCTTCGCCACATCAGACCAGGCAAAGTGCAATAGAGTATATAGGAGTTCCTCAAGAAAAAGTTGAAAATCTTTTCAGTCCCAAAAAACGCTGGCGTCTTTTCCTTTTTACAGGGTGATAGGCTGAAAAAGATCAAAAAATGTTTTGGGGTACCCTCATTCCCCCTACATTTGATAACATATGGCACCTAAACTAAACTGTGGGCATATGTGTAGAGCAAAATAAAACATTTATATAATTTTATTAAGGTTCCCTGGCCTTGTGTAGTGTAATGTATTTGCATTTACGGCAAATTAACTGCACACGGTATGCGAATTAGCCAACGCTAGCGTAACTTTGAACTGCTGAGGGTAATTTTGCTAGCGCAACTTTGGACCTTCTTGAATTAGCATTGTCCAGACGAATTTACGCCTGTCGAAGTGCGTAAAGCCAAATTTTCACCGGTTAGTGAATTTGTCCCTAGGTGAAGCAAAGTTTTTGGGTTAGGTAGGGAAGAAAAGAGAAAAAGGAAGAGTGTGTTTATTCTGTGGTGTCATACATTGCATTGAAATTACCTGTGCTATGTACCTTTTGCTGTATTTGTTAGTAAGCTGCATAGTCTTTGAAATCTAGATATAAATTAATTGTTTTACTTTCTGGCTCACATTTATATTCATCTTCCGTTTATCACACTACGAATCATTTTAGTCTTATGCAGAGAAATGAGATTAATTTTAACTTTTGAAATTGATTTTAGCACCGCCAACTGCTTTTGTATAAATCACTAAGGCCTGAGCGCTGCAAAAAAGGCACAATACTGTCACATAAGGTCTCTGCTTATTTTCTCAGTATATTTAGTAAATCCTTCCTCCTTCAGTCTGAATCACAATATAGGTTCTTGTCTTAATGTATGCCTCATTTAAAGGTATGAAGATTTTTTAAAATTAGCCACGCCATTCTGATTAACGTGAAATACTATTTACATATTTTTTTAATTTAATTGTTTTGTTGGTGTAGCTGAGAACAGCAATAAAGTTAAAAGAACAGTGGCATAACTATAGAGGAAGCAGACCCTGTAGCCGCAGGGGGGCCCGGGAACAGGGGGCCCAGACTATGGGGTCTGCTTCCTCTATAGCTAAAAACCTCCTCCTCCCCAGCCGCTCTCTTACCTGCGGCGAGGAAGGGGGACTTGGAGTGGGTAAGGTGGAGGCAGGATTTGGGTGGGGCTGAGGAGGGACAGAAGGTGGGTGGAGGCAGGACGGGAAGTGGGAGGACGGAGATAGGAATGCACTCAGCCCCTTTGAAGATTGTTTTGCAGGGGGGCCCGGCACACTCTAGTTACGCCACTAAAAAATAATATTCTATATTGAATATAACAGCATATTTCTAATTGTTTAGAAAACAATATCAGAGTTGCTGAGCTGCTGCAGCTCATGAAAAGCAGTAAGAATTCTGAAAAGGGAGTCAAATTTTGCTTTTAAGTTTTCCATTTTTTATCGTACCACTGGAATATATGCTGTAGATATTGTACTAGGGATAATTTTCAACCATCTGAAAAAAAACAAATATCACCTCCTCCCACCTCTTTTAGACATGAACTTTGCCTTGGCAGTAAAGTACATAGTGTAGTGAAGATCAGAATGTGGTTTTGTTGAAGTCAAACAAGCTGATTGATGTCAACATGTTGGTGGTGAAAGAGAGGAGAAGTAGCAAACAATATGTTCTTGGTTTAGCCTTCCAAATCTGGAAGTATTGTGCTGGACAGACATTGGACTGTATATTCAAAGCATGAGGAGGAAAATGGGCGTACCATACTATTGATTACCCTATACCTATAGGTGTGGCAAAGGTAACACAAAATACCTTCAGTCCTGTACTAGAAGCTTAAAAGCCTGCTCAGAAAGATGCAGGAAGGAGAAGTGATTTGGGAGAGCCACACACCACTATAAAAAAAGACACAATTTTAGTTGGTTCCCACCATTCAGGAAGTGCTTTTGGGGTGCCACCATGCCCTTGTCTTTGTTTGACTAGTTCTCTAAGTTTGCAGTGATATTACCCACTAAAGATATATCTGAGCTGAGCCATGTGCATGCTTTCAGAATTTTGCAAATCACTGTACCATTCTAGGACAATGAAGTTTGACCTATGAGTCGTTTAGCCCTTCTAATTTTTCTTTTACCTGCTGAAGATAATTTGCTGATGTAGTTAGTACATATGATTACACTGCTGGGGGGGGGGGGTTCTTTGTAGGAAGATTGTTAGTCTTGTGAACTGATTACTGTTGTGGTCTTCTACTGTAAAGCACACGCCAATATTGTTGATTAGTGTTCCCACTGACCTCTATTAATGCACTGAAATATAATTAAGGGAAACATTGGTTTATTAACTCTGGCCACAGGGCGTCTGAAAAATGTTGTTGAGCAAGAACCAAATCAAACCATTCTTGTAGCCCTCCCCCAGTGATCTGATAAAGCCTTAGGGGCATACGGTATGTAATATGTGGTATAAAAAACAGTGAGATAATACACGCATCACCAGGCTTTGCCGTGAAAAATGGTGTACATTTTTTACGTGTTTTTTCTTAGAGTGACTTCCACCAGATGCAAAGTAAAATAACGGCGGCAAATCTGGCATTCACATGGTGTAAAATAAAACCCACTATTTCGCCATTTATTGTACACAGCCTTTTACACTGTTGTTTCGGTGAATTTAGTTTTACGCAACATAATAAACTTGCCCCTTAATGTGATCAGCGCTAGTCTGAGGGCTACGTGATTAGATTTATCCAATTAGTAGGGATGTAGTGAACTGCCGATTTGGTGTTCGCGAACGCCGTTCGCGAACACCGGCAAAAAATGCGAACGTTCGCGGACAGTTTGCGAACTTCGAACACCCGCTAAAATCGGTCGATTCGAACGATCGAAGGATTTTAATCATTCGATCGAAGGATTTTCATTCGAATCGAACGATCGAAGCCATTCGATCGAATGCTTTTCATTCGATCGAATGCTTACAATCGTTCGAACGAATGGAAATCGTTCGATCGAATGCTTACAATCGTTCGAACGAATGGAAATCGTTCGATTTTTAGCGGTCGAAGGAATTCGAATGGTCGAATGGTCGAACGATTTGTATTCGAATCGAACGCGAACTCAAAATGCGAATGTTCCCAAACGTTCGCGAACATTCGGCGGACGCGAACGGTCGAAGTTCGCGCGAACTAGTTTGCAGCAGAACAGTTCGCTACATCCCTACCAATTAGGTTTAACACGGGATCATTTCAAAAATATAAGATTTTACCATATATACTAGATTGAGGGACTAGACAGTTTATACATTTTTATGTAATAATATTATCCTCCTTAGAAGCAGCTTCTTCCAGCATAAACAATTTCAACTTGGCCAGCCATTCGTTATCAATAAGATCATCCATAAGCTTTATTACTTTAGTCACCCCTTTCTGGTCTCTCTTCTTCTCTCTGACAGTGGCCAGCAGATCCATTTAAAATATTGTTAACCTTCAAAGGCAGCAGAATGCTAATTGAGAATCAGCTGCAACAGGTTCTTAGTGAAACAGTATTAATTAATGGTTATGCACTGACAGCTGCTAAGGGTTCCCATACACAAGAAAAGAGAGGGGAGGTGGGCTATGTGGAATGCACAGTATTTATTTTTTTAAATACAAACGAGATCAGTAACCGCATAATTAAACCTCTCTGGTATTTATAAAGACCGAACATATTTTTACTAAAAGAGGGCTGGGCTCCTCTGTCAAGATTTATTTGTTTGAGTTTCTTATATCTCTTTTATTCTCTGTTCTCTTTGTTATGAGTAAATATATATACATTGGCTCGGTTACTATAGGTCACTTAACTGCTGGTTTAAAAATGTTGTTAAATGATGGAAAAAATGTAAACGTCTGTCAACCTTCAAAATCCATCAAAATAGCAATATGCCTCGACATAGGGAAACTCTTTTACAATCCAACATGTCTCTAAAATTCCCTGAAATCAAACAGTTAAGTAAGTAAACATTCACCAGAGCTCACATTTTCTTATAATATATTCTTATTATATATTGGCATATACCAAAATACTTGCTCTTGTTTGGTAGCAGCTGGCCAGCAGCACAGAAACAGTTCTATTGAACAATAATCTCAGGCTTCAAGTGTCTGAGGTTTCTCAGCTTTCTTGGCTAGAGACCTAGAGGGCTTACTTCTCGATCAGCCTTGTCCTCATTCATATAATTAAAGATAAGGCTTACAGGATGTGGAAAGTATCCTACAAGGTTGATGCCTAGAAGGACATCTAGCACATTAGTAAGCCTAAAAAGTGTTCTATCCTTGCACCATGCTAGTCATTCATCTCTTGAAGGTGTCTATTATGTCCCATCCCATGAAGCCTCAACTGTTTCTCCATCAAATGCAATCTCCTTACCAGCAAGCCTACACTTCTAAGCGTTGATGTGGATCTGCACCATTGCTCACACTTATATCTGCCAATCAAGACACCCTTTTACCAATTCCTAATAAGAAATAAGTCATCCATCATGGAAACTACTATGGATTTTAGGAAACCAAAGTTATTCCCCACACTAATGTGCCGCTCTTTAGTCTACACACTATTAAGGTTAGTGCCACCTGCTACATGCATTAGTCTCCCTGCTGACTCTTAAACTTGCCCAATCCCTACACGCAGAGGGTTATTTACTAAATTTAAAATGTATCTAATTTTTTAGATAAAAAATCCACAACCAAACTCTTATACCCGATTGGACCTTTATTGGGTAAAAACTTGATAAAATAGAGCAATAACATTTGAAAAAGGCCAAATTTTTCAGATTCTTGCTTGAAAACGTTTGATTTTCAGGCTAATTCCAGTGCAGACCACAGAAACTTCAAAATAGGAGAGGGACCAATACCATTGACTTATACACAACCTCGGTAGGTCTGAGATGCAAATTTTTGGATTCAGGTTTTTTGCTTCATATGGCTTTAATAAATCATGAAAAATTTGAAGTTTTCAAAAAAAAACTTAAAGATTTGAGTTTTGCCCCAAAAAGCCTGAAAAGATTGTATGCTCTAATGAACAGTATTTGTAAGGAATCTGTATTGCACAGTGATAGGGAATTTGTTGGCACTTTGGAAATACGTGTTAACAGGCTTAGCCTGGGCCGGTGGGATACAGGGAAAAAACAAGGTGAGCCCTGCCTTTGTGGACCCCGTCGGCCCAGACCTGCTCCCCGTATGCAGCCGACGATCCGCAACGGTTGACAGGGCAGAGCAAGGTATATTGTGTGGTCCTGAGTGGTAGGAGGGAGCCGAATGCTAGGAGGGGGGGCCCGGACGTTGGGAGGGTCCCCCTGAGATTCAGGGGGGCTTTTCCGATTGCAGCACTAGTGGGCCCAGTAGACCTCAGTCTGACCCTGCGTGCGTGTTAATACTAATTAAGGCTGCTCATGTATAATAAAACAATTATTTCAGTATATCAACAAGATCCATTATTGAAGGAAAGATTTTCCAGAGGCATTAACGTATTGTATAACTGTTTTTTTATTTGCAGGTTCAAAAAAAGGCCTTTTGCTTAAATATTTTAAAGACTACGAGGCACTAATACAAGTTTAAATAATGTGCATGTGCTCCACTTACTATATTGTAAATAAACCAAAAATGGTTAGAAGTTAAAGGTTCAAAAAACGAATAAATGATGTATTATATAACCCTTATGTGTGGAAAGTCCATCACTGTATTGTGGGTTACATTTGACTCTTAACACGCTGTGGAAGTTATGAAGGAAAAATGTAGTTGAACTACCACACAAAAATGCTACTTTGTAAAATAAACAAACAAATAACTTTTATTGTCCAAGACAATAGATCCACAAGTTTAAACTCACAATCCACAGAGGCAATTGCAGCACAACATGTTAACTTGTCAGGACACTTAAGCAGATACAGCACATGTGGAAGCAGTTAGGGTGGTTTAAGGTACATCTCTAGGATACAGTGCCCCATTGTGGTCCGGATCCCATACAGTGGAAATGATCAGGGAGAATAATCTAAGCCTGATTCCCTATCCAAATATGGTCCCTTCACTTTAGACAGACTGAGAACCAAGGGGAGAGCTATTCCCTACTACAAATCCTTGTTGAAGCACATTCTGCTTGTTCTAATTAACCTCGCTATGTCCAGAAAGTGCTAGGAAAGAGTGAACCTGTCACTGACTGGCCTCATGGGGTCCCTGCTCCCCGAATTTCACTAGATGTACTGGTCCCTCTAGGACAGAGCAGCTTTATTGGGCTTTGTTGATCCCAGACTCCCTGAAGCACACGCAGCTGGGTGAGCAACTGAAGGCCAAAGAGGAAGATCCACCTCTCCATAATATTGTGTGGCATTGTTAATGATGTCAATGTACACTTTAGTCTTAAGGTTTGCTTTCAGTGGAGCCAGGAACCCTACCCAAACAATGGAAGACAGCCCTGGACCTTTATTCCTCCTCCATGAAACATTACCATCAGCATTATTCATTCAAATAGGTACTGTTCTGGCATCTGCTAGTCCCAGACTTTTCCATCAGTCTGCCAGATGATGAAATACTGTGTTCCTGTTGCTCCAGTATGTGATGGCCTTTACACCAACTCTAGTGATTTTTGGTATTACATATGGTCATGGTACCATGTGCCTCTGATCACCCATAAATAACCATGCTCCTTATGTATCTTGCCTGTGTTGAGTATATTTGAGCATTATATATTATCGAGAAAGAGTCATTTATGTGTACAATATAAAATCAGACCTGTATCTTTATCTCTTCTAACTGGTAACCAATAAACAACTATAGAAGTTACCTCAGGGGAGAGGTTGGTGAGTGATGGGCATCCATGTGTGAAATATATATATATAGATCTGCAGTCTGCTCCCTAGTTATCTTCTGCTGCAGTAGTGTTTGGATTTTAGATAACTTAATGAAAGTCTACCTGAAAAATGTTAAAAAAAAACTTTCTTTAATATGCACATATAGAAGGTCTTGTTTTCCTTCTTTGTTCATCTTTTCTTTTTTGAAGTCCTCAAAGTAATCACACCTTTGTGATTTCCCTGATGGTATAAAATGACAGCTGTTCCGGAATTTCATTGCTCTGCAGACAATAAGAAGTAACAAGGCACTGTACATTTACTCACATTATGTGCCAAGATTATTCACAGGGAGAACATCTCTATATTTACGGAGAGAGTCACAGCGATTCTGCCCACCGTCACTTAACGATGCAATTGTGAGCGTCATGTCAAGAAGTCATTCACCACAGCCATTAATCATAGCGGAACAATCTGTATTTTTTTGTCAGTGCAAGTGGAATGAGAACATGTCAGGAGCTCAATTTGTTAACACTATGAAGAAGTTGGCAGAACACCGTGATTTTGGCCCAGCAATCCAGAAGAGATTGCTATCAGAGCAGATTTGACCTTCAGGGAGACAGTCGAGGTAGCAATATCCATGGCAACGCAGGGCAGACCGAGAGCTTGCCGATTGTAGTACATGTGCAGTGCCTTCAATTGCACTTCATTGTAATTATAATCATATTCATACTTTCTCCTGATATTGGTCTGCCTTGTGATGTAAATGCTGCTCTATAGAACAATGGCAAAATGATTCAGTGCCCTGAAGAACTTATAGAAAAGGAGACTTGGAACAATAGCGTGAACTTTGTCAAGGTCATAAAGAAGTAGAACATTGGATTTTTTTTTCTTTTGCCATGAATGAAAGAAATATATCGTTAAAGAGATGCTACATATATTTAAATACATGTTTTTCAGGGGTTTTCAAGCATTTTACCATTGTTAATGAACGCCTGCCCTCCAACGGGACACTGGGATTCATGGAACGTTCATGGGCACAATGCAAAGTGTGGAAACATTGGTGGAAAGCTAGCCTCTGAACATCTTGTGCATTGATCGCTCCTTTTTGCCCTTGAACACGAATGTATAGCAAAGAATAGTAGACCTTCAGTATATGCAGTGTAGTCAATTCTTGTGTATATAGGTGGTAGGAGTGACATAGACATTCCCTATCCTGCCCCCAACTTGTGCATCATAGGTATGGCACCACCCCCTGCTCAGTCTCCTCACGGTGCAAAACCATGGCCCATTCTAGTGCTCGATCACACACAGGCTCCCCACCATTCCCTCACTGCTTGATCCTTTTCCCGGCAATAGCACCCCCGCCATAACTGCACCTTTGCTGCCTACCCATAGTTTCAACACTGTTATAGTCTAGGGTTGTCTTGCACCTGACAGCAATCTACTCTGCACCTTGTTAGTGATTTTTAATCCAGCTCAAGGTCAGAGCATAGCAATTCCCTAGATGCACACGCTCAGTGCATGATCGTTAAAGGGTTTGCACTTGTGCCCAGTGCTCTTAAAGGGTTGTTCACCTTTAAATTAACATTTAGGATGCTGTTGACATTGATAATAAGAAATGATAATAAGTGGTCTTCATTTTTTATGGTTTTTCATGGACAGTCGTGGGACCTATTAACCCAAATGTTTGGACCTGTGGTTTTCCAGATAAGGGGTCTTTCTGTTATTTGATCTCCATACTCAGTCTTAGTCTGCTAAAAATAATTTAAACTTTAAATAAACCCTGTAGGCTGGTTTTGCCTCCAATAAGGATGAATTATTTCTTAGTTGGGATCAAGTACAAGCTACTGTTTTATTATAGCAGAGAAAATGGGAATCATTTCTAAAAATGAATTATTTAATTATAATACACAAGAGCCATGAATATCCTGTAAATGATATCCTTATAATACACAAAAGCCATGAATATCTTGTAAATTATTTCTTTATAAACGGTGAGTACTAATGTCATCAGTCATAAACAGTGAGTCGTGATGTCATTTCACATGACTCACTGAATGGTCATGAAACTCCTCGGTAACTTATACCGTATATACTCGTGTATAAGCCGACCCGTGTATAAGCCGAGGTACCTAATTTTACCTACAAAAACTGGGAAAACTTATTGACTCGCGTATAAGCCTAGACACAACTACAGCCCTGTCTCCCAGCAGCGCACATTCTGCCAAAGCGACCCCCCCAGCGATCAACCGGACTTCTTTGCAAAGCTGATGGTGACAGAGAATTGCCAAACGGATTACTGTGTGCATTGTCCCACTGTCCCACTACCATGTGCAGAGGGTGCTGTTTGATATTGCCATCACTGTTAATCTTTTGTATAACCAACAGAGGGCGCTGTGTGATATTGCAGTCACTGTTATTCTTTCATATAACCAACAGAGGGCACTGTGTGATATTGCAGTCACTATTAATCTTTCATACAACCAACAGAGAGGGCTGTGTGATATTGCAGTCACTGTTATTCTTTCATACAACCAACAGATGGCGCTGTGTGATATTGCAGTCACTGTTAATCTTTCATACAACCAACAGAGGGCGCTGTGTGATATTGCACTCACTGTTATTCTTTCATACAACCAACAGATGGCGCTGTGTGATATTGCAGTCCCTGTTATTCTTTCATTCAACCAACAGATGGCGCTGTGTGATATTGCAGTCTGTTATTCTTTCATACAACCAACAGAGGGCGCTGTGTGATATTGCACTCACTGTTATTCTTTCATACAACCAACAGATGGCGCTGTGTGATATTGCAGTCCCTGTTATTCTTTCATTCAACCAACAGATGGCGCTGTGTGATATTGCAGTCTGTTATTCTTTCATACAACCAACAGATGGCGCTGTGTGATATTGCAGTCTCTGTTATTCTTTCATACAACCAACAGATGGCGCTGTGTGATATTGCAGTCCCTGTTATTCTTTCATACAACCAACAGATGGCGCTGTGTGATATTGCAGTCACTGTTAATCTTTCATATAACCAACAGAGGGCGCACTGTTATTCTTTCATATAACCAACAGAGGGCATTGTGGGATATTGCAGTCTCTCCCCAAGTGAACTGTTGGTATAGGAATGATTAAAAGTGACTGCAATCTCAGCAGCCGAGGTAGATTTTTTCAGCACATTTTGGATGCTGAAAAACTAGGCTTATACGCGGGTATATACGGACTATCCTTACAATTTTCAAGAGGGGGTATGTTATTTACTATATAAACAGTGCTTAGAGATGTCATTGGTTATAATCAGAGCTTAGCAATGTTATTTCTGTCACATGACTCACTGGTATTATAATAAATAAAGTAGCCCCTGTTGCAAAATACAAGAATATAAGAAGTCATCTCGGAGTTCCATGACCTGTATAAAAACACTCAGCCTTCGGCCGTGTTGGTTTTATATGGTAATGGAACTCCTTGGTAACTTATAATATCCTTATATTTTACATGAGGGCGTACTTTATTCACTATATAATTGAATCTATTGTACTGCCATTCAGTAACGGATCTCCGGATAAGGAATCCTATACCTGTATAGAAAAGCAAAGTGAAAGTAATGACTATTAATAAAAGTTATATACGGGTATATGACCTGTTATCTAAAATGTTCGGGACCTGGTGTTTTCCAGATAAGGAATCTTTCCGTAATTTGGATCTGCATACCTTAAGTCTAGTAGAAAATCATGTAAACATTAAATAAACCCAATAGGCTGGTCTTGTTTCCAATAAAGATTAATTATATCTTAGTTGGGATCAAGTACAAAGAACAGTTTTATTAGTACAGAGGAAAAAAAGGAAATTGTTTTTAAAAATTTGGATTATTTAGATAAAATGCAGTCTATGGGAGACAGCCTTTCCCTAATTCGGAGCTTTCTGGATCACGGGTTTCCAGATAACTGACCAATTGGTTACTATTAGCATTAGTGGTGACAAGGAAAGGGCATCCCACACTGTTTAATTAAACTGAAATTATTTATTTGGGTGTTTGTTTTCTTAAATGAATTGAGTGACTCCTTGTTAAGACTCCCTAACTCCCAGCACTTTATACAAATTGTATTTTTTTTCCTCATTTAATTATTGTATTTTAATTCTCTACTTTTGCTGCATGAGCTAATTAAGCCTGGTAAATTTCATTTGCATGATTGTTTTAACGAAGGGAGCTGTTTCCTGACAACAGACTATAATGTAATTGCTATAAGATGGATCTAAGTGTAATTCACACAAAAAAGAAAATGTTTTAAAGCTTCTTGGTTTGCGTAAGAGAATGTAAGGGGGATCCGTAAACGTTAGACGTCAATAAATTCATTCAAGTCATCCATTCTTGAATATATATGACTCATTATATCCCTCTTAAGTGTTCCTTCTTTTTAGTGCAAAGTAAATGAAAACTGCTTAATATATATTCAAGTCCCTGAGCTATTTTTGTTAAATTCTGGTTACAGAAACACTACTTAGTGATCTACCAACAAAGGGGTTTTACATATCTTCTATTATATTTGCTTTTTTTGAGATTTAAGTCCATAAAACTTGATAACAGTAGATCTGCAGGAAGACTTTGGTTGCTTTTTAGGGCAGGACTCCAAGGACGATTCCGCCGCGATCTGGCGCGCTATGCAAAAACGCAGGCGTCACATCGAATGCAAAGGAAATATTAGTAATATATTAGTAAGTAATGCTATTGACGGATCATGTCGCATTGTTGATGTGACGCAACACAACCGTCGGATGCAGACACAGCGTGCATCGTGCTGTGACACAATCCTACAATAGAATTCAGAGCTTTCTGGATAATGGGTTTCCAGATAACGGATCCCATACCTGTACTAGTAGGCATAATTGTTGGAGAAAAATTCTCATATTTCTGTAATTAAGTGAGGGGTGCTCAAAAAGATTTGTTTGTGTCTCCCATAACGTCTTTTCTTTTTGACAACTTTTCTTTTTCTTTTTTTTTTGATAAATGCATTTGTTCTTTCATCTCCGTCTCTGTTAACCAAAATAAAAGTAAAATCTGCGTAGGGCAGCTCTCGATTCTTTATAGAATCCTGCATAATACAGATTAAAATATCATTATTAACTCAGCAGAACATCCAGATTGAACAGGATGTACAGTAAGCTCATTTTAGTGAGTTGGCACGATCACTTTGAAGACTACTGATTTCTTAATTGTGTAGGAAAAACTTATCAGAATAGCTGTGCCACCAGCATTGTTGCTAGGTGCATTTATGTCCTTATCTGCCTTCGGTTCATTTCCCTCCACATTTCTTACACTAGTTAAAAAAAAAACACTTGCGCATTAGTTACAGACGTTTAACTCTTATGGTGACGCTTTACTTCCATATACCATAGCGTCTAGGGTTTCATTTGTATTGTATTGGGTGTCAAAACAGAAATGGTAGTAATGCAACAGATGTCAGGGGCGCTCCGCCAATGAGGTGAGTTGAGCAACTCGCCTCAGGCGGCAGCGCCAGATAGGTTTCCAGGGGCAGCAAAAAGCCGCTCCTGGTACCTTTAAGAGGCGAATTTCCAGTTTTGAAACCGGAAATTCGGCTTTACTAGAGCAATTGCGCTCTTCGCACTAGTGTTCCTGCCGGCGAGGGGGGCGGCATTTGAGAAGCCGCCTCAGGCGGCTTCTTCATAATAATTGGAGCTGACAGGGGTACACTTTGCACCCATTTTACTAACCCATATGTAACCTGCTTTACTGTCACACCGATCTACATCATCCTCTGGTCCACACACTCAGCCAGTGTAGGGATAGTCACTGAAGCAGGCATAGGGACTTGAATACATCAGGCGGAGACACCATACATTTTTATTGATGTGCACCTGTCTGGGGACCTGTAAAACAGTAAGGACGACACTGGCACTTTCTGGTACATCACAGGCCACCAGCCCAACTCTTCTGTGGAGCTAAAGCACTGAGTAACAGAACAGTGATCGTATAGTGGATTTTACATAAGAGAGTTTAACACATGAGTATAAACATACCTATGAAACAGTAGGGAGAGCACTGGCACTTCTGGTACATCAGAGGCCACCAGCACACCTTTTCTGTGGAGCTAAAGCACTGAGTAACAGAAAAGTGATTGTATAGTGGATTTTACATAAGAGATTTTAACACGTGAGTATAAACATACCTGTGAAACAATAGGGAGAGCACTGGCACTTTCAGGTAAATCACAGGCCACCAGCCCACCTACATTACAATAGGCAGTTAATTCTAGGGATGCACGAATCCAGGAATTGGTTCTGGAATCTGTCTTTTTCAGCAGTATTCGGCCGAATCCTTCTGCCCGACCAAACCAAATCGGAATCCTAATTTGCATATGCAAATTAGGGAGGGGGAGGGAAAATTGTTTGACTTTTTTGGCCGAATGCAAAATAGTGGGTTTGGTGCATCCCTAATTAATTCAACATATCGCCATTAACATATTAAAGGATTTCTAAAACTGGGAGAAAAGCAGAGTAGCCCATATTAGGGTTGTACTGAATCCAGGATTCAGCCTTTTTCAGCAGGATTCGGCCGAATCCTTCTGCCTGGCCGAACCTAATCTGAATTTGCATAAGCAAATTAAGGGCAGAGAGGGAAATCGTGTGACTTTTTGTTACAAAACAAGGAAGTAAAAATTTGCACGTGCAAATTAGGATTCGGTTTGGAATTCGCCCGAATCTTTCACAAAGGATTCGGGGGTTCAGCTGAATCCAAAATAGTGGGTTTGGTGCATCCCTAGTTAATGCAACACATCCCCATTAACATATTACATGATATATAAAACTGTGAAGAAACGCAGCATAGCTGATATTAGTGAGGCACTGAATCCAGGATTCGGTTCAGGATTCGCCTTTTTCAGTAGGATTCGGATTCGGCCTGGGCGAAATGTATCAGATTTCTAATTTGCGTATGCAAATTAGGGATGGGGAGGGAAATCGTGTGACTTTTTGTCACAAATCACGGAAGTAAAAAAAATTCCCTTTCCCACCCCTAATTTGCTTATGAAAATTAGGATTCGGCTAAATCAGTTCTGTTTTCGGCCGAATCTTTTGTGAAGGATTCGGGGGTTTGGCCACATCCAAAATAGTGGGTTTAGTGCATCCCTATCTGATATACATGACACATTGCCATATAACAACCTTAGCACATTTCAATAGGCAGATTTCAGAGTTTTTTCACTGGCAGACATTTTAGATACCATGACATCTGCCTGTCTCCATTACACACTTTTGGTAATATGCTATACACTACTAAAACTTATAAAAGCATGAAGTTGCTATAGCTGGAGGTAAAAAAGTCACTCCAGCAAAGAAATAACCTTTAAAATCAACTGTGTGTAACTTTTGAGGTGATTAGACCATTCACAGACATCTGTGGAGCTAAAGCACTGAGGAGGGGCCAGACCAATTGAGAGGACATTCAAGGGGGTTTAGGGAAAGTCAGTTAAGGATTATAGTCTGGTAAAGATTCTGCTCAGTGTGTGGCGTTGGTTCTCAAACAGAAGTTAGCTGGTAGGAACTATTTATTACTTGATTAGAACCATATAAACAGCAAGGCATACAAACGTATATGTTGCACTCCTGGTCAGTATATTGGTACGATCCAAATGAATCTTCCTGTCAGGAGTTTAACCTTTTACAGATCAGAGATATTTGGCCAATATTCATATATTTAAGTTAACTTTGTCACACATAGCTATTCTCATACACACACTTTCAGAATATTGCAAGAGTCAGTCAAATATGTACAGGTATGGGATCCATTATCCGGAAACCAGTTATCCAGAAAGCTCTGAGTTACG
Organism: Xenopus petersii; assembly: GCA_038501925.1. NCBI lineage: Eukaryota > Metazoa > Chordata > Amphibia > Anura > Pipidae > Xenopus > Xenopus petersii. Next base: position 122,563,780 of record CM076684.1, on the reverse strand, counting down.
GAATGGCTGTCTCCCATAGACTCCATTATATCCAAATAATCCAAATATTTAAAATGTATTTCCTTTTTCTCTGTAATAATAAAACAATACCTTGTACTTGATCCCAACTAAGATATAATTAATCCTTTTTGCAAGCAAAACCAGACTATTTGGTTTATTTAATGTTTATATGATTTTCGAGTAGACTTAAGGTATGAAGATCCAAATTACGGTAAAATCTGTTATCCAGAAAACCCCGGGTCCTGAGCATTCTGGATAACAGGTTCCATACCTGTCTTATAATTATTCTGTAATAAAATGTAATGAGATATTTATTTTTACTGTTTTTAAAGCATATATATATATATATATATATATATATATATATATATATATATATATACTTTAAAGGTCAGCGTTTTCTTCACCATTGTGGTATCAGAAGATTGTGATATATTTGCCATATTTCAATTGTAAATTATATAAATTCTGTATTTTTTCTAGCATATTCTTAAGTCAATGGGGTTGAGCAGATCTGTCTTTTAAAAAAAAAATGGATATAAGTTTTAATTGATTGTGTTCTCGTTTCAACATTGATGTTATGGAAAAACACAAAGCAGATAATAGAGGTAAATAATGACTCGTGTAGCATCCCTTTGTTCCATCCATATATCTGCTATTCTTTTGATTCACTGCTTTTGTCATTGCTGAAACTTATTAATGATGCGGGTGAAAAAAAGAGAAGAAACAATAATACAATAATACAGTTAGACAGGAGCTTTTATATTCTTACAGCTGTAGTGCTCTTGTTAAAGGGGTTGTTTGCCTTTATATTAACTTTTCGTATGATGTAGAGAGTGATATTCTGAGACCATTTACAATTGGTTTTCATTATTTATTGTATGTTGTTTATTTAGCTTGTTATTCAGCAGCTCTCCAGTTTGAAGTTTCAGCAATCTGGTTGCTAGGATGCAAATTACCCTAGAAACCATGCTTTGAATAAGAGACTGAAATATGAATAGGAGAGGCCTGAATAGAAAGATAGTAGCAATAACTATACATTTGTAGCCTTACAGAGCATTTGTTTTTTTAGATGGGGTCAGTGACCCATTATGGAAAGAGTCAGAAGAAGAAGGCAAATAATTCAAAAACTAAAAAAAAAAACATTGTTGCTTAGAATTAGCTATTCTATAACATAGTAAAAATTAAATATGAAAAAATGATGGTTCTCGGATACTATACACTATACAGCTAGGGGAAGGTTGACATGGTGGTAGTTGGGGCATTTGCTCCCTCAACCACTCCATGCACTTCCAAAAAGAGCTTTCACATTAGTGGCAGAATTATTGCCAGTATCACTGGCCACTAAACTATTTTACCCAGGTATATTTTGGATAGTCACAGTTGCAGGTCACATGCTCCCACTTGATCAGAAATATGCTGTGCTACTCAAAGCCCAACCTGCAACATGCCTGGGCTATCATTCTCATTAGGGATGCACCGAATACACTATTTTGGATTCAGCTGAACCTACAAAACCTTCAGGAAAGATTCGGCCGAATACCGTACCGAATCTGAATCCTAATTTGTGTATGCAAAGCATTTTTAACTTCCTTGTTTTGTGAAAAAAAGTAATGAGATTTCCCTCCTCGCCCCTAATTTGCATATGCAAATTAAATCATTTTTAAAAACTAGAATTATTAGTCTATAATGGAGTCTATGGGGCAAATTCACTAAATGACGAAGCACCTAACACTAGCGTGAATCCGCCAGCATAACGCATTTTCGTTAATTCGCCAATTCACTAACGGACGCTGGCGTAAATTTGCTAGTGTTACTTCGCACCCTTACGCCTGGCGAATTTGCGCAATGGACGTAAGTACACAAATTCACTGACGTGCGAATTATTCTGAATGCTACCTTTTACACCAGACTTCCTTCGCCACCTCAGACCAGGCGAAGTGCAATAGAGTAGATAGGGATTGCTAGCGGTTTTTCATTTTTTATGGGTGATAGGCTGAAAAACATAGAAAAAAATTTTGGGGCACCCCTCCTTCCCCCCTACATTTCCTAACTCATGGCACCTTAACTATACAGTGGGCACATGTGTAGGGCAAAATAAAAATTTTATTTGCTGTTTTGAAGGTTTCCCAGGCTTGTGTAGTGCTGCTACATATACCTCCATTGTAACTTGAATTTGGCGCCGTATGCAAATTAACCATCGCTAGCGTAAATTTGCTTTGCTTGGAGAATTAACGCTAGCGCAATTTCGCAACCTTACGCTTCCCCTGAGCGTAACTTCGGATTTTATTGAATTTGCATAGCGCTGGCGAAAATACGCCTGGCGAAGTGTGTCGAAGCGTGGTGAAGCACGGCGAAGCAGACGCTGGTGCAACAACGAATTTTAGTGAATGTCCCACTATGGGAGATAGCCTTCCCGTTGTTTGGAGCTTTCTGGATAATAGGTTTCTAGATAACTGATCCCATACCTGTACAGATAACCCATAAATAATAAATAGAAACCACTATTTATAAATAATATAAAATGCACTTCCAACACAAGCCCCTGCACATTGCCGAGAGTTGCCTGGTAGGGAGTGATGACTGCCTTTAAGTGACAGGGCTCCCTTTAGATCTAATAATCTCAACTGGACCTGGGAGATCAATTAGATGCTGATTTGATGCTATGTTACAATTAAGTACAGGCGACACAATATAATGGTTGGATGCTGGTGAGATCAATTAAGCGTGTAATGGCTGTCTATTGCAGTGTCTGTTGTATAGCTCCATAGTAAATGAGTTTGATAGAGATGCAATTCCAAAAATGTCACCATATCCCCAAAGAGCGCCATACCTATTCAGCTTTGAAAGGGAAAACCATTCATTACTTACACTTTATGGTCTTAAAATGGCAGGCAAATAGCACCCTAGATCACTGCTGTTTAATAAACAGACCTACGCAGGCCCCATCTTGATATAAAAAAAAAGTCTCAAATTTAATTGTAAATGCCCCCAGTTTTTCTCTTTCAGCAGAGAACTACATGACTTGTTGCCTTTGCCCGACTATTCATCACTCGCTTGCAATCATTTCAATATGTATTTATGTTTGGAGTCTCCAGATAGTTTCAAGTAAAAATATTCAAAGCGGAAATATTTTATCACGTCTACTATTTCTTCTGAATATTTAGCTGTCTACTCTAAAATATGTATGTACTGTAGAGAGATCTCTTTGTGAGCAGTTTGCCTCGGATGACACATAAGATAGATTTTTATATACCCTTAGTTGTTCGGTCTTCCCAAGAAATCCAATTACATTGATGAGCTGCGCTGAAATCTCAATATCCACTTTGGCTTCTCTTGGAAACTGGCTTTTTGGGGAACTGGCTGCAATCTTTATTTAGATTCAATGCAGTGATAATTAGCTTTTCTGTGTCAAGCCGTGGGCTTCCACGTGTGCAGGAATCAAAACCCTGGGTGTAAATTGTACATCTGCATATGCGTCATGCTTTCTCCTCTTATCTTCTGTAGGGCCACTATCAAGATGAGCACCTTTGTAAATGAATGATGTATCATATCTGGTGCTCATTCCTTGCTGAAGAGGGAATCAATAGGTTGCTTTAGTTCACAGTCATTAAAGTCTAAAAAAGAAGGAGAATGACTGCAAGAACATTTCAAAACATACACAATAGCTTTATTATTAATGCAATAACCATGATGGGTAAAAGACAATAGGAATGTGCGCAAGAACAGTGGTAGGCTATAATTGCATATATTTAGGAGGGAATGAGGAGGAAGAGGAAAGAGTCATTTTGGGTCTCAGAGGAGGAAACATATCTGTATTACTCAATAAAAGGGAAATGCATTTTCACATTAAAGGAGAATTCAACCCCTGAATTATAATAAGTTCCTACCTAGTAAGCAAGATAGTCCCCCCACCCTACTTCCCCTCGCATAGTTCAATAGGTTTGAAAATATCCATAAAATTTTTCCTACCTTGCAGTGCTGAGTAAGCTCAGCAGAGCTTGTGGGCACCATCTTCCGAATCTTTGGATTTTTCTAGGTCCTCTTCGGATTTCTTTGGTCCTCTTTGGCAATCCGGGTCCTCCGGCAATTTCCATCACTTTTGGTGCATTCACAGTCTGTACACTCTGAAAAACTGCTCCAACTGCGCATGTTCGAGTATGGCGCTCTCTTACAGATGAAGAATCGCAATCCGGAAGATAGCGCCCACAAGCTCTGCTGCGCTCACTCTGCACTGTTAGGTGGGAAAAATGTTATGTATATTTTCAGACCTATGGAACTATGCGAGGGGAAGCAGGGAGGAGGGACTATTTTGCTTACTAGGTAGGGGCTTTGTTTAATTCTTGGGTTGAGACAACTCCAGGGTTTGAACTATGACTTTGATGTGTCCTGCTATTATGAATAATTTCTTATTTATATGTTCTCAGATGCCTTTGTCTTTGTATATACTTTAACTTTATTTTAATCTCCCCTCTTTTTTATTGGTTGATTAATGTGTTATATGGATTGGTGGGTTTGGGTTATATAAGTGCTATACCAAACCGTTCCTGTTTTAGCCTATGATTAAGTGCCTGAGTTCACAAAATGTGCAAGGCTGTGAGTTTTTTCACTTTGCCTGTCCGTGGGATCTGTGAGTGCCTGCTGTTTTTTCTATGGTTGAATATATCCACCTTGAGGTGTAGTTCTGGGGCATGTGCATCCAGACCCCATGCCTAATCTGATGAGATTTCCTACTGTTGGCTATGAACCAGGAACTTTCCTTCAATAATGCACAGGCGGGTCCTACACGCAATAGCTAACATCCTAAATGGTGTGAGCAGGTGAGACAAAAGGAGGAGGTGTGCTTGTAGAAGACCTGTCTGTCAAGGTAGTAGTGGTAAGTATGCAGTGTAACACAGAAAACTATGAGTTAAAGTAGGTGGAAGAAGAGTAAGGGGGTTGGGAAGATGATCAAGTTGTTGAGGACTTAGTTTATAGGTTTAGCTGAGAAGGGTATATATGATTTTTTGAAGATCTGCCAGTAATGGGAATGTCTAATGGGATGTGGTAGGTGTTCCATGGGGTGGTTGCAGCATGTTAAAAGTCCTAGATTTGAAAGAGTCTGAGAATTAATGAATAAGGAGGAGAGAAGTTTTCCTGTGTAGAGCAATGGTTACATCTTGGTGTGTATTTAGTATTTAGTGGGTAATACGTGTATGTGGCTGTACAACACTGTTGGGTGCTTTGGCAATAAGTACAAGTATCTTCACAGGAATTACATGTATGACAGTTAGTCAGGGCAGGGACTGGCAGAGAGGAGCAGCACTGGTAGAGCTGGACGAGAGGCTTACGGTATGTTTGTTAACAGTGTTAATGCTATTGGAGAGCGGTCGCTTTAGACAAGGGGAGTCAACAAAGCAGTGTGTTTCAGTTGTCTATATGGAATAGGATGAGGGTGTGGATAAGAATATGATTGTCTCTTGTGTAAGAAGGGCTTGAACATGGGAAATGTTGTTTATGTAACATACAAAAAGTGAGCTTAAAGGCGAATCACCCTTTTTAAAAAATTTTTTTTTATCAAGGATGAAACTTTAAACTTTTACTACAGGTATAGGACCTGTTAACCAGAATGCTCGGGACCTGGGTTTTTCCGGATAAGGGATCTTTCTGTAATTTGTATCTCCATACTTAAAGGGAAGCCGCTAACCACAAGTTTAAAGGCACAGTTCATTACTTATATATATATAGTATATACTGTAAGTACAGCAGTTCTAGCAATGTTCATTTCAAGTTAACTCAGAAAGGGCCCTAGGCTGAAATTTTTTTTTCCCAGACAAAAATGCAACGTTCATTCCATATGAGCTTTACAAAGAACACCATATCTGTACTAAGGGGGTCGATGAACCAGCACAAGAATATCATTAACAAAACTAATTACATTTTGTTGTCTTAGGTCATATGTGTAAAAGTCAACCTCCGGCCCACCTGCCAAAATAAATAACGTTTGTGTTAAACAAGATCCAGGAGGCACAGATTTACATATTCAACATTACACTGCACCATCATGGGGAAAAACAAATGCCATTAAAAAAAACAAATGGAATTTAGTAAAATCAAGCAAATTGACAAGCCGAATGTAATGTAAGCAACAGCAGAGGAAAGTAAGGATTGATAGGCAATGTTCAGAGGAGTTGATTAGCTGCTTTAATTGGAGAATGTTTATGAAACGTAAAGACGGTCCTAATGAGGAGAGACGCAGAATGATCAATAGCCTAGTGAAATAATCAGTAAAATAAAGAGTGGATTAAACACATTATTCTCCTTATTATGGGATTAGTGAATTCATAAACACAGTTAGGGATATAAAATCTTCCATTTTCTATGTTGAATGCAGATATATATATTTTAAATTGGTAAATGTAGTGTAGTAAGGTCACACGTATGAGCATAGCATAGAGTGAAGGCCTACATGACAGTGCCAGCCCATGTAGACAAGAGAAAAGGGGTAAAGGCTAAAAAGGGGAGGGCTTAGTTGATAGTAGTGATAAAAGGGACTAGGTTACCACTATCATCTGATGGGCAAGAGTAAAAATAATCCTCCCTTGCTACATTGGCTATTGGTTGTTTATTTTAATTTCGGCCACCTCACAGTAGAATCCAATAGAAAAGAAATCCACGGCACACAGGCTGCTGCAAGCAAGGAACCCCTTGCACGTTTAATGCGGAAGTGAGCAACGTTTCGGGGTCACGCCCCTTTGTCAAGCCTGACAGGCTAGGCTTGACAAAGGGGCGTGACCCCGAAACGTTGCTCACTTCCGCATTAAACGTGCAAGGGGTTCCTTGCTTGCAGCAGCCTGTGTGCCGTGGATTTCTTTTCTATTTTATTTTAATTTGGAACACTACTGGTCCTTCCTCTGGTCCTGATCAAACTACCAATGATAGAAGACCATGTCCTTTCAACTCCAAAGCTCTTCTTTATAAGCATAATGATCATGATTATAACACATGACTATAAGAGCAGTGACACAATGAATGTTTTGTCACCCCACAATTAATCTTAGCTACAGCGTTGACAAAACAACGGACGTTTTGTCGCCCACTATAGCCACGATTAATCAGGAGCGATAAAGTGCCCCATATGTCATTGCCCTAAATAAGTGTTGAACTTTGAAATGAGATAAGATTAAGGTGCCACAAAGACAACAATGGGTTGTCCCCACACACCACAATAGTCATCTACAGTCATTTTATCATGTTGTACAATGACTGCCTGTGATTTATGCATTTGACACACACAGCCACCCACATGATATGTGTGCCAGATGCACCAATAACTCCTGCTCCATCTGTACTTCAGAATAGCAGTTTGCCAATGGCTCCATCTGCCATTATTCCAGGTTGTGTGGTCCTAAGCACCCTTTTCCATTGCTTGTGCTTATGTTGTCAGTGCAATAAAAAGAAGCAATAAAAATGGGCAGCAGCTTGATGGGTGGGGGGTGAATGATAATTGCGTGTTGACATTTATTTTTGCACCTCGGCTGTGATGATGGATTGTGCCTGAAACCTGCAAAACAAGATAAATCAACTTTATTTGGATCAATTCAGTCTCTTAATCTCATTGATCCAATTAGTTTAAGTAACTGGCAATCTCTCGCAGTATTAATCTTTCCATGTACGTGGATTGGAGCCAAAAGGTGAATCAATTTCTGAACCACTGTCCCTTCCCAACCTTCAAAGGTAAATGAATTCCCACTGCCAGGTAGAGGAGAGCTGTATATTTAATTTTATTCAGCTTTTCAAATGGAACTGTGGTGGCATGGCAATGATCAAAATCACCAGTGGGCTCAGTTATAGAAGAATTTTGGGTTACATTGCTGTATAAAATAATAAGAATAATAATTTACATGCATTATATAACTTACACTGAGACCAGGTTGCAGCATCTTCATTATTAAAGGTGATAAAAACCATAAAGCTGTAGGTCAATATAAAATTAACTTTAAGGGGCCTGTTTACTAACATTACTCACGAATCTCTAAAAATGTTTGGTTTTGCTATATTTCTTTGAAAGGGTTATTTACCAAAGGTCAAGTTTGTGACGTTTTTCTACCCTGATAAACTAACAACTCGAATGTTTGACTATTTATGAAAAAACCTGAATGCAAAAAACTCAATTGAATGCAGTTGGGGGGGGGGGAACTTAAATACCTAGAATTGACTTTTTGAGTGAGAACCACCATAAGGCAAAAAATATCTTCAAGGAACCTCTGCCGTTGACTTCTACATGACCTTGACAGGTTTCAGCTGGAGTAGATTTGGATTCGGGCTTTAAGCAGCTTCGGAGCATAATACATCTTGAAAAATTCAACAAATGAAACTACCCTCAAAAAACTTGAATTTTTCGGTAAAAACATAACTCAACCTTTAACAAATAACCCTCTCAAACTCTAAAAATTCGAGATTTGTTAAGTGCATCCATAAAAAAAACTCTAGTACCTGTACAAAAATTCACCAGGTAAAAGTTGTCTAACTCCTATAAAAGTCAATGGGAGTTGCACTGATCAGACTTTTTTCAAATAATTCAGGCTTTTAGAGGTTTTCTGATTTTTTTATTTGTTTAGTAATTGTTTAGTAATTGCTGAAAAACTAGAATTCAAGAGGTTTTAGAGGTATTTGTTTCTATTTTGGATTGTTCAGTACTTTTTCCCATTCATGCTTTTTAAATTCGGATCTTTTAATACATTTCATGACATTCGTGATTTTAGGGAAAGTGAGTTTATTTGTCCTTCAATAAATAGGCCGGCATGAGGGAGTCAGTTGAATTTGGTCTTCATTTTTTTTTTTCTTGCATTGTTCCCTTCAAGTCCCTTCAAACCCCTTCAAGCGTTCTAGATTGTAGAATTTATGGTGGCAATTCAGTAAGGAACAGCACCTTATCACGTGTTAAAATGTCTTTATTAATCCATGGCTTAGACCAAAGACATAGCAATGTTTTGAGCCATACTCCAGCTCTTTTTCAAACCATCTCAAACCAATTTGTCTTTTGACATTAGCACTGCACCAGCTGCCCTCACCATAGATTGTATGTTTACCGTTTTTTTTCCCCCTATGGAAAAACATAACGCAGAGCAATGTGTAGTACCTGTTGAAGCCTCCATGGATGGCACTCAGGGGTTTAATGTCTCCAACAAATAAAGACCAGCTGGGTTCTACCAAGAGTCCCATTAGAGGATCCCAGTAGCTGCTGGAACTAGAACCCTGGAGCTGTGTTGCTTTAGTTATGCAGGCCTGTATTAGCTAGACTTCAACTCCCATCTGACCAGTGTCAGACTGGCCCACCAGGATACCAGGAAAACTCCCAGTGGGCATTCCCCATTTCTATGAGAACAAAGAGGCTAAATAGATGGAATAATAGATTATAGTATTATACAATAAAAATAAAAGAGACTAGGAGAATAGAGGTTGAGTGAGGAGAGGAAGAATAATAGTATTGAGAGTTGGCCCTTGGTCTAAGGTTTTTGGGTGGGCCCCTGGTGTCCCAGTCCAACACTGCATCTGGCCTATACTTTCATATACTTTTCATACATTGCAGTGCATGTTGTAGTCCACAACACTCTTCGTACTAATTTGGTGACTTGGGGCATTGATTAAATTGCAACTTCTAAATAATGGACTGTGCATATAACTGATGGGCAGGTCTAAATGTAAGCACGCATCTTGCTCACATATTGAGATTTCCAGCATTACTATGGCTCATTTTATATATATATATATATATATATATATATATATATATAGTTCTATTAAGCTTTTTCTCAGAAAGGAGCCGCATGCACTTGCCGTTATTAATCACAGTAATGTACATACATTAGCAAAATACAAATGGATAAAATCATCCTTAGTGCCAGTTTAGCATTTACCAACTTCTTGATATGTCGAGCCCATTATGTTTCCTTGATAAATACTGCTTTCTCCGACACTTTTTTTGTTTTGCATTATTTCTCTTTTTCTCCTGAATGTAGAGAAAACAGTAGATTTTTTTGCTAAACAAACTGCTGAAAATGGCTAATAGTTCAAAGTAATAAATAAAAGCATATGTGTCAGGGTAATGAAGTCTGAATGATGCATCGCCTTCTACATCTTTTACATTACGTGGTAGCAGATTAATGAAATATGCTCTACATAGAGCCAGAGGGTGGGGAGAATTAGTGGTTTAGCTGAGAAATCAGGCACCTGTTCAATGTGCTGCATTTATAGTGATTTTTAAGGTACAGGTATAGGATCTCTTATCCGGAAACCCGATATCCAGAAAGCTCCGAATTACGGAATGGCTGTCTCCCATAGACTCCATTTTATCCAAATAATCCAAATTTTTAAAAATGATTTCCTTTTTCTCGGTTATAATAAAACAGTACATTGTACTTGATCCCAACTAAGATATAATTAATCCTTATTGGAAGCAAAACCAGCCTATTGGGTTTATTTAATGTTTAAATGAATTTGTAGTAGACTTACGGCATGAAGACCCAAATTACGGAAAGATCCTTTATCATTCAGGATAACAGGTCCCATATCTGTACTAGGAATTATATATCCTTTGACCAATATACCCCAACTAAATCTACCTGCCTTATTCCCCCCTCTCTCTCTCTCCTTGGGGCACAGAATCCAAATGTAAGCAGAGCAGGGATTTCTCTAGGCTGCTATACATTGTGCAGTCCCTTTAACAGGAATGTACATTTTCCTCAAAACTCCTCACCTGCACCCCGAACTCTCAAGGGCAACATTAATTTCTCATTTCTGCCATCCCTTTAATTTTTGACTTTTTTTTGAGTCCGTAACATCATAAAAGAAAAAAAATATTTGATTCACGATTAAAGATTATAGTCCTCATTTGCAAAGGTGTAGTATGGTGCATAAGCAAGAAAATCACAGTCCCTAGAACCCCATTCACTAATCCCTGGCACTGAAGTCTGCCAGTTTACAAAGTCTGCCAGTTTACAGTTAACAGTAAAATGAAGGAGATCTGTGTATCCTGAGAATCTCCTTACAAGTGCTGATAGGGGTCATCTACTGATGTTTTTTCTTTTGATGAAAAAAGCAAACACAACACTAAAACGCATTGGGCCAAAGATAATTCATTAAGAAAAAGGTTTATCACGTGAAAAGTCATTTATGAGGATGAACCCATTTCACTAATTTATAGATACTCTTTTTGAAGAATCTCTAATGGACTGTGTCGATCTCTAACTTCACTCTTTGATAAATATACCCCCAAGTTCTCTCTATTCCTCCCCTTGTCTCCTAAATAGTGCTATAACTAGTGGTTACTGAGCTGTACAAGAAGATCCTTGGAACCTAAGAACTCTCCAAACCTCAGAAAAGTTGATATGCACACATATATTTAAATTGCTCAAGGCTTACTATATCCTACTTAGCTCATTACAATCCTTGCCTGCATCCTACATCTTTTGGGTTTCCAACACTCTTCGTAGAGCTTCTACATCATTCACATCAGTCCCTGTCCCAGTCAAGCTTACCTAAGGTCCTTATAACACTATGGTCAATTTAATCAGGAGCCATCGAACCTAAGGAAGGAAGTTTATGCAGTTATGGTAGGGGACAGAGCTAGACATGAACCCTCTCTTCTGGGATCCCTGGTCTTACCCCCTCTCTACTTCCTTGGCCTTAACTCCCTATAGATAGTGCTTTAGCTAGAACAGAACCCAGGACCCCAGCACAATGTTAAGCCCCACTGTTGCCTCTCTTCTAGGATCCCTGGTCTTAATCTGTCTCTACTGCTTTCATCTTAACCTCTCTCTGCATCTTTCATCTACCCATACACATAATCTATACTGCTGATTAATGCCTAAATTGAAGCTAATGCTCCCCCTATTAAGTACAGAAATAAATAATGCATTTGTTTGCCTGGACAAATGAATATGGAAAAATAATTATAAATCTATGGATTTGCATGAGAGATCGCCATAAACATCATTATTAGTGCTACGGTCTGTAAAATCACAGTTTTTGTGCATTTGCATTTGTGAAGGACAGAAATAATAATTTGTTTCTCGAAATAAAACAAAGTACTGAATCAGATTATAGAAGTACCTTCCATATATTTTCCTTGAGCAGAGCATGGGAATATAGCTAATTGCTGTCTATTTATATTAATTTGAAAGGGGGCTGCAGGAATATCTGCCTCATCTTATGCATTCTCCGCAGTTATGTGATGACACGCCCAGATCTGGTCATTGTGCCTTTAAATCGTAAAAGTAAATGAAGTTGTTTTTAGAGAGGGAGATTTATATGACTGAGCATCATGTCTGAAAGTCTTTTAACTGGGTGCATTCATTTCAAACATACAATGATAGCTAGATTGCATAAAAGCCGTTTAATCTGTTATGGTGGCCATAGACAGACCAATAAAAGCTGATGACTTGGCCCCTCTAGATGAGATGGAATCTTATTGTCCCCTGTAAAACAAAGGAGCAGGCTGACCAATATCTAGCCAGATATTTATTGGGCAGGTTAAAATATTCCATGAGGTGAGGACTGCGTTGATGTAGTCCTCTCCCATCAGGTTTGCCTAGGACCTCATTGTTTGCACAATCTTGGTTTGGATAATCTTGGTTTGGCCCAGTATTTTGGTGGTCAAATCAGGTAAAGAAGTTGTAAAACAAGCAGATCTTTTGGGGGCCTATTAATAAGGCCTCGATTTTTTTTTGGTCAAGTTTTTTTATGGGGAAAACTAGAATTTTTAGAGATTTATTATACCCCAAAGGTGCTAAAAATCTGAATGCAAAAATACTCCAGCTAAAACCTGTTGAGGTCATGTAGAAGTCAATGGCCCTTTTACAATTTGAAGATGTTTCTTGACGGTTCTTGACATTTCTTGAAGTTTCTTGACATTGTGATCTGTGATCGATAATCCAAAAAAGTCAGGGGTTTCGGGCATTAAAAAAAAGCCGTACTATTCGAATTGTCGCACACCGACTTTTTGAGCCAATTATTTGATAAATGAGCTAAATTTGTGGATGGGAGTTAGGTCAACTTTGTTTTAATAAAAGAATTAGATAAATTCGAGTTTTAGTAAATACCCCACTATGTCATTAATGATCCAGGCCCTTCTAGATCCTTCTGTCACTTATAATCCTTCTGGAGGTGTGAAGTGTTATGAGACAAATACCTTCCTTTTACCAAGACGTACGGCTCTTTACATAACATTGTTTACATTTTTGATAGAAACTCTTTCTCTGGGATTTTAAAGCACAATAAAATTGTGTTGATCAAGTCCCGGCAATGGAACAGCGTTGCTCCATCAGTGTTACCCACAGTGTCTCTAGCCTGTGTCTACAAAACCAGAAACGTAGTTTCACATTAGATCGTGCTTATATTGAGGAGAGAACAACACAGTGTACGCCATTTATATGTAAATCAGCAAGAATTATCTGAAAACGTTAATGTTTTGCTTCAAAGATTTCCACTTCCATGGAACACACAAGGAACTTGGCTCCCCCAGTGTTTTTTTAAAGTCAATATTATTATAGATGATCTAATAAAACATCATTGTAATGGGTGATCATTTAAATCACAATAAAGAATGCCATTTAAATGGTCATTAGTGCAGACAAAAGACAGCCATATTGACTCGGAATGTTGTATAACATATGTGCCATCAGTTCTGTGGGCTGATTAATGAATAGAAAGAGTTCATTTATCATGTAAGTGTCCTTGTGCTTGTTTCTTATTTTCTTCTTATAATTAGCCATTGTCTACAATCCCATATACATTTTTTAGATGTCCTCTGACTCCAGACAATTTATACTTTATGTTCAGTGTTTCCCAGCCATGGAGGTTCTCTAAATACCTTTTAAATGAGAAGGTGAATGTGATTAACACATTTCTTCTCATTAATAAAGACTCATTCTCCATGTAATAGAGTCATGCACAAGAGAAAGACTGCCCTGTTGAGAAACATACAAAACCATGTAACATACTGTTAGATGGTAGGCCGGTCTTATTCTTCTAGCTGAAAAGCTGAGCTGAAAACAAGAACAAGAAGACGTGAGTTACACAACGTAATGAAGGTTACACAATGTTAGATTGAATAAAACGATTTTCTGAATAGCGTGCATTTAATTTGATTCAAGTCTTGCCTTTTAAAGCTATTGTATGGGGCGAGGTATAATTCTTTGTTTGCAAAACTACCAATAATTAGCTTTTTTTCACCTTGTCACCTTTACGTTCTCACAGATTGAAAAGACTCTTAAGTCTCATTATGGCCGTACATGCATTGATACAGTTGGGCAGTTTAAATGCTTTTGACCTCGCTATCATTGACTGTAAATGGACATCTTGGGAGTTTATTTTGACATGTTCTCCTGCAATCCCATCAGATCACTAGGTCTGTCCTGATAGATGTGAACTGAGGGCGACTCCCCTCTGCAGATACAGGAGGCAGCATTTGAAAATGAGAGGATTACTGCTCTACCAAGCTTCTGCTCAGATTCACTCTCATGGCCACTACCAAACACTGAAAAATTTGCTTTTGCCAAAATGTTCCACCTGTTAAAAGTACATGTCCTATATTCTAGTTCCAAGGTATTAGTGTGATTCCTCTCTTCCCTTAATACATGGTGAGGTATCTTCAAGGTGTCTTCAAGGTATTCAACTTGAGTGCCTCTGCATTTTGTATGTGCAGCTCTTACTTTATTAAATCACTCAAATTAAAACGTGTTGAACCTTAAAATGAGGCACTTGTTTTACTCTTCTGTGAAGCATTCCAGCACTGCTCTTCACCAACACCCTTGGAATTTTTTGTGGTGTTACCAACAGGGAACCTATTAATTTCTGATGTCAGACAAGTATGGGTGAGGGACAGAATAGGGTTCTCTTGTTGCATTGTCATTATGAATGCAGTGGAATGTTGTACCCATAATGCAGGATGTAAGAGCACACCCATTGGCCAACATGTCCACAATGTCCTCTTATTAATAGATTATATTAAGACAATATCTATGACATCTGACCTAGCCTATGTGACATCTGGCCAATGGGACTTGGAGTAGGACATTCCTGGAGCTTTAAAGGGGTGGTTCACCATTAAGGCCATTGTTATATCAACAACTATTTCCTTTTCTATAAATATACATTTATGTGGCTTTATAACAGGCAATGCTATTTCACAAACAACCAGAAAGTGCATTGAAACAGACTTTTCCATTAGCACCCAAAGCCTATGATCATTTCAAAATGTCTCCTATCCTAAATGTGTCTCAGAAGGAAATGTATTTGTCCACATGATACTAGCAATTTCAAGGGAAGCACAATTTGCTCGGATCCTGTTGTTTTTTTCCCCTAAGCTGCATGGCTGAAGACAGAACTGCTGGGAAATAAACTCCTATAGTTGAGAGATTTCGTTATTATCTGTGATAAGTGTTATTCTCTTACCAGCTGTGAGCTAAGTGTAATAGGATCAAGCAGGAGAGGCTTTGCAAGGTCAGTGGGCTAGTTTGTGCCATTGTTAAAGGGGGTTGTTCAACTTTGAGTTAACTTTTAGTATGTAGAGAGTGATATTCTGAGACAATTTGCAGTTTTTATTATTTGTTTTTTGAGTTATTTCGTTTTATATTCAGCAGCTCTCCAGTTTGTAGTTTCGGCATTCTAGTTGCTAGGTTCCAACTTCCCCAAGCAACCATGCATTGATTTGAATAATAGACTGGATTATGAATAGGAAAGGACTTGAATATAAAGATGAGTAATAAAAAGTAGCAATAACCATACATTTGTAGCCTCACAGAGCATTTGTTTGTGACCCCCATTTGAAAACTGCTGGAAAGAGTCAGAAGGCAAATAATTAAAAAACAGATCAATAATGAAGACCAATCGAAAAGCTGCTTAGAATTGGCCAATGTATAACATACTAAAAATTAACTGAAAGGTGAACCCCCCCTTTAATAAATGATATGTTACATGATCACATATTTCTGGAATAAATGATATTATGTGCATAGTAGGAGCTCATTTAAATCTACACCTTTCTTAATGCAGCACAGCACCTTGTGGTCCCACCACTCTTACAGTACTACTAAAAGTCTTGGAATCTTGTAAGAGCCAGTGGTATTGGGGAAGTTTGTGGGTGGGTGGTACAGGTTTTTTTGTAAAAGGGTTGAATTCTCCTTTAATGTTTGTTGCCCTACCTTAGATTTTGTCCTTTTTTGTGCTTAATCAGTACCTACCTTGCTATTGAACTTTATGTTGTACCTACCCTGCCTGCAATCAGTGCCATACTTCCCTGTCTTGCAAGCTTTTCCTGCATTAAATGCCCTGTTTGTGCCTAATAAAGAATAAAGCCTGTTTCCCAGTACCAGCCTTCCCTGCCCAGTTCTGGACTAAGTAGACCTTTATGTGCCAGTAAAAAAATTGTTCCTGGGTTGCCATTTGTATTAGTGACTTATTGGGCTAAACTCCAATGAAGATTTTGTAGAATGGCGTCAGATCGACAAATAGGGTTGCCACCTGTCTGATTTTGACCCGGACAGCCCAGTGTTTTGAAGGGCTGCCCGGGTTAAAACTGCCTACCCGGTTTACCAAAACCGGGCAGGATTCCCTATTGTAGACACAGCGATCGGCCGAACGTTGCGTCATAGCCCCGTCCCCGATGTCACTGGCCGCCCCCTGCGCATCACTGCCCCGCCCCCCTCCCGGTCTTCACCAGGCTAAAAGGTGGCAACCCAATCGACAAAAAACATAATACAAGTCAATTGTAGTCTCAATGATCAAAATATAATGGGAATGATACATAAACCTGATGTGTAAATTACAGAGGAAAGTTTCCATCGGATGCGAACACTTTATTTGACAAGATAAAATATGATGGTGTTTGACCAACTTTTTTTTCCCATTGAAATACATTGAATGTTGGAGGTAGATGCATGAACAACTTAGAATTCTGGGAGTGACTCCACAATGCAGCTGGAGCACAAGGGGACGTGTCCTCCCTCTAGCTATAGGGGGATCAGATTTTGTAGGATCCTACAATTTCATTCTGTTATGGTATTGCATGGCAATAGCCCTTAAAAATTTAAGAGGATTTAACAAGGAGGTGAATTAAGGGAGTTATGATTTCATTGAGTTGGGGTGGTTCACCTTTGAGATAACTTTTAGTATGATGTAGAGAGTGATATTCTAAGACAATTTGCAATTTGTTTTCATTTTTTTTTATTGAAGGTCTTTGAGTTATTTAGCTTTTTATTCAGCAGCTCTTCAATTTGCATCTTAACCAATCTGGTAACTAAGGTCCCAATTACCCTAGCAACCATGCATTGATTTGAATAAGAGGCTGGAATATGAATAGGAGAGGGCCTGAATAGAAGGAAAAGTAATAAAAAGTAGCAATAACAATACATTTGTAGCCTTACAGAGCATTTGTATTTTAGAAGGGAGTCAGCAACACCCATTTTAAAGCTGCAAAGTATCCGAAGAAAAATAATATTAAACTATAAAAAATAAATAATGAAAACCAATTGAAAAGTTGCTTAGAATTGGCCGTCCTATAACATAATAAAAGTTACTTTAAAGGTGAACCACCCCTTTACGTTTTCTCGCAGTCATTTGGTGACAAGCCATAACAGTAGTTAGAAGTCCAATATATATGAAACTGATTGACCTTAGTCACTGAGTTGTATATCAGTTTAATGTGATGGTGCCAATCTTGGTTGTTGGAGGGCAATTGTGCTTGCATAGTCAGATGACATTTGTAGGGGAGTTTGTGAACTTTGTTGTTAGATTGGGACCCTGAAATTGGAATCAGTTCAACATGAAAATTGAGCATTCATTGTAACACGGAAACTTTGTAGTATGTATGAAAGTGTATGTATGTGTTTAGTCTTTAATGGATGGACATTTCTAATTAGGCGGTTATTTATTAAAATCCAAATGTTAAAATTTAGAAAACTTGAATTTTTAGAGGGAAAAAAACTTGTATTTTTCGAGATTTATTATACCCCTGCCTGCCTGCCTGCCATCTCAGACCTGTCGAGATCCTGTATAAGTCAATGGGAGAGGCACCTATCTCAATTAGATGTTTTCGTGGTCTGCTCTGGGTTTAGCCGGAAAACCTTTTTTCTGGGTTTTTTGGGCAAAAACTCAAAAAATTAGAACAATTCGGGAAAAATTTGAGAAATTTGGGAAAGAGGCCGAAAAAAATTTCGCTCAAGTTTTTCCACGATCCGATTAGAGTTTTTTAACTTATAAATAAGCTAAAATCGGGCATGGGAGATTGGTCATGGTTTTTTAAATAAAATATGAGATACATTCAGATTTTAGTAATTAGCCCCCTTACTGTTTCCCAATAATCATCTACACACAATAATGAGGTTCATAATCCCATAGGAGTGGTCATTTACAGCCACAGGTGCAGTGGGCTGTCCATTTTTGAGCTCAATTACCATGTTTTTAGCCACAAGGCAGCATTTTTTTCACGATTCCAGTACAATTGCGGTCACCAAAAGGACATTAGCTTGATGCAATTACAGCTGATGTGGCAAAACTGGCACAGTTGTTCTTGGAGTTCAATGCAAAAAAATGCAGAAAACTTTCTGGATGGGGTGATTTTCTTCATAAAAGTGAGGTGTGCGCCCTATTTTTGGCACAGGCCACTGTGAAAACCCTGTAGCTGCCACTAGTAGCTGCATCAATGGCACAACTGCATGAAATTGGAAACAGGTGTTGGGAAGCGCATCTATGTAGAATTGCTAGGAATGCGTCTTGACACATATACCTTTAAAGTACAAGATATTTCTGCAGCTATAAATGGCCCCTAGGATAGTCCAGGATAGATGACTTTAATCATTTTAAATCATGCTAAAAAGTCCTGCTCAAAGACATTATTATCTGATTCATTTGAAAGAATGAAATATATTGGCTTACCGTGAAGTCCTGGGCATGGTGGCATTAAACTGGTACACAAGATAAGAATTAATGCCGATGTATCTTTAAATGGGATTCCAACGGAACTCTGAAGTAATATAATTAAAGCATTAGTTCAATTAGTTCCTCATTCAATTTAACATACTGTAGCTGTTTAAATTCACATCAGTTTACCTTGGAATTACCACAGTTAATAAAGATTAATTTTCATGTTTACCATTAAGTATAAATAATCGTGTGTGTATATTTCAGTTTGTTTATTAGATACAGAGCCATCTGGATGATTCTAGACAAACAAAAACTGTTCTTTCCATTAATCAAAACAGTTTTCTTCTAAAAAAAAAAAAATTTCTTTCCAAATTCAATAAGGCCTTTTTTTTTCTGCAGTCTCATTTATGTACCAGACTAAAATATGGAAAACACAGATGGTATTCTACTCTCTTCTTTTTTTTATTTATTCTATATTTAATTAATGAAGGCTTTCTGCTGCAAATAAGACACGAAAAATAAGGGTTTCCCTCCATCAATTTTAACGCCAATGTTCTTTCATTTTTCAGGGGTCTTTTTGCTGGAAACTTTAGCGCAACACATTACACGGAAGATGGAGCTTTTGTGTCCACTGCACTTAACTACACGGTAAGTTCTGTGGCACTGGTTCAAAATGGAAGTCATGATACCAAGACAAAAGACTTATAATAGCTCAGGCTGAACAGTGACGTGGATAGAAAAACCCAGGTACCATAAAGCAGTGCTATGCCTTGTTGTTGCCAAACTTTAAAACTGATTTACCATGAATTTACAAGGACATTATCAATGAATGGTGTCCAGCCAATTGTGTATTGGAGATGCAAGAGCAGTAGTGTAATTAGATATTACTGGACCTCATAGCTAATTATTTTTCAGGCCCCCCAAATATCTAGAGATTGACCTGTTTTACCAATATTTATTGAAATTGTTTATGAATTGGCGCCTCATGGGCCCGCTGGTCCCCCACAGGGTCTTTTTCTTCTGTAGTTACGCCTTGTGCAAGAGGGTTAGAACATTGCACATGTTTTATGTATACCATTGACAAAGTATATGCATTTTGCACCTATAACAAACCGACCACAGTCTCAAATAATATCCCCCCCAACATAGATCTCAGCATATACTCAGTGCTAGTCATGTACGGCCCAGCATCTGAATAGACCATCTTTTCCAAGACCAGAAACATGGACATCATTTGGGGAAACCATAGAGTTGTAAATGAAAAAAAAATTGTGGTTAATGTTGTGTAGTTCTACCACTTAAAAGGTTACAATAGTCTCTTTTATTTTTAGAGAACGCAGCAGCCTGGGGATGTTTGTGTGAACCCCAAACAAGGGCAGTTTCTATCAGCCATTTTTTATTTCGCCCATAAGACTATATAACAGCAATAACATTCAGCCCTATTCAGACATTCAGACAAAAAACAACAGTTAATGCCCGCTCTCCTGCTCTGCTTCCCTTTTTAACCCCTAAACCACCCCCACGGCACTCCCCTCACCTCCCTCCTCCCGCCCCCCTTTTTCCCGCCGAGACTTACTAGCCCATTGTTCTAGCCAAAGGGGGGTGGGAGGGGTAGGAGCGAGGAGTGCCTCAACCCATACAAACCAGGGGGAGGGGGCCCCAGCCTAACTTCATTCGGCCCCACTAAAGGGCCTCTTTCCCACTTTGCTTTAAGAGAAGGCAGTAGCACTCTGCATGCTAGGAAGCAACAGTGTCAGACTGGCCTGACTGGGGATGTTTGCGTGGGCCTTAAACAAGGACAGTTCCTATCAGCATTTCATATTTCCCCAATAGGACTTTTGTACTACAGTACGTAAGACCTATGACACTCAACACAATTTACAACTAGTTGTTGATAGATATAACATTCTCTGATGGGCCCAAGAAGACCTAGCTCAACACTGGTAAATATCCCCTCCAGCAATGGAGTGGGAAACAGAACAAAAGTCCAGGCTCTATTGCCTCCAACATTACAATATTCATGTATTTTGCTTGGGATGTTTGCATGGGCATGAATTTCCCCCATAGGACTATCTACAACTAAATGCTTTGAGATATAAGCTTCTCCAATGGGCCCAGGAAGGCCCAGGCAACACTGGCAAGTGACCCCCTCCAGCTTTTAAATTCATAGCAAGAGGAATAGCAATGAGTGGGGAGCAGAATAGAGGTACAGGCTCTGCTGCCTCCAACAAAAGAATATTCATCTCTGTAACTTTAAAGGGGAGCTAAAGTCTAAAATAGAATAATGCTAGAAATGCTGTATTTTGTATACTAAACATAAACATGAACTTACTGCACCAGAAGCCTAATTAAACAAATGATTTATGGTTTCAGATTTGGCCACAGGGGGCTTGTACTTTGTTAAACATCTTTGTTTCACCAAGACCATGCACATGCCCATTGTAGTCTGGGCTTCAGTTGGGAGGTTATGCTTAGGGATCATCATAAATTATCAAAACAGCACAGGTCAAATAATATCTGCCATAGAAGTCATACAGCAAGACTGATTAATAATCAAAATATACAGACTGCACTGGGTCTGCGGATACGAATCTCTACACAGTCGCCGGCTGCTTTATAGGGGAACAAACAAAGCTGCTCAAGGTCAGGGAAGTAAGGTGGGGGGATCCTGCCATTTGAAAGTATGATTGTTTCCCCACAGAGCAGTTAGGAACCGTCTGAAGATTCCTATCCACAGCAGTCAGATTCTAGATTCTAGCTGGTGGGAAGGCAGTTCGGGGAGATTAGTCGCCCAAAGAAGAGGCGATTTGTCGCCGGGCGACTAAATCTCCCTGAATCTCCATGCGTGTCTCTGCCCGTAAATTGTACAGCAGGAGAAAAATCAAAGAGGTGTGGAGCAGGTCCAAGTTCTGCTGCCTCCAGCATAACAATAGCCTAAATCAGCCCAGAAGAATTTATACAAAATAATGCTAGCCCATGGACTAGTCCAAATGCCTAAGGGCAAGGGCATGTTGTTCCCCTACAACAGTCTCAGGTTCTTTCGCCTTAACAAGAAGTACAATGTAAGATAGGAATTATCTGAGAAAAAAGATTACATTTGATAGACGTGTTTTTTTCAGTCTTAACTACTCTGAAATATTGTTGTGTTCTTATCTTTAATGAAAAACCAGGAACAGGCTTAATGTGTTAAAAAAGTAAAGCAATAGACCACTAGAAGGTTATATAGTATACGTGTAAATAGACCTTAATAGAACTTTCAAAGATATGGAACCTGTTATCCAAAATACTTGGGACCCGGGGTTTTCTTGGTAAAGGACCTTTCTGTAATTTGGATCTCTATACCATAGGTCTACTTAAAATTAACTTAAACATTAAATAAACCCAATAGGCTGGTTTTGCTTCCAATAAGGATTAATTATATCTTAGTTGGGATCAGGTACAAGGTGTTATTTTATTATTACAGAGAAAAGGGAAATCATTTGTAACAATTAAAATTATTTCATTAATATGGAGTCTATGAAGACTAGCTGCCAATTTTTCGGAGCTTTCTGGCTAATGGGTTTCTGGATAACAGACACCATAAGGCTATAGGCAGATAGTCATAATAATGTGACCATATAATTCCCTCAACCCCCCGAGAATAGTCTTCTGAACACTATTTAGTTCCTCAAACCCCCCCCAGCACTGACAAAATATCCCAAAATATCTGTATTTCCATAGTAATCCTAATTTCTTTTTAACATAAATGATTTGAACAAAAGTCAGAGTTTATTACGGCAGAATATGAAGATTTGAAGATGAGCTTTAGGGACTAATGCACCGTATGACCTGTGATTGTACAGTGACACGACATTTATGATCAGAATTGGACAAATTGGAGGTGAAGCACAATGTGACCGCCAGGCTAAGTACATTAATATAATATTGCTGTTACATTAAACTATTCCTCATTTTTATACACCATGGAAAATAAATGATTCAATATTGAACACAGAAGCTATCCTGACAGATTTATTCCATATAATACTGAGGTTTCAATCTGTATCTTAAGGTATTGGTTCAGTTATGCAGAAACCCATTATATAAAATGTTCCAAAAACTGACAATGATGTTCCCAACAGCAGAATATTCTTCCTGCCTGATTTGCCATGCCTCGGGAATTATAAGGCAATAGGGCGTATTTCCTTACTCTTGACTCAAGTAAGCAAAGTGCAGTTTTTGATACTTTGACAATTGTTTTCTTTAAATGGGGTGGTTCACCTTTAAGTTAACTTTTAGTATGTTATAGAATGGCTAATTCTAAGCAACTTTTCATTTGGCCTTAATTTTTTTCTTTTTTATAGCTTTTCAATCATTTGCCTCCTTCTTTGGTCTGCTATCAAATGAGGGTCACTGACCCACATTTCAAAAACAAATGCTCTATAAGGCTACAAATGTATTGTTATTGCTATTTTTATTCCTCCTCCTTCTATTCAGATCCTCTTCTATTCATACTCAAGTCTCTTATTGAAGTCAGTGTATGGTTGCTAGGATTATGTGAGCATTAGCAACCAAATTGCAAACTGGAGAACTGCTGAATAAAAAGCTAAATAACTCAAAAACCACAAATAATAAAAAATGAAAATTGTCTCATAAAATCACTCTCTACATCATAGTAAAAGTTAATTTAAATGTGAACATCCCATCTGGGTCATTCGCTGACAACAGTCCAAAGAACTAAGGGGTGCAAAAGTGTCCATATAAAAATCACTTGCTGGAGTCTGGCTGTTTGTGATGGATAATAAATGCACAAGGCAAGGTCCAGGGAGTAGCTACAGAGGAAGCAGACCCAGTGGCTGCAGGGGGACCCAGGAGGAACCACAAGAATCCCAAATTCATATACAATTTCAATAAAATTGGTAAAACAGGTCAACCTCTAGACATTTTGGGGGCCTAAATAAAATAATTTGCTGCTGTGGAACCCAGTAATATCTAGTTACACCACTGGCAGTCTTAAGGCCCCATTGCTGATTTCACCCAGTGGTGTCCCTGATATGTAGGGAGGGTAGGGTGCAGGAAGAGCCTATGTGCCACCCTTCATGACTACGGTGTTGCCAAACAGAGGCAGTTCTCTATTCATGAGGTAAATGCAGGTTTCTGTAAATCCAAAAGGAAGGGAGCAAAGGGCAAAATACATGGCAGATTGCACCTTTTTTGCACTAGTTTCAAGTAGTTTCAAGAATATCTCGGGCAGAAACGTTTTCCGCTGCAGAACAGACTCCATGTGACTTTCAAGCTGGGCTTCCGGGAGAATTTAGGAGAACATACTGGCACTGTCCCCAGATGTCACCCTAACCGGCCGGCCATCTGATGTGCAGGATGTAAATATTCATACAGATAAAAAAGAAAGTTTGATTTTTTTTTGCGACACTTTGAAATGACTTTTGTGCATTAAGCACTGGAAATAACTCAAATCCAGTTAATGACTCTTCCTTTCAGAATCCTATCGTTTGAAGGGTGATTGACCCCATCTGCAGCTATACACTAGAGATTAGCTCTTTATTTCACTAATGTCCCAGTCTATTCCGTCTAGCCAGAACCTCTAGGCAGCAAAACAGCTGGGAGACCTGCCTTACTGGACAAAAAAAAATGCCTGCAAATTATATATTCTTATAAAAATAAACAGAATGTTCAAGGTCAGGCATTTTTAACAGCTTATGTTATGACTCTCGCTATTTGTACTGTAATGGAAAGAAAGATTTAGACAAACACCAACTAAATAAGCACATTTTGAATTCCCAGAAATATTAAGAGTCAAAGTGCCAAATAATAAAGAATATTGGTGTGTTTTCTTTCCTGAAAATGAATTCTGTGCCATAATTCTACGTGAACCCCCCCCCCCACAACCTGGTGTCAATTATTGTGCCGGATATTGGGAGGGCAAATATTTTGGAAGGGCAGTTAGTCAGCTGTGTGCACAAGGACACCCTTTAGTTCCATGCGGGGCAACAAAGTGTACCCTGTACTTACCGTTAAGCACATGGCTGCCTTGTATTGAAGCATAGGGAGCCTTGCATCTCATGCACCAAATTACTTTTTTATTTGTCAATATTATAGATTAGTGTAGTGTAGTGTTTGAGTGCTTCATGCATGAATGACATTTGTGAAAAACAGTGAAAACAGTATCCATCCCTTGTTATTAGCTGCACTGTTGCTTCTGATTATTGATACAATGTAGCAGAAGAGACATGGGGAAGACTTGTGGCTGTCACTAGCAAAAATTGGCCAGGGACATCCGCAGGGACATCGCCAACTTACTAACCGGTGTAGAGGACAATTCGCTAGCGAAAGAGACTATCGCCAGGCGAATTTTCGCTCAGTCGAACTTCACTAAAGAGCGAATTTTACAGAACATTACCTCTTTCGTCAGTTTCCTTCACCACCTTAGACCTGGCGAACTGATAAGATGAAGCTACATCCTCCTCAATCTTATGTCATATCCTGTATACCGAAAAGTGATAAAGTTCTCAAACGCTGGCTTTTTTCATATTTTAAAGCGAGATTGTCTTTAAAAGTTGTAACTATTAAAGATTTTTGTGTTAACATTTTTTTTCCAATCATTTGAGGGGCATGCCACATTTGATTTAGGGCTCATGTCTAGGACATTAGAGGATCTCTTTTGTCTTTATTATGCTTCCTTTGACATAATGTCATTTCAAGTATTTGCACCAGCCTCTCTAATAAAGACGTCTATACGATCTATATATACCCGCCCTATTCAAATTGAACTAAGCGTAAGAATACTAACAAAGTTTCGCTAGGCAGAAATGAACGCTAGCGAAAGTGTACTATGAAATGCTTGCGCTGACTATGCATTTTAGTGAATTAGCATAGTGGTAATGAATTTACGCCTGACGAAGTGGCACAGATCCTTCACTGGCGAAAATTTTCCCTTTAGTGAATTTGCCCCATAGTGGGAATTGGAGCCTTGACAGTGAAAAGGGTTGGCTTTCGCTACATTGATAATATGTGAATGGAATCACATTGAGGTGTGAATATACAAAGAACGCTGCACTTGTTTTTTTCTTCATTTTCCTTTTCCAAGGTACGATCATTAGAACTTTTTGGAACATTTAAATAATAATTTAGTCATCGCTGAATTTACATTTAGATGATTTATTTGTGTTAAAAGGGATTATTTAAACATGCAAGGGCATGCTTTCTACATTGATAAATACCACCCAAGTTGTGCTCTTTGCTACTGTATTTTGGGGTCACCCATATTGGTGCTGGAATTTTCCTTCAAATATAAAATACTGCATTGTATCCTAAAGTCCAAGAGGTGGGGAGAGGTTATCAGAACCTCCCTGATCATGACTTTAGGTGGCTGCCAAAGGAGCAGTTCTTTTCCTTAAATGTCCATCTAAAGTGGACAATAACAGGTTTTAATCTGATCATTGACCCTTCGGATTACAACAGCAGGAATACGAGCCATCGGACCGAGGACTGCATCAACAAGCCAATGCGGTCCTTGATTCAATGGGATAATCAAACCTGCTGTTTGACATCTGCTTGATTTTTGACCAGCAATCGGTTGGGTGGGCTTAACGGAGGTCCCATCTGCATCTAAGTAAAGATGACAAAGGAAAGGATGACACTGATATCCAAGCTGCAGTCCTTCAGATGTTACTAAATTAAATAATCCCAGAATACTTCATACCAAACCACAATAGCCCAAGAACTGTCATTGTACCGCCAGAAACAGCCTCCCGTGGATGGATGGATGTCAAGGGCAATACATTCCAGGATAACAGGAGGACAGAAGCTTTATCCAGTTAAAACATTTGATAAACAGACCTTGCCAAGAAGTACGCTAATGGACGATGGAGAGGGTTGCCTGCAACATGTTAGCATCCATTTAAACAGAAAGCCGTTTATACAAGCAAAGTGTATTGCCTGACCATATAAATGCATCTAAAAGCCTTTAATTTAGCTGATATACACATTATCTCTGCAGTAAAACAGTGTCTGCAGGGAAAGCTGCTTGTGATAAGTGTGCTTAATCAACTTCTAACTGAAGGCGCAACCAAATTGAGTTTTCAGGTCTCGGGTTAGACAGTATTACAGCTTTTATTGCTGCCGACTTTGCCACCAACGTCAGCCCTAACTAGTGGGCCTGAGGATTCCAAATAAATCTCTGTCTAAGGATGCCATTAAACTATAGACTTGGGTTTCTCCCACGTTTATTCTAATGAACTACTTAAGACACCTATGATTTCATTGGCTTGATGTTGAAGACGAGTGAGAATAAAGAGGAACTTGTATTTTTTTTTCTCCAGCCAATTAGTGACTTGCCGTTGTTGTTCCTGTGTATTTCTTCGTAGTATGGAGAGAAACATTATTCACAGATAAAACTATAGCGTGGGCAAGCAGAGCAATTGCTATGGGACCCACATACACAGGGGCTTGAGCTAAAACGTGCTCTTCAAAATAAAGTGTGGCCCAAGGGACAACTGTGTTACAGCTCAAAATGAGCAAATAAGCATTACCGTTAACAGAACTTTTAATAACTGAGAGAAGTAAATGTAGCTTTTAAAGGAGAAGGAAAGCTACGTAGCCATTTTATTGCCAATAGATCAGCAGTAATAGTGCAAGCTAGAATGCTATTCTGTAGAATGTTTTACCATACCGGAGTAAAAAGCTCTAGAAGCTCTCTGTTTGTTTAGGATAGCAGCTGTCATATTAGCTTGGTGTGACATCACTTCCTGCCTGAGTCTTTCCCTGCTCACTCATAGCTTTGGGCTTAGATTAGAGAAGGGAGGGGGGAAGAGGAGCAAACGGAGCATGCTCACGCCCGGGGGAGGGAGGTTTAAGCTGAAGACAGAAAGTCTGATACAGAAGCCCATGTGTACAAAATAGAAGGAAAGAAATGCTGTGTTTTTTGACAGGGGACTCAGAGCAGCATTACTTTGAGGGTTTACTGGTATATTTAGGTGGACCTTTCTGATAAGGCTTACTTAGTTTTAACCTTTCCTTCTCCTTTAACTCATATGCAGTTGTAGTGTGACAGTTCTACATGCATAGGCTCAAGGGGTAAGGGGACCCCTGGCTGGCTCCCATACATCTCTGCACATTGCCCTAGTCACTCATTCAGATTCATTTACACAATGGGCACATTGGTAATAGCCTGGGTATGGGAGCCGGACATAGCCATGATATCTGGTACCCAGATATACTGTATACATAAATAAGAGCTTGGGTGGAAAGGTTGCAGCTTGATTCATTCACATGTACACTACATCAACATAATACAGATTATCCTAAACAAAACAAACACTTACATAACATTTAACTAACATGGTGAGCACATGTACAATACCAGCCCCAAACCTATCCATCATTGAACTCAACTTAACATCATTCACCCCCTTCCCTTTTTGCCTACCCAGTAGGGCAGTCCCACCAAGCTGCCACAGGCCATATTTCTCTTGGAGGAAAAAGCTGAGCAACATTACCAAGTCCCTTGTTGTTCCTAACGGATTCTCAACTTCCTTTTTCCTTTACAACCTTAGCCCTTCCCCTTATATTCTTCCCATACAACTACTAACACAGCTTTGCTAGTGAAATTATCACCAAAGTGCATCTTAAAGTGGGGCTATTAGTGATAAGGGAGAGACTTCCTTCATTACTTCCTTTTGTCTATCCTTTCATCCTTCCTTCCTCCCTCTGTATCTTTATTTCTCCCATCCTTCCTTCCTCTCTTCTTTCTTTATCTCTTTTATTTCTCCATCCTTTCTTCATTCCTTTCCTTCATTTCATCATGCCTCTCTTTCATCCATCCTTGCGTTCTTTCTTTCTTTCTCTTTCTTTCTTTCTTTCTTTCTTTCTTTCTTTCTTTCTTTCTTTCTTTCTTTCTTTCTTTCTTTCTTTCTTTCCTTTCTTTCTTTCTTTCTTTCTTTCTTTCTTTCTTTCTTTCCTCTTTCTTTCTTTCTCTCTTTCTTTTTCTCTCTCTTTCCTTAATTCCTTTCCTTCCTTCTGTCCTACCTTCCTGTCTCTCTTTCATCTTTCATCCTTTGCATCCTTCTGTTCATTTTCTTTTTCTCTCTCTCTTTCTCTCTCTCTCTCTTTCTTTCCTTCTCTCTCTCCCTCTCTCTCTCTCTCTCTCTTTCTTTCTTTCTTCCTCTCTTCCTTCCATCCTTACGTTTTCCTTCTTTCTTATTTTCTCCATCCTTCCTTTCCTTCCTTCTGTTCTACCTTCCTGCCTTTCCTTCATACATCCTTTCTTTCTCTTTCTTTCTTTCTTTTTCTTTCTTTCTTTTTCTTTCTCTCTTTCTTTCTTTCTTCCTTTCTTCCTCTCTTCCCCTCTTCCTTCCTTCCATCCTTCCATTCTCTTTCATTCTGTCTTCCTTCCTTTCTTCCTCTCTTCCTTCCTTTCCTTCTTTCTTAAATTTGGTAAACTAAATAAATATCTAATTTCATGTATAGCACTCATATAAGTGATTTTTGCTCCACATTAAATAATCATTTGCAGCCAAGCATGCCTTTAGAATGCCAGATGCCAGACTGCCCCAATCACACTGTCTAATAACCCACTAGCCCTGCCCCTGTCACAAGTGGATTTCCTAGGAGGGAGGAAGGTTAAGGAAAACAATTCTGCCGGTGATTAGTTCCAAATGAATTTATCCTGCAGCTCATAAAACCTTTACTAGAAATATGTTAAACGTTTATGTTAAACTGTGTGGTTTACTGTCTGTGTATATAGAGCTCACAGTCGTTTTACTGCGAATCAGCCGCACAATCTATTATGCATGAATAGCGCTGGAAATATTGTCCTGGACAAATATAAAGTGAGGAAACGTAAAAAAACTCACACAGACTAAATGAATAATGCACAATGTGGTGGCTCATGGTACAGTCCTTCTCACATTGCCCATATCCCCAATGTGCATTTTAGCTAATAATGGCTCTTATGAGCGAGAGATGGTTTAGTCATTTAGTAAGTAAGTAACTGAGTTATCATTGCATTAAGAGGGGCCAGAGTCTATTTAGTCATTTTCCAGAAATGCAAATATAAATAAAGAGGTTTGCAGGAAACGTGCCTGACATCTTTATCATACAGCCTGGACTCTCAAACTGGCCATGTGTAATTGCTTCTCTCTGTCATGTGGCTGCAACGACACACTGTTTCTTGTGGTCAAAATGAGCAAATACAGATGGGGCAAGGAACTATTGATGGCACTCAATGTACATATAACAGTTACTTTAATAGTGGGCTCTGCTTGGCAGATCAGTCCCATTTAAAGCTTGGGTCATTCAGAATTGCCATCTGTTGTCTGATTAGCAGAGAATTCTTTGATGTCTAAAGAGTGGTTCTAATTAGATTTAATTTTGGAACATAATCCCTACATCTGACTCTTATGTATGAATATTTTACACTGTATAATCTGCAGCTATGGGGCCATGGGATGGAAATGAAAACAGAAAATGAATGTAAATAATAATAAAATAATTTGGACATAGGTCCTCTCAGTTCTGCACTCTATGGAGTTAATGAAATGGTAAAAGAAATTGAGAAAAACAGTATCCTGGCTGCTGCCCATTTTTTTATATTTAATCTGAAAGAGTAAAAATCAAACAAGAGAAGGGCAACATAACATCCCACAAACACAAGAACCCTTTTAGGGTTCAAGAGCCACTGCAAAGAGAATCACAATTGCCTTGACTTGAAATCATAGGGGTCGTTTTTTTATTTAGCCAGATCCCCACTTTATTCAGCTCTTACTGAGTGGTTACAAGCCTCAGCTCTCCTCTTTAGAGCAGAGAGACCTGCTGTCCCTGCATTCATTAGTAGTGCAGGGGGGGGGCCCATAGGCAACCCCCTTCTCCCTAAATTGCATGTCATTCAGGAGGGGAAGGCTGCATAGGGCCCCTGTTATGGATGTTATAGAAAGTCTTATAGAAGGTCTTCCTAGCAATGTTGCAACTGGTCTTGATTTTTTTTTTTAAAAAAAGGTTTTAAATTATTTGCCTTTATCTTTTGCATCTTTGGAGCTTTGAAATGGGGTGGGATCATTGGCCTCAACAGGTAAATCTCTTTTCTTTGAGGCTACGACTTTATAGTTATTGTTTCTATTTATTGCTTATCATTCTATTCAGGCCCTAAAAATCTAGCAAACAGGTAGGTGCTGAAAAAGCACAAAATTGTATCAGATGTCTGTTTAAATCACCTGTATTTCTACTGAAAAGTTGTGTGGATTGAAAGAATGGCAGTGGTAGGGCTCCAGGGGATTCCAGGGTTTTATCTGACCCTAGAAAGGCAGTCATTCATGTGAGCATTCAATAAGAAGTGATTTTCAGTGAGTGACTGTGAAGCTTATAGCAATCAGTGTAGGTGAAGCTTTGGTGCCGTGAGATATCCGAACTTAGGTTTTCAGTGCAGCCTCTGGAACACCGACTTTTCAATGAAATTTCATGGATAGCACGTGAGACAATGAAATTTCCTTCTCCAGAGAATTTCTGAAGTAGATAGAAGGCACAGTAACCAGTATTTCTCCAGTAACTTCCAAGCCTGCACTGGTAAGTGCTTTTAATAGGCCCAAGGCTTTGTTTTCCAGTGGCATGACAACAATACAGTAGACCCCATGGACTTAAACAGATTTTGTTTTATTTAATTTTGAAATTTGACATGGGGCTAAACATATTGTCAGTTTCCCAGGAGCCCTCAGGCCATGTGAGACTTGTGCTCTGAGAAACTTCAGTCACTCTTTTACTGCTACATTGCAAGTTGTAGTGATACCCCCCCCCTTCCCTTGTTTCAAGAATAACATTTTAAATGGTAGAGTGTAGCATTATTTGCAATGTAAACAGTGTTATTTAGAAATAAAAAGTAAACCATAAAACTCATAACAGAATGCCTTTAAAAGAGGGATAAAGGAAGAGGACAGGTAGTGAAGCCCCTTTTCTGATTCAGCAGCCTGATGAAGCAGCAGGATACCTAGGAATATAGTAAAGAGGTACTCGGGTTCGGTTCTTTGGTAGAGTTGGGGTATATGTTGCAATTGACTTAGCTGTAGAATGTTTGCCAGAGTGGAAATGGGAAAATGAGTTTGGTTGGTACGTCTTTGGGTAATATTCCCTAGAGGTAAGGGATAGAGTATGGCTTATATCACTTCTACTTGCCCATGTGAGTGTGGAAGCGGTGGGGTGGCTGGCATGGTGGTGGCCTTTGTGGGGTTCTAATGACAAACATTCAAGTTATTTTTCTGAACAGTGTGTGTTACAACTGTGAGTTTATAGTTCATGTTCTTGATAACATTGTTAATAAGGCAACTGCCATTCCAGGTCCATTCTGGGCTCTCTTTCTTTATTACGCTTATAAAAGGGTAAAATAGAAGGTCTGAGTATGGTAAAGGAGACCAGTGGCCTGGATGCTCTTTCATTCACTTAATTAGTTCTATAAATGCTGATCAGGCACCCTGTGCTACACTGATGAGCCCCTTTAAGGGTGCAAAAGGTTTGTAGAAGGCATCTGATCAGTACCTGCACTAGCTGTGCTTTACAATCAAGTGGGTGGATAATGTCTATAAGGAATTCCATGAAACTGAACTTTTAACTTTAATTTGAAGAGCAAAACTGAGTTTCCTTGCCAGCATTCCATTTGCTTTGCATATAGTACATGGTAAAATAATCACTTCACTTGCTGTAATGGGTGGCCATACCCAGGGTTGTAACTAGTTCATAGAAAGTACAGCATTGCCAAGTTGGAGCTCCCATATAGAAACAGCAATTTGCATTATTAATTCTGTAAAATCAAATGTTAAAATGTCATAGTGATTCTTTGATATATATCACTCGCTTTAAGCTCAGTACAATGCTGGCAATATAAGGAAGGTGACATTTATTTAACTAACAGCATTTCATGCATATTTGCAAAGAGAATTTACTTGGCAGTAAGACGGGGCAGTGCAGTGTATTTGCGATTGCCCTTGATCAAGCAGCCTAAACCTGTAAGGATTCCTTTGTAGGTAAAGCTTTATTAAGAGAAGTCTATTGTACCGTGCACTAAGATTTTATATGTAAGCGGATAGGGGCTGAAAAATAACAATGAAAATGACTAATGGGTCAGGGAACAGGCAGGCAAGTTGCATTTATATGATAGTTGTTGAGCAAAGAAAGCTTTCACTTGGACACTTGCAAGTATAGGTATGGAACCTGTTATCCAGAATGCTCAGGACCTGGGGTTTTCCTCAAAAGGGATCTTTCTGTAATTAGGATATTATCCATACCTAAAATCATTTAAACATTAAATAAACCGAATAGGATTGTTTTGCCTCCTTTAAGGATTAATTATAACTTAATTACAAGCTACTGTTTTATTATCGCAAAGAAAAAGGAAATCATTTTAAAGCTGTGAATTATTTGGTTAAAAACCAAGTCTTTGGGAGATGGCCTTCCATAACCTGGAAAACAGGTTTCTGGATGCTATACCTCTACTGTATTTTCCCCAAGAACTATCCATCCAATATCTTATATATTAGGAGTCCTGCAAGGTCATGATACAGTAGTTACCTCCTATCAACATCGAACCCTTGATATCCTTCTCCGTTCACTCACCAGGCTCTTTTTCTGTGTTAATGAAAGACTCAGAGTGTTTTTATAGTAACCACTGACCCGCGCGAGTTGGAAGCCTTTGCTGAGCGATTCAAGCAGCGGAGGAGCAAACTAGGGGTGACAGTCCAGGGTGCTGAAGGGCAGAGGTCATGTTCATGGCTGCCTGGTGGGACAGGTGGCTCAGTCCGTGCATGTGGCTGTGCGGATCTGCCGAGGTAGAGATCAAGCCTCCGCCACCAACTCCTGCCCCTCCACCTCCTTCGCCGCCGCTGACTCCTTCATGTCCGGTACTGGCCATCAATGCTAGGGACGGGGAGTTGACGTGTTCCAGGAGGTCCCCGGGCTCCAGGAACATGGCACGCTGTTCATAGTATGGTACGTGGCATCTGGCTTGAAGGGATGGCTCTTGCCTTGGGACACGGCGATGTCAACTGCAGCGAATGCTTCTGCTCGGGCCAATAGGGTCTCATCCAGGCTGGCGAAGAAGTCCTGTTTCTTTGCAACACTCGCAGCTGCCGACTGATATCGCAGCGCAGGAAGAGGTATCGGCACCGATAGCTGCAAAAGGAGATGGGGGCAGTGGAAACACTGTCACTAGAATAGCCAGGGAGGAGAAATCGAGCGCCGCAGTATAGATGGTCCCCGTGTCGCCTTTTTTGTAGAGGAGCGGAAGCAGAATTTCTGTAAGTTATTTCATAATAAAAGCTTTGCTATTTTAAGATTTTATTTCTCTTGGTGTTTTTTCTTCTTTGTATTCTAACGAATTCTTTTAAAAAAAATTTTGATGTTACTGGTCCTTTAATATGTATTGAATAAAATGTATCTTTTTAAAAAAAGCTACAAAGGATCCCAGTGTGCACCTTACCTCTTTGGATTTTGTATGCAGCCGCAATTGGTAGCACCTGGGTCAATTGCTCCAGTGGTGTGCTGAACCGTTTGGATTGTATGTATATATATATTTATCTAGAGCCTAGTAAGACTTCCCCTAGCATGCTGTCACTTATTGAAGGCTAAGTGGTTACTATAAAAAAAAAAAAAAATTATATATATATATATATATATATATATGCGCAAAATTAGGATCCAGATTTGGCTCGGCCTGGCAGAAGGATTAGGCCGAATCCTGCTGAAAAAGGCAGAATCCTGGCTGAATCACGAACCGAATCCTGGATTCGGTGCATCCCTAAATATATATATTTATTTATAGTAATGTTCTTTTCAGGTTAATTGCAATTTTCATGTAATTAAGACCTTTATTTCCCCCATTAACAAGCCCACCCAAAAAGAAGGCATATAAGAGCTTGTTAAGCACAGGTTTGCATCATTATCTTCTCTGCCAAGCCCATATTTTCCCTTAATCCCCCTTGTATATTATTCATATTTCTGTGTTTTTCCTGGAAGACATCCTAGCACATCCTGTTATGAAGGGCAATGTAAGAAAAGCTGCTAATCATTCCCCAGCACAGATCAGTAGTTCAGTGTCTCTATAGTGTTCCATGGGCAGATGTCTTGGTAATGCGGGGGGCGTACAGGGACTAAATGATATCTCAGAAGGGCGTATAGAAGGATAGTAATTCTGTATTAATGCCTTGTCCAGAAGCCATCTTTCATTGCTGTTGGGTGGATCAGTGTGTTTATTAAGAATTAATGAGATTTTAAAAAAAGAAGAAGAATGCTCTTGGCTACTGCCCACTTCATAGTTGGTTACACCCAATGTAAAGAAGTCACTACAACATGGTCCCTCTCAAATGGGTATTTGCACTCACCATGATTGGAGACCACAGAATATACTTGAGCAGGAATATCTGCCATACACAACACATTCCGCATTCAAATGAAAGGGAAGCAGCTTTCAGTGTTGGGAGGTCCACATAGAGGGGAGCTCACAACCAATGGAACCCTCCAAAAAAAATCACAATTCTTTATAGCAGGGATAATGCACGTCCCTCCATAATAAATAAGAGGTCATTTACCAAAGCAAGTGCAGTGTGCAAAGTACAACTTTCGAAGTATTTCTCTTTGCTCTTAACCTTGAATACTGCATTTTTCTTTTGTGATTGTGGTTGACACATCCTAATTGCATGGGCTTTGATGTATTGGACACAATTGTACAGATATGGGATCTGTTATCCAGAATCCTCGGGATGTGGGGGTTTTCCGGATAAGGGTCTTACTGTAATTTGGATCTCCATAACTTAAGTCTACTAAAAAAATTATTTAAACATTAAGCCCAACTGGATTGTTTTGCTTCCAATAAGGATGAATTGTATCTTAATTGGGATCAAGAGACTTTTCGGGGATTTATGCAGCAAAACTGTGAAAATTCCGAATATGAAAATACTTCAGCTAAAACCTGTCTAAATTATGTAGAAGTCAACGCTATAAAAGGAATAGACCCATGTGTCCGGGTCCCCCTATTGCCTGGACCCACCCACAGGGTCTGCTTAGTTATGCCACTGATTCAGATCCTCTTTCATTCATATTCCAGTGTCTTATTCAAATCAGTGTATGGTTGCTAGGGTTATATGGACCCTAACAACCAGAAATTCCTGAAACTGGACAGCTGCTGAACAAAAAGCTAAATAACTAAAAAAAACACAGATAATAGAAAATGAAAACCAAATGCAAATTGTCTCAGGATATCACTCTCGGCATCATACTAAAAGTTAACTCAAAGGTGAATAATCCTTTTAAAAGTACACTGGACACTGATATCCTGGACACGCCACTTATTTGTATCCAAAGTGCAATAGTATCCAGATATACAGCCCTTACTGCAAGCAGCCAGAATATCGGATCACTATTGCACTTGTTATAGTTACTCATTGAGCTTTCACTATCACGTTCTTTATTTTAAATGCCCTGTATATCCTCATATTGTTAAGGACTGCATAGCTTGCACTATATAAATAGCACCATATAAATAAATATGATGATAGTGATGATGATGACAGTGATGAAATAATGTATAAATATTTAATTTGTAAAGACATCTGAATCATACAAAGTGCGTACACACACAGACACGCAATGGAAACAAAAGAACGAGAAAATAAATTCTGCCATCCATCATTGGGAATATTGAGGTTTATTGCAGTTCGGACCCAGAAGTGCAGTGGAGGAGTTTAAATTTCCTGGTAATTACTGATGTTTGTGAAAGTCACTATGGATGTACTTTATATCCTCAAGCTTCAGAAAGGGCAGCTTGACCTGTTATCCCCAGACTTGCTACGGATATTGCTTGCCATCTAGATTAGCAGTGATTGATGTATGCTGCATCGTTGCTCGCTTTCTTAGGTACTGGCAGTTACAGGTCCACGTTACTGACTGTAGGTTCCAAATCTCTAATTGACTTGGTACAAACTGGTCTGCACAGCAGCAAACTCACCTAAATTCTCCCCACCAAATAACACACCCTAGCACCAATAATTCAGCTCTGCTAGAAAACAGCCATTGTGCTACAAAGGAATGCACTAGAAATGTATGTGTTTTGGGAAAAAAATTTTTTTCAAAATGCATCAGTTAATAGTGCTGTTCCAGCAAACTTTTGCTCTGAAATCCATTTCTCAAGAGAGCAAACTGTTTTTTTTATATTTCATTTTGAAATCTGACATGGGGCTAGCATATCTGTTTCCTAGGTGCCCCCAGTCATATGACTCTGATAAACTTCATTTGCTTTTTACTGATGTACTGCAAGTTGGAGTGATATCACCCCCCCCCAGCAGCCAAACAACAGAACAATGGGAAGGTAACCAGATTGCAGCTTCCTAACACAAGATAACAGCTGCCTGGTAGATCTAAGAACAGCACTCAATAGTAAAATCCAGGTCCCACTGCGACACATCCAGTTACATTGAATAGGAGAAACAACAGCCTGCCAGAAAGCAGTTCCATCTTAAAGTTCTGACTCTTTCTGAAAGCACATGACCAGGCAAAATGACCTGATATGGCACCGACACACCAATATTACAACTAAAAATTATTTGCAGTGACATAGTAAGGTTGAAAAAAGACACACTTCCATCAAGTTCAACCGTTTAGTTTTTTTTTGTTTTTTTTATCTGCCTAACTGCTAGTTGATCCAGAGGAAGGCAAAAAAAACCCATCTGAAGCCTCTCCAACTTGCCTCAGATCGGGAAAAATTCCTTCCCGACTCCAAAATGGCAATCTGACTAGTCCCTGGATCAACTTGGACTATGAGCTATCTCCCATAACTAGGGATGTAGCGAACCGCCGCCGATGTGTTCGCGAACGCCGTTCGCGAACACCGGCAAAATTTGCGAACAGTTCGCGAACTGTTTGCGAACTTCGAACATCCGAAAATCGTTCGATTCGAACGATCGAAGGATTGAAATCGTTCGATCGAAGGATTTTCGTTCGAATCGAACGATCGAAGCCATTCGATCGAATGATTTCATTCGATCGAATGCTTCGATCGTTCGATTCGAACGAAAATCCTTCGCTTTTAGCGCTCAAATGGTCGAACGATCAAACGATTTTGACGCGAACGCCTATTGGCGAACGTCGCGCGACGTTCGCGAACTTGCGGCGGACGCGAACAGTCGAAGTTCGCGCGAACTAGTTCGCCGGCGAACAGTTCGCTACATCCCTACCCATAACCCTGTATTCCCTCACATGCTAAAAAGCAATCCAACCCCTTCTTAAAGCTATCTAATGTATCAGCCTGTACAACTGATTCAGGGAGAGAATGCCACATCTTCACAGCTCTCACTGTAACAAACCCCTTCCGAATCTTTAGGCGGAACCTCTTCTTCTAATCGGAATGGATGACCTTGTGTCAGCTGGAAAGACCTACTGGTAAATAAAGCATTAGAGAAATTATTATAAGATCCCCCTATATATTTATAAATAGTTATCAAATCACCCCTTAAGCGCCTCTTCTCCAGCGTGAACATCCCCAATTTGGCCAGTCTTTCCTCATAGCTAAGATTTTCAATACCTTTTACCAGCTTAGTTGCCCTTCTCTGTACCCTCTCTAATACAATAATGTCCTGTTTGAGTGATGGAGACTAAAACTGTACGGCATATTCTATATGGGCCCTTACCAGTGCTCTATACAGTGGAAGAATGACCCCCCTCCTCCCGTGACTCTATGCCCCTTTTAATACAGCTCAAGACCTTGATGCTGCTGACTGGCATTGCTTGCTACAGCCAAGTTTATCATCTACAAGGACTCCAAGGTCCTTTTCCATAATGGATTTGCCTAGTGCAGTCCCATTAAGGGTATAAGTGGCTTGGATATTCTTACATCCCAGGTGCATGACTTTACATTTATCAACATTGAATCTCATTTGCCACTTAGCTGGCAAGATCGTGTTGCAAGGATGCCACATCCTGGATGGAATTAATTGGACTGGAAAGTTTTGTATTCATCGGTCGGGAGTCCACATCTGAATTCTATAAATCCCCAATTAAGCCAAAGGGCCAGTTCACAGGCAATCACATACAAAAACATTTTATATCAAAAGATATCTGTCCCAAGGTGTCTTTTGAGACCTATGACTAAGCACCGGAGGATGTGGAACACGTAAGGTGGGCCATGTGGGGTCAGTATGTATTTTAATGTGAATATAAATATTCACATTATTTGCTGTGATAATTTGGTCCTGCTTGCCAGATATTATAACCTGAAGTAGAAAGCTCTGAGATCCTTTGAATTTTTTCTATACTTTTTATCCAAAAATATGTGGGCACACACATTCTAATTATGGGAAACGGCTATAAAAATCACAACCATCATTGCAGGTGCCACTACACCATACAATGACAATTCTCGACAATTCCATATGTTCTACTTTTCAGCAACAGCTTAGGTAAGCTTAGCTTAGGTATTAATCAATGAAAGGCCCAAAGAAAATTGGTTTACAGAAAAGGGAGTTGAAGAACTTGACTGTCCTGGTCTCTTTAAAGGTGGGAGAAGGGGACCAAGGGGGAAACTGATCAGAAAAAAAAGTAGGAGAGGTACTTGGCAAACAGATAGAGAGGCACTGACAGAGGCAGGGTGAACTTGCAAGCATGGCAAGGTACACACTGTACTGTAGCACTGGCAGGTTAATAAGACAAGGTTACATGGAGATAATGGCACATATGAGAACACTGGCAGAAAAGGCAAGGAAAAGTCTAAGACATAGCACGGCATGGGTTAACAAGGTTTAAAGTCCAGGCAATATGACAGGGCAGGCAGCATATAAGCATGTTGGACAGTCAAGGGTCAATAACAGGTTCAGCTACAGGTAGCATTGGACTAAAGGGCCCAAGGTTCACTAGGGCTTATGACACACCTCCCTTACGGGCCCCCTCCCCCAGCCGCAACCCTGCCCTGGGCCCCCCTCTCCAGCCATAACCCCCCGTGTGTACCTGCTCTCTTGATTGGGGCCGGAGGAGGGCAAGATCAGAGGGGACTGTGGGCAGCAGAAAGGTGCAGGTCTGGGTCTGCGGAGCCCACTGGGTTTTCACCCAATGTCCCACCGGCCTAGTCCAACCCTGGCTACTGTAGCACCTTCTACAGTAGAGTGACCAGAAGAAAGGTAGACTAACTGGCCCAGATACCATGGGCACCAGTACAACTTTGACTTTTGTCCACAACCCCATTCACAATACCGTGGTGTATAATATGCAAATAAGCCATTTATTTGCTTGCTGGTTCCATGTTCCAATATCTAGTGGAAAGCCTTCCCAAAAGAGTAGAGGGTGATGCCTGTTTTAGCCTTTCTATTAATAGCCTTGCTATTGGTATGAGGTGTTGGACAGACAGGTGTCCACATACTTTTGGCCATAGAATGTATAT
The DNA here is from genome assembly GCA_038501925.1 of Xenopus petersii. Classification (NCBI taxonomy): domain Eukaryota; kingdom Metazoa; phylum Chordata; class Amphibia; order Anura; family Pipidae; genus Xenopus; species Xenopus petersii. The sequence continues at coordinate 122,523,480 of CM076684.1, read as the reverse complement.
TGGGCCTGAGCTGCTATGACAGTACATGAATCAGTCCCTCAGACTGTGTATAGGAAGGGCTAAAATAATATGTGCTTGTTTTCCTTTAAACCACAATAGAATTTTAAAGTCTATTATGCTTTAAATCTGGGCACAATAGCAGACACTAACAATAGTCTGTTGTCATGACCACCAGTATTTCTTGAGTTGAAAATTACTAATTGCAACGGTACTAAACAGACCATAAATATGAAAGTGTTCAGTATAATTAAGCAGAACACAATTTAGAATCAGGCTCCCGTAAGATATTATGTTGTAGTAATGATTATCATTAAAGCGACACTCGTATGCTCCAATGAAACAACGTCCTAAAAAAATAACGTTGATTGCTGAAACTTAAAGCGTTTGCAGATGAAAATTCTTCTGGATGCTCAGTGAATGATTCCTGTAAATTGTAACGGCATTGTACTCTTGATCAGGAAATGAGACTGTTTAGTACCACCTAATATTGCTCAAGCGAGTCATCAGATAACTAGCTGAGGTTAGGCACCGAAGTGAGAAACTTGGCTAATCATAATGTTTTCTTGGAAAGAGTCCTTTGAGGTAGAGTTGGGAGCTAGATGCAAAGCAATGCACACTCCCAGTTGGAGAAATGATGAATGGGGATGGAATTTGAGAATGTGGCAACAGAATTATGGAAACAATTACTCTCAGCCTTCCAAGAGCATCATGCAAGCAGCTAGAGTATGTAAGAAGGCCTTTCAGAGCCTTATGGAGGCAGCAAGCAGCCATTGATGAAGAGCAAACACGCAAAGATATTTTCTGACCTTCTTTTACTTTATCTATTAAAACTGTTGTTTTCTTCTTGGTTACAGACATGTGGGGCATCAGTCATTGCTTTAATAAAAATGACATACGTGCATAAGTTTCGAAGTTTCGAATCAAAAGGCCAGAAATGCAGGTGGTGAATAGTTGATATGGTCCTCAATCTGACTGGAATTTTAAGCCTGTTCGATCAACACCTGGGCAATTTTCAGTCAGATATAGATTACAGAAGCCCATCGGAGGGCCCCATATACTGGCCAATACGCTGTCGACAATAAGCGCCAGCTTTTCTCGGCCCATGTATGGCCACCTTTTATTTGCAGAAGCCTCAGTTTCATTAACAGCCCTTGAGTGTGATTCAACTGGTGCAAGTAAGAGCACCTCTAGGACCTACATGCAAAGGGATACCTGGAATTGCCACCTTCTCAAGGCAGGTCTGAAGTACCTTGCACCATATTCTGCAAAGCATTTTGACTGGCCCCATTCTGCACCTAGTGTTGTGCCTTAGAAATAGTAAATGAACCCTCCTGCGATCAATAGAAGCATTCTTTTAACTATTTTCTTGACTTTCTTGATTTCGGGCACCATTCGCTTGCTTTTACAAATGGGTTGTTCAGACAAGGAATATAATGGCAGCCTCACTCATATAAATAAATAGTAAAGATAATAGGATAAATAAGGTCCTGTGACATGTAATACATCCATTAAAATTACCTCAATTAAAATTAAAGATTGCTTCCATTAAAACCCTATTCATAAAAGTACTTGCATCTCCATTATACTTGCAAATTATTAAGGACATGCACACAAAGGAGTCTGGGGTTAAATTTGCACAGAGCCTGCACTCTCAAACAGTAGTATTTATCAAATAATTGCACCTTAATGAGTGCTGTCACCCATGTACTGGGAAGGAGGTCCTAATGTGGGCACTTATGCTATGGCAGTTGTAGGAGCAAATGAGCGGCTGCCCCAGCTTGCTCTCTAGTCATGTGCACGTCTTATGGACAAGGCAACATGTACTGTATGTGCATAGCTAGTAAGCACTCATTCATTCATTCATTGCTATGAAAAACATTTATTATGGCAGCAAACGTCAGTATTTTGTATTAACTGTCATTTCATGTTTCTTGTTTGAACAGGATCACTGTTACTACCATGGAAAGGTAGACGGCTACTCTGAGTCATCCGTCAGTGTCAGCTCTTGCTCAGGCCTCAGGTAAGGGCCATTAATATTTCTTTCAGTTAAACCTATAACTAGCTTTCTTATCTACTGAGGAGTAAACTTTCTCTCTCTATGCCACCCCCTCCACATAGAGTGAGATATAATTATATATATATATATATATATATATATATATATATATATATATATATATATATATATATACATACATACATACATACATACATACATATACATACACACACACACAGTATAAGGAGCAAAAACATCTCACACAGGGCACTGTAGCATATCATTCAATTCCACATCATCAATGAGAAAAGGTTTGTGAATGTTACAGTATTACACAGGGTTGGACTGGAGCCTAGGAGGTCCACCGGGGCTGCAAACGAAGGGCCCTCCTGGTAGTCCCCAGGGGCCCCCTCACGACCTCCAATTCCCTGGCCTGCTGCCCAAATAGTCGCACAGTGCACACGAGCAATTCATTACTTTAAGGGGCCGGGGCCCACTGGGTCTTTTCCCGGTGTCAGCCCAGTCCGACACTGGTATACACCAGTTGTTGGATTATTGCCAGCATACCGCCAACATATTATAAGGGCTAAATTATTCTGGTAACTCTAGTCTAGCAATGTCAGGGCATCTCAATAAGACTTTTTCCCAGGCCTCCAGAGTACATTTACCAGATTATTTGAAATAATCTGAATTGAATTACGCCACAACTTTGGTGATGGAGAAAATATTTGCAAAACAGTTTAGTAAATTATGAATTTAAGTTACTTTCAACGCTATTTTCGTGCACAACAGCCTCGCACAGTGGGTGCACTCATGCAAACATCCGCCTCATTTGCGAGCCATTTGCAAAACTTTATTTTATAAAAAAACGTGAAAGACTGGCGCACCAGTACAATATTTTATCATTCAGAAAAAAGTATGGGCAATACAACCTTTGCGAATAAATATGCGCTGCGCAAAGATTATAAATGACCCCCACTGAGACCATAGTTTTCATATTATTATGGATTGCAAAAACATATTCTAAACTCTTCAAGGTGTACTTTAAGATGTATACAGCTGAAGCTACCTAATATTTTGCCCTTGAGACTTTTCTCAGACATTAGTTTCAACGTGAGAAAAACGTTAACTCAAAATAGGGCATAAAAGAAATGTTTTCTTTAAAAAGAGCACAGAGCGCATAATAAAGATCCTAGCGAAAGGAATGTTTGTGCCATGGAAACATGGCTGGCATTGTTGAGCATGCCCTTTTGGCAGCATTCAGAATGGTACATCTCCTTTAGATCAAAACACAAGCTAAATAATGCAATTAGTCACTTTATTTTTTTCAAGGTTAGTAAAAATGTTGACTTGTTTCTTTTTAATTTAATTATACCTCTATTCAACAAACAATGACCTTTTCTCTCTGCACTAATTAACACTTACTGGCAGGGCTGTTTTAATCACTATAATTACAAAAAATTGGCATTAATGTTCTACCTTTTTTGCACATTCTCCTTCATGTTTTTTCCCAGTAAGAACATCTGGTACAATACCGTTCTCAAAGGCTGCAATGCCCTCCCCATTCATGTGTTTTGCTTGCAATATGCTCTGCTAAGTAGGAATCTCAAATTTAGATGGAGGGGTTCATTAACCAAGCTGAGCTCTTGCCTTTCAACCGCCATCCTCTTAATTATAATGTTTTTCCCCAGTTTATGAAAATATTGCAGAATATCTTCTAGTTATGTGCATGGGCCATTTCTAGAATGTGCTTGAGCTGCAGGATTTAAAATCCTTAGATTTGTTTTCCTTCAGATATCTGGATATATAAGATATCTGGATATATAAGATAGATAGATAGATAGATAGATAGATAGATAGATAGATAGATAGATAGATAGATAGATAGATAGATAGATAGATAGATAGATAGATAGATAGATATTGTGAGCTTCAGGTACAGAGCACAGAGAATGGAGACTAACACCACCTTTAAGTTTAAATGCAGCTTTGATGACTATGAGTTGGCACAAACTCACATCTTCAGCCCACTGGCTTCACAAAGGGGATAACATTCGCTTCACATAAGCATTAACAATCCCAACTTACACCCTCACTGTTGTTAACTTTAACTCATGGTTTCCTTATCCCTAACTGGCTTTTGGTGGACCACAAATCCCAGAATCCTCTCTGAGAAATTTGTCTGCTGGGAGGGGTTTCTCTTTTCCTCTCCAGTCCGTTGGAGCTCTCTCTCCAACTCAGGTCAGCGGGGAATCACTCTCCTTCCCAGCTACACAGAGGCACCTTCCTTCACTCAAGAAGGTCCTCATGTGGCCCCTCACCCTCCTCCAGGAGGTACAGTATCTAGGGGAAGAAGCTCTGAGGTGTTGTCCCATGCCTCCTTTTAACTTCAGCTCACCTGTAGCTTAATTACTTAGCTACCTACTATTGATGGGCGAATTTATTCGCCAGGCGCGAATTCGTGGCAAATTTGCGAAATTCGCGCCCAGCGAATAAATTTGCGAAACGCCCGCGAAAATTCACGGTAAAAATTCACCGGCGTCAAAAAAAATTTTCCCGAAAAATGGACGCCGGCGTCAAAAACGGACGCCGGCGCAGTTTCGCAAATTTTTCGCTGTTTTGCGAATTTCACGGCGAAGCGAAATGGGGCAAATTCGACCATCACTACTACCTACCTAGTTTAAACAGTTGCAACCCCTTACACGGAGCAAGGAATGGAAGCCCACCCTGCTCTCTTCCATTCACTCCAGTAACTCCCTATCCAGCTTTACCTAAGCCAGAATAGAATCAAAGAGCATTACTTGCTGCAGCCACACAGAAGTTTACACTTCATCAGTCTAATGCTGGTGAAATACACACAATATTGGGCCCTTTTGACACACATAGCATAGACATAGGATGATAAAATTAGCAACTTACTGGCTCAGGGGGTTCAAGCATAACAGAAGTCCTGAAACAGGCAAAAATACTAACAGAGTACAAGATACCAGCAAGGAAAAGAGTCTGGAATCAGGATCAGAATCGGGTTAGGGTGCCTACCCAGCAATTAGGAAAAAAGGAGAGGGTGCCCAACCCAACAGGGTGACCAGTGGACACAGAGACCAAGGAATTTGCAAGGAGAAAAGCCAGGTCAGGGTTGAAATAAGGGCTCTCTGCTGGGAGCTCATTAGAGATAGGCTGTACCTGACAGTTAATGAGGAGCAGCTGAGTATAATTAACTTCACTACCTCAGAACAGGGTAAGCCTAGACTTCTAACCTGCCTGAATAGTGAAGAGGTAAGGTAACAAGCTGCAATATTCAATGTACCTGGTTCAAACCTACCAGTGGAATAATCCCTTACAAAAACATACCTCCCATTCCAATATTTTTGCTGCTTGTCTGAAGACACACATTGGCTGCAGTCTCTCCATATAGTGACTGCTGAATGACTTGAGGTGTAGAATGGCACCCTACAAAGGATTTTTCCTTTATTGGAAAGATCACGAAAAAATACAGATAATATTTCAAATTTACTGTAGAAATGTGTAAAAGGTTCAGGCATCTCTCAAAGTCATCCAAAATTTCTTCTGTTCCTGGCAGCAATTCAGACAGCCAAGGCTTTACCAGCTGCACATTTAGGTGTAATTCTATGTAGAAATAAGCTCAGACCACCTGTTAGTTACATTATTGATGCTGCACCAACTGAAGGCGAAGGGAGTTGGTGCTTTTTGCAGTTTTTTTTTCCTGCTGCCAGAAAGTACTTGCAAAAGGAGCGGTGGACAGGACTAGTGTTGCAAATGAGTACTTAAGCATATACTTCAGTAACCACATTGTTTGTTTACTTTCAGGGGATTAATTACACTTGAAAACAGAGCATATGTGTTGGAGCCACAGGCTAATTCTACAACCAGTCACCTCTTCTACCAAGCAGAACATCTAAAACTGATTTCAGGTTCCTGCAGCCAACATTTTAACCTCTCAGGCGTTTCTCTGAGTGACAATTTCCAGCATTCTCAAGATACTTTCAGAAGGGTAAGCAACTGTAGGACATGTTTTGTTTTTAGACAAATGCACTTTGCTGATTCATATTGGCTTCAAATCAGACATGGTGCTTTAGCTTGTTAATTGCATAGCAAAAAAAAATCCGTATCTACCAAAACCCACTCATTATAAAGATGAAATAAAGAGGTACAAGTCATTTTCTATCCCTCTTTCTGAATACAAAGGGAAAGATTTCTTTTTGGCTCAGTTTGGGAAAACTGTGCCAAATCTTAAAAAAGTAAAACATTTAAATTGTGCCTGCTGGAACCTATTGAGATGCAACAGAAATCAATGGAAAGTGGATTTTCAACATTCAAGAAAGATTATTTCAATTTGAATTTGTTTTAATCATATTATTTTTCTTAGACAAAACAGCATCGAGATTAATCCATTTAAGAACTTTAGTAAATTCGATGGTTGTCTTTTTTTTACTGGAAAATAAATGTTTTACTAAATATGTACCTATGGGGCTGATTTAATATTGGGGTTTTGCAGCAATTTAGCAAAATTACTGGCAAAAATCATGATAGAGACTGTTCTCGAAATGTCACGCCCAAAAAAAACAATTCATGGAAAAACATTTTTCTCCATGACTTTTTACATTTTTCAAATCACAGTTGTAAAAGATTAAAACATGGCACCTGAAACCTGTCAAGATGCCATAGAAGTCAATAGAAAAATGTATTTTCAGTAGGGTTGCACCAAATCTGTTCGGGATTCGGCCAGGATTTTGGCCTTTTTCAGCAGGATTCGTACCAAATGCAAATCCTAATTTGCATATGCCAATTAGAGGCTGGGAGGGAAATTGCATGACTTTTTGTCACAAAAAAAGGTAAGTAAAAAATATTTTCCCCTTCCCGCCCCTAATTTTCATAAGCAAATTAGCATTCAGATTCGGTTCAGTATTCGGCCAAATCTTTCACGTAGGATTCGGGTGTTTGGCCGAATCCAAAATAGTGGATTTGGTGCATCCCTAATTTTCAGTAGTTATTTAAAATTGTGTCTTTCTCTGTGATCGTCATGATTGGTGCCATGAATAGATTTTTGGTGAGATTATACACTATTTTTAAAGTCAAATACTTGATATTTAAGAAGTATGTAACTAAGAGTAAGAATAAATTCCCAGAACAAGTATTACTAAATTATACATAGTAAAGATACTTTAAAATAAAAATTGTTTAGGAAGATGTCCTCAAAAGTTTCTGATGTGTAGGTACCTACCTAAATAAAGGAAACTTATACTGAAATGGTACAAAGTATACTGAAAACTGGTACTTCTACACAAGTGGGCTTTCAAATACAGTAGAACCCCCATTTAACGTTTATCAGGGGACCAGAAAAAAATTGTGTAAAATCCAGGAAAATGTAAAATCAGGGAAATGTATTATGCATAATATAGGTGGGACCACAAAACAACAATGTAAAATCAGGGAAAACATAAAATCAGGGGATGTAAAATATGGGTTCTACTGTACTTCCAACATACAATCATGTATAATGATTCTGAGAGGGCTTCCATAGTTTGAGGAAGATGAGTTGAAGATAGGGTGATTTATATGACACGTTTAGAAGAAGCAACAGTGATAAAGACTACTCAGCTTTCTGGTTTTTCACTAGGAACAGTGATTAAGGGTGTCCCGTCATAGTTAAATATACAGTATGATTAACTTTGGTTAGGTACCCATGCTATCCAAACGTTGGTTCAACATGCAAGGTAAAATGAATAAGTAACTGTCAGCAGATAGCAAGTGTCAATTTGATGACTGATCATGCATTGCCATGAAACATGGTCCTTCAGCCATTTGACAGGAAGGAATTATGCCATTAAACCAATGACATGGAGTTGCAAGAGCTCCCTAGAGATTTATAGATACATAGAAAATGTGTCTTATCATGTCAGGTGCTCAGGCCGTTGTTTAGTATGACATGCTTCACACGTTGCTGTTCCTTTACTCTTACAAGCAAGTAAATCAAGGGGAATAGTTATACCACATACAAGTTAGAGCCATTCCATTTGCTGGGTGGAGTCCATATCTAGTTCTAAAAATAAGGATACTGCAGCTCTCTGTCCGCTGAAAGGCCTTTCACCCTTATGTGACAAGATAATTAGATAATATATTTATAGCAGGGCACATACATATACATATAGAAGAGAACAAAAGGTCATTTTAATTGGGGGTGCCAAAAGTTAGGCACTCTCCAAGTGATCGCATGTACTTACCTGAAACTCCAATCCGGTGCTCCTATCAGAAGAAAACTGAACTTACCCGGGATTCTTCCAGCGAGTGATCGTCTTCTGGCTTCCTCTATCTTCAAATTTCCCGGGGCAGACGTATGCACAGTAGAACGAAATAGGCGACTTTTTCTTTAAGGTTTGGCTTTTCGTGTTACTTTTTCGCAGCAAGAAAAAAGAAGAAGCCAGAAACCATCGCTCCATAGTGCTAACTGGAAGAATCCCGGGTTTCAGGTAAGTACATGCAATCACTTGGGGTGCCTAACTTTTGGCACCCCCAAGTTAAAAGACCTTTCCTTCTCCTATAAGAAACAGTAGATTGCGCCCATCAATACAGGACCCATATGCGATCAGAATGACATGGAAGTTAGGGGAGTGGTAGGGATTGAGGCAGATGATTATGTTCCTATCCCTAGCCACTAGGGTTGCCATCTTCTTCTGACAGGGAGACCAGGCAGGGGGTGGACCTGGTGACATCAGGAGCGATGGATGATGTCAGGGGACAGGGTGGGTGACCTTGCAGGGATGTGCCCGTGACATGGAAGGTGGGGTTATGACGTGGTGATCAGCAATTGGCCATTCATTATAAAGCCCTAATTTGGAAACCAGACAGCACTCCAGAAAACCTGGCTGTTCAGGTGAAAATCAGACAGGTGGCAACCCTACCAGCTACCCCTAATCATTACAGCACTGCCAAATGTAGACATTGTATTTGTTGGGGTGTCCATCAGAGACCTATGGCAATTCAATTAGTGCAGAGGGCAGGGTGCAACATTTTTGAATATTGTCCTTGTATAGTCCTTGTTCATGTTTATATCAATGTTAATTAGGCTGACTAGAAATGTAATATTTTAATATCCAACAAATTAAGAACAAGGACGAAAATCGGAATGTTTTTTTTTACTATTAAAGCAACAGACACATCTCAAGCTCAAAGATGTACAGCATTTCTTGCATTTGTGAGAAATCATACATGCTAATGTATTTGACCGCGATGAGAAGGGTAATTATGTGGGGTGATTGGAAAGTTTAGGGAAATAAAAGTGGCTTGAACATATCTAATTTATGTCTATAGAGAGCGGCCCTGTCAAGGTTACAGATAGGCGATCAGTGATTTGTGACTAGACTTGATTAAGGTCAGCGCCAGATAAGTATTGCTGCCTGTCATTGGAATGAAGATAATAGCTAAAGCTGTTGGTTTGATGTGGTTGACTGGTTAGAGTGAATTAGAGTGAATGAAAGAGTAGGATAAGGGAAGGGAGATGGGCATTCCAACTACTGCTGAGGAAAACATTTTATTATTTTATTCCAATTCCTTTTCCCCCACTCCATAACTTTCTTTGATTCCATATTCTTCCACTTGTGTTTAACACTTTTTTCTGTTTTATGCCCTTTCATTGTTCATCTCTGCTCTGACCAACAATGTTAGTCTACCTTATGCGTCTTTCTACAAAACAAAACCTTACCAACCTGCTGCAGTTATAGGTGTCAGAACCATTGGGGGGCAAGGGGGAGTTTCGATGTCACTTCGGTGCTGCTCCTTTTGCCTCAAAAGTTCAGATAAAGAAAGCAAGAACTGGATTGGCTAGAGGCAGTGTTCACCTTTCAGCAAATCAGATTCCCTGAAGCTGTACTGGGACTTAAACATTAAAAGTACCAAAAAATTCTTGAACTGTCCCAGAAGCTCAGTGTCAGACTGGCCCACCGGGATACCAGGAAAACTCCCGGTGGGCCCAGGTGTCAGTGGGCCTCTTGCTTCTCACAATTTAGCTTATTTCTTTATGGAAACGAAGAGGCTTAATAGAAGAACACAGTATAGTATGTAGAGAAAAGACTAGAAGAATAAAGAGGTTGAGTGATTGAAGGAGGAATAATGGTTTGGAATGTGGGCCCTCAGCCTAAAGTTTTCTGGTGAGCCCCTGGCATTCCTAGTCTGACACTACAGAAGCTTAAAGTGATACTAACACTAAAAAATGACTTTTTAAAATATGAATGTACATTAAAAGTTACCTATAGGTCATGTTGATCGTTTTTTGCAGAGAGGTCTGTTTTTGTAAATCATTTTTAGTTGATGTTCCTAAACCTGACTGTTTTGCCAACCTGACTGTCCCATCTGAGCCTGTCAGAGTTTCTAATGCTAACGGACTCCTGCTGCACAAATATGGCAGCCCCCTCCTACAGGAACATGGGGCATCAGACAGGTAATGTAAAAGCATTGTGCAAATACTTTCAAAGGCAATATTATGACAGATGTAAAAAAGAGTTTAATTTCTGGTGTCAGTATCGCTTTAAAGTAAGTACAGTAGGCACCGCCGTAACAGTCCCACTACACAGGAACTGCTACATATAGGGCAGCTGGTGGCTTTGCAATTATCTTTGTTTTTTTGTCAGGCAGGTTTGGGGAAGCCTCTCCAAGCCTTATTGAAAATCTGCCCATTGTCATTGCACTACACCCTACCCCCTGAATTGAATGAATTGTAGCACAAATAGCAATGCCCACTTCACTTGCAGTCAAAATGAACCCTATTTAAAATCTAGGACCCTCTCTTGCCAAAAATCAAATCCATTACCATTATAATGTAATGTTTGTTTGGTGCTATGGGAAAATACATTGTACATTAGAACTTGAAGGGCACGTGGAGGATTACACGGCTGCCAGGCCCATAAAGACAATGATGTACATTTAGAACGATAAAAGAAACTATTTGCGGGAAGATATAAAAATACAACTCAGTTAAAGTATCAATCACATATATGACTGGGATTTTTAAGCTGCCCAGCAAAAGAAGCCGATTGCCAGGAATGTTCGCTGAAAACAGCGGTGGGTGATTTATTATGACTTGGTGACAATTTGTAATGATGCTAAATGGCGAGCTACGTTATCAATATTCTGCTGCTTCTTTGCACACGTCTGTAATGCTTGTTTTACCATAAGAAGCAAAAGTCAGGCTATTAATTGAAGGCACATTTGTAGCCCAGAGAATGCTGCTCGTTTTTACCAAGCGGTGCTGCTCGGAGCATGCTGATCGGCAGCTACTGAGCTCTGCTGTCACAAAGCTCTGATATACACGAGGGAGCCAAGCTACCTGACTCTATTTTAAGTGTCCTTAACGGAGAAATAAGGCATCGAAATGTCTGGATCCCTGGGGTGCTTCCTTCCTGGGGATGCTAAGCCTGCAGCTAGGTAGAGAATTGATACACTCCTAGGCTCCTTGGCTCAGGAATGACTGCTGTTTAAAGGAGAAGGAAGGGTTGCTACTAAGCAAGTTTTATCAGAAAGGTGTATATAAATACACCAGTAAACCCTCAAAGTAATGCTGCTCTGAGTTCTCTGTCAAAAGAAACAAGGCAGTTCTTTCCTTCTATTGTGTACACATGGGCTCCTGTAACAGACTTCTTTCTTTCAGCTTAAACCTCCAGGGCTAGGGCTTGAGCACGCTCAGTTTGCTCCTCTTTCCCTCCCATTTCCCCCCTCCCTCCTCCCCTCCCTGCTGTTATCTGAGCCCAGAGCTATGAGCGAGCAAGGATACACTCAGGCAGGAATTGATGTCACAGCCAGCTAATATGGCAGATGCTATCCAATACAAACAGAGAGAGCCTCTAGAGCTTTTTACTCAGGTATGGTAAAGCATTCTAAAGAACAAATATTGTATTTTAGCTTGCACTATTGGGCTAATCTATTGGCTTTAAACTGCATCGGTATCTTTCCTTCTCCTTTAAGTGAGAAGGTGGGCACTTTTAATATAGTACTTGAGGGTTATCTAGTACCCTGCACAGCTTACTGTTAGAATGTTACAGCCATATACTAGAAGCTGCACAAAATACTTCAGCCGGTAGACCCTAATGTGATATTGTCACCTAAAATAGATGCAATAAATTGACATAAAATACTACAAGGGTAATTTACTGATGCACCTGGAAGTGCATGTGCTCTACAATAGATGTCATGGAGAGTATATTGATACCATTCATTATGAGACTCGTGTCCAAAAGTTCCTGCTGTCCCATGTGGTTGCCAATGCGTCTATCCTGCTGGCGTGCAATTGTGCCTACAAATGCTGGAGACTGCCTCCCTGGACCTAGAGGAAACTCTATGGTTCCCACAGTGGGCTGTACCAAGAGCTGCCCAGTAAATTGGATGCAAATCTTGTTGTGAAGGCAAACCACCTACAGAAATGCTAAATGCAGCTTGCGCCCTATTTGCACGCAATTGCTTTCGTTTTGATGCATCTGGCGTCATTTCAAAGTATGCAATTCAAAGCATGGCTACAATTATGCTGGCATTACAGGGGACAACACTGCTGGAAAAGAAAAAAATATGTAAACTTGAATCCAGAATGACACACTGATAAGGAACATTTTTGGAAGATGAATGGATGGTAGTTTGCATGTGTAACACTGAAATAGTATGTACAATTAGAGGCTCCAGTAGTATCTCTTGCAGAGATACTACTGGAAATCAATCTTTTTTGGTGTTACTAGTCCTTTTAACCCAGATTATATGAGCAAAACTAGAGAAGACCATGGCATTCCTCTTTTATACTAAGCTGTCAATGAGTCAGGAAGTACTGCACGAAACCCAGAATCTGATCCATCACCTTGTAACTCCCCTTCCTACAATCTGTACTTAGCCTGAAGTGAACTTATTCAAGTTGGCTGGAATGCTTCAGATTTCTTGGACGACCATTGCAAGACAACCCATAAATATCAATAGTTCTGGGAGAGAACATCAGGGAGGGGTGCAGCAGTGTTCTGTAAAGCCCGGTGTCTATATATCATGCTGTAGTTCTGGAAGAGGAGGCTGCCAAGGAGGAGCGCAGCAGTTTTCTCGAAAGCATATAATGCCGAAAGTATATTTCTTGTATTATTCAATTCCTTTAATAAAGCTTTGCAGGCCTCACACTCCAGGCGTGATTCAGTTCTGCCCAAACTGGACCATCTGGAAAAATATTTATCAATACAGAGAGCTTAATGAAAAATTGTTATTCAGTTTCATTCTTTATACCTTCTCATAACACAGTCAGGGGTATTAACCCCTAGGTACCCAAATCAAATGAATAAGTGCTCATGCTTAGCTCTTTATTTCAATATAAGATTCTTTTTTTTTATAAAAAAAAGCGTCATTCAAGGGAAAAAAGTTAGACCGTATATGGAATTCTGCACAACTACATGGCCTCTTTGTCATTAATGGTAGCTGATTAGGTATGTAAAACCATTGCTAGGTCCCTTCAGAATGCCTATTACATGGAGGAGATGGGCCAAATATCCCTCTTGCGGGTTGAGACTTGCTTTCCTCCAGCTAATATTCCATGGGTTGGAGTCAGGTGACCTCTGATGGGATGAGAAGTCTAAAATGAGCCTATTCCATTGCCTTTTCATGAAATTTGTTGCAAGCAGAGAGGATTAAAGAAGGCCCATTCATTGGTTTGAATGACCATTGATGTCCATGTATTTTTTTATCTCTTATTCCCACTATGTAGCACAGTTTTATATTATAAACATATAATACACAAAAGCCATGAATATCCTGTAAATTATATCCTTATAAACGGTGAGTAGTGATGTCGTCAGTTATAAACGGTGAGTTCTGATGTAATTTCTGTCACATGACTCACTGAAACTTGTGTATTATAATAAATAAAGTACCCCCAGTTGCAAAATATGAGGATATTAGAAGTTACCTCGGAGTTCCATGACCTGTATAAAAACACTCGGCCTTCTGCCTCGTACTTTTATATGGTCATGAAACTCCTCGGTAACTTATAATATCCTTATATTTTACAAGAGGGGGTACTTTATTCACTATATCCAAATCAGTCTTTGCTCTTTGGCAACAATATTATTTTCTAACTTTCATCTTTCTTGTCCAACCATTGCTCACTTCCACAATATACTGATGATTTAGAAAATATGCTAACTATATGCTGAAGCATGAACCACCTTATATACTGTATTAATGTGGATGTTAGAGCATTACACACCATGAAATACAATACAAACAAAATCAAGAACACTATCAGTAGAACCCCAATCCCACTATTTTCATAATGGCACTTAACAACTAATTTCAAACCTCATGTGAAAAAAATAATTTATGGGGCATCTTGTGGTCCCATAATCAGCTACAGACCCCCAGGGACAAAACCAAAAAATGTTGTGACCCCCCCAAAGATCCACATTGTTGTATAGGGGGTATAAATAGGACATAGCCGGAGATCTGAGAAGACATATCACACATTGTATTGAAGCATAAAGGCAAATTGTCTCCTTTAATATTATCCTGAAGAATTCTCAATAATGTCAAACTCAAAGAAACAATTTTTAGTTAAAAGTCTGTTCTCATGAAGTTTATACATTGAGGTGCGATATCTAAAATGATCATTTTAACATCCTAAGTTTGTTTAACCAAAGTTCACTTGAATTCAAGAAAATAAGCTTGAGATTCATGAAGGTTTCGTTGAGTGCGGCTGTGATATTGGCTTTTAGAGACGAATGAAAAGGAATTGGGTGTGCCACTAAAAGTGGTTCTTTTTCTTGGTTTTGTTTGTAACTTTTTGTCAAATCAGAAAATGTATTGGGTAAGCTGAGAGGGGGGCGGGTTGCTAGATGGTACGGACATCATAAATGTGAATTGTGAAACTATTGGGCAGTTGCAGACAGACATCAGGTGCAAGCTTACAGAGCCTATTTGTTCTTATTATTATTATCTAAAAACATGTTCTCCTAATGGAAATGACTATATATATATATATATATATATATATATATATATATATATATATATATATTTGAAAGTGAATTGTCTGCTGAAATGCTCAGTTGGAATACTCATGTGGCTTTTGTTTATAATCTGTTTTGGCAGCACAAAAGGGATACTGTGAAGACAACCAAGTATGTAGAACTTGTCATTGTAGCGGATAATCGTGAGGTAAGAAACCATTTCTGAAATGTTACTGGATGCTTTTTGCCTATTGTTTTAATTAAGAAATATCCATGGTTGTGAAACAAATTATCAGTTCACAGATAAGCAGTCTGTATTTATGATCTGCTCCTTATCGCATTGCCAAACAGAGGGTGAAGGGAGGCAGGGGTTTGTTTGGCAGGGTGGTGTTTTTTTAACGCAAGTCCTATTTGTTGTGCTCATGTTGAGAAAAGGTGTATAAAGCCCACTTAAAGATGTCATTTGCAGTGGTTATGATATGTCATATGTAGAGTTGACATAAGGAATGGTGAGGTCTCATTTACCCGCCTGACTAGACTCCCATCCACCCAAACCCCAGCCCACGTTTTTCCAAACCGCCCCCCTTCTGTGGTTGGTAGACCAAGTCCCACTGTTTTCTTCAGGCCCCTGACAGATGTCCTACCTGTTCCCAACTGATGGCAACCCTGGTTATAAGAACCTAAAAATCCTACAGAAAGAAGAGACAAAATAACCAGTGATGGGCGAATTTGCGCCGTTTCGCAGAAAAATTCGCGAAATTCACGAAACGGTGAAAAATTGCAAAACTGCACCGGCGTCTCGTTTTTTGACGCCGGCGTCCGTTTTTTTGACGCCGACGCCCGTTTTTCGACGCCGACACCCGTTTTTTTTTTAACACTGGCGTCCGTTTTTTTGGACGCCAGCGACAATTTTTTTTGACGCCGGCGAACTTTCGTCAGCGAATTTTCACGGCCGTTTCACGAATTTATTCGCCGGCGGCGAATCGCGCCTGGCGAATAAATTCTTGCCTGGCGAATAAATTTGCCCATCACTAAAAAATAACATAAACAGGGAATGCCATAATAGATGCAGCATTTTCCCCAGTTGCTAACCTGTTGTAACCACCCACGAGATAGCATTTACTGGTCTGCTGCTTGAAAGCAAACATCTGATTCTTGGTTCTTTTTCTCTTTTTATTTAGATATTAATGAAACACAAGTTGTTAATCAAGAAGAAGTGTTAACAATTACAAGAAATAAAAAGAATTGCAGTAAATACTATAAAAAATGAATAGTACAATGTTTGTCAAATAACAGTAAATTGTAGGATTACATAGGGTACATTTTTGTATAATTCTGCTATCAGGATTAGATTATGTAGGCATTATGATTTCATGGAACAACCAAGGATATTGTTGATTTTGTCTCTTGATTCTTGGTTTTTGACACAATAGAAGGTGTTACTATTTTTTGTGCTGTGTGTGGTTAGCTACAAAATGTGTGGGGTCAGTTAACACCGATATGTGAACTTGTTATCCATAATATTATATATGTATTAAGCCTCAAGCTTAGAAAGTCTAGCTAAGTAATGCCATGTTCTAACAGTAGTACTAGTTGTTTTAGACCTAGGTTACCCACTCTGGCGACCAGTACCAATAAATGAAATGAGCTACAGTATATACTATAGATAAAAAAAATCCCAAATTGGCATGTGCTAAGTCTTCAAACATCAACAGGCCATTCCATAGTGATGATGCAGTCAGTGTCGGACAGGCCCTCCGGGATACCAGAAAATCTCCTGGTGGACCCAGCTCACCTAACCACCTGTTCCCTTTGAGAACAAAGAAGAGAAATGTAAATAAGAATAGATAATGGTACAATGTTGTACGCAAGGAGAAGCAATTAAGAGAATAAAGAAAATTAATGAAGAAAGAAGGAAAAATAGTTTGGAGAGTGGGCCTGCAGCCTAAGGTTTTCTGGTGGTCCCCTGGCACCAGTCTGACACAGACAGTGAATCTGTTTGGCTGTTTGAGACTGCGGTAGGGTACCAATTTAAGGAGATACCTTTGTGCCAAGTACCGTTGCATAAACAGCCTAATGAAGAGCAAGAACACCTATGCACACATCGCCATTTCACATGCAACGTTTGCACAGGGACCACCATTTACCATCCCCACGTGAATTGTTAAGGAGTTGGCACTCGAAAGTTCAACTTGGTCATGTTCCTACAGAACTGGCTGGTGATGGAGAAAGTGACTCAGATTGCTAATATATCTCAGGCCAGATTTTTGAAGCATAAATAAGAATCACAAATAACAACCCTATTGTTACAACTGGAATTTGCTGCATTGGGGCTACTCCATGTTACAGGTAGTTGTAGGGCTCAGCTGATTTAACATGAGGAGTTGGGCATATTAAAGGAAAAGCTCTACATTGCTCACTTTGATAAGTTACTTTATCATTCAGTGCTAATTCATTTTAGGCAGCATGTTATGGCTAACCCATGTACAGGACCCCCAGTTACACCATCGGAACGAGGGCTATAGAGCTCCTAAGACAGGGGTTTTAACCTTCTTCACCCAGATGTAAAATGAGTTGACACAAGCATGAAAAAAGTTCCTGGGGATGCCAAATGGGGGCTATTATTGACTATTTGGTAGCTCCAATGTTGACTGGTAGCCTACAGGAGGCTCTGTTTGGAAGTACACCTGTTTTTTTATGTAATTATAACTTGTCTCCAAGACCGAAATTCAAAAATAAGCACCTGCTTTAAGCAATATCCAAAGGGTTGGTGAGCAACATGTTGCTCACGAGCCACTGGTTGGGGATCACTGTGACCTAGGCTTAGTAAGGCTGCTTATAAATGGAAGTGGAACTATAATCCCATTGTGGTGCAACCCACAAATACTTTAATAGCACAGTTAGTTCTTCTAAACCATGTTTCATGTAGCTCATTAGGGGATTCCTGTTCCAACTGACTGTTCCCCTCTTCCAACACACAAATTCCCACAGTCCCTTTCATGTTTTGTGACTGAAAGACCATATAGAAAGGAAAATCATACAAGTCAATCATACACATCAAGTGTACAAGGCATTATGGGAGCTAGTCTATTGGCTTCTTGACTGGAGATGAGCTACTGTAACTTTTGCTACTAATTTACATAGTCAGGCAAGAAGTGTAATAAAGAATAGCAATAAAAACACATAGTTATTTATCAAGGTCCGAATTTATCTCAATATCGGCTGCTACAAACTCCAATCTAAGCCGCTAGGGTTTTGAACGCTTATTTATTATTACATTTTCCCGACAATCACCTTTGCAGGAAAAGCTCAGATTTTCATGATTTTTTCGTGAATTTTCCCCGAAAATGTTTTGGAGTTTTCACCCGAATGCCCCGAAAACATTGTGAAATTGCCCGAAACCCCCAACACAACCAAAAATCAATGGGACTTTCATGCAACCTCGACAGGTTTGAGATGCAGTGTTTTTATATTCGGGCTTTTTAGCCCTCGGGTTTTCCAAAAATGTGTGAGTTTTTTAAAAGCCTATTATAACACAAAAAATCATGAACTTTCCGGATTTCAGGGAATTTCGGGTATTCAGAGCTTAGTAAATAACCCCCATAGGGTCATTCATCAACACTGGGCAAATTTATGGCAACCCATCAAACTGTTGCAATCATGGTTCTACCTGCTGCTGGCCGACGAAAGCCAATCTCTGTTTGGTTGCTATGGCTTGCTGCCATGGGCAAATTTGCACAGTGTTGATAAATGACCCCCACAGAAACTGCTTTCAATATCAATGACATTTACAAATAACCCTAAAATCAGTGGCTTAACAGTCTAAACAAGATTAGTAAGGTTACTTAGTAAGTAAATAGTAAGTGTTATTGCAAGAGACAAACAAAAGTTTAGCTCCAATAACTGAGAAATGGCTGACAACTTATTTAATTAGCTGAAAGGACTCTAAAATTTTCAGGATAAATAAAAGAAATGAACTTTCATAACGGTCGATATAACATCTTACTCAAAGCAGCATAAAACCTGCCAATCACTTTCCAGAAAGCCGTTCTTGCTTGTGCCAAGCCAAACATGGGCGCCTATGGGACTGATCTGACTATAAATGGGGAATACACGCCAGGCCTGGAAATACTGCAAAAAAAAAAAAATTTCCATAGCTTTTTATTTATTTACAAACCAGATGCAAATTTTTGCTTCTGTTTGAAGAACGAAGACTGTGATATTTTGCAGCAAGTGTATAAATAATTGAAACTAATAAATAAATATGTCTCTAATGTGTAATATGATACATGTAGGGATCTCATTATAGGCAATGTAAATGTCAGCCGAGGCATTTTTTTTAGACAGTGAGCATAATCAATATGTCATATTTTTCTTGAACACAGCAAAGGAGAAAAAATAAATAATGTATAAAAGTATAACAACTTTGTAATTGCATTTTGTGTTATGCGCTGCACTTGAATATAAATTTGTGTACAATCTTGATATAATGCTGACATATTCCTGGCGCGGATAAGACTTATTAGATACAAATTAAATACATACACGCTTATGGGCTTTAAAGTGAGACACAGAGTTTTTACCAAGTGACATAAAAAAGTTTTTAAATCAAGATTTTCTGTACTCTTCCAGGAGGTTGTAAGGGTTTACCTTCTATTTACTGTATGGGTTTAATGCCAATGGTGTCTGCACATATAGATTGGGTAGTTCAACTGGGGATCTGCGTGGTTTTGGGCTAAATGTATCTACTATTCTATTAAGCTGGTTGCTATTGGCATGCCAAGGCCCCAGATGGTTGTGGGTAGCATGTCTAAGGCCCATGGCTCACAACATACTGTACATAGAAGTTACATACCATGGTTGGACCCTTCTGCAGCAGAGGAAAAATGCCAGTGGAGGATATGCCCTCTGTGCCATTGACCTAAATGTTTCAAAATGCAAGAATGATGGGTCATAGATATGGGTCAACTGTTGGTTCAGTTCTCTACTAATATTTTGGCTTATTCAGATATCAACCATGGCATATATGAAGTCCATGTCCTAAAGTATTTTATTAGACCATTGGATATTATCACCATGCCATGTATAAAGACCACATGCTATTGTATTTTATTAGACTATTGGGTATCAACCATGCTATGTGTAAAGTCCATGTCATATAGTATTTTATTAGCCCATGGATATTATCAACTATGCCATGTATGAAGTCAATATCCTATTGTATTTTATTAGACTCTTGGGTATTATCAACCATTTTATTCCTATTATTGACCATGCCATGTATCAAGTACATTTATTAGCCCCTTGGGTATTATAGACCATGCTATGTATGAAGTCCATTTATTAGCTTCTTGGGTATTGTAGACAATGCCATGTATTAAGTCAATTTATTAGCCCCTTGGGTATTATTGACCATGCCATGTATGAAGTCCATTTATTAGCCCCTTTGGTATTATAGACCATGCCATGTACAGTATGAATTTATTAACCTTTTGGGTATTATTGACCATGCCATATATGAAGTTAATTTATTAGCACCTTGGGTATTATAGACCATGCCATGTATGAAGTCAATTTATTAGCCCCTTGGGTATTATTGACCTCATCTCACTGCCTGCCCTCCCACTACATTCCAGACACACCTCAATTGTGAACTTAAATTTGTGAACCGTTAATTTATTTGCACAATTCTAAAGGTTTATACATGTATATATCCAATTTCTGCCAATATATTGCACATTTCATGTTTACATATTTATTGTGTATTTTTAAGTGCCTTTTTTTGATATGTACTAGCTGGAGCCACGTCGTCTCGTCTCACTGTATATTTGTATACTGCTGAGATGACAATAAAGTTTACTTTGACTTGACTTTGACTTGATTTTGACTACAGCAGTGCTCCTCAACCAGTGGCTTATGAGCATCATGTTGCTCATCAACCCCTTGGCTCTTGCTCCTAGTGGCCTCAAAGCAGGTGCTTATTTTTAAATGCTTGTCTTAAATGTGTGTCTCGCCAACTCATTTTACAATTTAATATGGCTCATGAGTAAAACAGGTTGGGAACCCCTGTCCTACAGTATGCTACTAGTGCTTTGAGTATTACTTTAATTTGCCAGATCTCCAGATTTTGCTCATTGATCAGGGTAAACAAGAGAATGCTTATAGATAAGGCTAGCCATGCCTCAGTCAAAAAGTCATAAAGAACCAGCTGAAGGAACAAACGTTGTCACTAAGTTTAGCCGCATCACATTATCCAGAGCTGTAGATGCTGCAAAGTTACAATGGAAAAGTTTTCTACTCTCTGTAAGTTTCACTTTTTGGTATAATAAAGCCTGAATGTCTTCTTGAGCAATAAAAATGATTATCATTGCCCAAAATGCCATCAAGCAGTAACCTTGGCGCTTATCTTGAAAGACATATGTTATGGGGTATAAACTCAGTTGTTGTGTTCATTGTGAAAAGATTTAGCTAAACCTTTTGATAAAGGTCATTTCATAGTAATGAAATGGAAATGGTGATAACATGTCTGTTTTAATTTCACAGTATCAGAGACAAGGAAAGGACGTGGACAAAGTCAAACACAGGCTGATAGAAATGGCAAATTATGTGGATAAGGTCAGTTAATTTCTTCCCATAAATGCATGGATCTGTCACAAATTATGATTGTCTGTGGTGGTTCCCGCCAAGGCAAAACAGTCATTGTGTGGCCCAGTTATTTATGTAAAGTAAGTCTCATCCACATATTAGTCTTGAACTGTTGTGAAATTAAGGTTTCAACTTTGAACTGTAGTTCAATGTGATCTAAATAGCCATGTCATATGTTAAACAGCACTCCTTTTTTGTTCTGCTATCCCACAGCTACAATTCCTTCCCAGAGACTATTATCACACTGTTACTATAGGCACCATCTCTCCCTACCATACCTGCTATCCTACAATCCATGGGTCATCTATCTATCTATCTATCTATCTATCTATCTATCTATCTATCTATCTATCTATCTATCTAGAATTCAATCTTTTAACGGAAACTAGTGAGTGAACTTATGTTTCGATAGACAAGGATCACATTGTAGAACCTTTGAGCAGGTCTCATAGAGGCATTGTCATTTTATCCATTAGACATACCTCATTAGTGTCCCATCTGTATCATTATTAACAGAACTTAAATTCTTCTTCATTCTTTCTATTTCCAAATGTACCCTGATTTTATTAACATTGCAAATCCCACAATTTATTTAATTGTTAATGCATTTTTCAGCCAATGTCAATCTAATAATTGCTAAACCTGCAACATTTAGGACCTCCTCTAACAATCAAGGAAACCCCCCCCGGGGGGAAATTTATGTAACTTATATGCCTGGTTATAGTTTACCGCAGTAATATTTGCACATTTTAATGTTGCCTGGCATGAAGAGCAGTAAAATACTTTATTCAGGCCTTATATAAATAGATTTTGAATATCTGCATTGAAAACTCTATATAATCTCTACAAAATAAGCAAAAATATAATGTTGCCAGCTGGGCATCTTAATGATGAATATTCATTTTTTCCACATAAAATGCATTGTGTGTAAAGATTATTAAAAAAATGCATCTGATTAATAAATAGCAAATTATCTCTTGGAATAAATCAATAAACCATAGTAAAATTACTTTAAGTAGTTTGCAGTCCCTTTATTTCTATGAGCAGACAAAATGTTATTTTTTTAATGCCTATGGGATCTGTTATCCGGAAACCCATTATCCAGAAATTCCTTTTTATCCAAATAATACAAATTTTTAAAAATGATTTCCTTTAAAAAAACAATAGCTTGTACTTGGTCCAAACTAAGATATACTTATCCTTATTGGAAGCAAAACCAGTCTATTAGGCTTATCTAATATTTACATGATATTCTGGTCTTTGTTGCCAGAATAGTTTGCTATAACAGCTTCTTCCTATATATCTGGCATATTCTTAATGCATGTCAAGGGCCAGCCCATAACCATTGTCCCTGCTGCTTCATTTTTCGTAGCACCTCCAATATTGGGCCATCTCCTCCTTTTTCATACAAATGCACAAGCTAAATTACTTGTTTTAAGAAGAAGATAGAAATTTGTCAATCTGATGGCATTTTCATTAAATAAAGAGAAGTAAAGCTTAACAAAGAAGTAGGCCAGACAATTATATACGGTATGTTATGTTTTGGTCTTCTATACCAAGCCGAGGAGTCCACAGCCCTTTAGAAGGGAAGATTTGGGCCTCAAAAGATGCCCCCAGTAGCTCCCCATCTTCTTTTTTGCTTATTCACTGCAATGTTCTGTACATTAGTGATGTACGGGCCGGCTGGGTTCGGGCCTACCCTGCACCCACCTTTCTGAGTCGGGATGGGTGCAGGTTGAGCTCTTCGGACTGCTCTCCCCACCAGCGGCCTTACAAATGCCGGCTTCCAACCTCCGCAAACTTATATAGACTGGCGCCTGAGCGCCCCTTTTCTGACTTCATCGAGTGGCGGCGCAGGTCTATAAAAGTAACCCGGAAGTCAGGCGTGGGTGGAGGGAGGGCGGGTGTCAGACGGGTGCGGGTTGGAAAAATCCCGACCCGCACATCACTACTGTACATATATGAGATAAAAGTACCAGTATAAGGCTAATTTGTAATTAATTCAGATTCACATTACATAGCAGCTCAGAAACCAGTTCAATTTGCATCAGTCATAGTCAGCCCTGTAGCATCAGCTTCTATGACAGATGAACCTCAATTTCTGCTTGATGATTTCCAATGATCCCTAAGTTAAGCTTCTCAACAGCTGCTCAGAGAACACTGAGCATGTGCAATGTCACTTACTACATTCAGAAAATGGCCTAACAAAATCAAAGATGGCAGCTTCCTGATGACAGCTCTGAATGCCTCAATCATTACTGTTAGAAGGCTGGTGAACTGCTGTTTTGGCAGGGTATGTTCAATACATAAAATACAGCATTTCTAGACATATTCTTAGTTAGGGATTAGTTCATTTTTAAGCACATAGCCCTTTGATATCAGTATTATTGTCCATACTGGCTACTGTGATCTGGTCTTTTGAATTGAGGACTGATGGCTTTTAGCATCTCCATAAATACATGAAAACTCCAAGAAAACGTATCAAGTGACATGATCTAAAGTGCACTGCAATATAAGACCCACCATGTTTGACACATTCAAGAAAATGTTGGCAGAATATGTAATCTTCCTATAGCAAGTTCCATGTTCTGGTTTTCTGCTTAAATTGGTACTAAAATTAAATGTGTTTGTAATTTAATGAAAATTTCAAGTTGCTTCAATATATACAGTATATATATTGAGAGAAAATGATTTTCCATTTATTGCTTTTCAAGTAAAACTCTCTTTGTCTATCATAGTTTTTCAGGCCACTGAATATTCGAGTGGCTCTGGTCGGAGTGGAGATATGGAGCGATTCAGACAAATGTTCTATAACCCAAGATCCCTTCACCAGCCTCCAAGAGTTTCTGGACTGGAGAAAACTGAAGTTATTACCTCAGAAGCCCCATGACAACGCACAGCTTGTCAGGTCTGCAAATCATCAATTACTTTATCTGCCTTTCAGTGAGAAAGAAATGTGATCCGCCAAGTTGACTGTGTTATCTTCCATGGTGAAAAAAACCACAGGAATAGGGGAATGATTTTTGAGTCATACCTCAAAAATGAGTTTGTTTATCAGGCTGATTCCTCTAAAGAGTTGGGAAAGCTCCGTTCATTATTTGAAGCTCTAACTGTGATGTGTAGGAAGATCCAGACACATTGTCTGATCTATTTTATATGTAAAGCAAATCATTTCTCTCATGCTGTGACTTGGACAATAGACAAGACAAACATCTTGCTTTTATTTAAAAAAAAAAAAAAAAACAATAATGCTGCATCCAGTTAACTTGTCATCCTAAAAATTTAATGATTACTAATCAAGGCTTTGATAAGCTAAGTTCCTTCTAGAGTACAGGTAAGCTAATTAGTAATTCAACTGCCACATGTTTAAAATCTGCATCAGTAGACTACATCAGAGCACTGAGACTGAAGGACATCAGAGCAGTGACTGAAGGACAAATACAGAGAGTTTTCGTAGAGAATCCCTTTTTAAATTATAGATACTCCCGAAAGACCAGCTTGAAGATTAAATAGGGTCATATTAGGGGTGAACACTTGTTTTTTTGCCCTAGATATTCTTGAGTTGCTAAAGGAGCAAAGTTATAGTGTAAGTCATTTTTCCAGGATTATGAGCCAAAGGTCTGCCTTGACCACAAGACAGACCTCAAAGGTGAGTTTGAATCAAAAAGTATGAAGACCACCAATCCTGATTATAGAATTTGGTTTATTTTACAGACCCAGTAGTGACATTAATAAATACTTGTTAAATTCTGTACTTTTGAAGTAAAGATTTGAAGATGGATGAGATCTTCTTTGCTTTCTACAACAGCCCTTCTACCAGTGCAAGGACCTCCAAAGGCCAAATATTGCAGATAACTAAGGAGAATTCCTTGTGTTTACTTCTTACATACAGTTCCAAACAATTTACTACCAACATACCAAAGCCTTATTGAATATTTGTTTGTTGAATGTGCCTAACTGAAATTTGAAAGGGTCATTATATATTATTTTTACATTTCGTTTTTGCATTTGCCAGACTGGAATTTAAACAGAGGAATGTATGTTACTCCCAGTGTCGGACTGGCCCACCGGGATACCAGGAAAACTCCCGGTAGGCTCAGGCTTCAGTGGGTGCTCTTGCTTCTAAACATTTGACCTATTTCATGGTCATTCCCTTTTTCTTTATGAAAAAAAATGCTTAATAATGGAAGAATAGAGTAAGTTGATATTAAAGACTAGGAGAATAAAGAGGTTGAGTGAGGAGAGGAAGAATAATAGTTTGGAAAGAGGGCCCATGGTCTAAGGTTTTCTGGTGGGCCCCTGGCATCCGAGTCTGACACTGGTTACTCCTTCTACTCCTCCCAAATTAGTCTATGATACTGTATCTGCTTGTATATTGATCCTGCCTAAACTACCATTATATCATGGCCACAACTTTAATAATGATATTCTGTAGCCTTCCTAATCTTCTATAATCACCCTACGAGTAACACGAAAGGTTCTGGTCTGTTAGTCCAGAAGGCAATATACTGTATGTATTCCCAGGGGTGTGGCAGATTTCATGTAATTTATTGCCACTGGTCTGCTTAAAATCAGGCCAAAGGCTCCACTTTGCAAGTATTCCACCACCTAATGGTTACACAGAGTGTGGGAGGGATACTGATCCTGATGTCCCACTGTGAAAAGATAGAAATTTCAACTGTGTTGCAGCAATGTCCTCCAACAGCAACCAAACTCTAGCTTCCGGACACAAGACAGGACTCCTTTCCCAAACAGGTTTCACTGGATCTATAGGATAACCTTCCCTATACTAAAATGTCACCCTATAACAGATTTTGGAAAGTAAATGTTACAGCTGGAGTTTTAGCGATCCACTAACTGAGAATACATCTATTATACTTGGCCCTACAACAGCACTAGAGACCTAAAAAGTATTCCAAGTATTAAGGATACTACAGCTTATTGCACAAAAATGCACATTTCATTTAGCCTAGGCATAATTTTTATGTAAGCCACATTTCTTGCAGTTGGCTTAATTTTACAGTAATTTAATGTCCATCCTCATTTCTCTGATATCGACACTGTTCAGCTGTGTAAGCCCATTGGCACTTAAAGGAATAAAGTAAGGCTTCTATCTTCCATTTATTCTGCTGTAGTCAAGCTACAACTGCCAGCGACAACTCAACTGCCCTTGGCAATCATAGTATGCTGTATATTGTCGCTCTGTGAACAGTCAGAGTGCCTCAAGCTGAACGTATCAGCGGGTTAATTATGAAATATTTCCTGTGCATTTGAAGGCTGTAATAGGTCATTTGTATGGATGATACCACAAAATATGTGTTGCAGTCTGCCAGATAAAGGCAGCAGAGTATTCCAATTGAATCGTAATTTTATCTCTTGGCAGAGCAGTAGGGAAAAGAACCATCCAAATATGCCTATTTTTAGCAATTTGAAGTTCACAGAACAAACTTGTCTACCTTCAGTCTTGCAGGGCAACTAAATTGACATATTCCTTATGATCTAACAACATCTCATATTTGAGTTAGTTGGCAGCAACCTTGGCTTCGTTGCCTGAGGGCATACTATCTAGATTGCGAACTCTTTTCCCAGTGGATCACAAGTCAATTACATTCTAAAATCCACCCTCACAAGGAGAAAAAAAGCTCTGACAGGGTAGTTAGGCACATGCAAGTTTAATGAATCAGGCTTCTCTTATCACTTCATAAGCCGTAGACTCGATTTCAGGAGGACACATAACCATTTATGACCTGTATTGATGGCATAAATAATATATTTATTTGTATGAATTGTACCCTGTAAATATGGACAGTGTCAGGTTGCAGAACAAGTAGTAAAATGTAACAGGTATCCAATCAAGGCCATGAATTGCCTTACAGATCAGCTGTTGTACCTTCTAGTGTGGTATAACGTGATTCATTCATTAGCTGCACAGGGTACAAATTCAGCCCTGTACTAGGGAAACCATCCATACTACTCAAACAATAAGGTGAAATATCTTGTCACCTCAGAATGTTGTGGGGCTCATTTACTAACACTGTGAAAATTAGCCCCATTGCAGTAATTCATAGTTAGGTATCTTGGCTGCTAATTGAGCCAAGCTCAAAACCAATACACAGCTGCGGCCAGGTGGTATATCAAATAAAACACTGGACACCGTGCTGAAGAAAATAAAGGCCATGGCTTTATTAATTATTAAGATAATAACCAAAAACCTTACACATTATGGCAGCTGCTGAACAAGTCAGTAGGAACATGATAAACAGGAGTCTCCTTCCACAAAAGGGGGCGAACCGTAGCCTACCGCTCAACTTGTGGCTTAACTCACCAAATTTGAATCCAGAAATTGCCATTGGCATAGAAAAAAACCCTAAAGCTGTGACGAAAGAGAATGGTGAAAAATATCAATAACAACTGACAACATTACATTTTATTAAACATATGGAAAACATTGGAATCTGCCTACTAACTAAAGGGAGTGGGTGGGATGGAAGCTGCCTTCAATTGGCTCTTCCGTGCCCAAATGACTTGGTGGTTAGAGTGAGCGTGAATTACTGGCTGCCCGACAGTCAGCCAATGGGGTCAGCACACAGGGTTGTCCCCAGCAGCACGGGCCCACCGCCGTCCACTGTAGTATGGATGTTGGGCAAGCTTTATCTTCATGGCACTGTTGGGTTGCTGAAGGCTTCATCTAGGAAAATTATGGTGATCTAGGTGAAACCCCTGCTTTATAATATGGTAGGTGGTAAGTACTTATTGTATAGTGACAACTATCTACAAAAAAGAGACAGATCTGCATTCACTACCTCCGATTACTTACATGTGGCTAAAGTAAAACATTTTCCATTTACAGTACTAGAATGCAATAGTTGGTTCCACTTTTTGGGTGTACACCCTTTCTTGGGCCCTAAAGCCCATGTTCCATTGACCTTCACCTTGTCATTAATAACTTTTCATTAGAGAATCATTGAGTGGTGATGCAATAAACACCTATAACTCAATCTACCCTTCTCATATCTAGCAAGTCACACTGACCCATGTATTTTGCCATACAGGTACAGATGCAGCAGAGCCTACATTAAACTGGGCTCTGCTGAATATTCGGGTAGCTGTGCTTTCCCCTTGCTCAGTGTGCCGGCGTCTGTGCTCCAGCAGTTCCATAACTACTATGACAAATATTCACATGCCTAAAAAGACAGTGCTGTCCTAATGCGAATCGGAGAAAATGAGATGTCTTTCCGTTTCATGAGCTTCATTGTGAATAATGAAGCATTTTCTCTGCAGCAGAGCCAGCAGTGGATTGCATTGTTCATATGTGACGATGCGAAAAAGGAAAGTCGCGTTAAATCTTGCGTTCATGCCATCTGTTTTTTTGTTCTTTTTCAGTGGGGTGTATTTCCAAGGCACGACCATCGGCATGGCTCCCATTATGAGCATGTGCACCGCAGATAAGTCTGGTGGAGTTGTTATGGTACGTAGCCATCATGTTTTATGCAAAGATAACCAGACTGGCTTGTTTGGCTGTTGGTAAACTACAGCTCCCAGCAACCTTTACCAGATACACATGAAGCTCACTGAGGGGCAAATTCACTAAGCGCCGAACGCTAGCGTTAATTCGCTAGCATTTGGCATTTTCGTTACTGCGCAAATTCACTAACGAACGCTGGCGTAGTTTCGCTAGTGTTACTTCACATCCTTACGCCAGGCGAATTTTCGCTAGCGACGTAACTACGCAAATTCACTAACTTGCGCAGTGTCCTGAACGCTACCTTTTACGCTAGACTTCCTTCGCCACCTCAGACCTGGAGAAGCGCAATAGAGTAGATAGGGATTGTTTCAAAAAAGTCAAATTTTTTTCCCAAAAAAAAAAGTCCCAAAAAACGCTGGCGTGTTTTCTACATGATGGGTGATAGGCTGAAAAAGATCGAAAATTTTTTTGGGGCTCCCCTTCCTCCCCCCTACATTTCCTGACTCATGGCAACTTACCTAGACAGTGGGCACATGTGTAGGGCAAAATAACATTTTTATTTGCTGATTTGAAGGTTTTCTAGGCATTTGTAGTGCTGATACGTATTCCTCCATTGAAATTTGAATTTCGCGCCGTATGCAAATTAGCCTTTGCTATCGTAACTTCGCTTTACATGGCGAATCAACGCTAGCGCAACTTCGCAACCTTACGCTACCCCTGTGCGCAACTTCGGATTTTAGTGAATTTGCGGAGCGTTGGCGAAACTACGCCTGGCGAAGTGCGGCGAAGTTGCGCCTGGCGCAACTTCACATCTTAGTGAATTTGCCCCTTAGAGTTTGTGTAGCAGTTGTGACCCCCCCCCCTCCTATTTGCAATTTTTGAGCATAGGCACAAGATTTTTTTGCTGTGGTTTGGGGCTGCTAATTAAAGAAATGTTCTACTCACATCCCTTCACAGTATCCCAGGGCCAATACCCCAAAACACATGGCATGATAAATGAATTGGAAATTTCATTTATGATAGCTCCCAAAGCACTTGAAAGGATACACAGAGCTACTATCGTTTTATTTCTAATACGTAAGAATATAAGACAATAGAAAAATAGTAGAAATGTAATTTATAATACGTCCTAGAACTTACAGTATATATGCAGCAGTGACTTAACGATAGTTAATAGTTAATTCGTTAATGCACGCTCCTCTCCTTTGAATAAATATAGATAAACATCTATTATGCTATATTATTTTATGACAATTTATGCCCCCCAATCCACTTAATCTTCAACCATTTAACCCCATATGCACACTCCGATCTATCGCCATACTTTACTTTAAGCCCAGCTAGTTTTTAAGTCTGTGATTCAATATTGTCCTGCCTAAAAAATTTTAAAGGAATATTTTCCGTTCTTATGATGATTCTATCATGAAAACTGAAGCAAATTGTCTTGGTATGATATGGGATCCATTATGCATAAACCCATTATCCAGAAAGCTCCAAATTACAGCAAGGCCATCTCTCATAGACCCAATTTTAACGTAACGGTATGACCAAAAAATTAAAGTGTTTTAAAGTAATGAAAATATCATGTACTGTTGCCCTGCACTGGTAAAACTGATCTATTTGCTTCAGAAACACTACTATAGCTCATATAAACAAGCTGCTGTGTAGCAATGGTGGAAATTGAAAAAAGTCTATATGGCACAGGTTAAATAGTGGATAACAGATAACACCATTATGTTCTACAGAGCTTATCTGCTATGTAACCTGAGCCTTTTCTCCTTTGAATGGCTGCCCCCATTGCTACACAGATGCTTGTTTATATAAACTATAGTAGTGTTTCTGAAGCAAACACAATTTACCAGTGCAGGGCAACACTGCATTACTTTTTTTATTACTTTAACACACTTTAATGTTTTTATATTACTGTTCCTTTAAGCGAATAGTTTTTAAAATGTTTTCCTTTTTTCCTCTGTAATAATAAAACTGTACTTTATACTTGATCCTAACTAGGATATAAGTAATTCTTATTGGAAGCAAAATCTATTGGATTTATTTAATGTTTACGTGATTTTCTAGTAGAATTAAGGTACGAAGATCCAAATTATGGAAAGATCCATTATCCCAAAACCTAAGCATCCTGGATGACAGGTCCCATATCTGTAGTAGTATCCCTGTAACTGAGTAAGCAATGATCAATGCTTCTACATAAAAACAAAATGATGCTGTCCATAAAATACAATGTCTGCTCAGGATAAAAGGATAACTTTTGGCACCAGCATGTTGACATCAGGCCCGGACTGGCAATCTGTGGGTTCTGGCAAATGCCAGAGGGGCTGCTATAAGGTCCCATAGAAAGTCAGTATTTAGTGGGCTGGTGGGGGCTGTTTGGGCCTCTGTGTACCTGAAATGCCAGGGCCTATTTTAATTCTCAGTCCAGACCTGGTTGACATGTAATATTAGGAAACACATATGACAGTACTACAGTTTTCCTTTAGGCAATAAAATGCAAATGTAAAGTGTAATGGCTGTTCCTGGCAATAGTGGTTGCATGTACAGTTATTGGTGTCAGTTCAGTTTAACCAGCTCCATACTGTCTAGATTAAAATACCAGCCTTAAAGTGTCACCCAGACATAAAAAGCTGTATATTATAAGTCCTTTTAAAATGAAACATGAAATCCAAATTATTTTCAGTAAAGCATTAAAAAATCTCAGCTGTCAATCAAATATTGTCTGCCCCTCCTCTATGGCTTAGGCAACTACTTTCACTTTCCATTCAGCACTTCCTACATGTCACTGCTCTCCCCAAATTCCCTCAGTTCTCTTAACCATGTAATTGTGTAACCAGGGCATGGGGATGGGCATTAGGTCCCCCATTCTGGTGCACTAACAAGACTTTGAGATGATGGAACGCTTTTCTTAATAACAGTGTCCACAAAATGGCTCCTGCCTGCTTTTTATAATTATTATTTCCCAGCCCTAAGGAAACAAGATTCAAATAATTCGTATAGTGTCATTAAAGTGTATTTTGCTTGACGTACGTGATAAATTGGATTTGGAATATTTTTTTCAGGTGACAGGTACCCTTTAAGGCCCCCATAAACGGGCCGATAAAAGCTGCTGACAGACTGAGTTGGCAGCATATTGGCCTGTGTGTGGGGCCATCCATTGGGCGTCCCCGATCAATGCTGATCGGGGACGCCCAATGGATGGCCCCACACACAGGCCAATATGGGGTAAAAACGGGGTAAAAAATCCCGTCAGATTGCAGCCGTATCTGTTTGTTGATGCGGTCCCGTGATCCAACCAATCGTATTGCCTCCATTCTGATCCGATATCACCCGCTTCAATGTGGGCATATCGGGGAGAGATCCACTCGTTTGGCAACATCGCCAAACTCCCTGTGTATGGTCACCTATATATACTGTTTCCTTATTTTCTATTGCCCATTTTATACATATCATTGTGGATTAGTTATATTTTCTTTTATTTACACAGCACATTTTACTAGTCACATCCTAATGAGGCTTATACGTCCCTTTCACATTCACACACTATAATTAATTTTATCAGGAGCATATTAACTCTATTTTTTTGGAGTATAGGGGGAAACCAGAGTACACAGTGGATCCCCATACCAACACGGGGACAACATACAAACTTTGCATATAGTCCTCTGGTTGGAATCAAGCTTAGAACCCCAGTGCTACACGGTGGAATTGCTAACCACTGAGCCGCCATTGCATCATTCATTTCTAACTAGGGATGAGCAAACTTTTTGGCCTTGTAAAGTTTTGCAACAAAATTTGCATTTTCCCCACTAGTGAAAATTTCCCCCTTGCATGTTGTGTTGCCGGGGAAAAAAGGCAGATAATAAAACCCTGAAAAAACACCAATTAATGTCGTTGTGCGTTTTGTTTCGTCAGAAAAAATGCTTTCCTATTGACTCCAATGCATAAGGCGACAAATTGGGGGGCATTTTGTTCATTTTTACTCGGTTTCGCTCAACCACTTGGTTAGTTGGTATCTTTACTGTTGTAGCTGTGATTTGAATGGTGGGGTTAAAGTGTTTGTTGTGTACAGTTACCGTATATACAGGTATGGGGCCTGTTAACCAGTATGCTGGGACCTGGGGTTTTCCAGAAAACGGATTGTTCCCGAATTTAGATCTCAATACCTTAGCTCTACTAGAAAATCATTTAAACATTAAATAAACCCAATAGGCTGGTTTTGCTTCCAATAAAGATTAATCATACAGGTATGGGACCTGTTATCCAGAAGGCTCGGGACTAGGGGTTTTCCCGGAAAACAGATCTTTCCGTAATTTGGATCTTCATACATTAAGTCTACTAGAAAATCATGTAAACATTAAATAAGTATTTGGATTAGATGGCCTTTCCAAAATTCAGAGCTTTCTGGACAATGGGTTTCCGGATAATGGATTCCTTATCTTAGTGTGGATCAAGTACAAGGTACTGTTTATTATTACAGAGAAAAAGAAAATCATTTTAAAATATTTGGATAAAATAGAGTCTATGCGAGATGTTCTTTCCATAATTCCCAGCTTTCTGGATGACAGGTTTCTGGGTAACATATCCCATACCTGTACATAAAAAAAAAATCATCGTCAATAATTACACTCAATAATGTTCTTTTGCATAAAAAAGGATCTAAAAACGAAACACTACTTATCAACTATGTATATTTTCCCTTCAAGACTAACATCAATGTCAATCTGTTTAAAAAAAAAAAAAAAACAGCCCTCGTAAATTATTCTGATTGGAACGTTTAATCACTGATCTTAAGTAGCGGCAATTTTTAATTGCCCAATGAAAATGAGACCTAGGCAGTAAATAGAGAACGACAAACTGACTTGTTCCCATAATGACTCTGATAATTGTTTTCTTAGTGCTGAGCCTTTCAGCGATGACGCCTGCAAATGCCCGTCATGAATGTTTTATTGTGGAACGGATTAAAGGCTCCGTTAACTCCTTGAAATCCAAGGGGGGGTCTAATGTTTGAACGTTTCTCCAGTTAATCTTTTGCTGTATAGGGATACGCGTGTCAGAATGCAAATCTATATCATAATTAACAATTCATTTTGAGAGTACCCTGTACTTTTGTTGTGTGGGTTCTCATTCATTCCAATGCCACTTGTAAATGTGCCAAATTAACCAACTCTGCAGTACCCTCCAGTACCTTTCAGTACACTTTTGCACATCGTTTGATCTGAGCCCCCTTGAAAGTCCAACATTTGCTCAGGGTTGCCCTTTTTTATATCAAGGATACGGATGCTATGATAACATTGTTATATCCGCAATTAATCCAGAGTTCCGAGAATACTCAGGGCAGCCAATGTGTCCTCCCCTAAATCTAATCTGTCTAATTCAACATCACTCCTAATTATTGTAACTGGATATGCTGTATAAGCCACAGCCATCATTACTGGCAGAGGTGATGCTACAATGACGCTACAATGACACAATGACGCTACAATGACATTCTTGACAATTCTGTGCTTCCTACTTTGTGCAGTGGCGTAACTATCTATACAGCAGACCCCCATGGTCAACGGGGGGGCAGGCAACAGAGAGGCCTAAACACAGATCTGCTGTATTATACTCCTCTTCCCCAACCCATCTTGTACCTTTAAAACAGTGGCACAGTCTGAGCCTGGGAGATGTGCAGCTAGCAGGGACTGTTTGCACCTGGCCCCCAACGTAAATCTTTTGCGACAATAGATTTAGGAAGGTCCTGCCCTGTTTCTGCAGGATAATAAACTCATGTACAAAGTAAAGTTTGGGTTTTTAAAGATGGCAATGAAGGAACTTGATGGACCTGGACAGAGCCTTGACCTCAAACCCCAACCTTTGAGATGAATCGAAACTTGATTGTGAGTAAAGCCTGGTGCCCAAAATCTGTTTCCCACATTCTGCAAATTAATGGAAGCAAATGCCATCATAAATGTTCAAACATCTAATGAAAAATATTCCCAAACGAGTAGAGGCTTAAGGCCGTTTCAGCAGGAAAGAGAACCAACATTTAAATGAATATCCTTTGAATGAAATGATGTACAGACTGGTGTATCTATAAAGCAAATTTCAGATCACACCCCTCACCCCACTTGAGCCCCATTTGAACTCATCACTATTTTCCATCATGAACACCTTCCCAAGGGATGGCATCTATTCAATGCGTTGACATGATTTATGAAACTATATACAAACAAATAACGAGTCTCTGAGGCCTAATTGTGTTCAGGAATTTGTGGTTGGAAAATAACAGCATTCTGAGAATCCATATGTTGGTTTGTGTTTCTGATTATTATAGATTCCATAGAAACCACATATGATAACATTACTGAGCTTTTAGAGGGGGTTTAGAGAATATTTTTTTATTTTGTTATGAGCCAGTGCTCTATCTGCAAGGAGTTTGTCTGTTCTCCCTATGCCTATGTGGGTTTCCCTTGGGTGCTCCATTTTGCTACCACACTCCAAAAACATATAGGTATTTTGTGTGGGTGCACTGAACTCCCAAATCTAAGGTTATGGATTTGGCCAAATACTGAACTGAATCCGAACCCTTAATCTATGCCATAAAGCCAGTGCACTGGTAGCAAACCCTGATGCGTGCAAGCAGCGTGTGCCTAAATATCCCACCAGATATATAGGGTTCGGAGTTCAGCTGATGGATTCGGACAAATACAGATAAAAATAGCTCGGATTTGGCTGAATCCTGAACCAAATACAGGATTCGTTGAATCCCTAGTACAGGTATGCGATCCGTTATCCAGAACGCTCCAAATTACGGAAAGAGTCTCCAATAGACTCCATTTTATCGAAACAAACCACATTTTCCTCTGTAATAATAAAATAGAACTTTGTACTTGATCCAAACTAAGATATAATTAGCCATTTTTGGAAGCAAAATTGGGTTTATTTAATGTTTACCTGATTTTCTAGTAGGCTTTAGGTATGAAGATCCAAAATTATTGAAAGATCTCTTATCCAGAAATCCCCAGGTCACAAGCATTCTACCTGTATTTAATCGGATCTTGACAAAACTTACCCTACTGTGATAAGGACCCTAGAATGTCAGCTCCACTAAGGCTGGGTCTGAATCTCTGAAAAGCAATGCAGAATGTGTTTGAACTATACAAATAAAACATATTTTTATTATTAAAGTAATTTTGGGTAGGGCAAGATATTTATATTGCATTCAACATGAGTATTCCTGCTGACTTTACTCCACTGTCGGCTGGATACAACATACCACAAAATATTCCCTTAGTCATTTGACATTCATTACTCCACCATCGTTTACAGTACAAAAGGTTAATTTCCTGCACTCTGATTTCCGATAGGGAACAGATTTATGTTTTTCCCTGATCCAAGCAACCTTTTCACCTTCTATAGCTTTCAAAAAATATAGCAAGCTGATATCTGGGCCCTATTTAGGTTACATCAATCACATACCGGACTTAGCAGAATAGCTGAAACCTTCCTTTAATAAAGAAACTCCCACTGGGATGCAAAACAATTAAAGCATGTTTATATAAGGAAAAGGTTTCCTGGAATATAGAGGGTTTTATTATTGAGGCTGGCCTATGAATTAAGCTGTATTTTAATAGCTTTCTTGGTATGATCATGGAATGGGAGGAAAAGGAGCTCCATATGAGTCATATTAAGCTGTAATGTCCAACAATGATCAAATCGTTATCACAGCTTATTTAACCCTTTCACTAAAATAATTGCTGTCATTTTGGGCGACCTAAAAGGTTAATTTATTTCACCCTCTCTGCCCCAAATGGATTACACAACAGCATCTATCACGCTCCGATAATCACCTTCAGCTTATTGGGGCGGAAAGGTCCATATGTGCATTTGACGCTGTTTTTGTCGGAGAGATAAAGAAGATATTTTCTAGGAAAGTCATCAAAATCTCTGTTCCGCCGCACACATACAGAAAATCTAAGATTGCTTTGTGTCGATTTCTAGAAATTGTCAGTGATGTTATGATAGACCGCCAGAATCGCTGCACTCAGGAAGGAAGTGTCAACGGAGCCATCAGCAACTCCATAACAATGTCATATCAGGGCAGGTTCAAAGCTCTTAGGCTTCAATGCTTAATCTTTTAATCACATAGTAGAGCATCCTAGAAAAGGGGGTAATGTGCTTCAGGAGACAGCAGCGCCTATCTGACAACTACATTAAAAAAACATAATTACACGGAAACCTGTAGCAGTCATTGCAAATGCAGCTGCCGAGCTGACTTCTCAAGGAAAGAGTAACTGCCTGTTTTGATGTCTCTTTAATGTTCGCCGTCTGGCACCCAAGGAGATTGGCAGGCCATTAAGCAATTCATTTTGTTGTGTTTAAAAATAAAAACAACATTTAGGTAAGTGCTGTTTTTGACCCCGCTCCCACCGTCATTCGCTAACATGAACTATTCCAATTGATGGATCAAATAATTCTGTGATAATTATCATGTATGAAGGAAATGCCAACCTGTTCCTTAGTGCTCCACTATGGAGAATGACAGTGCAAAGCAATGGAGACAACAAGAAATTAGCAAACAATAGGAGTGAAGATAAAGTCGGTTCTTTCGGGCAATTTAAAACGTCGTTCACAATGTAGAATTAATATGAGGCCATATATTGTATGTTGACATTCTTAAATCAGCTGAGAAAAAATGTATTTGCACTGGAGAACCATTCCCATGGTTTCCTTAATTATTTTAGCGTTGAAAAACAGATTTATGCTATGAAACAATATATGACTATTTAAAAGCATACACAGGCTCCAACTGGGCAAGCACAAGAGCCAAACCCCAAGGCCCCAGTGAAAAAACAGGAAATTAGGCACCAACAGTTGCTTAAAGGAATACTGTCATGGGAAAACGGTCATTTTCAAAATGAATCAGTTAATAGTGCTGCTCCAGCAGAATTCTGCACTGAAATCCATTTCTCAAAATATCAAACAGATTTTTTTATATTCAATTTTGAAATCTGACATGGGGCTAGACATATTGTCAATTTCCCAGCTGCCCCAAGTCATGTGACTTGTGCTCTGATAAACTTCAATCACTCTTTACTGCTGTACTGTAAATTGGAGTGATATCAACCCCCTCCCATTTCCCCCCCAGCAGCCAAACAAAAGAACAATGGGAAGGTAACCAGATAACAGCTCCCTAACACAAGATAACAGCTGCCTGGTAGATCTAAGAACAACACTCAATAGTAAAAACCCATGTCCCACCGAGACACATTCAGTTACATTGAGAAGGAAAAACAGCAGCCTACCAGAAAGCATTTCTTTCCTAAAGTGCAGGCACAAGTCACATGACCTGGGGCAGCTGGGAAATTGACATGTCTAGCCCCATGTCAGATTTCAAAATTGAATATAAAAAAATCTGTTTGCTCTTTTGAGAAATGGATTTCAGTGCAGAATTCTGCTGGAGTAGCACTATTAACTGATTCATTTTGAAAAAAACATGTTTTCCGATGACAGGATCCCTTTAAGGGCTACGGCACATGGCACAATTTAGCCCCACAGATGATTAATAGAGCACCCAAAATTGGGTGAAGAAAGAAAATGGGGAAATTTAAAGGGGAATTTAATCAGGTGCTTTTGTTTGTTTCTATATCTCCTCTACATTACTTGTGCAAATAAATCAATAGACTGCAGGCCTCAGATAAGAGATCTCAGGCAGAGCTGATATCCTACAAATGGGAAGATGCATAAAAAATCAGAACAGTGGCCATAACTTTTTCTTAGGATTGAATTAAATCATCATTTGAATGCTCTCAGGTACTGTTGTTATTATTTTTATTTTGAAGGACCATTCTGGAAATCCTCTTGGGGCTGCCGTGACGCTTGCACATGAACTTGGGCACAACTTTGGCATGAATCATGACACATTGGAAAGAGGGTGTAATTGCCGAGGGTCGGCTGATAATGCGGGCTGCATCATGACACCATCTACTGCGTAAGTACAAATAGACTGGACATTTCATCAGATAATTGAGTAGTTTTAAAGTTTTTTGCTGTCCAGGTATATCTCTAGATTATGTCGATTGAAAGAAAAAATAACAAAAACAGTTCCCCACATATGGAGGTGGGACTTCTTCAGTTGTTCAGTTCTCATGAGTAGGTTCACCCTAGAGTCTGTCAATCCTCAGAGTGTTTGTAAATGAGGAAGTTCAACTGCCTCCCCCAAGTGGTTGTCATACTTTTTCAGTCCAAGCCCCACTAAATTCAGCAGCCTTTGCACAGAGCCCACCAAAGATATGAAGTAACTAGTGATATAAGGGTATATTGGTGTTTCAGTTCTTCTGCCATAGTTTCAAACATATTTAAGACAGCAAACATATTGACCTCAAACCTCACCTTAGTTAACCTTCAAGCTGGGCTTTCAAGTGTATCTAGGAAAGCAAATGCCCATTGTTCCCCTATTTTAACCCTAACTGACCTTCAGACTGGGTCCTCCAGCCATTGCATCAAGCCCCCATCCTGGACAGTCAGTTTAGTAACCAATGCTCTACACACTACAGAGGAGAAAGCACACTGAATGAAGAGGAATGATGACTATGGTAGGTTTAAAAATCATCACAACCTTTGGGTATTTTAATATTAATGCCTCAGTTATTTTAGAACTGTCATTATCATTTTAATAGCAGTTTTTTGTCCTCTTTTCTATTGGTGGAAGAAACTACATGATAATCATATGAATACACATTACCCTCCCCTTACACATTGTATAGTACTAGAAAAAAAAATGCTGTCTAACTAAGTTTAGGCAAATACAAGAGGTCCTCTGCACTCAACCCGTTATCAGTTTATAAAGGATATTGAGACATGTTGTGCCATAAGCTACTAAAAAATGCCCTGCAAACAAAACAGGTATTGTTTTTGGCCCATGGACCCTTATGCACATAACCGTTTATGATTTAAACTGGCCAACTGGAGTGTTTGTAGGTGTGCTTTGAAATTGACCAAATCCACATTTTAACATAACATAACAATAAATGTGAGTTCCTGCAAAAAAATAGGACAGCAAGTAAAAAAATATTTGGCAAAGGCCTAACGCGTTTCATGCCTGTTGGGTCACTTACTCATAGGCTATCCATCTATGTTTGTTGAACAGTGTAAATTGGGAGATGAGTGAAAGCACAACCATTGGCTCATTTTCCAACACTGAAAAAATTGCTCCTGGTCCATATTCCATATTACTAACTTTGTTAGCCTGCCAGTGGATAAAAAATGTATTGTGTGGTTACCAGAATAGTGGATGCTGTAAGACAAGGTCTAATCATTGGTCAGTCCAATTACATGCAGTTTGGTTTCACATACATAATGCCAGAGGTCACCAATCTGATTGTTTAGCCCAAGAACTGCATCTGTATCCAGTATAACTTTAAGTTGACCAATGAGCTCCCATAAATGCTCATGGGTATCATAGATGACTGTTGTGCTTAATCCAACACTATTGCCTTTGATTTTATTTATTAAAAATGACCAATCAAGTATTCCAATGCAAATCATCAGACTCTTCAACTTCACTGATCATTGTCATGGCTATAACATTTCACAGAAGGCATAGAATATAAAATGTACCCCCCCCCCAAAAAAAAAATGACAGGTCCTTCAGCAATTGTGGTGGGATGCCGATCTGCAGAGCCTGAAGGCTGAAAGTTGGACATGCCTAATGTATAAGGACTTCACGGGATATGATCAGCCATCTGAGTCAAATGTCTCTCTCTCTCTCTCTCTCTCTCTCTCTCTTTCTTTCTCTCTCTCTCACTCTCTCTCTCTCACTCTCTCTCTCTCTCTCTCTCTCTCTCTCTCTCTCTCTCTCTCTCTCTGTTTGATCTATATGCTGAAAAGATCTAACAGTGGTAAAAAAACATAGTTGCAAGATGGACATGCCAGATGTATACAAATGGAGCAACCCTTGTTTTGATATGGTTTCCCATGGCACAACATGTCACAGAATAATAGAATCCATGGAAAAGTTGTCATATAAGGATCTCTTTAAATAAAGTAATATCATGAGATATGATGAGCCTTCATATCTATTTCTCTATATACTGAATATATGTATACATTTATATTTGTACCTACATTTTCCACCCAACAGGACCATCTGATGCTTGGGCAAGGCAGGACCAGGGCAAAAACACCCTCTGATCTACTCTAAAATCTGTTATCAGTCGGTTATAAAACATGTTTGTGCAGATCTATGGTTCCCAACATGCCCTTCTGTCTTGGCAAATGATGAGATTGTGGGATTTTTAGCGCTGGATAGGATAAAGCTGCCTATTGAAGTTTCTGTTATGTTACTGGCCATAAATACTTCATGCAGGTGTACACAGTACAATAATCTTAGCAGGCCTGCAAAAAAAAATAACTTTTAAGATATCATTTTGCTTTAGATTCTTCTCCATCTGGGGAAAAAAAGTTCTAGTAAATCAATAGTATTATGGTTAAAAGCACAGCTATCCCTTACCTGTCGGATTGGCTGTAATTTTGAAGTATACCCATCTATTTGCCGTTTGATGGGAACGAGATAACACATTTCCCTACAAATCATGCCTGCCATTTCCAATAAGCAGAGATTCAGAAAACAGAGAATAATGTGCAAGAGGGAAAATCATTGCTGCTCGCTATAAAGTAAGTCATAGAGGGAAAAGATTTGAAAGCAAAGGGAAGAGCAGAAAAGATAATGTTTAAGAGCCACGGGTTACCCGTACCCCGTGCAGCCACGGAGAGCTGAATTGAAAAGAGAAAACAAGAAGTTATGTACGGACTCATTATAATGGCGGGGATTCTCCAACTGTGAGGTCAGACTCATGGCAATCTAGTCACCTGATGATGAATTCCTTGTTTATATCAGTTCACCAGGTCTAATGTGGAGAAGGAAACTCTGGCAAAAGAGTAACGTTCCTTAAAATTTGCACTTTAGTGAATTTGTAGAGTAAAGAT
This sequence comes from Xenopus petersii, assembly GCA_038501925.1. Classification (NCBI taxonomy): domain Eukaryota; kingdom Metazoa; phylum Chordata; class Amphibia; order Anura; family Pipidae; genus Xenopus; species Xenopus petersii. The sequence goes on along the minus strand of CM076684.1, from coordinate 122,481,416 downwards.
CGTTCTCCTGAGTGAAGATTCGTCTGTTGATAGGGTGCAAAACTGTACTCGTGATGGTCTCTTTCGCTAGCGAATAGTCCTCTACGCCAGTTAGTGAATTGGCTATGTCCTTGCGGATGAGATTACAGGCAAATTTGCGCTAGCGATGGCCACTTAGCCCTTTAATAAATCTGCCCCTTGGTGGGGACAACCATCTAAAACAAATGTCTAAATAAATTAGATAGGTATGGATCCATTATCCGGAAACCTGTTATCCAAAATGCTCCAAATTATGGAAAGGCCGTCTCTCACCATTTTATCCAAACAATACAAATATTTAAAAATGAATTCCTTATTCTCTGTAATAATAAAACAGTACATTGTACTTGATCCAAACTAAGATATAATCAATCCTTATTGGAAACAAAAACAGCCTATTGGCTTTATTTTTTGTTTAGATGATTTTCTAGTAGACTTAAGATATGAAGATCCAAATTACAGAAAACCCCAGCATTCTGAATAACACGTTCCATACCTGTACTCCATCAGTATGGACAACTCCATCAGACAGAGGACAATATGACTTCAAAACATCAACAAAGATTCACCTTATTACATAGTGTACCTCTTAACCATAAATCTCTTAACCAATGTTTTAGACTTTTGGGGTTCAAACCCTCTGTGCAGTCCAACATTTGGCTAGGTCAGTTTAGCTAGGTTCTTGATATATGAGAATGTTCTAGTAGTAATTCTGCTGTAGTTCTAGGTAAGGCATACACAACACCACCCAAGGATTTACCCTGGGTGCAGGTTATAAGGAAGGTTATGGTCAGGAACCCAAGGAAACAATACTGTAGCTGTTTGGGCACAGCTAAAACCTTAACCAATGAGGCTGTAGGAATACTGTATGTAGCATATTCTCAGGCCCTCATTTACTTGACTTGCGTGTATATTATGTGTGCGTTATAATTGCCAGTACCATTGCTGTCTAGCCCATTTAAATGAATTGCAGGTTGCAATGGGCACTTCTCTGTTGGCTAAAATCCATCAGAAAGAAACCGGGAAAACAACAAGCAAAATAGATGCATACTTAGCCATCAGCTCTTAATATTTTCATTGGATAAGTCTAAAAGTTATAACACACGTGTAGGGTTCCTTTAAAAGAGTTTCAGCATAGGAAGTAATTCAGAAGCAGAGAATGGAATATGATGGGTTTATATTAAATACAGGAATTAATTCTCTCCCAGACAAACAGTGTCAGTTGTGTTCAGCTGTCATGGAAGCAGACTGTTTATGTTAATATGTAGGATCTATTCATATCAGGCTATAGGAAATACTATAAAACATACGTAGATTCAGGAAGCAGCGGAATAAATAATTTTCAGGAAATGATGTTGCAATTGCCCTACATTCTTGCACACAATGTAATACAAAAAAACATTAAAACATTATTTATAATGCTTCATGCTTTATATTTATATTGTTTGTGCAGATGAAGTGATTCGTACGGAATCTCATGTGAGTCTCTAGCTCCAGCAGTTACAGATGAAATATTTCATTAAAACAGGCTGGGTAACACTGTACGTTCCTTCTTATAGCCCCAATCATGTAGGTCAGGGAGGCTTCAATTGTGTGTGTGTGTGACTGGGACTGAGACCGGGGGGTCTGGAGCCCACCGGGGCTGCCAAATCACCAGTAGTGTGGTCAGGTCCTCCAAAGAATACCTATGTCACAACCCCCTTCCCTCCATTGTTATCTCCTTTGTGGTCGCGATCAGGAGGGGAGGTCAGAGAGGTGCTCCTCTCTGTCTTTCTGAGTTGACAGGACTGAGGGCCATGAGGCCCAGGGCCAACCAGGTTTTTATCCAAATGTCCCGCTGGCCCACTCTGACACTGGAGATGCTGAGGGTAAACCAGGATAAGCGGGGAAGAGCTGGACCGCCTTAAACTGGCTATATATGGGCTACTAAATGTTGACATCTCTCTTCCTCCACACCAGTGAGTCTCCATAGAGCTCCATCATGATCCAATCATTGACATGGGGGCCAAACGATCAGAGCAGCTTGATGTGGGTAGTTAAATAGGGCAAACTTCTATTTCTTTTAGCCACGTATGAGGTCCATTTCCATTTATGTTGATGCTATAATAGCTCTCCCCCATGCTGGCTTTACTACTCCCTCTATACATCATTTCTGGCACCTTAGTCTTCACTCACCTTAGGTCTGGGTTTGCCAATGTTTTTTACCCATGAGCCACATTAAAATGTAAAAAGAATTGGTGAGCAACTCAAGCATGAAGAAAGCCCTGGGGGATGCCAAATAAGCAGGGCCGGGCCAAGCCAACCAGGCGCCATAGGCAACCTGACCACCTCAGCCGTGATAGAGGGGATAGCAACTGAGAGGGGAGAGCGACAGAGGGGAGGAGAGAGGAGAGTGACAAAGGGGAGGGGTAGGCAGAAGATCCTTAAAGGAACAGTTCAGTGTAAAAATAAAAACTAGGTAATTGGGCTGTGCAAAATAAAAAAAAGTTTTTAATACAGTTAGTTAGCCAAAAATGTAATGTATAAAGACTGGAGTGACTGGATTTCTAACATAATAGCCAGAGCATTACTTCCTGCGTTTCAGCTCTCTAACTCTAACTTAGTCAGCGACTTTAACATTTTTTATTTTGCACAGCCTGTTTATTTACCCAGTTTTTTTTTTTACACTGAACAATTCCTTTAACAGGTACCTGCCCAGCGCCTCCCTATCATTGCACCCGAGGCAGGTGCCTCTTCTGTCTACCCCTGGTTCCGGCCCTGCAAATAAGGTCTGTGATTGGCTGTTTGGTAGCCCCTATGTCCTAGCAGCCTTCAGGAGGCTCTTTTTTGTAATAGGCCTGGTTTTTATGCAAAAAAACTTGAATCTAAGAATCTAGGAATTGAAAAATAAGCACCTGCTTTGAGGCCACTGGGAGTAACATCCAAGGGTTGGTGAGCATCATGTTGCCTGTGAGCCACTGGTTGGGGATCGCTGCCTAAGCTCCTCCACACTGATGCAGGCTGCTGTGATTGCTCAAAGGTTTCAGGCACCGGGTAGAGCAGAGTGGAGGGAAGGCGGTTGGTGATAGCAAGTAGTGAGATGGAGATCACACTGAGGCACCCCAGAAGAGTTATACATTTTTAAGCATAGTGTCCTTTTGCTAGACCGTTTCACTTAGGAGATAATTGACATTTTGTCCCAAAGGGATATGGCCACACCACGGATTAGATAGTGACTAATGTACCCCCTAATTGTAAAATATAAGGATAACAAGTCACCGAGGAGTTCCACAAGCATTCAAAGGCATGGTGCCGAAGGCCAATGTGACTTCTAATATCCTCATATTTGACAACAGGGGGTACATTATTTATTATTATACACACATTTCCGAGTCATGACATCACTAATGTCACTAATGACATCACTAAGCACCAACTATAACTGATGACTCCACAAAGCACCGTTTAAAAGGATATCATTTACAGGATATTCTTGGCTTTTGTGCATTATATAGTGAATAAAGTACCCCCTCTTGTAAAATATAAGGATATTATAAGATACCGAGGAGTTTCATGTCCGGCCGAGTGTTTTTATACAGGTCATGGAACTCCGAGGTAACTTCTAATATCCTCATATTTTGCAACTGGGGTACTTTATTTATTATAATACACAAATTTCAATGAGTCATGTGACAGAAATGACATCAGAACTCACCGTTTATAACTGATGACATCAGAACTCACCGTTTATGAGGATATAATTTACAGGATATTCATGGCTTTTGTGTATTATAAGGATATAACTTACTGTAGATTATACACGTAAATGCCAGAAAGGCAACGTTTTTTTTGTATTTTTATCCAAAGTATTAATTAAAGCAGAAAAGTATTAGAAATAATTATACATCTTAATGATCTCCACTGGGTGCCTTCCCAATAAAGACAAAGAGGGAATGCGAGCCATTATTCATGGAGTTAACTTATATCTTCTCTCCCAGCGCCTTATTCACCTGCACACCACCAGCGAGACAAATGTGTTTTCTGATACTGATGATACTTTCACATAAGATTCATTTTTCTTTGTCGCTCTGGTCTCGACTCCCAATAAGCAGATCCAGATACAGTATCAGGCTGGAGCAGCGGGTGGAGGGGCAGAGTTTACAGAGGGCAACAAGCTGGGTGCTGACTGTGACTGTGGGGCTATTTATTAACTGTACTCAGAGGCCACGCACAAGGCTAAGGGGCCTATTTATCAAGTTGTGTAAAATCAAACATATCACACATCTCTGTTGGAACGCCAGACATCACCAGGTATATTTTTCAATCTAACAAAGCAAGTAGCAGCGATGAAAAAATACCATCACCCCGTTCTATTTACTCGGCAACTAGTGCCATAAGAGTATAAGTTATTGCAGAAGGCAAATTGGCACTATGTTAGCTCTTATACCTATGCCCATGAATTTCTCCTGTAAATAGAATTTGCATAATGTAACTACAGGTATAGGATCCATTATACGGAAACCCATAATCCAGGCAACTCAAAATTATGGGACGGCCATCTCCCATAGACTCCATTTTATCCAAATAATCAATTTTTTTTCCTTTTTCTTTGTACAGGTATGGGACCTGTTATCCAGAATGCTCAGGACCTGGGGTTTTCCAGATAAGGGATCTTTCCGTAGTTTGGATCTTCATACAATAAGTCTGCTAAAAAATCACTTAAACATTAAATAAATATATCTTAGTGTGGATCAAGTACAAGGTACTGGTTTATTATTACAGAGAAAAAGGAAATCATTTGGGATTATTTGGGTAAAATGGAGTCTATGGGAGATCACCTTTTCCATAATTCAGAGCTTTCTGGATAACGGGTTTCCAGATAATGGATCCTTTACCTGTACCAGTAATAATAAAACAATACTTTGCACTTGATCCAAGCTAAGATGCAAAATCAGCCTATTGGGTTTATTTAGTGTTTAAAAAATTTGTTAGCAGACTTAGAGACAGATTTACTAAGGTTTGAATGGTAAATTCGAATTTTCGAGTTGGCATTTTTGGGCAAAACTGACAATTTCGAGTTTAAAACCATCAACTTGAATTCAAATTCGAATCCGAGATTTATCAACCCCCTACCTGGGAGTAACTCGAATTCGATAGGTCGCCACCTAAAACCTGCCAAGTTCATGTAGAAGTCCATGGCAGAGGTCTGTTGACCTATTTGAAGAAGTTTAGCCTATTATGAGTTTTTGCGGCTGAAAATTTGATTGGAATGCCGTTCAAATTCAATTTGAATTTTGATTTGAGTTTTCGGGTCAGTATCATTAGTTTAAGTTTTAGACATTCAAGTTTTTTCATAAATAAGCTACAATTTCAGTTTTAAGTACATTCGAGTTTATTAGAGTAAAAAAAAATGTGAAAAGGTGAAAATGCTTATCACAACTCACATAAACTCTAAAATTTGTCCTTTGATAAATAACCACTTAGACATCAAAAAAGGGAGGGTTAGGACTTGGAGCGGTCCCTTTTTGCGAAGCTTTGATAAATAACCCCCTAACAGTATGAAGATCCAAATTACAGAAAGATCTGTTGTCTGGAAAACCCCAGGTCCCTCGCATTCTGGATAATAGGTCCCATATCTGTATTTATTAAATCTAATACATTTTATCTGTAAGTTGCAGCCACATTCTTGTCATTTTCTCTGCAGTCTGACACTAAGACCTGTACCCCGTGTGTGTTTCATGAGTCCAACACTTCAATTAAGGCAAATCATTTTCACATTTTCCCTTCATCTTTAAAACCCTGACCTTGGCGTAGTGTTCCCTTTTCTCTTCCCCGCCACATTCTTCCCATGTACTCCTTGCATTGACGCAAAGCGTTGTCCTGGGCTGGCTGCTTTGTGATTGATAAGCTCAGGTAGTTAACCTTCTTCCTTCACTGGTTCAGCTGTAACCATGTCATCAAAACACTTTTTATTTATATTTTCCCTGAATAAAAACAACCATTACTGCTTTGTACTTCAGGGGACACAATGCAGAGAGGGAGCTCAGAGGCTCGGAGAACTGAGAGAGATGCTCATCTTGTTTCCAGTCTTCTAACTGCTGCCATTTAAATAAACATTATGAAGGTACCATTTAGGGGACATACCCAAAAGATCTCTTATGAGCAGTTGCAATACCATTGTTTTTTTCAAGACACTAAGGGGCAGATTTATAAAAGGTCGAAGTGAATTTTTAAATTAAAAAACGTCAAATTTCAAAGTAATTTTTGGGTACTTCGACCATCGGATAGGCCAAATTCGACTTTGATTCGAATTGAAAAACCATCAAAAATTTGACCACTCGAAAATCGAAGTACTGTCTAAAAAACGTCGACACTTTGCCACCTATAAACTGCCGAATTGCTATTTAGCCTATGGGGGACCTCCTAAAACCTATCTGAGGCTTTTGGGTAAGTTTTGAGAAGTCAAAGTTTTTTTTAAAAAAAATCCTTCGAATAGTTCGTTTCGAAGGGTTAAATCGTTCAATCGTACGTTTCTCCTTCGATCAAATACGCCCGTTTTCACTGGAAAAAATACTTCGACTATCGAAGTACTCAAATTCGATGGTTAGATTTGGAAGTTTTCTTACTTTGAAATTCGATCCTTGATAAATATGCCCCTTAGAGTCACATTTATTAAAGCTCAAATTAATCTTGTTTTTTTTTTTTAGTCGATTCAGTCTTCCAAAATTGTTTTTGGTTTCCTCTTGAGGCAACTTCAAGGGATTTTGGGAGACTGAAGAGACACGTAGGTTCTACCACCAGCGATTGACATTGATACCTATGAGAATGTTTTTACTCGAAATTAGTTACCTGCAGAAGCAGAAATTTATCACTGGAGATTAATCTCTTCATGTACCATTGCCCTAAAGTACTATTTAAGCCCACTTCTAGTGATGGGCGAATAAATTTGCCTGGCACTAATTTGCAGCGAATAAATTTGTGAAAGTGCTGCGAAAATTCACAGATGAATCTAAACATTTTGGACGCGCCTCGGAAAAGTCGATTGCCTCAAAACCGTCGCGTGTCAACACTGTTCGGAAGCCCATTGACTTTAACACTGGTGTCAAAATTGATGCAGGAGTAAATTAGAGTTCTGTGAGTTTTTTGCTGTTTCGTGAATTTTTAAGGAAATTCACAAATTTTTCGGCAAATCGAAACAGGACAAATTCGCCCATCACAACCCACTTCCCCATCTCCCCAATGCTGGATCATCGACTTGTCTAAGCTGCATGTTCCTGTTATCTTGCTCCTGATCCTGAAACCTTGTTCTTGTGACCCTGAGATCCTGCCCTGTTCCTATCCTGTTCATGTTTGGTTCTGACTCCCTGGTCTGACTTTGGCTTGTTAGCTAACTCTGCAAGTTCTCTGCCTGTCCCGACCTTTGGCCTGTTTCATGGACTCATTTTACTGCCTGCCCTCATTTGTGCTCATCTGCAGAGGTGAGTACTAGTTTTTATTAAAACTGATGGTTACACAGCAAATCAGCTCCTGTGCGTTTAATCAGTAATTATTCCTAACAATTACACTGTTTACATCGCTATAATAATCCAGTCTACCATATAAATGTTATTCCTGAACCAACATTTGTATTTGTTTTGTTGTAATATTAGTGTGGTGGCAGCCATCTCAAGGTTTGTGGCTGATCCTGTGCTTTCAGAAAGAGCCAGCACTTTATAATGGAACTGCTTTGAGATAAGCTTTTGTCACAGCGTGACCTGGATTTTACTATTGAGTGCTGTTCTTTTTTTTTTTTTAAGGAATTTTTTTTTTATTGTTTTAACACAAAACAAACAATCCCAAACAAAAAAATAATATACATATCTCAGTTGTGATTGGTTATAATAGCTGCAAATTATGTTGGTGCAGATACAGCCTCTTGTCAATAGCCGTTTTCGTTAACAGCAGTTATTGGTGCCTATAGAGAAATGAAGCTATAAGGGCTTTATCACACGGGCAGATTCGGGGAGATTTAGTCACCTAGCGACTAATCGCCTCTTCTTCGGGGTGGCAATATCCCCGAACTGCCTTCCACCGGCCTTCCACCTGCTAAAATGAAAAATCGCCCGCGGCAATGCACTCGTGGTGCTTCGATTTCAGAAGTCACCAGAAGTTGCCTCACGAGGAAACTTCAGGTGACTTTGGAAATCAAAGAACAGTGAGTGCATTGCTGCAGGCGATTTTTTCATTTTAGCAGACGGAAGGCATTTCGGGGAGATTGTTGCCCCGAAGAAGAGGCGGTTAGTCGCCAGCCGACTAAATCTTCCCTGAATCTGCCCATGTGCTAAAGCCATTAAGCAAAGAGGTATAGGTCATGTGTGTTCCAGGGAGTCTGGGTCTTGAGTGCTGTTCTTAGATCTACCAGGGAGCTGTTACCTTGTGTTAGGGAGCTGCTATCTGGTTACCTTCCCATTGTTCTGTTGTTCGGCTGCTGGGGGGAAAAGGGAGGGTCTGATATCACTTCAACTTGCAGTACAGCAGTAAAGAGTGACTGAAGTTTATCAGAGCACAAGTCACATGACTGGGGGGCACCTGGGAAACTACCAACAAGTCTAGCCCCATGTCAGATTTTAAAATTGAATATTAAAAAAATCAGTATGCTCTTTTGAAACAAATTTCAGTGCAGAAGTCTGCTGGAAGAGCACTATTATCTGATGCATTTGGGGGGGACGTGCTGCTGGACATGGACCTGATTGGACTCACCCGAACATTCTCTGTTACTCTGGCCAGTCCAACCCTGAATAAAACCATTTCGCTAGTCGCTGTCAGATTTTTTTTTTCCTGCTGGAAATGAGCCATAAAAATTTGTAGAAATTGAAAACGTTTCCTACCTCTCATGCTTGGCATTCAAATTGCCGTCTGGTTGTTAGGGGTTACACTGCATGACAAATAAAAAGAGGCCAGAGAGAGAGAAAGTAACGTATGTATAGGGTCACTATGCCTTCATTAAAAAAAATCCTTTTACATTTGTGTAGTGGAAATATAAAGAGCTTTTCATTTAACTTTATTTTCCCCAAGTCTCTGTGAAGGTTAGTGGTGCAGCTTAGCATTATTGGGGGAAAGATATTAAATATTAAACTAGGGAACTAGTGGGATTGCAACAGGGGTAGGGAGACTCCTTGAGTAGGGTGGTTGATAACCCCAGTGCCCCTATAGTTGGGGCCCTTGCCTTCTTGGAATGCCCTGGGGCCCTCGCCCCTCTTATTACAGTCCTGGCTGAATGGCAACAGAAATCAAATCCACTGGTATGGCTTCCATGCTTACACACAGTACAGTCTGCACAAATCCTTATGTTCCAGTGAAATGTCATAGAGGAACCCATCAATATCTGACAGCTAAAATTGCTCGGGTAAACAAAGCTCTCATTACAAAATCATAAAGAAAAATGTGCAGAAATCACATTCAAGGTAAAATGGATTTTTTTTTTTTTTACATCCAATTTGATGTTGCCAAGATCTATTACTCAATCCAGTGAAACCTGTCAGGCTACATTAGAGCCTTAAAGGCCAAGTAGAACTGAGATGTAAATGTAACCCAGCATTTGTACTGATGTCCTTGATGCTTCTTGTAAACGTGTATATGTGTGTACATACAGGGCCTGAATAAATGGTGCCCCCTGCAGTCTAGTGACCATTTGTACAACCTACAGGGAACCATTGTCTACCACCTGCTTGAAATCGTACTACACAATCTTAGTAATTAGAGCAGTGGTGCCCAAAATGTAGATGGGGATCTACAAGTAGAACTTTAGTTGGTGATCAATAGATCTGAAGACACTGTCAACAAACAGCTTGTTTAAATCTCCCTCCTATTTAATGCTTTTCATTCACATATTTATTATGTTCAGGTTATGTATCAAATAGTTGTTTGTTAAATATAGCAATATAAATTCTCTCATTAATAAATATAATATTTAAGTCATATTTTCCATGGAACAGAATGCAAAATTTTATGGATATAGATCATAATGGGCAACATCACTAAAAGTAGACCTCGCATTAGTAAAGTACGGGCACTCCTGAATTGGTGCAGGCTTTGATACTTGTAAAAGTGGTGTCGCATCAATCCCAGTGTACCTTGGCCGACTCTCAGGGGGTTATTTACTAAAACTCAAATCATCTCACCTCATATTTTTATTAAACCAAGCTCGACCAAACTCCCATCCATGATTAGTATCTTATCTATCAATAAAATAATGCAAAAAAGTTGGGTAGGGAAAAAAATCAGTATAATCAAACGAAAACTCAAATTTACAATGATTTGATGCCCGAATTGCTAGATCTTTTTGAAACCCCAAACTTTTCGGATTATCGGAGGAAACCCAGCGCAGATCACAATATCATCAAATTGTAAAAGGGACATCTGCCATTGACTTCTACATTACCTCGGCAGCTTTGAGATGGCGGATTTTCAGATTCAGACTTTTAGCAGTTTCGGTGTATAATAAATCTCGGGGAAAAAAATAGTTTTTTCTCAAAAAAAAAAACCTCAACCAGAAAAAAATCAAGGTTTAATAAATAACCTCCTCACAATCACAAGGGATTTTAGTAAACACTTAGAAGTAGATAAATCAAAGGTTCCCCATGACTCTTAGTTAAACGTTTCTTTACTGATCGCCAAAACACAACTTCCACAGCGCTACTTGCCACACACAATCTTCCCCATAAAGTATAACCAGAACATGGATTTCTAGGTCACAGGGTCCACTGGTTGCCTTCCTTACCTGCCTCCTCCTTGAGCAAGGGGTGCTGTAATCTTTAACAGACAGACTCAGCACAGAGGTCCACCTTAAGTTGGGGATACTAGGCCTACAGTATATAACCTAGCCCCTCTTCCACTGGGTCCCTATCTAGGCTATGTATCGCCAGTACACTGGTCCTACTCTCTCTTCTCATTGGAGCTCAGCTGTTCATCAACACAACTTACACCTGGCTCTCACCGAATACAGTGAGCACAACCAAGCTACCCTTACCTCCTCAGTACCCCTCTGAGATGGAAAGCCTCAAGCTCCCCAGCATCATACCTTAGTCTTCTTATCAGCCAGAGAGGAGGTAATGCTCTGCTCATTCCCTTATATAAACTTTAGCTGGGACTTCCCCTCAACCAACATCGACACCTGCCAATTAGAATTAATAACACATATAATATGTATTCTTCTCCTTACCTACTTGTATGTCAAAATCTGTTTTCCTGTCATTTGTATTACACGTTTTTAAACAGAAGGATAATGACCAATTGCCTTTCTTTTCTACCTTCTTGTTTTCAATCTGAAGACACAGATGAGCCCCATTGTAGCCTGCATCTCATGCCACTTCCTAACTTGCATGTTTGTATAACATAAAATTTAGAGGGCAGGTAGGTGGCAAGAGAGGCCAACGTGCCGAACCCCTAAACCAGGCAGCACTCTATTCAAGGGTTTAGCCGCAAAGAGAGATGCAATGTGCAAAATACAAAAGAATAAGCCATTGTGGCCAACCCTTTTAAAACGACACCTAGCATCTTCATAGCACAAAAACTAAAGCAAATAAATAGAGGCGTGGGATCCTTTATTCAGAAACTCGTTATCCAGAAAGCTCCCAATTACGGTAAGGCCGTCTCCCATAGGCACCAATTAATCGATATAATCCAAACGGATTTCCTTTTCTCTGTAATAATAAAACAGTACCTTGTACTTGATCCCAACTAAGATATAATTAATCCTTATTGGAAGCGAAACCAGCCTATTGGGTTTATTTAATGCTTATATGATTTTCCATCAGACTTAAGGAATGGAGAGTGGATCCAAATTACATAAAGATCTGGAAAACCCCAGGTCCTGAGCATCCGGGATAACAGATCCTATACCTGTAATGATTGTAGAATAGAAACGTATTCCATTGTGCCAAAAACTTTATTAAGAAAAATAAAGAATACTTTTGCCTTTAGGGTCTCAATTTGCAGCTGTCTGTTGTTCTGGTTTCCCCTTCCATTTAAATATGAAGTTGCTAAAATTAAGTTATCAAGATTTTGACATCCTAGAATATTTTTCCCTGCTAGATCTTTTTAGCCGTGCCATAGCCATTCACTGAGTGCATTTCCCAACAGCTGAAAAATTCCTGTACTTCAGCCTGTGTTGTAGCCTTTACACAAACCATTAAATTGTCATATGGAATATGCTGTACATTGTATGGAGCACCAGTGTAAATAATTCAGTGGCCCATGCTGTTTGGATCAGGCAAAAGTATTACAGTGACACACACCTTCCACAGAAGATTCATTTGGACAGACAGTAAGTGGAGATGCCATGGCCATATGTTTACTCATGTACCAGTTTAGTTACATTGACAGGGCTTTTAATGTGGCAGCTCACTGTCAGTATTCACTGGCGACTGCTGAGTTGTCCCAGGGTGAACACTTGAAATTGATCATACTAAAACCTACTTGACAAGTGCTTATGACTGAGGCCTGGCAGCAAATGCAAAGTCTAAGGGGGACATGGCCTGGTGGGATTTGTCAGCATATTCCCAATTAAAGGTTATAGAGAGAGTATTGGTCTCTGCAGCAGTTTGTACCAATAAGTCACAAGCAGTCGAGCACAGCTGTGCGTATGCGTAGTACTGGATATCTACTCTTTATCAAGGAAAGCCCAAATTTAAAGGGGAGCTATCGCAAAAATTCTAATTTAATATAAGCTACCTCACACTGAAATAAGATACACTGTAAATACAATCAATCAAAGAAATATTTTGAATCGTTTCTGAAGGTTATCTTCACTACCCCTCTCTCAGCATCTGTCTTTTTGCAGCAGTTGGGTGTCAGATACATACCTCCCAACTGTCCCGTTCTTTGCTGGACAGTCCCGATTTTGACAGCTCAACCCGCAGTCCCGGGTTCAGTTTGTTACTGAAATGTCCCCGACTTTCTTGACTTGACTCCTGCACTTGACTTGAGCTCCTGCACTGAACAGCCAGGAAAAGATACAAAGTTTGTAATTTAATTGGCTTTTGGCAGAGAGCCCAGAATAGATACTTTTGTAACAATTTAAAACAAGCAGGTCTCTTGCGGAAACTGACTTGCAGCTTAAAGGGCAATTCATCTTCATTGGCAAAATTTTAATAACACATAAAAACCTTTCATTACCTGCCAAATTTTGGGGGGTGACCACAAAAATGGGCGTGGTCAAAAATGTCAAAGTGCTCCGCGCAGCAAATCTTTTTGTCCCTCTTTCTATTTCCAAACTGTTGGGGGGTATGCAGATAGTCACTGACAGTTACATCCAATATATCTTATAGGGGGGGCTCCCTTTCCTAGCAAATGAATTAGAGCTCACACAAATAACCGATTCCAGTACAAACAAAAAACTGACTTTTGCACACATCCTGCATGTAGAGAGACATCATTTCTGGTGATTTTAATAGGGGGAACTCTAATACATCTTCTAGGCAAAATGAGTTCCCCTATAAGATATATTGAATCTGTCAATGAATATCTGACACCCAACTGCTGCATGTAGTGAATGTAGTTTAGTACTATTGTTTACCCCATATGGAGTGCAGCCTCTGTAAGTCCACACCTCAGATGATAGAAACATTATTTTGGTGATAGGTGCCCTTTACGCCCAAGCAACCAGATTGCAGTTAATATTCCAAACCTGACAGATTTACACCACCATATGTAAATAGTTAAAAATAATCAAGAACAATTTCAATTGTCTGAGGATATCACTGACTACGACATACAACAAGTTAACTGAATTGAACTTGATACATGTGAATTTTTTAGCCTCGGCTATAACTTATGCTAATGTGCTGTCAATAATGAAGGTCACCCATGGCTAGAAATTTCAGCACTTTTTCCCCTTCATTTATATATATATATATATATATATATATATATATATATATCACATGTCAAGGTTAGCGAATACGGCAACAGAATAAATAAATATTATAACAGAAAATAAAGCGTCACGTCTACGAAGAACCTTTCACATTAAAATGTAATTCATAATGTTTCCCTTCAAGACAAAATGATGGAACTCATTTGTCTCCGTCTTCCATTCGTGTGGACCATTAAGCATACTGGGGAAGTTTATGATTTCTTTTCTGTTTCTCTGATGATTTAGATCATTCTGAGAACACAGTAAAGGTGCATTTCAAGTTTACAAAGACAAAATTGTGATTTCCTGATAGCAGAGCGAAATCGCAGAAAATTAAAGGGAAAGTATCTTGACCACATTTTACTGCCTTCCACTTTGGGGACCTGGGGTTTTCCAGATAACAGATTTTACCATAATTTGGATCTTTATTCCTTAAATCTACTAGAAAATCATGTAAACATTAAATAAACCCAATAGGCTGGTTTTGCTTCCAATAAGGATTAATAATATCTTTGTTGGGATCAAGTACACTGTTTTATTATTATGGCACTGTTTTATTATTACAGAGAAAAAGGAAATACTTTTTAAAAATTTGGATTATATGAATAAAATTGAGTCTATGGGAGATGGCCTTTCTGTAATTTGGAGCTTTCTGGATAACAGGTTTACAGATAGGGTTGCCACCTTTTTTCGAAATCAGCTCCGGGCGGGGGACGGGGTGAGTGACATCGGCAGGCAGGGCGGTGACATCGGGGGAGGAACTGATGACATAGTGGGCGGAATGGGTGACATCAGAGGTGGGGCCGATGACATGGCGATCAATTTCAATTTGGAAATCCAGACAGACAGTTTTCACCTGGACAGCCCTTCCAAAACTGGGCTGTTTCAGTGAAAACCGGACAGGTGGCAACCCTATATATCCCTATATATATTGATAATAGATCCTATACATGAGGGGAAAAATCTTGACATCAGAAAATACAGTTGCAACCAAATATCACTACCCCACACCACAGACCATATTTTGACCCCAGTCATTGGAAACCCCTATAATAAATTTCCAAGTATTTTACTTGTCCCCCATATATTGCTCCTACACCTACTTTATCAAAGGCATGTAATATTCTAGTGAGAGGCTGTGGTTACACATGTTTGGTACATTTGATTTGATCCATAAATTGCAGGATAAAGTCTGAATTAAAGGAACCGTTTGGGTAATTGATGGCTTGGATTAACAGCTTCCAAACGTTATTCTATACTTAACTACGCATTAGGCTTAGGCTGTGTTTCCATTTGTGCAATATCCTAATCCTTCAGGCCTGTCAATGTACCAGTTTTGTTGTATTGAGAGGATTAAGATAATGTTTTTTTTATAGACGTATATGAAATTGTTTAAGGAGAACTAAACCCTAAAAATGAATATGGCTGGAAATGTCATATTTTATATACTGAACTTATTTAACCAGCATTAAGGTTCAGTATCGCTATAATAACAATAATCTAGGCTTTTCAAATTTGCCACAGGAGTTTCCCATTTTGGATTTTAGCAGTAGTGTCATTGACACTGCACATGCTCAGTGTGCTTTGAGCAGCTGTTGAGAAACTAAGCTTGGGGGGGAGGGTCTTTGCAAATCATCAAGCCGAAAATGAGAATTGCATGTCATATAATTTGATGCTACAGGGCTGATTAATAAATTCTGATGCTAATTGTGCTGGTTTCTGAATTGCCCTGTACCAATCATCTGAATGAATTACTAATCATCCATATATTGTGACATTTTTATCATGTATATTCAGTATCTTGTGCATTGATCCCTAAGCTCAGTAAGTGACAGCAGCACAGAGAATGTGCAGTGAATCAGCAGAAAAGATGGGGAGCTACTGGGGCATCTTTGGAGACAGATCTTTACTGCTGAAGGATTGAGGTTGCCTTTGGCTGTTACAGAACCCTGAAATATAAGGTAGACCATTTCTGCCCTACTTATTCAGTTAAGCTTTAGTAGTTCTCCTTTAACAGTCAAAACTCCATTGGATTCTCTATAATCCTGGAGCCCCATGTGTTTACTTCACCTGTTACCCAGTAGTAGTAGTAGTAGTAGTAGTAGTAGTAGTAGTAGTAGTAGTAGTAGTAGTAGTAGTAATAGTAGTAGTAGTAGTGGTGTAGATGAAAGTGAGAAATGTAGTGGAAGTTTCTTTGTGCAAAAGTGGAGATTTTTAAAGTACAAATAAATATGAGCAGAGAGGCAGATGGACACTGGAGATGTAATGAATGCAGGGAAATCAGGGGCAAAAGTAGTAAATTCTATGTAAGTTTACGAATTACACTCAAGGTCAAAAGAGTAACTCTTTCAAGGGTTGGGTTACCAAGAGACAGGGTGTAACATTTAGAGCAAAGGACTAAGGTTTGATCAACCTCAAATCAAAGTTCTAGGGGGTGAGGTTGTACCCATAAAATTAACTCATATGTAACTGGTTACATATGTCTAATAGGAACCAACACCCAGTTGCATTCTGTAAGCCGAAATACATTGTGTTCCATGTGCTTCCAGTGTCTTATAGGGCCCACCAGAGGACCTGAAACACAACCATTCTCACAATAAGATGAAGATAACACTAAATGGCACAGGTTTTGATATAGGTCCACGGTGGAAATTAAAATGGGCTGATGGGAATCCTCCTATCCTAGTGCCCACTAGGCTCTGTGCCCACCAGCGGGCTCCACCTGATAGTCCTGTTGGCCAGTCCGATTTTGTGTGACTCTATGCAGCCAAAAGCAGCAGGGACCAGAATAATGAAGCCTATTTGCCTCAGCTCATATTAAATTGTTGCAGACTTTCATCAATGACATGTCAGCAGCATGGAGTCAGCAGAAGCTTGACGTGTAATATGTAGATAATAACAATTTAATCATAGAGAAGAGCTGGAAGGGGTAGAAAGATCAAGTGCTTTCTTGTTTTAAAGGCTGAGAGTTCATTTTTGAAGTTGATAAAAAAAAACTTTTCAGGTAGAGTCCTGGTGTAGATGGGAGAAGATACTCGTCAGTGGATAGAGGGTGGTGAGAGCTGATAGATAGCAGGATATCTAACATAACTTTGTCTCTTTGTCTTAAAATCCATTTTTCAGGGTTTATTCTTGATTTAAACTGTACTGTATAGATTCCCTTGCAAAAGGCAGTGCAATTGATGCCTGGAATTATTCATGAGCCAAAATGAAATACTAGATTTTTTTTTTTTTGTTCTCTTGGGCTTCTCTGGTAACAATTTACAACACTTGAGTTTCTCTTTCATTGTACTTGTCCCCACCAGCGATAGAATTCATTTTCTCGTAGATCTCCTCCTCCTCATGGCTGTTTGTTTACTCCATATGTCTACGACTGCGTTTTTCATACTATCAGCATGGGTGCGGGGATCGTGCAGTTAGGCAATGATTCTTTGTAATATACAAGTTCTGCATACAGGAACGTGGCAGATTTAGCCGAGGCATTCTATCCAGCGACTTGTTATGTAGATTCATATCCAACGGACTTCAGAGCCATTCTAAAAGCAGAGTAGTGGATAATCAGCAGATTTATCAGCTAGGGGAGAACTTCATGCAATATTCACAGTTTTATTATAAGATACGTAGAGTTGAATTATACGGCTCAGGGTGACTTACCATCTTAACTTCCATATATTCTCTCCTGACGCATTAAGAAAACATTTATATGTAGATCAACTGCAGAATGCTCTGAAATATTTGTATGGCTATTGTAGAGTCCCATTAATAAAGTAAACGTTGATATCTTCTCTTTTCTAAGACAAGCGGCTCCAAATATTTTATTGGTTTTATGTCATATGAAGGGATCATCAGGAGCATCCTTGTACCCATAAGAAAAAAAAGACAGGGCACCAGAATGCACTTTGTGTAGCAACTATTTTACATTCAAGGGGATGCTCACCATTAAATTCACTTTTAGTATGATGTAGAGAGTGATATTCTGAGACAATTTGCAGTTATTATTTGTGTTTTTTGAGTTATTTCGCTTTTTATTCAGCAGCTCTCCAGTTTGGAATTTCAGCAATTGGGTTGCTAGGGTCCAAATTACACTTGCAACCATGCATTGATTTGAAAAAGAGACTGGAATAGGAATAGGAGAGGCCTGAACAGAACAATGAGTAGTAAAAAGTAGCAACAACAATACATTTGTCTTACAGAGCATTTGTTTTTAGATAGGGTCAGCGACCCCCATTTGAAAGCTGGAAAGAGTCAGAAGAAGAAAGGAAATAATAGTGGCCCCGTCAGCCTAGACCCGCTCCCCATGTTCAAAACCCTATGTGCTGCTGTGCTGCTCCCTGACCCCTCCCCAAATCACAGCCACATTGAGAGATACTAAGGTACAAGTAGGAGATTGGGGCAGAGGGCTCATGGAGGTGGCAGATGGGGCTTGCAGTGGGGCAGGGGGCCCGTTGGGGGAATAAGTGGGCCCCTGATGCAGCAGCCCTGGTAGGCCCAGACCCTGCCAGTCTGATACTGACTGTTGTACAAATTATAACACTGTGTAAGGGCTTAAACCCTATATAGTAATTTTCTGTTGCATTTTCTTGTTTAACCACTGGAGGCTTTGTAGTTCTTTGTTGGTGAGAATCCTTATAGACATTAGCAAGTGCCTCCCCTCATCCAATAAAACTGTAAATTGGGTTGGTATTGGGAATTTTGACACTAATTAATCCTGCCATGGGGTGGGCAGCAAGACTGGCAAGATAACATATTACCAAATACAAAACTATCTAGAACTTTACAAAATGACCTTCTGGGGTTGAAGAGAATCCCTGGATTTATTGGCTATGGGGAAGGTAAGAAAAGATGTGTATTTAAGGGGCTGCAAGAGTCAGAGACAACCCAATTTGTTGTATACCAGAAGGTTCTTGGGTGCTGCCAGGGTAGCCGCTAAGTAGTGTCAATTACATCTTTTTGCATTTTACTGGTGTTGAAGTGAAAGTGAACTGTGTAGTTTCCAGTTTGTTGATGCTTGTGAAGTGAGAAATGGCATTAGTGTGCTCCCTGTGTTAGTTAATGAGCCCTGAGGTGCCATCACAGATTACTGCCTGGTTTCCTTAGCACAAATCTCACCTTTATGTCTTGGTGATTTGGTGACCTTTTCCTTCCAATTCCAAATACCCCAAGGTGAGTCATTGGACTCTATGTTACAAGTATCCCTAATGCGCCAACCCCTTTGGCCCATATCATGTAAATTCCTTGCAAACTTACAGTACCTTTGCCGATTCTTGTCTCACTCACAATATTAACTCCCTAAATGGATTTACACAGGTTTCTACATGAAAGTTATAAAACATTATATATTTCTTTTATACCTTTTAATGTTTTTCCGACTGATTTAGTTGAGTATCTAAAGCTAAAACTGTTTTTAGTACTCAATCATGAAAGTGCCAATACTATAACTTTACCTTCCAGTGAGGCTAAATTGGCTGAAGCGCAGGATAATCTATTTAGTGTATTTAATAAACAGTTTCTTACATCAATGACACATTTACAAGGCTGCTTCTAAAGTACACACTTCCCGATAGCAGGCACCATATAGATTCACAGTTTACTGGTACATCTTTCTAAACACAATTAACAAGCAAACAGTTATTTTTCCATAAAAGTGCATTTTCAGGGATTTTACAGAAATATAGAAATGTCACAATGCCACTTATTAATGAGCCAAGGAATGCTGCCATTTAGCTGTTAGTTCTTGGCATGTGCCAATGCACAGATATTGGCTGGGCTCAGGCAAGTTGTAAATCAAACCAACTGGGATGAGATGGGATACTGGAGCACCAAGGATGGGATACTGGAGCACCAAGGATGGGATACTGGAGCATCAAGGATGGGATACTGGAGCATCAAGGATGGGATACTGGAGCACCAAGGATGGGATACTGGAGCACCAAGGATGGGATACTGGAGCATCAAGGATGGGATACTGGAGCACCAAGGATGGGATACTGGAGCACCAAGGCCCTTCACTTTACACCTGCCTTTGAACTGGCATTTGTTGCTGTTTAATTGCACCCCTGCATTTGGAAAATTGGGCACAAATAATGTGGAAAGAACACCAATGAAACCCCTTTGCAGATTGAGCAGATTGTGTTTTATTTAGAAACCATGTTTGTTTCCCATCGATTGTTGATAAAATATGAGGTCGGCAGTGTTGTAGAAGATATGGAGCTTCATTTACTAACAGCAGGAGCAGCAATAGGTGAAAAAAACCATTGAAATATTTAAACCATTGAAAAATCTATAGTTGTTATTTCTTGAGCTAGACAAGGAAACGGAATATAAATTTACTCCATGTTTGGTCCTGCAATGTAGATAATTCCCTTGCATAACGGACCCCTGCTAACAAAACAGTTGCAACAAAGGTGGAAGGGAGGCATTTGTATATCAAGGATGCACCGGGATTCAAAATAGGCCAGGATTCAGCCTTTTTCAGCAGGATTTGGAAAACCAAATGTGGCCGAATCGAATCTGAATCCTTAAAATCTTTTGTTAAAACTTTCACTTTCGCCCTTTTCACTTTTTCACTTTTCACTTTCGAATCCTTAAAACATTTTTTTTAAAACGTTTTCACTTACGCCCTTCCGGACAGTAATTTGCGTATGTACAGTAAATTTTTAGGATTCATTTTAGTATTCGCCCGAATCATCACAAAAGATATGGCCAAATCCCAAAATGATGGATTCAGTGCATCACTATTGTATACTGAAATGGATTAGCTAGCAGTAACAGGCATAGTAGCTTATTTAGTATGTCTGTCTTTCCCAAGAACAAAAACATTATTGATACTGGGCAGGAAGAATAATACCACTGGTAGTTCTGAGGCTTATTGAACATCTTGGAGATGAATTCTCTACTGACTAACTGTATTAAACGCGGCTTTATTTGATATCATTGCATTAACTACGAAATGGACCCCTTGCTCATCATCCCAATAAGAAGATTTTATTTTTAACAATATGGACACCTTCTTGATTGATTGTGAAACCTCACTTCCTCCAATCTCAGATGATTGTTTTTTGTCATCTAGTCTGTTTGACCATTTTGTATTTTTTTTTTTACGTATAAGATTCAATTATTCAAACCCGTCCTGTCAAGCCTGCCATTCCTTTAATTAAAGTGATTGCCCTTCTTTGAACCTTTGCATGTCAGGGTCTGGTCTAACCTGTGGTCTACTCATAATTATATCCAGGATTTCATTCATTTCATACAGAGTTTTTGGTCTCTATGTACAGGTATGGGAAATGTAATCCAGAATGCTCGGGACTTGGGGGTTTCTGGATCTCTCTGTAATTTGGATCTTCGTACATTAAGGGGGTTATTTATCAAAGATCGAATTTTAGAGTTATTTTAGATCTCAAATCAACTTGAATGTACTCACAAACCTAATGGTTTCTAATTTAAGAAAAAACTCGAATCAGCAAGTTCGGGTTTAGCCACCCGAAATGATTGAGTATTTGGAGAAAAAAAAACGTGAAACTTGAATCGATTGAATTGATCTTGTTTTTGGCTGAAACCCTCTGAAAAAAACTCGAACATCATGAAGGCTATTAACATCTTACAATGGTTCAAGGGACCTCTGCCATTGACTCCTACATGACCTCGACAGGTTTTAGCTGGTTTATTTTTGGATTCGAGCTATTTCCAGGGTCAGGATATAATAAATCTCGTAAATTTTTGTTTTTTTAACCCAAAAAATAATTTTTTGACTCTGAAATAATCTTGAAAACTTGAATTTTTCAGGGAAAACACAACTCGAACCTTAATAAATCTGCCCCTAAGTCTACTAGAAAATCATGTAAGCATTATATTAACCCAATAGGCTGGTTTTGCTTCCAATAAGGATTAATTGTATCTTAGTTGGGATCAAGTACAAGCTACTGTTTTATTATTACAGAGAAAAAGGAAATCCGTTTTAAATACTTTGATAAAATGGAGATATTGGATTTCCTAATAATGAATTCCATATCTGTATATTCCATAGCTCCTGGAATTTGAAGTATAAAATAAAATCGTACAAGCTCCAGACTGGGGCGTTGGAGGCACATCAGGGCTCCAATATAAAAGGCCCTCCTCCTACTTAGGGTAATCCACCCAACTTCTAGACTCCTCCCCCTTGTGCTTGTGCATTGTGCCGCAACAAGTCACTTAGTGCTGATCTCTTTCCTTCTCCTTAATTTTGAGGGGGTTGCTGATCTGGGGAGGGGGCCTGGGACCACCAAGCTTTTTCCCCATGTCCAATCAACCCAGTCCAACCCTGAATCCTACACTCTCCCCATAGCATCATTTAAAATATAGATCACAGTAAAGGCACAGGCTGGTTTAAAGGAGAATTAAACCCTAAAAATGAATATGGCTAAAAATGCCATAGTTTATATACTGAACTTATTTCACCAGCCTCAAGTTTCAGCTTGTCAATAGCAGCAATGATCTAGAACTTCAAACTTGTCACGGGGGGTCTCCATCTTGGAAAGTGTCTGTGACATGTGACTCACATGCTCAGTGGGCTCTGAGCAGCTGTTGAGAAGCTAAGCTTAGAGGTCGTCACAAATAATCAAGCAGAAAATGAAGTTTGTCTGTAATATAAGCTGATGCTACAGGTCTGATTATTAAATTCTGATGCTAATTGCACTGGTTTCTGTGCTGCCATGTAGTAATTATCTGTATTAATAACTAATCAGCCTTATATTGTGACATTTCTATTCTATGTGTACTGTATATTGTGAGTGGGTCCCTAAGCTCAGTAAGTGACAGCAGCAAAGAGCATGTGCAGTGAATCAGCAGAAAAGAAGATGGGGAGCTACTGGGGCATCTTTGGAGACACAGATCTTTACTGCTAAACGGCTGTGGTTGCCTTGGGCTGGTACAGAAGCACAAAACATACATGCATTTCTATTCTACTTCTTTAGTTAAGCTTTAGTTTAATTCACTCCCATGGTGTACCAATGACACCAAGAAGGTTTGCACCTCTTTATACAGAGAAGCTTTTAAAAATTCTATCAATTTTTAAATTTTTTGCATGGCAGCATCTTGGATGACGATGACAGATTGTGCACCCCAACAGCACGGCTATGATGGGGTTAATGTACCAGCTTTCCTGAAATATTAAGTAAATACCAAATTATGTTTTTTATGATTAGTTGGAAAAAGGTCACAGCTGCTGATTCCACACAAGGTCTGAGCTTGGTATTTTCCTCCGGAGAATTCATTACTGATTCCCAGTTTTATGTAGTTACACGGCACAGTCAGCATAGCCATCTAATATCTAGTTCGGCCGCTTACGGAAATGCAATTATGGGTATTGTGTAAATCAAGTGTTTGCGGAACGTTTAAAGCTTTTATACAGCTGTTATTGTTGGGATTATTTCTGTACACACAATGTCAGCATATACAGATTGCTTCAATCCCTCGGCGAGTCGGTTACAGAAACCCCAGCGCCGTTTTATTCCTTCATTAAATAAAATTTACATATGCTGCACGGGAGATTAAAAGATTTAGGAAATTAGTGGGATATTAGCACAGTATAATTTGTACAACTTAAATAATGTAATCAGGATTTTATGAATATGTGCAATGTGTAATTAGCAGGAAATCATTATACCCATGGGAATAAATGGTTCTTGATTAACAGTATTTATCAGATTTGCCTTCCCAGATGGGGGATCGGTATCAGGTATTTTGATATGAGGCCACTCTTCTCACTCTATGCTACTTATGGCATCTATCCAACAGCAAATTAAAAACAGTAACCAAAAACAGGCGTGGGTGAGTTATTTACACCCTGTAATCCTAGTTATTGATTGAGGTCTATTACTAAACGTCTGTTTCCTCAACTGCTCCCAAAGCCATTGCTTTTCCAAGCAACCTAATTCAACTGCTTAACAATTTCCAAGAATGAGGAGAGCACTCAAAAGTAGCATATTATGCTGTGATTATATTTATTTAAGGCTACTACACTGTGTTGCAGCCTTGAATAAATATAATCACAGCATAATTTGCTACTTTTGAGTGCTCTCCTCATTCTTGGAAATTGTTAAGTATATATCGGGATAGCGGTGAACCCGTGGAGGATTTAATGCATTCTACTATACAGCTGAGCCAGTGCGGGGAACGTTCCTACTAATTCAACTGCTATTCTTCTCCTTCCGTCCTTCCCATCCACCATAAAGAACTCTTCCCTTAATTTCTTCAAATCAAATTCCTGAAGAATTAGCACCAAATCTTCTTTAATCTTGGAATTCAAGAGCACCCACCATTGCTCTTGCACCTCTTATCGCTCTAGCACTTGCACCCCAGGGAATAGAGAATGACCCCTCAAGGTTGAGAGGGTCTGGATAGAAATATGAGCAATAAAAAGTAGCAATAACAATACATTTGTAGCCTTAGGGCACACAGGCAGATTCGGGGAGATTAGTCGCCCGGCTACAAATCTCCTCTTCTTCGGGGCAACTAATCTCCCCGAACTGCCTCCCCTGCCTTCCCGCCGGCTAAAATGTAAATCG
The DNA here is from genome assembly GCA_038501925.1 of Xenopus petersii. NCBI lineage: Eukaryota > Metazoa > Chordata > Amphibia > Anura > Pipidae > Xenopus > Xenopus petersii. The sequence goes on along the minus strand of CM076684.1, from coordinate 122,456,984 downwards.
CTGGCGGGATGGCAATCGGAGCGATTTGTTTTCCAAAGTCGCCCGAAGTTGCCTGACGAGGAAACTTCAGGCAACCTCGGAAAACGAAGGAAGGGGAGGCAGTTCGGGGAGATTATTCGCCCCGAAGAAGAGGAGATTTGTCGCCGGGCGACTAATCTACCCGAATCTGCATGTGTGCCCTGACCCTTACAGAACATTTTTTTTTTTCAGATGGGGTCAGTGACCCCCATTTGAAAGCTGGAAAGAGTCAGGAGAAAAAGACAAAGAATTCAAAAATTATACAAAAGAGGAAACAAAGGCAAATGGAAAAGTTGCTTAGAAGTAGCCATTTTATAACATACTAAAAATAAAAGGAACAGTAAAAAAAAAAATAAAAGTATATTTAAGTAATTCAAATATAATATACTGTTTCCCTACACTAGTAAAACTGGTGTTTTTGCTTCAGAAACACAACTATAGTTCATATAAAAAAAGTTGCTGTGTTGCTATGGAGGCAGCCATTGAAGGTTCAGATTACATAGCAGATAACAGACGCCCTTTGTAAAATCCCATTGTATTCTATTACAGAGTGCATCTGTTATCGATTAAGCAGCCTGTGCATTTTCTGCTTTTTCAGCTTGAATGGCTGCCACCATGGCTACACAGCATTATGTATATAAACTCTACTAGTCTTTCTAAAACAAACACATAACTTTAACCAATGTGCAGCAACAGTGCATTATATATAATTACTTTAAAACTATTTTATTTATTTTTTTGGTTTACTGTTCCTTTGACTTAAAGGTGAACCATCCCTTTGAAAAAAAGTTAAACCTTAAAATAAGCTGTTTGTAGAAAAATAAGAACCCAATAATTTCTGTTGTTAAAAAAAATGCACAACACAGTTTACCTCTTTGCTCATTACAAGATATAGAGCAAAACATTATCCTTACTTTTTAGTTACTATATCATCATCATCATTTATTTTTATAGCGCTGTCAAGATACGCAGTGCTTTAAATTTGTGATGATTTATAGTTTCTGATCAATCAGCCTCGCACTAGACGCTGCCTAATTCATGCATTTTGGCTAACCAATCACAATCTGTCTACCTGTGAAAGGCAGTACTACTGTGAAGCTCTGACCCCTATCTGCTTAAACTACAATTCCCATCATGACCTGCAAAATAGCAGCTCAGTATTGGGCTTAACAGAAGGAAGGTATATTAATCTGTGATGTTGTGAAATACTTAATTTAGGTAAAGGTCTGAGGAATTCAGACCAGACACAAAGCACAGCAAATATGTCCTCTATATGAACTCATTTCCCCTTGTTCCAGTTTTTCTGATGAGCTAAACACTATGCGAAAACCAGCGTCCGGGGACAAGTTACTTAGCAGTGGTTGGGATATTTTAGCTGAATGCTTGACTTTCTTTTCACCAAATAAACAAAACATTTTTTGTTAATGTTATTAGTATTTAGTTTTATGGCTGTTAAATGTTTATCAATGAGTATAAGCACTAGTGGTGCCTGCAGGGTTGAAGAATGAGCTTTAGGTTCCATTAATGTTTTATTAAAATATCATTTGCATAGGGTATGAATTAACTTGTGTCTAGAAGTGGTGTGTCAGCTCGTTATACAAACACATTTTTAGTTGAATAGGTATAGGACTTGTTATCTAAAATACAAGGGACCTGGGGTTTTCCAGTAAAGGAATCTTTCCGTAATGTGAATCTTCATACTATAATGTAACAAAAAGTTGCAATAACAGTAAGGGGCCGATTCACTAAATTCGAGTGAATTCGAGTGAATGATTCGAATTAAAGAAACTTCGAATTTCGAAGTGTTTTTTGGGCTACTTCGACCATCGAATGGGCTACTTCGACCTTCGACTAAGACTATCGAAGGATTCGAACTAAAAATCGTTCGACTATTCGACCATTCGATAGTCGAAGTACTGTCTCTTTAAAAAAAATTCGACCCCCTAGTTAGGCAGATAAAAGCTACCGAAGTCAATGTTAGCCTATGGGGAAGGTCCCCATAGGCTTGCCTAAGTTTTTTTGAATCGTTCGATTCGAAGGATTTAATCGTTCGATCGAATGAATAATCCTTCGATCGATCGATCGAATTTCCTGCGCTAAATCCTTCGAATTCGATATTCGAATTCGAAGGATTTCAATTCCTAGTCGATATTCGACCATTGGTGAATCGGCCCCTAAATGTGTAGCCTTACAGAGCAGTTGTTTTTTAGATGGGGTCAGTGACCCCCATTTGAAAGCTGGAAAGAGTCATAAGAAGTAATAATAAATAATAATAAATAATTAAAAAAAACTAAACAAAATAAATAATTAAGACCAATTGAAAAGTTGCTTAGAAATGGCTATACTAAGGGGCTTATTTACTAAACCTCTGATTTTTCTGTCTGGGCTTTTTGGGGCAAAAACCCCACTGCTGCCAAAATCCGAAAATCAGACCTGTCAAGGTCATGTATAATTCAATGGGAGATATTGTGGCCTGCACTGGGTTTAGACCAATAATCTATAAATTAAGTGTTTTCAGCAAAACCCCCAAAAAAACGAGCGATTCAGGAGAAGAGTCTGAAAAAATTGTATGCTTCGGGTTTTTGCTTTATTTTATCAAGTTTTTTACCAATACGATTCATTTTGAGTTATTTTATTGCTAAATAAGGCAAGACCGGGGAGGGGAGTTTAGTCAAGCTTTTTTAATTGAGAAAAAATGGATTTTAGTAAATAACCCACTAACTTAAAGGTAAACCACCCCTTTAAGCCTACTAAGGAGTCATATAAATACCAATTAAAACCAATAGGGTTGCTCTATATCCAATAAGAATTCATTATATCTTAGTTGGGATCAAGTACAAAGTACTGTTTTATTATTACAGAGAAAAAGGAAATCATTTTAAAAAATTTGGATTATTTGATTAAAATGGGGGATGGCCTTCCCGCAATGTGGAGCTTTCTGGATAATGGGTTTCCAGGTAACCTGTATTAATAGGAATTTAATTGAATACTTTATCAGAGTAAATCCCATTATAACAAGCTAAGGGAGCATAGTTACTCTACAAAGTGCAAACGTTCAAAAACTAGGTTTCTGCCATTAAAAATGGAGCACAGGTATTGCTTTTACCTCCATGCATACAACACTGCCTGGGCTTAGCAAAGCTGTATTCATTAATTGGGCAGGTATTGATTGGGCAGGTTCAAGAACGCCCATCAGGATGAGGACCACATTAATGGGCTGAAGTAGACATTTACCATAGCTCTGATCAGATCATTTGGCCAGAGGGACAATGATTGGTTAACCTGATATCGCCCACCTCAAGGTGGTCATACTGGGGAAAGATATATTTGTTTGATGACCTCAGAGCAGAGCTTTAAATGTATGGCTCTAGGAAGCTCCATTAGGACAATCTGGCACTAGGAACACAGTCTCCTAGACCTACACCCCTCATAACTGCAGCGTTAACTACAGAAATGTAAAACAAATATAACTGGAAATGAAGACCAGTTGCAGATTTAGAATATTATCATCTGTATTATACAGATGGGCATATTTATTAACATTGGAGACAAGCATCACCTGAGATGATGAGAACAGTCACCAACAAGTTAGAAAACAAAAGCAACAATCTGCTTCATTGATATTGGCAAGATCACCAGTGATATTTGTCTCCAATGTTATGAAATATTCCCCTTACTGTACACTGCATCAGAACACTTGGCTCAGTGGATGTCTCAGTAGGAGTGTGGGATTTAATAAGGGGAGGCTGGACTGAAAAACACATCTGTCTATTGAGTGATCTGGAAGTAAAATCCCTTACATCTGTCTGGGGGAAATGGCTACATCTAAAAAAGCATTTACACAGAGAATTGCTCATTAAGACTAGAATCACTCATTAAGAATGGTGCTAACACCACATATGAAAGCTCCATAGAGAATGGACACAAGGTTGTTCAAGTGTTTGTAGTGAGTGTACAAAAAATAATTCTCTGAGTAGGTATTAAATTAGGCACCATAGTTGTTTTGGAAACTCTAAATCAGTGATTTCCAACCAGTCCTCATGAGGAACATGCTGCTCACTAACCCCTTGGATGTTGCTCCCAGTGGCCTCAAAGCAGGTGCTTCATTTTTAATTCCTGGCTTGGAGGCAAGTTTTGGTTGCATAAAAACAAAGCACGCTCCTATATACTACGAGTCCACATAGAGGCTAGCAAATAGCCATCCACAGCCCTTATTTGAACCCACATGCTTGTGTTACTCCCAACTCTTTTTATATTTGAATGTGGCTAAAAGTTTGGGGACCCCTGGTCTAAATGAACATTGTAGATTCTCAAGATGGGGAGTGTTCATCCTTCTTACATTGCTCTGCACTAACATCTTCATAGAATAAAGCTGGGATGAAGAGATTCCAATAGAACCACAGTAAGCATGGCTCTGGTGACCTAAATCTACATTATTTATCTCCCATGTTTACACATCTGGAACAGTAGCTGCTAATAATATCCATTTGGCAAGATCCCAAGAAATCTAATCCCTGCTAATCCTTACTGATCTGTTTGCTGTGTTCAACACTATTAAACCTCGTCTTTCCCTGTGTTATCCATTCCCTGACCTTGCTGTTATCTCATTTACATTTCATTGACTGTCGGAATGTATTAGCTGGAGATTTTGCAAATGATGCATAGTTTTATTTTCTGCTTGGAAATTTGTGGTCAATCGTTTACACAATATTATAGTGGGTTTTTATTCAAGTTCTCAAGCAAACATGCCCACTTATCTTCTTGAATTGTATGGGAGGTCCCACTTGTTGTTAAGGAGTGAGAGTATATTTGCTTGTGGAGTTTCTAGACATTTGTATGATTACCTGAGCATGTACTGATAGATATCAGCTGGGATTGGACAGGTTTGTCACCGATGCACCATGTAGGGTAGTGCATGGTACATTAGAAAATTAGGAAGTGAAAAGGAGTCACAGTGCTCCTTGTTGTAGGACACCAAAACACTTCCAATTGACAGCACCATCAAGGAAAATATCTTCTTAAAAAACCTTTATTGAAGGTTTCAGAACAAAAACCTATCTTTTATCAAGTTTATCGGTTTAAAAAAAAGACCAGTGTTGGTCTGAAACATTGCTGGTGCCCGGGTCAGAACCCATAATTGAACAAAGGCGTTTAAGAAGATATTTTCCCTCTAAGTTGCTGTCAATATATCTTAAATACAGCTGGAGGGTCACATGTTAAACACCTCAAATTGTGAGCCATGAGCTGCCTGCACCGCCCTGGTCACCTCTGAAGATTGACATAGAAAACCAGGAGAAATCCCTGGTTGAATTCAAACCCATGACCCCAGGACAAAAACACAGCAATTTTATCCCTGAATTCCTATTAAAATATGAATGTTTTGATAACAAAGTCCTAATACAACCCAGTGTAGGTTAGGGCATCAAGAGAAAATGCTGTAGATGCCATCTCGAATCTTTCGTCCTCCTTCTAAGTGTTGGAAACTACCACTCCTTTAGTGTCTGAGAGTTCTTACTTACATGCAGCTGGTGGGTCACATGTTGAACACCTCATGTTGAGGAGCCACTGACTGCCTGTATGGCCCTGGTTACCTCTACCGATAAACATAGAGAACCAAGAGAAATCCCTCGTTGGAATAAAACCCAAGGCCCAAGGACAAAAAAGTATTCAAGTTAAACATTGTATTCCTATAAAACTAAACATTTTGATAATATAGTCCTAATACGGCCAAGTGTAGGGTAGGGCATCAAGAGAAAATGCTGTAGGTCCCATCTTGAAGCTTTCAGGAACATCCAACCTGTGGTCCTCCTTCTAAGTGGCCTATTTATCACGCTGTGTAAAAAGTGAAGTGAAACATCACTGGTGATGTTGCCCAGAGCAACCAATTAGCAATTACATTTCAACAGTTAGAAAACAAAGGCAAATATCTGATTGGTTGCTATGAACAACATCACTGCTAATGTCTCACTCCACTTATTACACAGCATTATAAATAGGACCCTTAGTGCTCTAATCTATCACTCCTGACATGTGTCTGAGAGTTTTAACTTACATATAGCTGTTGGGTCACGTGCTGAACGCCTCAAGTTGTGAGCTACTGACTGCCTGCATGACTCTGGTTATCTCTGCCTCTATAGAGAACCAGGAGAAAGCCTTCCTTGGAATCAAAACCAATGACAAAAAAGCAAGTTAACTGGATTCCTATAAAATTATGAACATTTTGGTAGCATAGTCCTATAAGGCCTAGTGTAGGGTATGTCATCAAGGGAAAACACAATAAGTCACAATAAGTCCCTTCAGGAACATCCAGCTTGTGGTCCTCCCTCTAAGTGTTCCAAAACTACCATTCCCGCCATGTGTCTGAGAGTTCTCGCTTACATACAGCTGAAGGGTCACACGTTGGACGCCTCAAGTTGGGACCCAGTTGCTGCACAGTCACCTCTATAGATAAACTCAATACTTGCAAAGTCCCATAACGAGTACCTGCAAATGAAAATTCCACTGATGACATTTATTATCAAATTAGGTATTTTCAGCCAACACACGAGGCAATGTATCCGCTGAGGAAATAACTGCCAGGAAAAGTCAAAAACAGAATAGGAAGCAGCTTGACGTTTCAGGCTAAACACAGTAACAACATGACCCATTCATGGCATGGAGGCTCGCGTCTGCTATTTCTGGTTTGCTGAGCATTTTGCCTTGTAATCTTCTCACTGTATTACTGACTACAAAGGAATTAACACAAAACAAAAATGAATACAAGCGGTTTCTCAAATGACAGTGGTGCAATAGCTTTGTTTTATGTTTGTTACATTTAAATCTGTTATATGGATTTTTATTGTTAAGTTTTTTTATAATATAGCACTTGCAATCTAAATAATCATGAGGGACACAAACAAAAGCAGCGATAGGGCTGAAAATCTGAGGATTTATTGTCAAAGGTTTATGGCAGGGTTTCACTATGACAGTTTTGTCAAAAAATCGCTAAGACATAACACTTAAGTACATCTGCTTAAAGGGATACTCTCATGGGAAAAAGAAAATTTCAAAATGAATCAGTTAATAGTGCTGCTCCTGCAGAATTCTGCACTGAAATCCATTTCTCAAAAGAGCAAACAAATTTTTTTATATTCAATTTTGAAATCTGACATGGGGCTAGACATTTTGTCAATTTCCCAGCTGCCCCTCGTCATATGACTTGTGCCTGCACTTTAGGAGAGAAATGCTTTCTGGCAGGCTGCTGTTTTTCCTTCTCAATGTAACTGAATGTGTCTCAGTGGGACATGGGTTTTTACTATTGAGTGCTGTTCTTAGATCTACCAGGCAGCTGTTATCTTGTGTCAGGGAGCTGTTATCTGGTTACCTTCCCATTGTTCTTTTGTTTGGCTGCTGGGGGGGAAAAGGGAGGGGGTTGATATCACTCCAACTTGCAGAACAGCAGTAAAGAGTGATTGAAGTTTATCAGAGCACAAGTCACATGACTTGGGGCAGCTGGGAAATTGACAATATGTCTAGCCCCATGCTCTTTTGAGAAATGGATTTCAGTGCAGAATTCTGCTGGAGCAGCACTATTAACTGATTCATTTTGAAAAAAAATGTTTTTTCCCATGACAGTAGCCCTTTAAGCTGGAGAACCCTGATTTATGACTACTACAATTGAACAAAGGGCAATATGTAACAGATAATAACTTTACAATGTATCTCCATCCTTGGCCCTTTCTTGCATTTTTCCATAATTCCAACATAAATTGCCACTCCGAATTTCAGAGTTTGTCACTTCTGGAGTTTGTATTTAAAGGGGTTGTGGTTTTTGAGTTATTTTCAGAATTTTTATTCTGCAGCTCTCCAGTTTGCAATTTCAGCAATCTGGTTGCTATGGTTCAAGTTACTCTAGCAACCATGCACTGATTTGAATAAGAGATTGGAATATGAATAGACGAGGACCTAAATAGTAAGATGAGAAATAAAAAGTAGTAATAACAATAAATATATAGCCTTACAGATCATTTGTGTTTAGATGGAGTCCGTGACCCCAATTTGAAAGCTGGAAAGAGTCAGAAGAAGAAGGCAAATTAAAAAACAATAAAAAATAAATAATGAAGACCACTTGAAAGGTTTGCTGATAATTGGCCATTTTATAACATACTAAAAGTTAACTTAAAGGTGAAGCACCCTTTTAAGAGGGTGTCTGCATGTATATCAAGTTTGGTATGACCATTGGTGCAACCATTGTAGGAACACATGGAGCTGCTGTCAAGTCCAGGGTGGTGGAGCCCACAAGATAATAACAGTCTATGGAATTAGGACTCAGCACTTAACTGCAGATGAAAAGACGGAGTCAGGAACAGGCCGGGTCATACACAGGGTTTTCAGGAATCAAGCGTCAATCCAGGGGAAATCAAGAAGAATAGTCAGCAGCCAGCCAAAGTCGTTATCAGAAGTTTCTCAGAAGTCACAAAATATGCTTAGTGTCAGTAAAGACGATCACCTGACATTGAGCTTAGGCCTGGGCGTCTCTTTAACCAGAGAGCACCTACACACGTCAGAACATGCGCATGCATCAGAACATGCATCTAGATGCACGCGCTCACCAGCAACGGGCGAGGGCGTTGATACGCCGGCTTGAACGCGAGCCTGCACCGGATCGTGTGTATATAAGGGCACATGCTGCACTTGCTCTACTGAGTCCTGACAGAGGGCTCTTGAGTTCAGCCTGGTTGGCCGAGATGACAGCCCTGGGGAGAACATACAAACGCCATAAGGATAAAACCCTGGTTTGAATCCGATCCATTGTGTCCATTTTAGAGCACCCAAGCCTGTTAGTTCGTTCATAAATGACTTCTTGGCTGTTTTTCTCCAAATGGGGGTAATGTAATAGAAGAAGAATGTTTACACTTGGTCTACTAACACATAGAGACCAATCAGCAAGCAACATTTACTTCTGTTTAAAACATCTGGATGGTTGGTTGGTTGCTTGGTGGAACTAGATCTGATCCAAACGTTGAGCCTTTTATTATATTATAATATATTATATTATTACCCCAGTTTTATGAATTTGCGTATCTGTCAATACCCCGACTAAATTCCTTCTATTTCTGGGCCACTATCTGATGATATAATTCAAACCCCCAACCAAGAGCTACCTAAAAACAAGCTAATGCTTTTGATACAGTATATTCCATTCTCCTGTTAAAAGCCCATTGCATTGTATATTAATTCTAAACAAGCTTCGTGCAAACAACAATATGAGGTAGAGTTCCTTTGAAGCCTCCAGCTGTATCCAGTAAGTGAAGTGGGTGGATTGTCAGTCACAAGATCTGTGTATTCCATTTAATGATGCAGAATTTTTTTAGGTCAGGGACAGCAGTTCTGTGAGTCTCCAGCTGTCAGAGCTTCCTCCAGTGAAACTTATCAGGGAAATTAATTTGGTTTAGTCAGGGAGGATTAAAGTGTTTCTTTACAAAAGAATGTCACATTTTCATATTACATGCTATTAAATTGGTATCAAAATGTCTGTTCACATTCATTGTTGTCATGCTTGAACTTCAGAGCTGCCTGATATGAAGATGGTGCCAAATGTCTATTGAGTTAATAAAGAAGAGGCTAAATTGTAAGGAAAGTCTAAATGGGACCATGCATGGGGGTATCATGGCCTAATAAAGGCTACAACGTAGAAACCAGAGCCTAATAATCCCCTGGAAGTCAATCTGCTCCATTGTGGATAATGCTGATAGAAAAGGGGTCTATATCTCTGCCTTCTTTATTTGACTTGAATTATGTATAAAGCAGCTGTATCCTACACATTCAGGGTTAGTTATTTAGCTTAGTTAATAGAAAAAGCCTTGAAATGTTTGGAAAAACATTCGGGACTTCAGCTTCGGCTGTTTTGGTGGCTTCGGGTCCTTCGGCTTTTCGGCACTTCCGCATTTCGGGACTTCAAAAATGGCCGCACGGCTTCAGCACTGCTGGGCCCCCCATCATGCCCGGGACAATTGTCCCCCCCTGAAGATGGTCCTGCATGAACCTGCTAATAAAACACTGTTATACTCATCCTCGGCTACCAAAACATAACAGTGACTCTGGGGTCACCCTCAGGTCTAGGGTGCCGAAATCTCCAGGGTTTTCCAGCATCTATAGTCGCAGTTCCATTCATCAGAAGAATCAGAATGTACATAAGGGCAACAAGTGCTGGAGCATGTTTGGATGCAAAAACAATAATAAATTGCATTAATATGTATTCCATTTAAAAGCAGTCATACTTGCGAGTGTGTTCCTATATGACCCCTAATAAATCTCCTTCCTCTAGATATCTACAGAGTAGGTTATCCTCTGTTTGTTACATACACTTTATTATATTTATATAATTTTCTATTTTTCCTTGCGATCTTTTATCTCTCTGATTTATTTATATTTACAATGGGATTAGCCAGCCTCTAATACTCTGTAGTTTCCTGGTGAACACTTGGAGCAAATTTACTAAAGAGCGAAGTGCTTTTTTTTTTTTTTAAGAAATTCACCAAAATGTCAATTCACAGGGACATCACCAATTTACTAAAAGGCAAAGAAGACAATTTGCTCAGCACTAGTGCCGTTTCACCAGGTGAATTTTCGAACAATCGTTAGTCCAAAAATCAAAGTGTGAACTTTCCTATAGGTTACCCTTTTCACCAAAGTCTATTTCGCCAGTGACAACATATCCTGTACTCCAAAAAAGTCATAAAAAAGATAGAACGTTGTCATTTTTTCATATTTTAATGTGGGATTGTGTTTACAAGTTGTAATTGTTAAATATATGTTATTTACGCATTTATTTTACCATTTGAAGTTCATGCCACATTTTTTTTTAGAGTGGGCTCATGTCTAGGACAATAGAGGATCTGTTTTGACTTTATTTTTCTACCTTGGACATTTTCAATAATATGTGGCCACTTCCAGCAATTTCATTAACTAAAAAAGACATATATATGACCTGTATGTATCCGCCATGTTTCTATAGGAATAAAGTAACAGTACAGAAAACTCGCTAAGAAATGTGCTGATCACTACAAAATAAAGTCTGACAAAGTTGCACGAAGTATGGCGGAGCCTTCTGAAGAGAACATTCACATCTAAGTAAATTTTAGCTATAAACGCAGTCTGTCAACAGAAGCAATTCAAATGAAAAGGGTGAATGAGACCAAATCTTCAGCCTCCAAGCCCAGCAACTCACTTCATATTGGTCCATCAAGAGATAAAAACAAGTTTCTCTGGACTTCTTCATCTTTGCCTAAACTCTACAATAGTTGAACTATTAGAAGTTTTAATTATTACTTACAACATGTACAGTGTGGTAGGAAAAAACAAAACATTTTGCATCGAGTGAGGGACTAATGACCCAGCGTGGCACCACAGTAACGCAGAAGAGGTACAACATGCATAAACAGGTTCTTTGTTGAAGCTCTTAATTTCTCTTTAGAGCACGGAGATAAGCATTTCACACGCTGCATGACTCATTGCTCCTGGCAGAAGCCGAAATTTGTTGTTGTGTGGGTGTTTCAGCAAATAAATTGCTAGGAACAATAAACATCTTTCATTTCTGTTCCAACGTTGGTCGGGCAGAATGCATGTACAAAAAGGTGTGGGAAGGATGAAGTTTTTATTTATCTGAAATATGAGTGGAAAGTTCTCAGATAAAAGCTCTGAATTCTTATGTCATATACTGCTAAAAAAAAATGTTGTATGATGTGTAGGAATCAGTTTCAGTTAGAAGAAAGCATTTTAGTACTTGGGGGCAAGCTTGTCAGAGAAATGTAGGTGAAGATACAACATTCCTGAGCAATCACAAAGCAAGAGCATTGCAAATGCTTAGATGTTTCATGCAAACTCTACCCCATTATTTAGCAGAATTCTGTACCTTTGCGTCTATGGTGGAAACAACATGCTCACTTGGATGATTCTTAATGGGACTCTTAATGGAGTAAATCAGGCTGTCATACGGTATTACATAGTTACATAGTTAAATTGGGTTGAAAAAAGACAAAGTCCATCAAGTTCAATCCCTCCAAATGAAAACCCAGCATCCATACACATACCCCTCCCTACTTTTAATTAAATTCTATATACCCATACCTATACTAACTATAGAGCTTAATATCACAATAGCCTTTGATATTATGCCTGTCCAAAAAATCATCCAAGCCATCCTTAAAGGCATTAACTGAATCAGCCATCACAACATCACCCGGCAGTGCATTCCACAACCTCACTGTCCTCACTATGAAGAACCCCCTACATTGCTTCAAATGAAAGTTCTTTTCTTCTAGTCTAAAGGGGAGGCCTCTGGTACGGTGATCCACTTTATGGGTAAAAAGGTCCCCTGATATTTATCTATAATGTCCTCTAATGTACTTGTAAAGTGTAAACATGTCCCCTCGCAAGCGCCTTTTTTCCAGAGAAAACAACCCTAACCTTGACAGTCTACCCTCATAATTTAAGTCTTCCGTCCCTCTAACCAATTTAGTTGCACTTAGTCTCTGCACTCTCTCCAGCTCATTTATATCCCTCTTAAGGACTGGAGTCCAAAACTGCACTGAATACTCCAGATGAGGCCTCACCAGGGACCTATAAAGAGGCAGAATTATGTTTTCATCTCTTGAGTTAATGCCCTTTTTTATGCAAGACAGAACTTTATTTGCTTTAGTAGCCACAGAATGACACTGCCCAGCATTAGACAACTTGTTATCTACTAAGACCCCTAGATCCTTCTCATTTAAGGAAACTCCCAACACACTGCCATTTAGTGTATAACTTGCATTTATATTATTTTTGCCAAAGTGCATAACCTGCATTTATCAACATTGAACCTCATTTTCCAGTTTGCTGCCCAGTTTTCCAATTTAGACAAATCACTCTGCAAAGTGGCAGCATCCTGCATGGAACCTATAGTTCTGTACAATTTAGTATCATCTGCAAAAATAGAAACAGTACTTTCAATGCCCACCTCCAGGTCATTAATAAACAAGTTGAAAAGCAAGGGACCTAGTACAGAGCCCTGCGGTACTCCACTAACAACACTGGTCCAATTAGAAAATGTTCCATTACCACCACTCTTTGTAGTCTATCTTTTAACCAGTTCTCTATCCAGGTACAAATACTATGTTCCAGGCCAACATTCCTTAATTTAACCAGTAACCTTTTGTGTGGCACTGTATCAAATGCTTTAGCAAAATCTAAGTAAATCACATCCACTGCCATCTCAGAATCGAGGTCTCTACTTACCTTCTCATAAAAAGAAATTGTTAGTCTGGCATGATCTATTACGCATAAAACCATGCTGGCACAAACTCATAGTATTATGATTTGCTATGACGTCCAGTATCTTATCCTTTATTAACCCTTCGAAAAGCTTTCTTATCACTGACGTCAGACTAACTAGCCTATAGTTTTGAGGCTGAGAACGGGATCCTTTTTTGAATAGAGGCACCACATTAGCAATTCGCCAGTCTCTCTGCACTATGCCAGATCTCAATGAATCCTGAAAAATTAAGTAAAGAGGTTTGGCAATCACAGAGCTAAGCTCGCTAATTACCCTGGGATGAATACCATCTGGCCCTGGACCTTTGTTAATCTTAACATGTTCTAGTCTCTTTTGAATTTCATCATGTGTGAACCATGCATCATTAGTTGTACTACTAGAATTGGGACCGTTAAGAAGGAAACCTTCACTTACTGGTTCCTCATTTGTGTAGACAGATGAAAAATATGAGTTCAGAATCTGCACTTTTATTTTGTTTTCATCAACCAGCTGACCCCCCTCTGATAGTGAGGGTCCCATCCCTTCCTGCTTCATTTTTTTACTATTAACATATATAAAAAATAATTTTGGATTTTTTTTTTACTGCTTGCTGCAATATCCTTTTCTATATCAATTTTAGCTTGCCTTATAGCTTCTTTGATATCCTTCTTGTACCTTATAAATGTTTCGGCTGTACCAGCTAACTTGAAAGCCTTAAAAGCACGTCTTTTCTTACCCACCTCAACACCAACGCTTCTATTGAACCAAAAAGGTTTTGCTTTGCAATGACGTTCCTTGCTTACAAGTGGAATATACTGACAAGTATATTTATTAAGCAGCATTTTAAAGACTTCCCATTTTTGTTCTGTGTTTAACCCTGTGAAAAGCATTTCCCACTTAATATGTTGCAGAGATGCCCTTATACTGTTAAAGTTTGAGCTTGGCTCAAGGGATGACTTTCAATAGATCGCAGCGAGGTAGCTGCTCTGCTACGCATGAAACCCTGACCCAGAATCAGGATGTCTACGAATGATTTAGCACCAGGTTCCCCACGAACGTGCGGTGCGCTCCGGGAGAGAGGCGGCCCCCTTTCATCCGCGCTCCGGTCCTAAGGCGAGCGGCTCTGCCCGTTCTGGGCACCGGCTATCCGAGGCTGACCGAGGCTCCGCGGCGTTGCGGTATAGTCACGTTTAGGGGGGATTCTGACTTAGAGGCGTTCAGTCATAATTCCACAGATGGTAGCTTCGCCCCATTGGCTCCTCAGCCAAGCACATACACCAAATGTCTGTGAGGATGATGTGGCCAAGATTTGGTTCACTATTCCTATACAGCTATAGGTAGCAGTGTATCTAGACAGAAGAAAAGCTAACCTTACGTGTTTTGTTGTAATTCGATTTTTGGAATGGTTCTCTAGTAATAGGAATAATTTATGTCTGTTCTATACCACAAAGCAGCAACAGGTAAAGCAGTTTTGAAGTGGTAAGCTGCCATCTTCTAGGTCCACTCCAGGACTTTTATAGTCTTGCTTAGCCTTAGCTTCAAACTTCAACTTTAAGAATCTGTACAAATTCAAATATTCCCTGCTTTATAACTAATAATCTAGGGGACAGCACCTGCTTCTTTGCAGCTCCTTATTTCACAAAATTTATAAAGATGGTCATTTAACTTCCACCACTACTCTTGCCCTTGTTCTGCACCTCTTTCACCTTTGGTTCAAGTACTGACATGACACTACTAAAATGTCTTAGGCCCCTGTTCAATAGATTATAAATGATGGGTAGGTCCATTTTTTTTTTGTATTCTCAGCTTTAGATGTATGGCAGCATGAGCTTGAGTTGCTATTCAGGAGAAAGGAAATTAATTCATTCTCTTTGTCCTTGTAGGCTCTTTCCAAAGTTTATTGCTGTTTTTTCAGTTTCATTTATCAGTTAATGATAATTTATGTATATTTTGTTTGAATAGCATGCTTGAGTTACATCAACAGCCAAAAGAGGATAAATCAGACCTTTTCCAGTTATTACAGAATCCCTGTTAAAAGACTTTTCCCTTTAATGCAGTTTGTTGCACCGGCAAAGGACAACTGGAGCTGTGATGCTGGCGGAGCATAATGGGAGTTGTCAAGCTGGCTCAGGTTGTTGGGAGTTGCACTCAGTTGGAGGGAGTAACTCAGTAACAGTTGGAAGACACTGTTCCCTTCCTTTATCTACTCTCAAAGCCATTAGCAAATTGAAAGCCAATACTAATGAGACAAATAGAAAGAATTAACTGCTACAGGGTGTGCCTGTGTCATCCCTCGTTGTCAATATATTTTCCAAGATATCAGTTTCTGGCCACTTTCTTGACTTGAGCTTGTTCAACTGACCTGGCATGCACATTACCTGCAGCTGTTCAGGTGCACCCAAAATAACACTTATTCCAAGGTGTCATGAGAATAGTATATTAGTTATTTTTATGACTGGTTCATTTTGGGATAAACCATGAATTTGCTACAGGGTGATAGCTTTATTGGTTAGAAACAGTTGTCATACTCTTCACTCACATGCAGAAATGAGTTTAGTACAGAGGGCATATCTTTTTGTACAAACTATGGGAAAACCTAGAAGTTTTTCTTTGGAATTTAAAAACTTGCAAGCTTATTCTAAGGAGCATTAAACAATCAAAAGAAGGTTCAAGGCAAAGGCAAGGCAGTGCACCTTTTTAAATAAAAATGGCCCTGTGCCTTGGGCCTTTCTTTTTTCAGTTATCCCATGCTCTTTCATAAGTTTGTAGACCTCTGTGGACAGTGAACCCAGACACTGTTGGAACCATTGGGAGCACTATTGAAAAGCTTGAGGAAGTTTGTTTTATTAAATTGCTCTTATCCCATTTTCTTTCTGCTGGCCATGCCCAAAATGTTACCAAAATATGCCCCTAGGCTTGAAGGTCACTGTATTTTTCTGCTTGCTTGGAGCAACCTAGTTCTATAGAATTATGTGACTTTCAACCATACAGTATGCAGTGATCAGAGGCAGCATTCTGCTTGTGTTGCAGTCTTACCAAAATAGACATTTGTCCTTCTAGGACTACTCAGTTGTTCTCAGTAGAAAAGGGTATCTGAGCTTATAGTTTCCACCATAATTGCTACAGTATTGGATGAATAGATAGATACTGTTATTAATTACAAAAAACATTCCAAACAGCACTAAAAGCTATGCTATCTAGGGATATATGTCCACACTCCATTAAAGTTGAATTGTAAGCTCTTTGGCATCAGATCTATTTCCCGCATGCTTGAATACCTGATTTCAAAATAAACCATGCAAATCCTTTTTATGGATCCCAGTAAATTATTCTGCCATGTAAAGCTATGTTTATTAAGAGTGTATGCATACTTTACATACAAAGCCTTTACAGCTCCTCACTTATTGGCAGTGAAATCAATGGCACTTTTCATTTTATTTAACCTCCTGTATTGACAGATGGAAACGTTTTCCACTACTTCCACTACCGGTAGCACTATTTCTTTGTAGTCATTTTTAAAATTCTGCTCTGTGTTATTTAAACAGAATCTCCTGCCAAAATGTTGGCTGAAAATATATTTTAGGCCTAGGTGGAGTTCACTAGGCTTAGCCAGACCCAGCCTTCCCCACATAGGGCCAAATGCAATCTGTCTCTAAGTATTTACATGTTTCTGGAGAACGCAAGCTTGTTATTGACTGCACCTTATACACAGGGTGCCTTAATGCTTTCATTCTGGCAACAGTAAGAAAAAAGGATGTCATATGTCATGTTCGCTGAAATAGTCTTTCTAGCCTCTGTATTTTACAGATCCAGTGCCAAACAATACAATGTATATTTTATAATAAATCTGTCCTCAACACATTGGACTCTCCATTCTCAGTTTGATAGTAAATTAAATATTTATGAACATACTGTTCTGTTTATGTGTCACATCTGCTTTGAACTGTGCTCATCCTTCAGCTATAAAAGTTCATGTATTTTTGGGTTTAATATAGAGAATACATTGCACACCTGTGTTATGCTCTAAATGTACTTTCCTTCATCACACTGCATACAATATAGACCATTATTCTCATAATACATCCTATTAGTAAACAGAACAAACTTCTGTAATATAAATTCTGTAATATAAGTTTCAGGGGAGGACTGGGCTCAGAATTCTGGTGCCATGCCAGAAATGGTTCTGGAAATGCTGAATTGTTTGCAGTTTTTCTATTACCCTATAGAATCATTGTTTCTCTCTTTATCACAGTATTCATATGCTGTAAAGTCTTTCTTGAAACAAGCACAAATGATGCGTTCATACACCTCCCGCAGGACCCTTAGTTCGGCTGGTTCCGGACAACTTACACACACAATTTGCAGGTTTGGGTTGAGCTTTTCTTCTGCTCTACCTGCATGCAACCTTACTCTGATGGCTTTTGGCTCTGGCAGCCTCCATTTATAGGCACATGCCTGCCCCGCACCCTTCCGTTATGTAAGAGATGGGCAGGTATATAAATGAAGGTGCCAGCTGGGTTGGGAGGGGGTGGGTTAGTATACAGCTCCAGAGAGTATACAGCTCCCACAAAGAAAGTAACAGTACCAACCAAAGGAACTGGGTCATGAGACAGACAGGGCAGGCAGCCAGGACTGAAGTCGGTATTCAGGTCAGGGGTCGGGAACCAGATAGTCAAAAAAACAAGCAGGGGTCAGCAACAGAGAAGGCACTGAAATAGACGGCTCTGGGTCTTTATCAACAGGTGCAGACCTCAGCTTCCATTGAAAAGCAATGTGAATGTTTCAGGTTGTGTACATAGATGCACATGCATTGAAGCATTTGCACAAGTGTAAAAATGTGTTGCCAAGCGAAATGAAATCCAGGCGCCCAGACAAATAAAATGAATCGGCACTGCTAGTGCTAAATATTTGCATAAAACCTGAAAGGTTGGTATTGGAGATGGAGACTTTGTTAGATGGTGTGACAACATGAAATAAAGAGACTGAGATTCAAAATGATATTTCGAGTACATAAAGGACCACCCCAAACGCACACAGGCCCGATTTAAGACAGCAGCCCTTGTATTGTGCCCATTAAAGCCAAAAAAGATTCTTGGGCAAGTCAACTTGTTGCAATACCTCCAGGCGATGGTGCTTCGCAGCTTTCTATCATTCCATGGGCCAGTTTTTATAGACTAGTTACTATCTTTAGAGTTACTTACATCTCTACACACTCCTCTATGATTTTTCCTTGTCCATAAATGTTGGCTCCGCTTCCAGGTTTCTGAATAAGGTGCCAGGTGCAAATTATGGGGAGTGCTGGAATTAACACCTTCTCTCTGCCCAATTTTCATTTCTAAATGGGCCCTTGTATGTACTGCACAGCTTTTGTGTGATATATATATAACAAAATAAAATTATACTTTTAAGTAGATCCCAATGTGCACTCATGCCTTTTGGACTTATATCTATACATGTTTATCTGAGTAGCACCTGGGTGGCTTTTTGATTCCAGTGGAGTGCAGATCACGAAGGATTTTTATATATATAGATATATATATATATATTAATGGGAAAGTGCAATTATAGCTGTAACATATAGCAATGAATGGCTGCTGAGTTTGACAGGATCCCACTTTATAAGGCAGTGGAATGGCAGCATGTGATTGTCACAAATAGTATTAAGTATCATGCTTTATAATTTATTGTCCTAAAATGTTATTTTCATGGGTTACCGCAAATCTCCATTTAATTGCAAGTGACTAAGTCAGACGTTAAAGGAACAATATCAACTCATTAACATTTTGCCTTTGACTTGTCACCGTGGTGAGTTATTGCCTCGCTGTGCTCTACTAATGAATATAAAGCCCATCGTCTTTGGGGAGACGAAAGAGGCTTAGATTTTGCTTGCCAGCTGGTTGGGTTCCAGACATAATATAATCATGTGATAGGCATGCTTTGGCACCGACATCCAAAAATTGTGTTTGTGTAAGGCATAAAATATGAGTCACATATGTCACTTCAAGGAGGAAGCCTGCAAAGAAGCAAACTTTTCAAGGTCAGTAGAGTGTATTTGTAAAATTGTTTGTGATTTTAGCTTATACCTTAATTATAATATTCCTATTGTACATGACGTATGTGATCTAACACCCCAAAATATTCTGCATTATTAGAAATGATGTCTTGCACTGAGAAAGACCTCACTCATTCAGCAGATCCCTTCTCTCAACAGATACCCATTCCCCACAGTGTTTAGCAGCTGCAGCAAGAAGGATTTGGACAGCAGCCTGGAAAAGGGAGTGGGCATGTGTCTATATAACATGCCTGAAGTCACAGAGTCATTTGGAGAGCAGAAGTGTGGAAATGGATATGTGGAAGAAGGAGAACAGTGTGATTGCGGTGAACCAGATGTAAGGAAGCCTAATTGTGACAGACTAAATGATTATTGTGCCTGGCTCTACTGTGAGGTCTGGGATGAAAATAACCACCTAGGGACGGTTTTACTAACATTTGTACTACATTGCACCACTGCCATTATTCATAGCAGTTTATCATATCTCTGCTTTCATTTTTTTGCTTGTGGATTTTTTTTTGTTGGTTGGAATGGGCAACAATACTGGTCTGGGGCAGATTCAATTCAGTGAGAAGAACTTATTGTATGGTTTATCACGTGAAAACTAATGGACGAGATTCAATTTGAGGAGAAATATATTTTCTCCTTATTCAGTTCTAGGTTTTTCCCGTAGACTTCAATAGATTTTTCAAGTGATAAGATACTTTTTTCTGAATTGAAATGCACCTCAAATTGAATTTCATCCGTGCGTTTTCACATGATAGACTTTTTTTTTCTCACTGAATTGAATCTGGCCCAATGTCTCTTCAACTCAATCAACTTTTCAAGTCTGACTATCCTCCACCAGCTGTTGGCTTCTCAAGAACCCAACCCAGCTCCAGAAGAAGTCGGGTCATTTTGCCAGAGTTTGATGGTTATAGACTGACTTTCCAACTGTTCACTGTTCTGTGAACGTGAGTGAGGCCTGGTAAAAGCCATAATGTGGCCAGTTGTTTGTAGACATGGTGTCTCTCCACAACAACAACTGATTGTGAGATTCCTTTTGTGTTTCCCCCTTTCTAATCTGGTGTCCCCAATTTCTTGTGATTTAAGGAATCTAATTGATGCTAGCAGAATTTGGATATTACCTAAGAAATAATAAGGCTATAGTGGTCAGTAGGGTTCAACTCAAAACAAAATGGCCCCAGGGATCCACTATTTATGCAATTTTTTGTTGTCAGTGCCAGAAACAGAAAACAAACATGCACAACAGCAAAACTAAAGAACAATAGCCATGCATTTCTGATTCCCGTCCTTGTTCTCTAAGCTGTCACTCATATCCCTATCAGATCTGTGACCATCTACTTCTATGCTACTTCTACTCAGGCTGTGTTATCACTTTCTACATTGTACTCATGTGGAAATATATATCAGAATTTGATACAAGTATTTTAGTATTTAGCCTTATGGCTATCAAACCAACCCACTCCCCTACAGGAACTGCATCTTGCAGAGACAAATGCTGACTATTTTATTACTGTTCCTTGTAAAGAGAAAGAAACACTGGAGACAAAGAGGTAATTGCCCAGCTTGAAAGTCAAGACATTACTGCTACATATCTGCAATGATATAAATCTATTCTCACTAATATAGGACTTTACTCACTCATACACTAATATTAAAACTTTACCACTGAGGAATGTTAAAATTAGAATAGTAGCTCTATGGCTATCGGCTAATGTATTCATAGAATTATTATGAGACCAGCACACAAAACAAATTGTAGCACACTGAAACCTGATAACACCTTATTTTGTATATATTCTGAGCCACCCAGCTCTCTGTATACAGAGAAAAAAAATATATAATTTTTAGAAGGAGTTCCAGTTTTGCTCCTAAAATGTCAACTTTCATGGCACATGCTGATCAGATCCCAACTACAGACTGGTTTCACCCTTATTGGGGCTCATCATCCTACTGTCGGGTTTTTCTTATCAGCATGTGTAGAGGTTTCATTTATTTGTTTAGATGCAAATGAGAAGAATTTGTTCTTACTTGAAGAGTTTGTCATGTGGTTTCGTTTCCCTGGCTCTACTACGTATGCTGATCTGAAACCCCTGTACTACATAAGCCTGAATAAGGGCAAAACTTGTCTGCAGTTGGGATCTAATGAGCTACTGCCCTGGCTGTGCTTTAAACCCCAATGGATGAGCTTTAGTCTATAAGATATTCCATGAAAATTGCTATAATTTTAGGAGCAAAGATTCCTTCCGAATTGCATACAAATGAGGAGAGAGTCTCCTTAGCCAAAATACATTTCCCTTTGAAATAATTTTTGCGCACCATGGGCCTGATTCAATCCAGTGAGAAAGAGGTTTATCACGTGAAACGTCATGAACGTGATTCAATTTGAGATGCAGTTCAATTCAGAAAAACGTATTTCAGGTTTATCACGTGAAAACCCTATTGAAGTCCATGGGAGAAAAACTGGTACTGAATTTGGAGAAAAGTTTTTGCTCCTCGAATTGAATCTCGTCCATGACATGTCATGTGATAAACCATGAGATAAGTTTTTCTAAATTGAATCTGGCCCATTGTTTAATAGAAATAAGCGAAAATAATGTGTGTGGCCAGGCTCACCTGTTGAGGCTCAAGTGGACTCCTTCAATCATGGTGTCAGTCTCTATGGTATCACCAAATTATTACAATTTATATTAGAATAAGGGGCTAAGCCTTCCAGTGGTTGAGCCCTGGTTGCTTACTCAGCTGAGGGTGTAAGGCCCTGATGATAAAATAGAACTGGTGCAATGCACAACAACCTTGTGATAGGAAGAAATTTATATTTCCTCTTCTTAAAATGCAGTTACTGTATAGTACACTTTGAACCATTACCTTTATCAACAACTTCAATGGACAATTTAAAGATAAATACCCCATGAGAAGCCGTTTCCTATATTTGGTGAAGTGCTCAGGCTCATGTACGACTACTATCATACATAATTCATTCTGTATAGGAGGTGTCAGGATCTACCAACAGTGTGTGGTTGGCAGGTAGGAGCCGAAATGCATGGTAACATGGTGACACCATGTTTGGTGTTAGAATAACCAGGAAATGGAAGTGTGCTCAGAATGAAGTTTAATGGTAAACTATAAACAATTGGTGCTGGTGAAATGGAAGGCAAATAATAAGAAGTAAATGAGAACTATAACAAACCAAAGGTTGGGGCAGGCTGATGCAAGTCCGTGTACACAGGCAAGAGTTCATAGGCGGGCGGCAGGCGATACAAGTCCTAGGAACAGGCAAGAGATCAGCAGGCGGCAAACAATGCAAATCCGTGAAACAGGCGAAGGGTCAAACCAGGAGATCAGATCAAGGATGTAGCAGGTACAAGGAATAAACAGGTCAGAGGAACAAGCAGGACAAGTCAGGAATCAGGGACTGGGTAATTTCAGGAACACTGGCACAAGGCGACTAGAACACAGAAATAAATCAATGATCCAGCCCTAGCTGGCAGAAAGGTAATGGCTTATATAGAGCCTTGATGATAAGATCACCGACACCTGGCTTCAATGAGATTAGGGGTGGAGACATGGAATAGCAGTAATCTACACTGACAGTTCGAGGTGTGAGCTCCAACTGCCTCCAGTGGCTCAGCATGAGAATACACTGTCCAGTCAACCTGCAGACCAGGGATTCAATCCCCAATAGTCCTGACAGGAGGAGGATAATACAACATATGCTCTTTTTTCACAGTGGGGTCTATAAAACAGCTGGACCTCTTGACAGTTAATGGATTAACGCACATTACCACAAGATAGGATGTTTCCTCTCCAAAGGAAACATTTTTTATAGGGTTTGATTTTTATGAAGTGGGTCACGTAACTAGAAATCCATATGTGATCTTTTTAGAGCAAAGTTAACAAATTCCCATGTTGAAATCTGTACAGAATTATCTCCTCTGTAGTAATACTGCTTATGGAAGACTGCAGGGCTGGCCTGTTTGTGTTTGAGAGATACACAACAGATCAAAAACATTTAAAATTTGAGCAAGTTTTTAATCCCCATTCACATTTTTAGCCATTTTCGTAAAGGGGGTGAGACAAGAACAAGCCTGGCAGAAGAATTCCATTTTCAAAAGTTGCCTCTATGTGAAACAATATTCCTAACGAGAACCTATTTAGTGGTAATTACCTATTATGTACATAGTACAGGTATGGGATCTCTTACCCAGAATGCAGATGGTGTTTTACAAATCACATATCTTTTTGTAATTTGGATCTACATACCTTAGAAAATCATGTCAACATTACATATAACCAATAGGCTGGTTATGTGGTAGGTTCTAAAGAAAGCTTTAAAGGGCATGTAAAGGCAAAAAAATAAAATCCCATTTTTACTTTCTTTAATGAAAAAGAAACCTATCTCCAATATACTTTATTTAAAAAATATGTACCGTTTTTATAAGAAACCTGACTGTATGCAGTGAAATTCTCCCTTCATTTACTGCTGTGGATAGGAATTGTCAGATGGCCCCTAACTGCTGAGCAGGGAAACAATCATACTCATGAACAGCAGGGGATCAGCTTTGTTTATGACGATCCCTAAGCAGCCCAGACCACACTGAGCATGTGCACAGTCTTAGGGGCCGATTCACTAAGGGTCGAATTTCGAAGTTAAAAATACTTCGAAATTCGACCCTCGAATTGAAATCCTTCGACTTCGAATATCGAAGTCGAAGGATTTAGCGCTAATCCTGCGATCGATCGATCAAAGGATTTTTCGTTCGATCGAACGATTAAATCCTTCGAATCGAACGATTCGAAGGATTTTAATCAAACGATCGAAGGAAAATCCTTCGATCAAAAAAAGCTTAGCAAGCCTATGGGGACCTTCCCCATAGGCTAACATTGACTTCGGTAGGTTTTATCTGCCGAAGTAGGGGGTCGAAGTTTTTTTTAAAGGGCAAGTACTTCGACTATCGAATGGTCGAATAGTCGAACGATTTTTACTTCGAATCGTTCGATTTCGTTCGACTTCGATCGAATTCGATCGAATTTAACCAATTCGATGGTCGAAGTACCCATAAAATACTTCGAAATTCGAAGTATTTTTCATTCGAACCCTTCACTCGAGCTGAGTGAATCGGCCCCTAAGTCTTGCAAAGATGTATAACAAAGTTACAAGATGGTGACCCCCTGTAGCCAACTTTGAAAGCATAAATGATTTATTTGATTAGGCTTGTGGTGCAGTAACTTCATGTTTATATTTAGTATATAAAATACAGCATTTCTAGCCTTATTCTATTTTAGACTTTACATGCCCTTTAACATTTGATGGTATCTTTTGATACTTAGTTCTGTATTTATTATTTATCCATGTGCAGAACTTACCAGATAAGGATGGATGTCTCTTTCTCTGTGTGGGCTTGAGATGTTCTTGAAACTTGAAAACAACAATGTGTACACCCTGACAGCACGTATGTTGTTTTCTTTGACTTCATATTTACAGAGCACATTGACACTTTAGGCTAAACATGCGAAGTGTGTCCTTCCCCATAGTGATAGCTACGATATTGCAAGGAGCTGTAACTGCAAGAGGTTCCTTTATCCCGTCTCTAGTGAGCTGGTTCCC
Organism: Xenopus petersii; assembly: GCA_038501925.1. Classification (NCBI taxonomy): domain Eukaryota; kingdom Metazoa; phylum Chordata; class Amphibia; order Anura; family Pipidae; genus Xenopus; species Xenopus petersii. The sequence continues at coordinate 122,432,030 of CM076684.1, read as the reverse complement.
TTACGGAAAGGAAGGAATCCCTGACAGCCCACTCGTTCTTTTCAGAGAGACTTTGTGAAGTCATCTTATCTAACCGTGTAGCTGCTCTTTCAAGTCAATAATGTGCCAGGAACTTCTAAATATCTCTGTAACCCAGTTATCTCTCTCAGGCTTACTTTGGAAATGTTAGTGATCCCTTGTTAGCACAGCTGGGAGACATTTATATCTGTTGCTTCTGCACATGATGTATGAGAACAGCAGATGCAATCGACTTTACTGATTCTCTCATCCTCACATAGACACAGGGAATCTGAAGCCATTCATTAATGATTCCTTATCATGCAGGAAATGCAGGAAAGCTGAAGAAAACAGCAGTGATGTGGGTTATGCTTACTGTGCATGGACCTTCACCTTATTAAAGGCCACTTAATATGGCGGTCGAGGGCGTACTATAAAAACAAAAATATCTATTCACCATCGCTTTAATTATAAAAAGGATTAGGCAACAGAGGGGACAGTGGTTGCCTATACCTGCACCAGATACTTTCAGGATACCAAAGGAAAATTCTTCCCAACATGAATTTTCCCCATAAAATGCAGTAGGTTACACCAGGTCTAGAGTGGTGTAAGCTAGTGGTATAATTTTATTCCATAGTTGAAATTATAAAAGGGATAAGGCAGCTTTTACAACCGATGAAGGGGACAGTGGTTGTTTATACCTGCACCAGATACTTTCAGGATACCAAAGGAGAACTATGAATTTTTCCCATAAAATGAATGGGTTACCCCAGGCCTAGAGTGATGTAAGATAGTGGGGACATTAGCCTGGCACTAAAGAAAATATTTTTATAAAATATGCCAAATAGCTACAGCAGAACTTCATGGATACGATATATACTGCACCAACCGTACTGCACCAAACTCACTCCATTTTTTGTCTTAAGATATTTGACACATTAAATATATACCCCCATGCTTTCAGACAGGTGCCCAATTCTACCTATTGAATGTTTACATAAGTTTCTAGTAGCCGTAAGGTATGCAGATACAAATTACGTAAAAATTAATTATCCTGAAAACCCCAGGTCCCAAGCATTCTGTATAATACCTGTATTATATAACCCTGCCTATCACTCTCCCTTTGCCAATCTCTTGATATGAAATTACTGAATCAATTTTATGAGATTCATTTTATACAAGAAATTCATCATAGGGAACTTTGCTACAAAGATCAGACAGTTTTACCTTGGTCTTCCCAGTGGTGATCAGATTTATCATTACAGTTAAAGTCACACCAATGGACAGTGCATCTCCTTCTTTTTGAAACGCAGGAGCTTACAGTGTCTGTGTTGGGCCATATAAGATCAGGAGGCATAAGCTTAATATTATTTTTAATAAGCAGAAGGTAGAGGCCTTTTCTGCTGCAGCTACAGGAACCTCTCATCTTTCTTTCTTCCTTTTTTTCTAGTAATACAGTAATTTATAGTATATGAGTTTAATAAGCACTTAGAGGTCTGCAGAACTTTCTTTTTCAGTTTCAATTATACACTCTAATGCAGGGGTGTCCAAACTATGGCCCGCGGGCCAAATGCGGCCCGCAATCCATTTTTAATTGGCCCGCAGCAAATTCCAAATGTATACCAGAATATGGCCCGCACACAGGGTCGGACTGGCCTACCTGGGCACTTGCAGCGTGCGCTGCGTCTGCACGCAGGGTTTGATTGCGCAGCACCCCGTGACTCCTCTTCCTGATGCGACTGGCCAGAAGAAGGACCCGACGCCTGTAGAAAACAGTGCGCTCATGCTTGCATGCACGTGCATGTTCAGCACAGCGCAGCAGGGAGCAGCGATGGCCCTGAGATGGCAGCACTTAAATATGATCAACATTTTGTTGCTTCTTAGCAGCCATCTTCCAAGAACTGCCTGGACAGGAGGGAGGTCGGTAGTGTAAGTGAGAATTGAAAGGGACAGGGGAGAGAATGCTGGAGGTGGGTGAAGGGGAGAGGTCCAGTATGAAGAGAAGGGGGGAGTAAGAAGCTGCTAGGATGGGGAAGTGAAATTGGAGCAGGAGGTCAAGGGAAATAGGGCTCCATGATGAGCAAAGTGGGGTCTGGAAGGGATTAAAAAAGCAGGGCCCACATCCTATTGTTCCAATGGGGTTAAAAAGCAATTGTAACAAAGCAACACAATATGTTGGACAAATGTAAGGGGCTACAAAGATTTGTACACAGCACTGAATACTATTTGGCAATTCAAATGCCAATTTTTATTACTTATTTAGGGCCTAAATCGCTAGTTAGCTACCTTGGAAAGGATATTGGTGTCAGGCTGAATGTCAAGCTGAATGGTCGGCCCCCGCACATTTTCACCTCACCAAATCTGGCCCTCGTTGCAAAAAGTTTGGACACCCCTGCTCTAATGGACCATTTGCAGACTTGGAAACACGGCTAAAACTGATTCCTTTTGACATTTTTCCTCTGCAAACTCAGCTTTCACAGAATTCTTCCTATGGCTTTTTTGTTCCCAGCAGTTCCCACCTACTTTCACAAATGTAGAATGGGTGAGATTTCAGAGACAGTGTTCATAATGATGAGTAATGCTTCCCACTTAGAGATCTGAGCAGATAATGATGGAAACTAAAGGGATTCTCCTGTCTATTTTACTAAGTTACTGGACTTACTTTATTTAACATTATGTCAAACTGATTATTTTTGGAACTAGAAGAGCCGAGGTACATCATCAAGCCCATCAATTTTTTTTTCTAAATTTGGTCCTTAACACCCACTCCAATTGCCAATGCACATGCCCAGATTTGTCTATTAGTCTCAGAGCCCTTGGTTACCACCATATGACTCTTAATAACTTAATATATTCACATCTCACCCATTTATGTAATTGTTGTCGGCCCTAAATTATAGCAAGTTTGTCATATAGCACAAGCTTTCTGTGCCCCATATATAAGGGCCCTGGCAAGCCACTAAAACACAGAATTTATATTACTTTAGAAATGTAATGTAAATGTATGTATATATATATATATATATATATATATATATATATATATATATATATATATAATTTAAGAAATAAGTCATTCTATTTTTGCACCAATGCCTTTAAAAAATCTAATTCACAATGGACCAGGCCCCAGGATCGAACTGCTGTGTTCTGGGCCTACCAGAGGCTGCCATTTCACAACCACCCCAGCTGTGGAGGCCACCTCCAACATGAACACATCCCACCTCCACTACAAAACCTTTTCACCCAACCTGCTGCCCGAACATACCCACAAATGGTCTTCTCCACCCTAGTCCTGACCTGCCAGGGATCATAGGTGGGGAACTGAGTGAAAACTCTAGGGCTCTAGTCCAATTAAAAAAAAGTAACTTTGCAGACCTCTTTGTTGCTCCCCTTCTTATACAGTGAAAGGTTATAGGAAAACTAGATAATTCCATCTTCGTTTATTCCTGACCAACCCATTACACCATACTGGTAGGCTGTAGCCTCTACCTGACTTGTGTATTATAACACAATCGTATCCAAATGTATGTTAATAAGAAAGGCTATGGACAGAGACAATGGCAGCTTTCGTAAGACTGAAAATGCAACAGTTAAAAATAACAAGGGTAACATTTAAAATGTATTGCCCCTTGGAACATTTTCTAGGTCTGTAGTTTATGCATTCTTTTTTTTATATTCATTTACAGACTCTGCCCAGATTATTTTCCATTAGACGCATCTATGCAATTATTATATTTACAGTATATTTCAGTTACTGCTCATGTAGAAAACAAGAGGCAGCTAGATGCACATGGTGAGCATTGCTCTCTAAAGCCCCCAGAGTGCAGGATATTAGTCATAGCCAATTGAATACATTAGTGAGGAAGGAATTTATATGGCAACTGGGTACAAAAGGCATAAAATAGCAATAAATCTAGGTTTTCAGATAAATGCAGCTAATTCATAATACACATATCAGCTCTCTCTGTCTCACTGGATGATTTAGCACGGCAAAGCTTGGTATCTTTATGTGTCATCGTTATGGCCTGGGACAGGCTGGCATTATGAATCCAGAAAACATCCAACAGGCATCATTCAGCTTGTAGAGATGATTAGGAACATTGGAAAAAAAAGAAGAAATCTTGAAACTCTAGCTATTGGCTCCCTTGCTTACATGCTGTACTCAGGGCTAACAACTTGCATTTAAGCATGGTTATTTAGCAACTCATTTACATGCACTGAGCTGTTTAATGTGCCACTATGCATCTAAATTAATTGCCACTTGTTTAATCTATTGGCATATATAACCTACACATCTGTAGGTTGACCTGTTTTACCAATATTTATTGAAACTGTATTTGAATTCGGATCTCATGCAGCCCCCTATAACTCTGTGCCCTCTTGTATAGGGATGTAGCGAACGTCGGAAAAAAAGTTCGCGAACATATTCGCGAACTTGCGCAAAAATGCGAGCGGTTCGCGAACGGTTCGCGAACCCCATAGACTTCAATGGGAAGGCGAACTTTAACATCTAAAAAAGACATTTCTGGCCAGAAAAATGAAATGATTTTAAAGTTGTTTAAAGGGTGCAACGACCTGGACAGTGGCATGCCAGAGGGGGATCAAGGGCAAAAATGTATCTGAAAAATCTGCCTGTGTGTGCTTGGAAGAGATAGTGTAGGGGGAGAGCTGTTAGTGATTTCAGGGACAGATGATAGTAAGTTTGCTGGCTAGTAATCTGCTTGATACTGCTCTGTATTGGAACAAAAAAATAAATAAAAGCAGTCCTTACAAGGACTACTGTTATTGCAGCAGTCAGCAGATGAGATCAGAAGCAGGACAGCTGCCCACTGCAGCTACATACAGAGCACTGCAGTAGAAGGTAGATTACTAGCCAGCAAAGCTACCTAAGCTTAAATGTCCCTCAAACCCCTGCAGACTTCTGTCCCTCCAATAACAGAGCAGTATCAAAACGATTACTAGCCAGCAAACTTTCAACTGTCCCTGAAATCACTAACAGGCAGCAGCTCTCTCCCTACACTATCTCTTCAGCACACACAGGCAGAGTGAAAAAAACGCTGCAGGGCTTCGGTTTTTATAGGGAAGGGGAGTGGTCCAGGGGAGAGCTTCCTGATTGGCTGCCATGTACCTGCTGGTCTGGGGTGAGAGGGCAAAAAAAAGCGCCAACAATGGCGAACCCAAAATGGCGAACGTCGCGCGACGTTCGCGAACTTCCGGCGAGCGCGAACACCCGATGTTCGCGCGAACAAGTTCGCCGGCGAACAGTTCGCGCCATCTCTACTCTTGTAGTCACAGTTTCTGCTTCCACTGTAGTCATGTCTATTAGGCTGGCATGAAAATACAGTTAAAGTGGTCATAAACTATAAGATCCTGTCGTTTGGCGACCTCAACAAATGAGTGGGTCTTTCCCTGATATGCCCAACTAAGCTGGCTGATTTTTGGATAAGTATTGGTCAGGTGGGCTTGTTGGAGGTCCCCACACATGGGTATATAAACTGCCCAATCAGTCTAAAGGGCCTGAATCACCAGGTTAAATCTGCCTGTGTATGGCCACCTTAAAGGAACAGTTCAGTGTAAAAATAAAAACTGGGTAAATAGACAGGCTGTGCAAAATAAAAAATGTTTCTAATATAGTTAGTAATGTAATGTATAAAGGCTGGAGTGAGCAGATGTCTAACATAATAGCCAGAACACTACTTCCTGCTTTTCAGCTCTCTAACTCTGAGTTAAGCTGGCCATAGACGCAAAGATCTGATCGTACGAATCGAGGAGTCGTACGATTTTCAGACCCTGTGTGGAGAGTCCCAACATTTTTCGTCCGGCGGAGATCGGTCGTTAGATCCTCAGCATGCAGCTCAGATTCAAAAGCAAAAGTTATGACCCCTGAAGTCACTGATTGGCTACTGCCTGGTAACCAATCAGTGGAAACCAAGACAGCTGAAAAGCAGTAAGTAGTGTTCTGACTATTATTAGAAAACCAGTCACTTCAGCCTTTATACATTTTTGGCTAACTAACTATATTAGAAACATTTTGCACAGCCTATCTACCCAGTTTTTATTTTTATACTGAACAATTCCTTTAAGGCAAGGACCACAGTCTTCTCCGAAGAGGTTTGCACATTCCTGGATGTTAATATGGCCATAGATGCAAAGATCCTATCGTACGGACAGGTTTGATTTTGACCCAGACTGATCCCGCCGAAGCCCATTGCGCATCGTAATCGGATCGTTTCAGCCATACGGCCAAACGTTCAGATTACCCCCTGATATAACCATGCTCGTTAATGGCATATCGGGGAAAGATCTACTCATTTGGCTATGTCGCCAAACGAGCGGATCTTTGCATCTATGGCCACCTTTATGCATTTGTTGACCAGGGTGTTTAAAGCTGATCTTAGCATGTACGGTTTGCTTAACTTGGGAGAGTTGGTCTAAAGAGACTAGATTAATATCTAAGTCACTGGAAAAAGTCAACAAAGAAGTATCTTAGTCTATGCAGAACACCTCTAAAGCTGGCCATAGACGCAAAGATCTGATCGAGGATTCGTACGATCTTCGGACCGCGTGTGGAGAGTACCGTCATTTTTTGTCCGGCGGAGATCGGCCGTTTAGTCGATCAGACAGGTTAAAAGATTTCTGTCGGCTGTGGGTAATATCTCTGCGTGTATTGCCGATCATATGATTTTCAGAGGGAGACTGTCACCAGCTTTGTCGGACATAACTATCGTACACTTGCTGTCAGGGGCAGAACATCGACTGATCTGTTCTTTTGTACTTTATTTGATTGGAATGGTTAGTGGCAGGTCGGGAGATGGGGAAGTCCGATCATACGTTGATTCGTACAATCGGATCTTTGTGTCTGTGGCCAGCTTTAGGGTTGGGGCACACTTTGGAAAACGTCAATTCTAGTAGGCGGAAGATAGGGGGAAGCAGTTTGGGGAAATTAGTCCCCCTAGAAAAAGAGGCTATTAGTCACAGGGCGACTAAAACTCCCCGAATCTCCCAGTGTGCCCCAACCCTAAAGGTGACCATATACGCACAGATAATATCGTACAAAACAAATTTTCGTATGATATTCGGTGCGTGTATGGTGGGAAAAGATCCAACAGCAGAAGACTTGAATATCGGCCGGCTCGTCGATCGGGCTGGACAGAAAATTTTGATCGGGTGCCTTCAAAGGCTCCCAAACATCGGTCATTGTTATTGCAAAATTGTCAGATACAGGTAAAATACTATTGTTTCTACCTGTATATCTGACGATTCATCTCTACACGTGTGTATTGAAATGAACAATCTTTCTTGGAAAGATCTTTTCCAAGAAAGATCGTAATTGTTACGGCTATGGCAACCTTAAGACAGGTTGGTGGTATGCATGATCTGTACTAACTTACATAAGATCTCCAGACCTCAAAGGAGCTTATTAAAAGGCTTGCCAGATACGATAAAACAATGGGGGCTTGGAGAAGTGATTAGTGAGCTTAGTTTGAAGGACAGTTAGAGTGAGGTTTGGGGGTGAATGTCTATTTAGCATGAAGATCAAATAGAGCAGGAGTTTAGGTGGGAACTTACTTACTGTGCTCTTTATTGTAACAATGGAGCATATAGCAATGTTTTCATTCACATGTAACCTTATTCTGAGCTAAACAGGGTTTTACTAAAGGTTCCACCTATACCAGGAAACTTGATGCATTAAAGTAAAGGGCTCAGACAAAAAGAGTCACACTGATTGGGCCAAATTCACTTCAGTGAGAAGAAAGTTATCTCACTTGAAAACTCATTGATAAAATTCATGGAGAAAAAGCTTCCAAATTCACTTCCAGTTTTTTCCCATAGACTTCCATAGAGTTTTCAGGTGATAAACCATGAGTTTTTCTGAATCAAACTGCATCTCAAATTGAATCTCGTCCATGACTTTTCACATGATAAACCTTTTTTCTCAACAAATTGAATCTGGCCCATTGTTTGGATAGCCAAAAAGTATGGGAGACGAGCAGGCTTAATGTTGGAATACAAAATACATTTTTCATAGATTTTGCATAATTGTGGTTTTTCTGATACTCTTGTAGGAATGTACAAATCCCTGCTGTAATGCCAGCCTGTGCATGCTGAAGCCTGGAGCCGTATGTGCACATGGTCTTTGTTGTGAAGAATGCAAGGTAATTTTTTTTTATATAAAATGGTGTTGAATACCCACCTCAATGGTGGCTGTTTAAAAGCAAATATCTACCTGGGTGCTATGGGTTACGAGAGCCAACTTTGCTGTTTCAATAATATCTCCAGAGTCACAGGTGGTAGAAATCTATACATTCAGTGGCAAAGATCAAAAAAGATAAGGGTTGTCTATGTACCCTATTCATTTAGGAATAAATTATCTGTGCTTTTACCAAGCCTGTATACGTGGGAATGCCTTCTCAATTAGCCTTGTCTTGGGTTATCACCCTTTGCTAATAGTCTGGACCCTATGTTACACTTTGTGAGCACTTCCAGCATTATATCTCCTTGTATCCATCAAAGACAAAAAAAGGTCAAGGCTGACCTAGTCTACTGAGCAACAGCAGAAAGACCACACAGTGGACAACCATGTTCTACACAGAATATTACAGAGGAACTTGTCTTCTTCTATTAACAAGGTTGTTGCTTGCCATCATTATTCATATCCTTAATGAAGAAGATGATTACATGTCCATAGTGCTTCAATTTACATGTAAAATGCTTTGGATTGCAGCTCAAGCCAGCGGGAACTCCATGCAGGGATGCAAGTAATTTTTGTGATCTGCCTGAGTTCTGCTCTGGAACCAGTTATCACTGCCCAGCTAATGTTTATCTACATGATGGACACCCATGCTTCAAGATAGATGGATACTGCTATAACGGCATGTGCCAAACCCACGAGCAACAATGCATTACACTTTGGGGCCAAGGTAAGCATGCATCTCATCTGGGAATGTGTTTAGTTTGGGTTCAGCCAGGTTTCTTTGATGTCAACTGAAGTTGGGTATGACATCTCAGACTACAATGGTATTCATCCCTATACCCAGCATATTTGCTTTTACATGCATAGTCTTTCCAACTGCATTTATCTATGAAAGAGACTGTTGAGAGGCATGAGTACATTTTAACTAGTCAAAGCAGAAACCCCTCTGGTTTCCAGCAGAAGTTAATGGACCTCCCAATAACTGGCTGAGAAAATTTCAAACAACCATTATGCATTCTCTACCTTCTCCAGGGTACTTCCAGAAAAATGGGCTTTATGCTAGTGTGATCCAGCTTGGAGGGACTGAGATGAGGGGGGGGGTGCTTGGTATTGACAACGGTGCAGCGAAGCAAAACTGGAGTAAGGAGGCTTTATGATGTAATGAAAAGAGCATCATGTTCATAAAAACCTCTTGTAAATGCTATTTATTGTGTATACTTTGGCTTAATGTTGTTTGATGAATATCCTGTGTATGCAGTTCCCACTGTTAAAATGGGGACGACGATTGAAGGGGGATACTAACGGCAGTATTAATATAGAATTTGCATTAGATTGTTCTGAACTAACCTGGCCACCCCCTACAAACAATCTCAAATATTGTTTTAAAATCCATGAATATATACTGTAGTTTAATAACACAAGCTACAGGCATCCTGTCCTCCAGAGAAGTCATAGCTTAGGGATATTTCATTTGAATTATATTCAACAGAACAACATGGTGTACTTAAAAGGGTATAATATAAGTTCCTTCATTCTGACACCTATGTGAGCTCGGCATTGCAGGTAGCAACACACATTTCAATGTCTGCATATAAAAATGACATATAAGATTAAGAAATTACAATGGAAAGAACTCAGTGGAGCATACAAAGAAGCAAAAGTGCAATTCATACGCACACTATTAATTATCCCAGTTGGACTGACACATTGTAACATCAGGTTACAAATCAGTCTGCAAGAGAGCTTTCATGGCATGGGTTTCCCGAGGAGAAAGCTTCTGCAGGTAGCCCTGTTGACAAAACCTATTATCTGTTTGTTTGAGCCTCTTGAAAACTCCGTATGAGATCAAGTACTTTTTTTTTCACTTGGTGAAAGAATCCTTTAATCTGCAAGATTACAGCAACTAAGTTCAAGAACATCTTAAGACGGTGCCAGTGTTCGGGCTAAAACACATGGAATTTGGATCAACAACTTATGATTAATGCATGTGAATGAGTAGGGGTCCATATAGGGGGGCCACATGGTCCATTGCCTTTAGGGAAATGGTTGTTGGTTTATTACCCCCTCAAAGGTCAGGATCCTCTTTGTTCATAACTTATAAAATACAAGAAAATATTGCTGCATCTGTCAATCGGACATAGTTCGAGAACATCTAGGGCAGTAAACATGTCTTCATCCCAAAGATCACCTTAAATGGCCTTCTAGCTGGGCTTTCAGGTGTATTTAGGAGAACTAGCATTCACTAACCCCAAATCTCTCCCTAATTCACCTGCAGTCCACCTTGCAACTGCTCCATGTCCCTCCAGGGGGCAGTCCCATAGTTTGGAAACCACTGACTCAGGCAACTAAGAATAGGCTTTGGAGCTGAGGCCTAAATTATATAGAGGTCATTTACTAGGGCAAGGGTGTGCTCATGCAGAGAGCACTTCTGTCCAGGATATGGCTGCACTCTGTGACTTGCTCCGTAAACAGCGTTGGACTGGGTGTCTGGGACCCACCAGGGCTGCCATATGGGGGCCCCCACCCCGGGCACCAGCTGAAGTGCTTCCATATTGCACTGCCCAGCCACTGCCCAGCCCATTGCACAGCACAGACCGCACTTGCGATTGAGAAGGGAGGAGGGCCGGCACCCACATATCCCATCGGGGGGAGTGTTTTTTTCATGATGCACCACCAGTCCAGTCCGACCCTGACCATAAACATACAGCATGAGGTGCAGAGTGCAATGTCAGTGGGTGAAAGTTAGGAGGCAGGCCCAATCAATACAAACCCAGGCATTACTGTATTTGGGGAGGCCGCAGGTCTCTGTACTCTGAAATGACGTGCAGAGACCTTACGCAATTCATTTAAGTTGGATGTAAATGACCCCTTTTATCTTGCCAGTGCCCAATATGATATGAACAATATGGTATCAGTAAAAACTTTTATCTTGCAGGCAGGAAAGTTCCCATCCGTAGGGATTCATTTCACTTCTGCTTTCAATGATTTGTGTTTGTTAAATCCCTCTGAGCATTTCTTAGACTATCCCCAGCTAATTCAATACAGATGTCCTCCTAAGAAACGAGGTAGGATGAAGGAGGGTGAGAAAAGTACAAAAGAGCCATGTGTTTCAGTCATGAGAAAATACAGGTATGGGACTAGTTATCCAGAATGCTTGGGAGCTGGGGTTTTCCGGATAACGGATCTTTCCGTAATTTGGATTTTCATACATTGTCTACTAGAAAATAATTTAAACATGAAATAAACCCTACATGCTGGTTTTGCTTCCAATAAGGATTAATTATATCTTAGTTTGGATCAAGTACAAGGTACTGTTTTATTATTACAGAGAGATTACAGAGAGAGAGGATTATTTGTATAAAATGGAGTCTATGGAAGACGGGATTCCGTAATTTGGAACTTTCTGGATAATGGGTTTCTGGATAACGGATCCCATACCTGTACTAACTAGCACTCAACCAATAAGTGAAAGTTGAGTTCCAGAATCCATTAGCCCTGTTCAAAGCCACAGGCTTTGCAGGTGCAAAAAAAGATACTATTTGACGTAGACCTGAGGAGTGTTCTTCCATCACAAAAACAGATGTTGACCTTGTCAAGATGGAATGACTCCTTGAAGGAGCAGGAACTTAAAGGAGTAAAATATTTCCTGTGTATTTGGCCATCAACATAAGGAGATGTGTTTGTATCTACAAAGGGGGGGGGGGGGTAAAAATCTGGTCCCGTTCAAATTCTCTAACCTTCCACCACCTTTGAGATAATTAGCACAGTGTTTATATCTACCTCTAAGTTGGAGATACAGCTGCATTTTGTTTTATGTGGGATACATTATTAGCAAGCGCTACAGAAAAAGTGTCTGGATTCACATTAAAGGAGAACTCTGGCTTCCAAACCAAAATTTGAAAAAGAGGCCCACATAACACAAAAATCCCTAATATACGCATCATGGTCATGGTTATCAGGAAGCTTGCTTAGGGATGGGTACACCGCGAATGCACAGGGTAACCCTACGAATCCTGGCAGGGAAGGAGGGACTAAACACTGATGTTACAAATTGTAACAACTTCTCCACAGCTTACAGACAGCATGCAGGAAATACAGTACATAACCCACAATGCATTGCACTGTGATGTTCCGTTCCTTATTGAAATCATGTGTGCAGGGAATTGTGGGGTTTGGAGGATGCAGGCTGAGGACAGATGGCTGCTGATACAAAGTAACAGTAGTCAGACAGCTCAGCAAACTAGTCAGACAGATCAGAATGAGAGCAGGGGGCTAGGCTTAGGGAACTTTTCCAAACAAATCATGAAAAGTCTGCATAGTTTTTAATTGATGAATATTGCAAAGCTTGAAATTGTGTTTACTTTTCAAAAAGCTTAAGTTATGTTTTCGTGGAGTTCCCCTTTAAAGGAGAACACAACCCTTAAAATGAATATGGCTGTATATACTGTATTTTATATGCTGAACTTAATGTACCAGCCCAGAGGTTCAGCAGCCCTATAATAGCAATGATTCTGGCCTTCAAAATTGTCCACAGCAGTGCTCCATCATGGATCCTGTCAGTGACACCGCACATGCTCAGTGTGCTCAGTGTTATCAAGCTAAGCTTACGGGTGATCAGAAATCTTAAGGTTACATTTGTCATAGAAAGTTGTGAGTTAAACACATCAAAAGATGGTAGAGTGTCATGCACTAGTTGAACTCTTCATGATGCTGCGATCAGCTCTATATTTAGGTCCTCGTCCACCCTAGGCACCTCAGTTTGCCCCAGGTTCCAGAAGTGACATCATGCGCATGATGTATGACATCATTTCCAAATATGATGCGCATAAAATGTGCTCCTACCCCCTCACACACACACACACACCCCAGCATAGCTGCTGGATTTCCTCAAAAGTTTCCTGCAGCGGCTGGGGAGATTTTTTGTTATATAGGCACCTACTGGGGACGCCCCTTTAAAGCTCCCTCCCTAAGCCTCGGGTACTTATATAAATACAGCCCTGGTTGTGCTGTACACAGTGAATGCCATCCAGAGTAGAATGGAAGGGGCCATTGTGTAGGGACCACTGTCATTCCTACACAGGTGAGGACTAACCCCGCTAATTTTTATATTTGAGGCATGAAACCACCCTCACTCATTAACCCTGGCTGTCTTACAGCACTTAGAGTATACTATGACACTGCAAAACTCACTAATCCTCATTTCTTTAAACTAAGGGACTTGGGACCCATAGCACTCCCACCTGCTATCCCTCATCTTTTTATCAACTAGGGAACAAGACACCAAATAATATCCCTGAGCCAATGGGAAAATACCTCCCTCCCACAGGGTATGGGTCACCGACGGGGGACTTCCAATAAGAGGAGATAAATGCTATTTCACATCCCTACAGAGCACAAAAGAATGAAAAGTAATGTAAAGCCTTCAATAAACGTATTACTCAGAGTGCTCTTTAGAAAATTTAGTTAGCAGAGACAAGTTATCTGATATTTCTCTTGTCAGTTCTAAGCAAAGCGACATCGCATGACTTTCCTCTTCTCAGTAACTCAATTTTCTGCCGGCTGTGGATGTAAGCCTTGCCAAACAGCAGGCGGCGCTTCTGTTTAAAATTCATAACTGGCTGTTTAACAATCAATTGATGTGACATGTTATTGAAATGAAAACAAGTCGTAGCCATAGAAGGACTTCCAGACATGACTTTTCTTATTAATGACTGTAGGTTGAGAGCAACAAAGTCAAGTCTGTTTACAAAGCAAACGCAGAAGCCTTCCCACTCCCTGATTAAAAGTAATCACTTGAAATCCTTCTGACCCCCAGGGCAAGGGTTAAACCATTATCCCCAAAGATCTGTCGATACAGAGCGTACTCATTTGTTTGGGGGAAAATAGTCACATTTGTCTTTCCCATTTATTCGTCATTTGGACTCTTCAAAGTGACCAACCAGAGCAGCAACCTTGACCTTTCCATATTTACCGGAGAAGAAAATAACATTTAATGGCTTTTTTTTTTTTTTGCAGCGCTTGAAACAAGATTTGTTATGGTTCCAGTTTATGAACTCTGCAAAGCTCAGCAGAGGAATTCCAAATAAGGTTTATTAAAAATGATTTCCAAAGCAAAAAGAAAGAACATGATTAAATCTTATTTATTGCACAATCCAGAATACATTTTGGCGGCTCCTTATAAATCTGCATAGAATGCCTTCCGCCGCCGTACCGTCACATTTTAAAAAGAACAAAATTAAGAGCTTCGGATGTTTTTTTTTTTTTTTTTTTTAGCATTGATTTTATTGTCGGTTTACAGGCGATTCCCTAAAGAGAAGCAAAATGAGAAATAACTCGGAACACAAAATTCATTTAGCATTTTAGCTTTGCCCGAGAAACTCACTTTATTTTGATACCTCGGTAGTTTCATAATTATACCCAGTGTTTTGCTGCTTCCTATAAAACACACAACTTTTTTTTATGAGACCTTTTGGGAAGATAATTTTATGTAATTACTGATTAAAGTTTTACTCTCAGTCTATAATTTCACTTTATATATTATTTGTTTTTTCGTTCTTTTATGCTTGTCCAGAATTACAATTTCTCTTTTCAGCTGCTGCTCTGTGTTTATTCAATGGATTCTATTATTGTAGGGGAATTAGTTCACTCCCAAGCAGAACAGCAAACCATATTGGGTCCTAGTAAATTAAAGCTGGCTGTATATGTACTGTACCAATATCATGGAATGTTTTGAGTGATTTGTTGTATTTATATGTTGGCCAGATGATCTTGGTCAGTTAAGTAGGTTTAGAATTTAATCTGCTGATATACCATGTTGTCCAGTGTACGCCCCCATGATCAAGAGGGGGCGGGGCTATGGAGATTATTATTATTAAAATTATTATTAAAATGTTTGATAAAGCAGAGGTAGGTGCGCTTATGCTGGATTAACTGGTAATTGCCTAAAAAAGAAGAGGGGGACCCGATAGTGTATTATCCTCTTTTGTAACAAAGGTGGTATGTGCTACAGAACTACTCACGGGGGATCTGTAGATTTAATTCACAAAAGAGACTGCTCTTGGCTTCGGTCTAGCTGATCGTCTTAGTACCTGTCGGAAGAAAAATTTGCATAGCGCAGAAAAGCCGGTTTGTGGGTGCCGGGAAATGGTTTAGGTACGCTTACCAGACATCGGTGTTAATTGCAGCACTCTGAGACTGTGCCGATGGCTGTCAGCTAATGCCTTCCTCCTGGGTCAGGTTGATCCGTTCCGTGATGGAAGATTGATGTATTATATCATCAGCTGCTAGTTTGCGATCTTCTATTGGAATCGATCTGTTTGGCGTGGCACCTGTTTGAAACAAACTCACACTCACTTAGAGCCCGTGCGCGTAGCGATCCTGTGACACCTAAGCCTAGCGGGAGATCATTCGCCTGAAAAAAACCTATAGCGAAAAGAAACGCTAAGACCTGAAGAATTACACACAAGGAGGAAACCAGCTTCCCACAACCATTCCTGCAGACCGCCGGGAAGATCGACAAGAATCTCTAGAGGAAGGTGTCACAGGATCGCTACCCGCACGGGCTCTAAGTGCCAAGATACATCAGGATCGGGTAAGCATATACTCACCGCTTTCCTGCACTGTGAAGCCGGCTCCTCTGCGCTATGTGAGTTTGTTTCAAACAGGTGCCACGCAAAGCAGATCGATTCCAATAGAAGATCGCAAACTAGCAGCTGACGATATAATACATCAATCTTCCATCACGGAACGGTTCGACCTGACCCAGGAGGAAGGCATTAGCTGACAGCCATACACAGAACATATGGAGTTACACACATCACAACCAATACCGGTACGAAAGGTGAGGAAGGCCCTGTGCAAAGGAGCTTTCAATCTAATGGGAAGGGAATAAGACACAAGGTGTGGGAGTGGGCAGGATCAGAATTAAGTGAGTGAGAGATGTGGTACTGTATGTGGTGTTGCATTTGGTAGTTAAGCAGAGTGAGGGTAGGCTTCTCAAAAGAAGTGCGTTTTGAGAGATTTTCTGAAAGCAGAAAGGTTGGGAGAAAGTCGGACAGACCATGGGAGAGAGTTCCAGAGGAGGGGTGCAGCCCTTGCAAAGTCTTAAATGCGAGCGTGTGAGTTGAGTAGCAGGTCAGTAGAGGAGCGTGAAGAGAAAAGGTTAGGGTGGGATGGAGGAGCTGAAATTATATTTACTAATAACTTGTACATGTTAAATTAATGCGTATTGGAAAGTTGCTTATAATCAGTGGCGTAATTATAGCGAAAGCAGAACCTGCAGGTGCAAGGGGCCCGGGGAATAGGGGGGCCTAGACTGGGGGGTCTGCTTCCTCTATAGCTAATAGAAAAAAAGCCTCCTCCCCAGCCATTCTCTATTAACGACGAGGAAGTGGGAAGCAAGTCAGACTGGAGTGGGCGGGGTCTGGGTGGGATCTGGGTGGAGAAATGACACGTTAATGTCAATTTATTAGTTGTAGGAAAAAATACAAGGCCTGTAGTCAACGTTGCTAAAGAGCAACATTTAGGGGGTTCTTTATCCATAGAAAAACAACAAAAGTTGTGGTTTCCTCCAAAAATCAGTCAAGGGTATTTAAAAATGTACAAAAAAGTTTATTAGGACATAGTAAAACAACGGCCTAACGCGTTTTGTGCCTATTAGGGCACTAACGTGTTAGGCCGTTGTTTTACTATGTCCTAATATACTTTTTTGTATTTTTTTACTACCCTTGACTGATTTTTGGAGGAAACCACAACTTTTGTTGTTTTTCTATAGTTTTAGTAAAATCTCAAATTTTTCTGGATAAAAAATGTGTATTTTTTGCGTATTATGCCCGGAAGCTGCAAAAAGCTTGAATCTGAAAATACTCCAGAAGTCAATGGCAGGGGTCCCTTGAACCATTTGAAGATGTTTCTAGCCTTCGTAATTTTTTGGGAGGTTTTTTTGGTGGTTTGTATTTAAAAACTCGATCAATTTCAGTGATTCAATATTTATTCTAGGGATGCACTGAATCCACTATTTTGGATTCGGCTGAATCCCTGATTCCTTCACAAAAGATCTGCAAATTAGGGGTGAGAAGGGGAAAACATTTTTTTCTTCCTTGTTTTGTGACAAAATATCACGTTATTTCCCTCCCCGTCCCTAATTTGCATATGCAAATTAGGGTTCGGATTTGGTTCGGCCAGGCAGAAGGATTCGCCCAAATCCGAATCCTACTGAAAAAGGCCGAATCCTTGCCGAATCCCGAACCGATTCGGTGCATCCCTAATTTATTTTGACGATAACTCAATCAATTCGAGTATTCGAGTTTTTCCCCCTGTTTGCATATATTGCAAGTTTTGTACATTTGGGTTTTTTCATAAATAAGATGAGAAAGAGAGAACCATAATGGAAAATAAATAAGGTATCCCCTTGTACAGACTATCATTACATTTACAGTAGGTGCTCACGCCTGCTCTAATTTGTTTGGTCTTTCCAGTTCAGCCATTATTTTTTAGCATTGATCTTGGACCATTAGGCAACACCCCTCTTGTAAAGGTTTTTACTAAACCAGAAGATCAGAAAGGCTGCAATTAGGAACCAGAGAACGGATGAGTTTGCGCAAGGCACAATCTGCACTCCTAGTCAGTAAATGTATAACTAAAAACAACATAATTAAACATTTCAATGGTAACATTTCCATTAGACAAATGCAAAGGGAAAATCGGAAATTGTGCATTTAGGCCGGTCTTTTCCCAGCACATTTATACATTTTGCTTCCTTGTATTTCTACCTACAGATACTTTTCTCTGCTGTTAACTAGACTTGCCCACAGGCTCCCTATTATGCTCCGCAGCGAGTTAGGGCCCATTAGGGAAATAAGTGGAATGACAGGCAATCTACAGGCTTTTAGTGACGACCAATCACTTTCCATGTATTGGGAATTTCCTCTCTGAACAGAGAAAAACGCAGACAAAGCTTAAAGTAAATGTTAGGCTGATGGAGTCATCAACTGACACAGCCGTGAATTGTAAAAGAAAAGAGTGGTAAAGATCTTTTACATGAGTACAGGTATGGGGTCCGTTATCTGGAAATCCATTATCCAGGAAGCTCCGAATTACGGAAAGGCTCCCATAGAATCCAAATTTTTAAAAAATGATTTCCTTTTTCTCTGTAATAATAAAACAGTACATTGTACTTGATCCCAACTAAGATATAATTAATCCATATTGGAAGCAAAACCAGCCTATTGGGTTTATTTAATAATATATTTATATGATTTTCTAGTAGACTTAAGGTATGAAGATCCAAATTATGGAAAGATCCCTTGGCCGGAAAACCATTCTGGATAACAGGTCCCATACCTTTATTAGCCTGGCAGTTACTAGATATTTTTCTTTTGCCATTTTTTTACTGAATTAGAGGGAAGGGGCCCCTGGCAGTGCAGGAAGGATATCTAATCTGTAGTTTTTAAACTAAAACTCCCAGAATCCCTTGCAATGCTCGGGGCCCAAGGTGGGTGCTTGGTGCAAATGAACTAACCCAATGGTCATGCCTTACATTTTAGGAGCCAAACCTGCCCCAGGGATCTGCTTTGAGAGAGTCAACTCAGCGGGGGATCCCTATGGAAACTGTGGGAAGGATTCCACTGGATCTTTCAGCAAGTGTGAAAACAGGTAAAAAAAAAAACCTGGAAAAAAGAGGGTTAAAGACCTGGAAGACAGGATTCTGCTGCCAGTGGTACTGGGCTCTTATTTTGTTCCATTTTCTTTTTCAAGAGATGCCAAATGTGGGAAAATTCAGTGTCAAGGAGGAGCAAACCGCCCTGTAATTGGCACGAATGCAGTTTCCATCGAAACCAATATTCCGCTGCAAGAAGGCCGTCGCATCCTCTGCCGTGGGACGCATGTTTATCTGGGGGATGACTTGCCGGACCCGGGGCTTGTCCTGGCTGGCACCAAATGTGAAGAAGGAAAAGTAAGTGTTAGTACAGGAAGAGGATCAATTATCCAGAAACCCGATATCCAGAAAGCTCCGCATTATGGAAAGACCATCTCCCATAGACTCTATTTTATCCAAATAATCCAAATTTTAACAAAGTATTTATTTTTTCTATTTAGTAATATAACAGTACCTTGTGTATGATTCAAACTAAGATATAATTAATCCATATTGGAAGCAAAACCAGCCTATTGGGTTTATTAAATATTTACACGATTACAAGATCCAAATTACAGAAAGATCCTTCATCCGGAAAGCCCCAGCTCCCGAGCATTCTGGATAACAGGTCCCATACCTGTAATGTGTTGCCTCTATGGAAATAAAGGTCAATTTATTTTGGGTCTGTTTCTGTGATTCAGGCCAAGCAGCTCAGAATGTACCAATATTTCCCAATGGCACAGAAACCAGCGTTGCTTGCTGAAAGCCATAGCAACCAATCAGCTATTAGCTTTCATCAGTCCGTGGCACGTTAAACTATTAAAGCAATTGTCTGATTTGTTATTGTGCCGCTTTTGCCACTGAGCCCCAAGTCTAATACCTTCATCTTGACCTTTATCTACAGCTTAAAACTCCATGAGGCTTATTTACAAACACACGTAGGTGCTAAACTGCACAAGTACACAGCACCCGATCAAGTCTGTGCATTACTTTTTTGGATTTGTTGCAAAATTTTTAAAACTTTTTGTTGATTGCATGGTATTGGCAACTGCAATGTAAAACCCACATTAGTAAATTACCCCCCCCCCCTCCATATGTACAAGGGACAAGTAAATATTGTTACACCTCATTCCATATTTTGGCAGTAATGTTGGAGCTTGATAATATCCTGTAACATTCTGCAAGACTGTAGGGCAACTGGGGGTTCAGAGGTTGGACTACAGCACAATGACACTAATCCCTTTTAGTCAATGTGTCACTCAAATCTTTGGGCCAAAACCAATCAGTTACATAAACCAAGTAAATCTTGTGTGTTAATTCCATGCAATGACAGATTCATCGATTGGCCCCTATAGGAAATACACACTTAAAGGAGTTGTTCACCTTTAAATTGCACGGATATAAATGAGAGACTGTAATATGAATAGGAGAGGGTCTGAATAGAAGGATCCGTATTAAAAAGTAGCAATAACAATACATTTGTAGCCTTATAGAGCATTTGGTTTTTAATGGGGTCAGTGACCCCCCATTTCCAAGCTGGAAAGAGTCAGAAGAAAAAGTAAATAATTACAAAACTACAAAAAAATAAATAATGAAGGCCAATTGAAAAGTTGCTTAGATGTTGCCATTCTTTAACATACTAAAAGTTAAGATGAAGATGAACAACCCCTTTAGGTTAAGTCCACACTGGGCGTTTTGGGGAGATTTGGTCGCCTGACGACTAATCGCCTCGTCTTTGCGGAGACCAATCTCCCCAAACGCCTTCCCTGACTCTGCGCCGGCTTAAAATGAAAAAACGCCAGCGCTAATCACACACGGCGGTTCATTTTCCGAAGTTGTCCGAATTGCCTCACGAGGAAACTTCGGGCGACTTCGGAAAACGAATCTCAGCGTGTGATTAGTGCCCGTGTTTTTTCATTTTAGCCGGCGCAGAGGGAAGGCGTTTGGGGTCACCGCAAAGACGAAGCGATTAGTCGCCAGGCAACCAAATCTCCCCAAAATGCCCAGCGTGGCCTAACCCTTAAACTGGGTATAAACAAATTCTCTGAGGTCGACAAACAAGCAGATCTTTTCTTGATTTGATCACCAACACTCTGAGCTAAATCAGGATGATTCAATTGTTTTCCACTGGGTCAACGATATTGATCAGTCAAGTTTGATTTTTTTTTCCGGCTAGTTGATGAGGTCCTGCGACCCGCCGGAGCCCATTCATAGTATCGTTATCCGAATTTTTGGGGCCGAACGTTTGGATTCATCCAATATCGCCCAGCCGTTGGGCATATCAGGTCAAGATCTGCTCATTTGTCGACCTTGCCAAACGAGCGGATCTTATAGTGTTTGGCCACTTTTACTTGTTAATCTCCGTAGATTGTATCATATTCACCATAGATCAGATCATATTCCTGTCCTACGTGTACCTAAGAAGTTCTGAGCTACGAAATATTTCCAGTCATAATTGCCATGATGGAATTTAATAACAGTAATGTTGTATTATAAGCGACAAGGAGTGGGTGGAACAGGTGCAATACAGTACATGTCATGATCCATATCTCTGTTTTGTTCCTTCACATCCGATCAGTCAATTACAGATGATATAGTAACTTCACCATGTTCACCACTTAAATATGTAAATACCGAGCAGATTTCAAAGATTATACTGTATGATGTTCAAGGTAGTACATTAAGGGAATAAGCAGAAAAGGCTTCTTTTTTAGGGAAGGTACAGTATAACAAAGTGTCCAGTACATGGACACTAGTCCCACAGGTTTGTGGGTGGAACACATAGGCCCAGGCTAGGGCAACATATCATAGTAGACCCAACTCTTAAATTAATGAATACAGTTTACAATGTGCATTGAGTTTTCTTTTATTTAAACTGCTATAACTACAGATATTGAATTCGGTACATGGAAACTTTTGTCCACATTTCCAAACTTTGGTGGTGTGGACAACTATCTTCTTGTATTTCATTCAGATGACAGTGGGTTACCCAAGGCTAGGTTTATACCTAGGGCACCCCTATGCCAGGACCATTCATAGCCCCTTTTCCCCCCTTTATATGCATATGCACAGATCTCATCAGTTCAGGAGCACAGGGATTGTCATAGGGGAGATTTAAAGAGCTAGCATATCTCCTGCATGTCCCCAGTGCTTCCAAAACCATTGAGATGAGGCTGGGTGGCATGCTCCCATAAAATTCTTCCACAACAAAAAGAGATCCAACCTATATAGGCACTATTAAGTCAATGCAATTTCAAAAAATAGAATCTGAGTGAGAAGGACATACTCACAGTTCACCCCAGTCCAATGGTGCATGTACATAGGAAAAAAACCAAGAGTGTGAAGATACAAAAGTTTATTAAGACATATTAGGACATGGCCTAATACGTCTTAATAAACTTTTGTATCTTTTTACTTGCTGCCGGATCACTTTTTGGAGGAACTCATACTCTTGGTTTTGTTCCTAAGATTCTTCCACCTTAGGCCCAGGTCATTGTGGTCTTTCCACAACTCCAGGCCTGGGGTTAACAAGTTGAGTAAGGCATAGTAATAGTAAAGTTCTCGCCAGGGTAGTAGTTGTAGTGAGACTGTGAGAGGATAGGGGAAGAGTAGTCCATGCTCCATTGGGCAGACAGGAAGGAAAGCCAATAAAAAGAGTCATTCCCAAGGAATGTGAAAGAGAAGTTAGAACAAACAATTACCTGTTCAACATTGTGTTAAATAAATGTAAGCTTGAGTTTACCTTGGGTGCACTTCCATTTGAGCATTGTTCATTTGCTTGCAGAATTATTTCCAGCTTATTTGTATCTCCTCCTGCTAACACTAAGCCTGGAGTATCCCAATAAAAGCCACTTTTGCATGGCCTTTTGATGATTAAAGGCAATGCCCTCAATCCTTCTAGGCCATGTTTCCTACTGGCTACTTGTAATGGGGTTATAACACCACATGGGGGTTGTGGGAAGTGATGAGGAAGGTTGTGGCCAGCCAGTCTGAGAATAATGGCAGCCAAGACAAAACTAAAACTGCAAGCTGAGTCAGATCCCCCAAAGGAAATTGGGGTAAGTAGGAAGAGGAGCCTAGGCTTGTAATTATCTACCTTATTAAAGGAACAGTTCAGTGTAAAACTAAAAACTGTAGATGCCTGTGGCTTTAGCGTCTAATGCATTCGCATGGGCCAAATGGTGCACTTGTATGCAATTCATCCAAAGAGCACATCCGCTACAGCTATTCCGTAGTGAATTTCTGCACCGCTAAATAGATATGTCTCACCATTTCTAAAACAGCATACATTTAAAAAAAACATGTCTGTAATGGTACCCAGCTGAACAAAATACCCCCGATATGCACTTTTATCAAGCCATTAGAATGCCTACTCGCATATCAGAGAATGCTAGAAATTAGAATTTGAAAGTTTGGAGTTCCATAATCCCTACTGATGCTATAGGGGGCTACAGTCAGGGGATAGTGGCCACTCTGCTCTTGTCACTGAGACAGCCTTTATACTGAGAGCAAATGTCCTCTCCAAACCTATGCCCCCCTCTCCCATAACGAGTGCATTAGGAATTCAGAAAAGACTTTTAAATATTCCACTAGGCTGCTCCCTAGATTTGCAATTTCAGATACGCCACTTTTATTTGAAGTGCTTTCAGAATGCCGTGTGCCTACGTACTGTGAATATTCAAATGACAAACATTGCTGTAATCAGGCCGTCGTCCCGCTGTATGAATATCGGAGCAGCTTCCTTCTAATTTCACTTCTCTGTTCTAGCTCAAGGGAATATCATCTCTAATGAGGAATTCCTGTTGACTAGAGCATCAGTTTCTCTTTGCCTCTTGCTAATTATTGTGACTGCTCCCCCCCCCCATCTTTAGCATTGAACTCTGACTGAACACCCCAGATTATAGTCTGTTTTAGCCTCATTAGTGCTGGATTGTTATAGTAAGACCCATTTTATAGTTTTTATTACATATAGTCAGCTCATGGGCATATAAATCTATGTATGAAAATCTGCTCCGTGCTTATTCATTTAAAGCACATATATTTATATATATATTTAAGATATATTAAACCTGCCCTCCCCCCGACCCCCAGTTTTTGTTCATCTACGACTATTTGAATATTTTTATCTGCCTGCAAAGAACTGGCCTGTTGAGTGCAGCAAGTACAAGAACTGCACAGTTCCATCTGCTGACTAATGATTGGATTAAAGATGTGCTGCGTTAACTTTTTTAATTACATCTATAATGTTTCTGGCTTTGGGCGCAGTCAAACTGGGTTTCAGGGTCAAACCCAAAAACCTTATCCCATACGCCTACTCTCCACAGTATATTTCCTCCCTTCCTCCAAAGAAGTCATTTACAAAGCATAATGCAATGTGCAAAGTGCCGCCTTTTATTGCATTTTGCACACTTTGGGGCAAATTCACTAAAGCATGAAGCGCATAGCGATATTGTTAATTCGCTAGCATAGCACATTTTCGTTAATTCGCCGATTCACTAACGGACGCTGGCGTAAATTCGCTAGTGTTACTTCGCACCCTTACGCCTGGCGAATTTGGGCAACGGACGTAACTACACAAATTCACTGACGTGCAAATTATTCTGAGCGCTACCTTTTACGCCAGACTTCCTTCGCCTTCTCAGACCAGGCGAAATGCAATAGAGTAGATAGGGATTGCTTCAAAAAAAGTTAAAAGTTTTTCTAGGTCCCAAAAAACGCTGGCGTTTTTTCTTTTTTCATGGGTGATAGGCTGAAAAAGATTGAAAAAATTTTTGGGGCTACCCTCTTTCCCTAAAATAGCGGACGCTGGCGCAACTACGAATTTTAGTGAATTTGACCCTTTGTTTCTGCTGTTGCAGAATGGTAGTGTCAATCTTAGGGAACCTTCCTGTTTTTTTTAAAAAACGGGCTGCCTGGATCAAAACGAGACAGGCGGCGACCCTACCTATGCCTTAACTTGTGCATCATTCAGATTTCTCATAACTTGCACATATCTGTCCCCTAACTATCATTCCGATGTACAAGTTAGGGAGCGGCAGGAGGCACAAAACAGGGTCCTGTTATAGGGCAGGTGGTACGGACAGGGCTCATCTGTGCCAGTGGTGTGCCTTGATCTGGCCAGGGCCCCCCAAAAATATCTTTGGGGGGGGCTGGTGTGTACTCTTTTGTCTATCTTCTTTGCCTTCGCCTTCCACCTATTTTCCCTCCCCTTTCGCCCACCAAGACGTCTACTTGCCGCCTGCCACAAATGTGTGAGCACTAGTGATGTGCGGGCCGGCCTGACACCCGTGGGACCAGCGGGTCGTTTGGGTTTGGGCTGACTTACACATAACATTGTCAAGTCGTGGGTGGGTTAGGGTTGAACTCTTCCTTCTGCTTTCCCCACCGCAACCTTCCTGTGCTGGCTTCCGTCTTCAGCGCGTTTCTTTTATAGACTCACGCCTGCTTGGCCCCGCCCTAACACATACCAGGATTAGCGTTGCCACCTTTTTTAAAAAAAAATTACCGGGCAGTGGTGGGGGCGGTAACTAAATGTGTGGGCCGTGATGTAAAAAGGGGCGGAGACACACGTTGTGCCGCAAAAGGGGACGGGGCAACACTGTGAGAGGAGCAGAAGATGAAAAAAATGTACATTTCCAATGGAGGGCCAAGGGCTTTTGCTAAGGGTATAACAAATTACCGGCAGCTACATTGCCGGTAAATTTGTAATACCGGCCCCGGCCCTGGCAGGTGTTTTACTCGCTAGGCCAGTAAAATACCAGCCGGGTGGCAACCCTAACCAGGAGTGACATCATGGCGGGGCAGGCATGGATCTATAAAGTCGGAGGTGCGCCGGGTTAGGGTCTGGTGTGAGTGGAGGAGCAGCAGGTTAAGTTTGGGTGCGGGTCGAGTTCTTCTCAACCTGCAAATGACTAGTGAGCACGTGGTGAAGTTTAAACTTCAGAAGGGGCTGGTTAGGGAAACCTATTATACAGCAGACTGTGATTCAGGCCCCCTTGTCCCCCAGGCCCCCCTGCAATTGTGGGGGTCTACTGTAGTATAGTTACAGCACTAGTCTGCACCTCCTGATGCTTCACGCTGCTCCTCCTGCTCTTGCGCCCCCTATTGCTTTACCCATACTTGCACCCGTACTATTATGTATTCTATTTCTACCTGCTTTATTATCATACAGGAAATGTGAATAATCAAAATGAAGGCACCTAATATCAATTAGTTGGGGGGAAGATCAGGGCATACAGTCACCTTGGCCCACCGGGACTTTTCCTGATATCCCAGTGAGCTAATCCGAAACTTGCTTTGGTATCCGGGCAACATTTCCTTTTGTTTCCCCCTATGCAACCACATTGAACCAGACAGATTTCTGCTCATTCCACGTAATATTTATTAATAGTATTATTATCATCATAACATTATTAATTTTTGCTTTTCTCTCACTAATCCTCTTACTGTAAATGGTATGAAACTATATTGTTGTTTTCAAAATACATTAATCTTGTGTGGGAGCTGCTGTCATTAAATCTTTGTGCTAATTACATCTTTAGCCCATCTCCCTTATCATCTCTCTCTCTCTCTCTCTCTCTCTGATCTCTGTGTTGGATTTCATTACAAATTATTATTCATATATCAACTCCTTTCATTGTTTCCAAAATGTGTGTGAAAGCTCATTTTTCCAGGCAGTTGTTAATTACTAAGTTCAAAGAACATCATTACATTTTTCAAGTGTATATTTATGCGGTCTATCAGAAATTAATTTAACTAACCGTAAAAATGACAAATTACATTAATGCATTTGGCAAAATGAAATTGCTTCTTATTTACCAGTTAAATTAAATTTCTGTATAACTTTCCCGGCCTGTGTCAGGTATAACAGAAACTGAAATTTTAATTATGACGGGTGATGGGAACGACGGGTGCCTTCATTCAGCAGTTTAGGGTGTATGGAGAGGCAGAGGCAATGGTTCTACACTTATGGGATCTATTATCTGGAAACCCGTTATCCTTGTGAAAAGGCCATTTACCATAGACTCCATTTTATCCAAATGATCCAAATTTTTATAAATGATTTCTTTTTTCGCTGTAATAATAAATCAGTACCTTGTACTTGATCCAAACTAAGATATAAATAATCCTTATGGGAAGCAGAACCGGCCTATTGGGTTTATTTAATGGTTACATGAATTTCTCGTAAACTTACGGTATGAAGATCCGCATTACAGAAATATCCATTATCCAGAAAACCTCAGATGCCGAGATTCTGGATAACAGGTCCCATGTCTGTACTTGCATTATTAAATCAGTCACTGATGGGGACAAGTGTAGAAGTGCTGAATTGATTTCTAGGAAGCACTGCAATACCTGGAGGATCATCTGATGATGTTGGACTCCCAGTGATTTTTAGGGTTCATTTATGAGCATAGGGAACACAAGTGCAGTAGACCATAGCAAATAATCAGAGGTTGCATTTATTTTCTAATTGGTTGCAGACTGATTAACAATAACTGCAGATTGGTTTCTATGGGCAATGGCATCTGAACCAAGGCCCGGACTGGCAATCTGTGAGTTCTGGCAAATGCCAGAGGGGCTGCTATAAGGTCCCATAGAAAGTCAGTATTTAGTGGGCTGGTGGAGGCTGTTTGGGCCTCTATGTGGGCTGATTGGGCCTCTGTGTACCTGAAATGCCAGGGCCTATTTTAATTCTTAGTCCGGACCTGCTTGAACCTATGTTTTGTTAAAGGACAACGAAAGGCTTAATCACTAGGGACTGCCACAAAAATGCCGACAAATTATAATTCCATGCCTCAGATCCTGGAGTACCATTCTGTGTGTAGCACGCTTCCATCTTCTCGCTTGAGCCAGTAATCTGGAGCTTTGGCTGCCTGCAGGGGCTGTAGAGTGTTTTAAGCCTTTGCTTGTCCTTTAAATGAGCCCATTTATTAGAAATCCTGGGTTTCATAGGGCATCGCCAAAGAATTCATGCATAAAACCATAGGCATTGCCTATGACTATGACGATGTATGCACGAAATGCATCAGTTTTAATTCACATGTTAAAGGGTGCTGGAACCCTTTAATAAAATAATGGACAGCATTTACTGACTAGGGTCCTGTTTGAGCCAGCTATTTTATGTGTGAATTGTCCTCAAGCTGAAGGTGTTGGGCTTGGGCACCAGGCCAGGATTGGCAATCTGTGGATTCTGGCAAATGACAGAGGGGCTGCTGTAAGGAAGTTGCCCAAAGTTGCCTCACTAGGAAACTTCGGGCGACGTCAGAAAACAAAGTGCTCCGAGTGCCATCCCGTCGGCAATTTAGATTCTAGCCGGCGGGAGGCAATTTATCGACAGGCAACTAAATATTCGTGTGTTCCCTTACCCTAAAGGGTAATTCACCTCCATTAGCAAAACTGTAATAATACAAAAAAACTGACCCTAAAACCCCCAGAAATGTGTTCAAACTTTCCATAGCCTGCCCAATTTTGTAAAATGGACTTGTTATTTAGGGGGTGTGGCCAGAACATGGGTGTGGTCAATAATCGGCAAACCTTTTTGTGACTCTTTCTATTTTCCAAACGTTGGGAGGTATGTATAATACATATTTATATAATGTACCTCTCAATTTCTGCTTTCAGATATGCCTGAACCGGAAGTGTCAAAACATCACTATATTTGGCGTCCACGACTGTGCGATGAAATGCCACGGGCACGGAGTGAGTACACTATTACTATTCTTTACTGGTGCTGCCTGAAGGTTTGTGCAAAGTTTAACATGCAGAAAATAAAACCTCATAATAAAAAGTACAAAATTGTACATTTAATCACAAACTGCAGCGTGGCATTCGTTTATCGAATTCCACCAGCTATAATGAGGGAATGATTATCTGCAGCGCAGTATTGAGATGATAATAAGCTAATGAGACAATGGGAGATGTCGGGCTATTAATACACGATCATACACAGAGCCACATTAATAACAAAACAGAACAAAACCCTGCGCCTGGAAATAGTTCTGCTTAATTTCTCTCGCTTATCTCGGAACTCCCCTAAGACAGTCTAAGCAGCATTGTACTATGTGCCCCAGAGAACATCAGCGCCAGTCCTCTTATAATGGATTGGAACTTTGTGTTGCAGGGTATTAGACATGCAGTGCACTTGTTCTGCTCTCCATTCAGTCTGCAGGTGCCACACACAATACAATCAGCACAGAGGATAATGCAGATTCTACATACATAATACTAATGAATTTACTAACGCCTTTAGGGAAAATTTACAGCCACAGTGCAGTGCAAATTGGCATGATTTTATGCTCATGTTCTTCAACAGAAATTTGGGTGCCCTCTGAGATGCATCTGCCATATTTGCACCCCTTTCTGTAACTTGGGTGCATGCTGCAGCTAATGGAGGCCATACACGGCAGATTAAGGGCTCTTACACATGAGCGTTTTTACCTGCGCTCCCCTGCGTTCCGTTTTTCGGCGTTCAGCCGCAGGGGAGCGCAGGAATAGACGCATTTCATTATTTCAAATGGGGCTGTACTCACACAGGCGCATGTAGGCGCCGAACACAGGTTGAGACGCAACATGCTGCATTTTTCCTGCATTCGGCGCCTACATGCGCCTGTGTGAGTACAGCCCCATTTGAAATAATGAAATGCGTCTATTACTGCGCTCCCCTGCGGCTGAACGCCGAAAAACGGAACGCAGGGGAGTGCAGGTAAAAACGCTCATGTGTAAGAGCCCTTAAGCTGCTGATATTGGTCCTTTAGCTCGTTGATGCGGTCCTACAACCCGTCGGCACCCATTGCCATCGTTATAATCTGAATGTTTGGCCCTTGGGCCGAACAATTGGATTAACCCTATGTAGCCCTGCCGTTGGTGGGCATATCGTGAAAGATCCACTCCCCAAACGAGAGGATATTATAGTGTATGGCCACCTTAACATTTTGCAGAGTTGGGACTGCATCAATTTCGGCACATGGTTTTAAAGTTCTCCTATAAATTAACTTTTAGTATGATGTAGAGAGGGATATTCTGAGACAATTTGCAATTGGTTTTCATTTTTTATTATTAGTGTTTTTTGAGTTATTTAGCTTTTTATTCAGCAGCTCTCTAGTTTGCAGTTTCAGCAATCTGGCTGTTAGGGTCCATATGACCCTAGCAACCAGGCATTGATTTGAATAAGAGACTGGAATATGAATAGGAGAGGGTTTGAATAGAAATAGGAGTAATAAAAAGTAGCAATAACAATACATTTGTAGCCTTACAGAGCATTTGTTATTTAGATGGGGTCAGTGACCCCTATTTGAAAGCTGGAAAGCATCAGAATAAGAAGGCAAATAATAATATAAAAAAAACAAAAAAAAACAATGACGACCAACTAAAAAGGTGCTTAGAATTAGACATTCTGTAACATATAAAAGTTAGCTTAAATGCAAACCACCCCTTTAAAATGGTATTAGTGTGCAATTCTTTTAGTACAAGTGCCTAGTGACGCCACCCTGAAATCCTCAGCGTTAACGGGGTGCACAGTATTCAGCAGAAGAGGCAAGTTGGACACAGTGTGGTCATTTAAAACCTCAAGGTCGGTTGCAATTTTTCCTGCAGCCCTTACATGAAAAAATCCCTTTTATTCAAATTACTTGCATCATAAAGTGCTCTTCTGTATAGTTGAATTTGGCACCACTCAGTTCATCCTGGCTTCTGTTTTAAATTCAAGGTTGGACTGGGCCAGCGGGATACTGGGGAAAAACGAGATGGACCCAAACCCTTGTCCGACCCACTCCCCTCATGGGGAATTGCAAGCCCAGATGCTCCCCCACCCCAATCGCAGTCGTAAGGAGAAAGTGCAATAAGCAGTGTTTAGCAGGGGGGTGACAGTGGAAGGAACTGGAGTTTGCAACTAAGATGGGTGGGCCCAAGTGACAGCCCCGAAGGGCCCTGGGCAACCAAGTCCAACAGTGTCTTGAATTATGAGGAAAACACTGTATTGTGGGAAAATACATGAGAACTTAAGGTGGCCAAACACGGACATACTTTTATCATTCTGCGATGAACGATCGCATCGTTAAACAATCGTCTGACGATTGTTTTACCATACGATATGTCATCCACAGAGAACGATTATATGAACAGATATAATCGTATCGTTTGCTGAAAGATTATACAGCAACGTACGATGCAATATAAACTTATGGCGGAAGCAGGATGTACAGCATACAGGAAGTGATGTAAAACATTAGTCATCGCTGGAATGTTTGTGGCTGAAAGTTCCTTGGTTTATGGAGGAACGTTGCTCAACAAACGATCTACCCTGCTGCTCCATGCAGACATATGGATTTATGCTATGGCATATTAAACTTCTTTCACATATGAGGTGATAGGGTGATATTCCTGCAGTCAGCACCAATGTATTTCTTTACATAGTTCATATGGTTACAAATGAAGCTTTCCGCAAAGAATGTTCAGGTCCTTCCGTATATGTTTGTTGACTTGTGCTACAATTGTTCTACGACAAATGTCTGTAATTTACACCAACTGCCCGATTTTATCCCTGAAAGACCAAAATTTTTAAACTCATCCGATCAATTTTGCGAATGATAATGTCGAGCTGTTCATCCGACGTACACCATCAACCATCCGATGTTACCGATATTATCGGAACGTTCTGTAATCGTCGTTTGGAAGTAAAAAAATCTGCCCGTGTATGGCCACCTTAACACACACATGAGGATATACTGTATGTCACCTACCTGTACAAGCCACGACCAACCTTATACTGTGCTTCCTATTGCTGCTATGCCTTTATATTCTGTATGATTCCGGTGCAGTATATTCATATAAAGTGATCCAAATAAGAAATACAGGGGAACAATAGGAATCTGAATGTGATACCTCTGAAGTATCTCATTTCTCACTTTCTTATACATTAATACCTTTGTTTCACGTTTCCTTTTTGCAACAAAGGAAATCATATTTTCCCTTTCAGACCCAGATGTTATCAGACTTTTAATTCTACATGAAACGATTGGATCCAAGGACTGGAATTCTTATCTCAGCCTCTTATTTTTATGCTAATTTCTATTAATATATCAAAAGGCCTCGCACAATCTCATTAAGAATCCAGCCAAGCTCCAACCACCCCGGTAAAAGACCCCTAACAACATTGTGACAGCAGTGTCGTATCAATCTGATCTCTTGCATTTCAGAGTCTTTAGTAAATGTGAGGAAGTGGGGTACGAAATGCGTGGGGTGCCAAAATGAGCCTGAATGTGAGAGGTAACACGACAATGAACACTTAATATTCCGTCTATACAAGTGATATCAGAATGAATGTCAGTGCAGCTAACTACCCACTACTCTACTAAGCATCTGGATATAGTGACTAATATCTCAGCCGAGACTAAATGACGACATCTGGAATGTACCCGGCGGATATGTTTCCTATTTGCCTTTTGCATATATTTGGCTTTAAACTGTCACTGATCACTTAACTGCGCACCAAACTGCTCCCTAACGCAACATGAGCAAACGAGGTACAGCGGTTATTCTAGGAGTCAATGCTGCTAACGACTGCTATGGGTTTCATGCCAATAAATTCTACTCCAAGTGGCAACTGTAAAGTCAGCAGAGAGTGAAAATCACACAACACCAATATAGGGGCAAATTCACTAAGCCGCGAAGCGCCGAACGCTAGCGTTAATTGAGCGCAACTTCGGATTTTAGTGAATTTGCGGAGCGCTGGTGAAACTACGCCTAGCGAAGTGTGGCGAAGCGAGGTGAAGTTGCGCCTGGCGCAATTTCGCATCTTAGTGAATTTGCCCCATAGAGTCTGCCTCTGTGATCCCTTTAAAGGAGAAGGAAAGCTACAGAGGCAGTTTATTGCCAATAGATTAGCCACAACAGTGCAAGCTACAATGCTATATTTATTCTGCAGAATACTTTACCATACCTGAGTAAACAGCTCTAAAAGCTTTCTCTGTTTGTTTAGGATAGCAGCTGCCATATTGGTGTGACATCACTTCCTGCCTGAGTCTCTCCCTGCTCACTCATAGCTCTGGGCTCAGATTACAGAAGGGAGGGGAGGAGGGATAAGGGGGGAGAGGAGCAAACTGAGCATGCTCAAGCCTGTACCTTGGAGGTTTAAGCTGAAAACAGAAGCCCATGTGTACACAAAAGAAGGAAAGAAATGCAGCGTTTCTTTTGACAAAGGACTCAGAGCAGCATTACTTTGAGGGTTTATTGTTGTTTTTATATAGACCTTTCTGATAAAGCTTACTTAGTTTTAACCTTTTCTTTTCCTTTAAGGGACCCTTTATCAGCCCCTTTATTGTATGGATAACAAAGACACTGATATATGACACAAATACAGGTGTGGGACCTGTTATCCAGAATGTTCAGAACCTGGGGTTTTCAGGATAATGGATTTTGCCATAATTTGGATCATCATACCTGAAGTCTACTAGAAAATCATGTAAATATTAAATAAACCCAATAGGCTGGCTTTGCTTCCATTAAGGATTAATTATATCTTAGTTGGGATAAAGTACAAGCTACTGTTTTATTATTACAGAGAGAAAGGAAATCATTTAACATTTTTAGATTATGTGGCTAAAATGGAGTCTATGTGAGACAGCCTTTCCATAATTTCTGGATAATTAGTTTCCAGATAATAGATCCCATACCTGTAATCATTCAACAAAACCGCTTTGCCCACTATAGGGCTCTTTCATTAGCTGGATGCATGATATTTCATAAATACTCAACAGATCATTCAGATTGCAAATAAATCAATAAACATATGTTTGACTGGAAGGACAACCCCCACGACCAATATAACCAGCACCGTTGTATTAGTTCTTACTTACAGACCTTTATTTATTCTCCTTAAAAGGTTTGCAATAATAAAAAGAACTGCCATTGTGAAGCTGAATGGGCACCACCATTTTGTGACAAGCATGGCTTTGGTGGGAGTGTGGACAGTGGACCAGTCAGACAGCATGGTAAGAGATCAGGAGCCTTATTTACTAACTGCAAATACACTGCTGGATTCAAAAAATGTATGCAAAATTTGCATCTGTATAAACACTATACACGGAGCACTTGCACAATGCAATTGTAGTACATGTATGGGACCTGTTATCCAGAATGCTTGGGACCTGAGGTTTTCTGGATAAGAGTTTTTTCCGTAATTTGGATCTCCATATCTTAAATATACTAAAAAAACATTGATTAAACATAATAGGATTGTTCTGCATCCAATTAGTATTAATTACATCTTAGTTGGGATCAGTAACAAGGTATTTTTGTTATTACAGAGAAAATTATACAGAGGAAATTATTTTTAAATCAAAATAATTAGATTGCTATGGAGTCTATGGGAGATGGCCTTCCCGTAATTTAGAGCTTTCTGGATAAAGGGTTTCCGGATAGCAGATCCCATACCTGTACATGGCATAGATATTGTAGCACATACCCTCCCTGCCTGTGCCTGTGCACTTATTGCCTTCACCTAAAAACATCTTGTTCTTTGCACTTACCATTGACCATCTCAAGTTTTTTTGACTTACAAAATCTCGAGTTTTTTTGACTTACAAGCAAAAACTAAATCCAAAACCCTCCAACAGTCTGAATGGCTAAAAATAAAGATCCAATAGGATCAGCGCAGCTTCCATTGTGGTTTTTACACTTAATAAATCTCAAATTTTTAGAGTTTTGGAGAAAAAAGAAAACCACAAATACAATTGCAAAAAAAAGAAATCTGAATGTTGGTAAATAGACCCCTTTGAGTTAGGTACAGGGTTTCCTTAGCACAACCTAGGACTAATTTATCCACACTAGGCAATTTGCACCTGTGAGCCTCACTATTGCCTCTAAACCAACAGAACAATCTGCAAATGGAGGGAGTATAATAAGTTGACAAAAATGCAGCAGTGTGATACCCCCCTGATATTGACTAGAATGCGGTTTTGTTACAATTTATTAATGGGGAACGTAGGAATCATTTTTCAAAAGGAAAAATCTTATTGGCCTCTATGCAATGGTCTCCAATGTTATCCAATCCCTGACCCCAGGGCTTATGGGATCAGACTGAGTTGACACCTTGCAAAGTGAACGTCCCAAAATTTGCAGATATTTCTGTGTTGAACCAGCTTCTACCCAATGTTTTTTAATCAGGTTTACTCTTCTCATAATAACAGTCTTCCATTTCTTGGTCATAGATAACAGAAGTTTGATCACGGGGATGATAGTGACAGTTGGGTGCATTTTCCTTGCTGCTTTCATTGTGTACCTCAAGAGGAAGACGTTGTTCAAATGGCTTTATTCTAATAAGAAGACTACTATTGAAAAATTAAGGTAATCGCTAAATTCTTTAGTTCTTAAATTC
The DNA here is from genome assembly GCA_038501925.1 of Xenopus petersii. Lineage (NCBI taxonomy): Eukaryota > Metazoa > Chordata > Amphibia > Anura > Pipidae > Xenopus > Xenopus petersii. The sequence continues at coordinate 122,396,825 of CM076684.1, read as the reverse complement.
AAACATCCAGTAAAGAAATGAATTCAAAATCGATTACTCTACACATCTCTGTAAACCCAGGGCAGGCACATTCTAGGCGTTTATGCCAAATCAGGGGCTGCTTTAGACTGGTCATCCTATGATCCTGCTGGATTGCAAGAAATTTATGTATGTATGTTTGTATGTATGTATCTATGTATGTATGGCCACTTCTTTTCATGTGGCTTGTGGGACAATCTGTTGGGTACTGTGGAGGATCAGTCACCAAACGGCCATGTATAGGCACAGGAGGTCTTCTTAAGGACTTCTGTGGCCAGGGAGGTAAACTAGATCTACGAGTGGCTTCAAGGGTTGCCAAACTGGAGCAAAAGGGGCATGGTTGGCTGAGAATTTAATGAGGTGCTGCAACCTGTTTGGGAATGGCCTAAGGTAGCAATAGACATAGAGATCTGCTTGACTGGCTATGTCACCAAACAAGTGGATCTCTCCCCGATATGCCCACATTGAAGTTGGCGATATCGGGCTGATCCGATCGTGGGCCCTAGGGCTCAACAATCGGATCAGAATGGAGACCAAACGGGCGGTCGTATCACGGGACCACATCACTAAAAAAATGCGGCCACGATCCGACAGGATTTTCTAACCTGCCCGACCGGCATGTGGCAGACTGTCGGCCAGATATCAATCGGGAAAGCCCATCGGGGGGCTCTACACACGGGCCGTTAAGCTGCCGACTTAGTCTGTCGGAAGCTTTTATCGGCCCTTGTATGGGGGCCTTTAGGGTGTATAAATATAGGCTTACAAGAAGTCATCGGTGCCTTTACAGAGAAGCTGAGCTATATATCCAGTTCTTGTCCCCCTGCTTTCTAATATTAAATCTAATATGTCATTTTATTAATTGCAGCACATCTTCTTATTCTGCATTCTATTTCTTATCATATTGTTTTTATGGTTTTATTGTGAAAACCAAATACAATATTTGAAACTCTAATATTAAATCAGTGGCAGCTATGGAAAGCTAGCTGTAGTCAGACCTGACAGTTGCGGAGGCTTGATTAAAATGAAAATAAAAAGGCTTCATCTCATGAAAATCCAAAACTTTATAAATAACAATAAATGATTGGTGTACCATTTCTAAAAGAAAGTGACTCTTCTCTTTCCCCCAATCTGTATATAAGCAGTCTTTTTGATAAGGCAGTTATCTCCAACACATGTTTGCTGTGAGCTCCCTTTACCTATGTGTTAGCTCCAGTCCAAAAACACTGACTCCGACACAAACCCACATGTAGAGAGACAGACTGCTGAGAGGGGAACAGGGAAGAGTAACTTTTAGAAACTGCACAGAATATTTCATTGATTATTTTTAGAAATCTGCATAAAATTACGCTTCTATTAAATATTTATATTCATCATAGCTCATAGATTTATTTTAGAAGTGTTAATAGGTCACGGTGTCATCAATCATTATGGAATATATTAGGCAGTTAATTATTTTCCTTTGCTTTCCCTATATTTTCTATAAAGTCTGTGCTTATTTATTAGTCTTCTTTATCTCTTCCCATCACTCTCCTGTTTTGTCTTTGTAATAGTGGTTAGCAATGGTTTAAGTTTGGCATGTAATTGCATTAGTTCATAGCCTCTACAGAGAGAGACATTACAGTCAGCATATGTATAAGTGTTAATAAGAGTGAGCCAACAGAGCATTTTGCAGGATAATATTATAATTAGAAGTGATATGAGCACAGAAGGAAGGACAGGCCATGGCATGGAAAGGCACTTATTCTCCAGATATAGGTTGGTTCAATATCCCATAGATAGAATACTATTCAGACACCAGGGAATTAATTAAGCAAGCCAGGCTAAAAGGACACAGCAATATAAATAGATTGCTTTGCTCTGAGAACACGGTACTCTATGGAGAATATGTACATGCTGAGGCAATCAATATTCCACAGAAAAAAAATCATGGCAAATTTTGCCACAAATTTCACTCATCCCTATCTATGTTCCCCACTAATGCCACTATTATTGGGATAATGTAATAAAAGGCCTAAAGTTTGTCCACTTCTAGTATCCCATAGCAACCAATCTCATATATCAGATATGTGTTTTCAGCTGCCAGTAAATGCTACATGCTTATCAGTTGCTATGGGTTACTATACAGGTAGCTTTCCTACACTGACATCAGACTAACCGGCCTATAGTTCTGAGGCTGAGAATGGGATCCTTTTATGAATAGCAGCACCACATTCGCCAATCTCTTGGCAACAAGAGAATCCTGAAAAATTAAGCAAAGAGGTTTGGCAATCACAGTAAGCTCGTTTACTACCCTGGGATGATTGAAAATCTTTACATGTTCTAGCCTCTTTTGAATAGCCACTTGTGTGAACCATGCATCATTAGTTGTATTAGAAGAATTTGGACTTATTAAGAAAGAAATCTTCATTAGCCTGTTCCTCATTTGTCTAGACAGACAAAAAATAACAGTTCAGAATCTCTGCTTTTTCTCTGTTCTCATCAACCAGCTGACCCCCCCCCAGATATTAAGGGTTCCACCTCTTCCTGCTTAACTTTTTTGCTATTAACATATTTAAAAAAATATTTTTTTTAAGATTATTTTTACTCCTCTCTGTAATAAACTTTTCCATCTCAATTTTAGCTTGTCTGATAGTGATATGCATATGCATCTCAGTAAAAAAAACAACAGGGACAGCAAACATGGATGGAGGAATGCAGGGGGGCATGCAGGTTTTGAAAAGGGAAGCAGGAGTTATAATAAAACTGTGCCCCTTTTTTTGATGATGCACCCGAGCCTTGTCTAACCCTAATTGCAGTAGGTGATTTCAAACAGTGACTCACCTATGAAGGTAAATCAGGATATGTAGCGCTTAACACTATAGAAAGATTTGAGTTCTTCATTTGCCTGACACTCAGGGGCAGATTTACATATGGTCAAATATCGAGGGTTAATTAACCCTCGATATTCGACTGCCGAATGTAAATCCTTCGACTTCGAATATCGAAGTCGAAGGATTTACCGCAATTAGTTTGATCGAACAAAAAATCCTTCAATCAACGATTAAATCCTTCGAATCGAACAATTAGAAGGATTTTAATCAATCGTTCAAACGATTTTTCTACCACCAAAAAAACCTTAGAAAGCCTATGGGGACCTTCTCCATTGGCTAACATTGAGGTTCGGTAGGTTTTAGGTGGCGAACTAGGGGGTCAAAGTTTTTTTTTAAAGAGACAGTACTTCGACTATCGAATGGTCGAATATTCGAACGATTTTTAATTCGAATCGTTCGATTGGAAATCAAAGTCGTAGTCGAAGGTCGAAGTAGCCAAAAAAAACATTTGAAATTCGAAGTTTTTTTTTATTCTATTCCTTCACTCGAGCAAAGTAAATGTGCCCCTCAATGTTATTTACTGACAATGATCATCCCATTACCTCAGTAGAAACAGGAGGCTGGTAACAACTGAGTTAAGCAATTAGAGTTGAGGCTGAACTTTTGGGTGACTTTAGTTTGTGTTAAACATTTGCAGAAAGATAACTATGATCGAAACTTAGTCAAGTGAGTTGAAGCCTCCACGTTGGAGGTCATTATTATAGAGGCACAAGTTTCATTAGAATAGTCCCCGGGGTGTTGTGAAAAAAGACACATTTTCACAGATTGCAGAAGCTAATTTAACAGGCTACTGACTTCCAGAAAAATCAATATTTATTTTCAGTCTTGCGAGGGGATTTGATCATTTTTTCTTCTCTTTTTATTTGCCGTGTTGAATAAAAATGAAGGGACCCTTCAATGAGTCATTCGAAATTGAAGTCGAGGCCGGCTCTAACGCCCTGTTTTATTCAATTGTTTCTTACTGCAGGTCTGTGAGACCAACGAGAGGTGGGAGCTCAAATGAGCCTAATGAAGAGAATCGCGCAGCACTTTCCAAGCATGTCCTCAGCAAACCCACATGTCTGCCAAAGGTGGGTGTCATTCTGTGCAAACAATCAGTTGTTATATTCTAGTAGAAAGCAATCACTAAAGCAGCTGGATATGGTGTCGAGTTCGTATAAATGATATAGATGCAAATATGTAAAGTCTGCATTACAGACATAACATGAGTTGTTGACTGCTAATAAATAAAACTGCCATTCATTAGAATTGGCTATTGAAGCCAAAGCCATCATTGCGGGTAAAGATACCATTTTCTCATACAATGACATTCTTGACAATTTCATATTAACAACTTTGTGACAACAGAATTGGGTTGGAGACAGGGGCGTAACTACAGAGGAAGCAGACCCTGCGGTTGCATGGGGGCCCAGGAGGTACAAGCTGTCCCATGAGGCCCTAATTAATGAGAAATTTCAATATATATTGGGACAGCCTCTGGATATGTTGGGGGCCCTAATTTTAATTAGTTACTCCACTGGTTGGAGAGATGGCAGTTGAAGAATTAGTCTCAGTGGTGTAACCAATGACTCACAGGCCCAGTTGGATTTGCAACGCAGACCCCACAGCCCCACCCTCCAGATGGGCCCCTCAACCAAATGGGCCTCCTATGACCCTCCCAACCCCACTATCCGGACACACACGAGGGTGCATACACACCCCCAAATAGTTAAATCACTGACTAGCATGAAAAAATCCCCAGTTCAATCCAGCTGAACAACTGTGGGCAAGGTCATATCTTCCATACCTCCCAAATGTCCCGATTTTCACAGCACAACCCACAGTCCTGGATTGTTACTGAACTGTCCCAACTTTCTCTTTGATCTCTTACACTGAACAGCAGTGATGTGCCCGTCGGGTAAAACCCGTCCCGCACCCGACTGTAACCTGCCCTTCACCAACCTGCCCCCAACCGACTTCCAGCTTCCATTTCAAGCCACATGCTGCCCCACCCCACCGATAACGTCACAGGAGGCTTTAAAAAGTTAAATCGAAAGTTGGAAGCCGGCAGCCACCAGCAAATGGAGGTGCGGTGTCGGCCCAAACCCGCCCAACCTGCAGATCCCACAGGTATCGGGCCTACCCGCACATCACTACTGAACGGCCAGAAAAAGATACAAAGTTTTTAACTTAATTGGCTTTTGGCAGAGAGCCCAGAATACGTGGCAGGTGCACTTGGATAAATTTGTAACAATTTAAGATAAGCAAAGAAACTATTGTAAGAAATTTAAGATCAGCAGGTCTCCTGGGGAAACTGTGCCTTGCAGCTTAAAGGGCTATTCACCTTCATTGGTAAAACTGTAATAACACATACAAACCACAGAAATGTTTTCAAACTTCCATAACCTGCCAAATTTTGTGAAATGAACATGTTAATTAGGAGGTGTGGCTACAAAAACAGGCGTGGCAAACCTTTTTGTCCCTCTTTCCCCAAAATGTTGGGAGGTATGTTATACAGAAAAAATTCCACCAGCCTATTGCTGGATCCCTGTGGTCAACTCTCTTACACAATTGGAGGCAGGCTTAGGTCCGATGGTGCAGAGATGTGTGGGCCAGCCTAATACTCAGGGTCGGACTGGCCTGACGGGACACCGGGAAAAAACCCGTTGGGCCAGACCCCCTCTCCCGATCTCCCTTCACTTTATTATTTATACCCGATTATTATACCCGACCCTGGAAGTAGCTCGAATCTGAAAATACACCATCTAAAACCTTTCAAGGTCATGTAGGAGTCAATGGCAGAGGTCCCTTAAACCAGTTGAAGATGACGTTCGGGTATTGCCCAAAATACGGATTTTTCTAGTGGAAAACACTATTAATTCGAGTTTTTGGGTTTCGGAACTGGACCTCACAGAATCAAGTTTTTTCCATTCGAGTGAAGTTTTTTTGTTTTTTTTACCTGAAAAGGTGAGTTGTGACCCAAAAAAATTAACTCGAAAACTCAAATTTCTGTGGAAAATACAACTCGATCCTTAATAAATAACCCCCTAAAAATTAACCTAAAGGTGAACAAATCAGTCAAGGATGTGTGTGAACCACTTTTGTAAACCCAGTTCTTCTACCCAGGGGCAATATAACACGTATATAAAATTCTATGTGTCTGTACTATCTAAAAAATATCTATAAAAAGGAGTCTTAAATGTTTTGTACAACTTATGTAAAAATTGCACTGATTTCCAGCTCTCTAAAAAGTGATTGAACCCTAATAACCATAATTGTTGTTTTCTATTTAACAGGAGGAATGTTCAATACAATACAATACTAGACTGCCCCGCTGTCACCCTATCGACATTAGCCACCCAATAAGGATACTTGAATTACCTCAGCACAGCCTTCCAAGAAAAGTCCAAGTGCCACGTCACAGTCTTCCGTTCCAACAAACAGTTCCAGCTCGGCCTCTTCCAGCAAAGCCTTCTGTTAGATGTTTACAGGTACATTGTATTATTATTCCCATAAAAGGGGTGCTAACCCCCCCCCCAAAAATGAATTCATGGAAAAATAATAAATCTTTCTATGTTTAGTTTTTTTTTGGAATTTTAGCAGTTTTAGACTGCTAATACAAAGCTTTGAACTCAACTGCTCTAGGGCTAACTGCCTATAAATAATGCATAGAAAGTTCACTGACAGTTAGGTTCCCTGACATTCAACATTCAAAGACTTCTGTTAATATAAAGCCTGCTATTAGCGACATAACACTGGTTGTGCACCTTTGCGTTAAGTTTTAGCATGAGTTGCTTAGCTTTTTATTCAGCAGCTCTCCAGTCTTCAGCAATCTGGTTGCTAGGGTCCAAATTGCCCTAGCAACCATGCACTGATTTGAATAAGAGACTGGAATATGAATAGGAGAGAAACTGAATAAAAATACAAATAAAAAGTAGCAATAACAATATATTTGTAGCCTTACACTTACTCATAGGCTAGTGGACTAGCCTATGAGTAAGTGCCCACCTCAGGCACGAAACGCATCAGGCTTACATATGTCATAATATATAAAGATTTTTTTACTTTCATAAAAACATTTTTGGCTACTGCTTTGATACAGGATGACCTCTTACTACATTTGAATGCTTTGTATTTTCCCAAAAATTTGCAAACCCTTGGACTGGGGGTTACCTTGGTAAGAGATCATCTTTGTAACAACATTTTCCTTTTTTTGTTTCATTATAAATTTCATTATTCATTTGTTTAATTTTCAATTCTGGACTTTACCCCAAAAAATGGAGCTCCACACCAGCACATACGAGGCTCTACAATTGGAAAAGTTGCTTAGAATTAGCCATTCTAAAACACACATTTATTAAGGGTCGAATTTCGAAGTAAAAAATACTTCTAAATTAAATTCGACCATCGAATTAAAATACTTCGAATATTGAAGTCAAATGATTTTTCACCGAATTTGGCCATTGAGCAATCGAAGTAAAATCGAACGAACGATTTTAGTGTACGATCGAACGATTTTACTTCGATGTGTAAAGACTTAGAAAAATGCATTAAAAGGTCCCCATAGGCTAACATAGCACTTCGGCAGGTTTAATTTGGCGAAGTATTGAAGTCAAAGTTTTTTTAAAGAGACAATACTTCAATTATATAATATTCAAACTATTTTACTTCAAATCGAATTCAAAATAAATTCAAAGTCGTAGTATCCTATTCGATGGTCGAAGTATCCAAAAAATTACTTTGAATTTCGAATTTTTTTACTTCGAAAATTCCCTCGAATTCACTTCGACCCTTGATAAATCTGCCCCTAAAAGTTACCATAAATGCAAACCACCCCTTTAATACTCCACAATTACATTGGGAAATAGGTGATGAATTCATAACTTATTCCACAATTTAATTCTCCTGAGCTGGATTTTTTTAAAATGTATTGAACAATGGTATTTTACTTACAGTATTAAACTTGCAGTCTGATGCCATCCACTTGCCTTTATATATATTTATTTATCAGCAGTAACCGAGTGTCAGAAGTTGCCATTAGTCAGAAACCCTCACAGCTACGGATAAAGCCACACTGGGCGTTTTGGGGAGATTTGGTAGACTGGCGACTAATCGCCTCGTCTTTGCGGTGACCAATCTCCCCAAAGCCTTCCCTCACTCTGTGCCGGCTAAAATGAAAAACCGCCGGCGCCAATCACACGAGGAAACTTCGGGTGACTTCGGAAACCATTTTAGCCGGCACAGAGTGAGGGAAGGCGTTTGGGGAGATTGGTCACCGCAAATTCGAGGCGATTAGTCGCCAGGCGACCAAATCTCCCCAAAATGCCCAGTGTGGCCTGACCCTAAAAGAAATGAACATTTCCATGTTTGTTGTGCCCGGATACTTCATGAATATCTGTGACATTCCCAGTCTATTCCCAGACATTCCCAGTCCTTCCTTACTTTTGCTTCTTATATTCCTGCACCAAACAAGTGCTGATACACTGAATATATTTATAGCGTGAGGAAGCTAGAGATTAATGTAGTCATGACAATGGCCCAAGCAGACATAATAAACAGACTTATTCCAGGACAAAAAGAAATCAGCTTGGAAATATTTTTTTTTATGCCTTGGGAGTTGTTCTGCAACAGTGCACAAAGTGGAGCCTCTGGGAGATGGTCTGTAATTCGGAGCTTTCTGGATAACGGGTCTCCGGATAACAGGTCCCATACCTTACTCTACTTAAGAATATTATTATTCTTCCAAAGTTAGGAAACCTGTTTTGTGTAGTCCATAAACTTTAGGTGCCCATACACTGACCAACAAAAGCTGCCCCTACAGACCAAGTTGGCATCTTGTTGGCCCAAACATGGGGCTCTCCCAACAGCCTGCTCTGATCCAGATGTGTAATAAATACCATGAAACAAGAACAATATGGGTATTTTCTTCCACCAATACAGTAGGTCTCGCTGAGCCTTTATTATGACCCAATCCCATGCCATGAGCTTGTCCTGATTTAGGCCAAACCCACAAATTATGCCCAGCTTTAGTATAGCAGAAGACATATTTCTGGCTTTGCAATTTCCCTTTTTGAACTCTGAAAGTTGCAAAAGTGTTTGGCAGACAGACAAATTCTATCTTTAATATATGTTTTGGCTTTTTCCCCCTCTAGGGTTCCTGTATACCAAGCCCTCCACAAAAGCCGCTGCCAGCCGTTCCTTTCAATAAAACTTCCCAATCCGATAGTGCCTTAAGCACAATGTCTGAACATCAAGAGCACGTGCCTCGGATCACTCCTGTGAGGTAAGCCGCATTCTTCTTCAAGTTCCCAATATCTCAGGCGCATTTATAAGATGTTTGGAAACACGCTGCAGCCTTCTGTGCTCTTCCAAAGGACTGAGTGTTTTCTTAAGTTTCTAATGCCTCAGGCAATGGGGGGAACTGGACTGTAAATAAATTGGATCTGAAAAAGATTTAGCGTGTAGTAGCCTTTGAATGGAACATCACAAAATCAAAATTGTCATTCCCAAGGGTAAAGCACTAAAAGCTCCAAACACAGAGGTGTCGGGAACGGCATCTACTACTAATCCAGCTGCAGCACAATCTCTGATCCAAATGCCAGGAATGGGAATTGCTTTGCAAGAAAAATCATTTCTATTTTGCAGATGATGGTAGGACTTGCTCTCTGTCTGTATATGTTGAAAAGTTTATTACGTCTTTATAAGAGAGATGTAAGGACTACATTGGTGCTTCATAACTTTTTAATTTGGGATCTTTGGGACCCAGTGCTCCATTCTACACTATAGGGGTCATTTACAAACTGAAAGGCAAGTTGCACCCATTTCTTTGCACCCTTCGTTCCAGCCTAAATAAACTGTCACAGGAGCAAAGAGACCTGTGTTCACCCCAGGATTACAGATCTGCCTCCTTAGGTGTTCTCAGCAGGAGAACTAAGGGTGAGCTCTTCTGTTCCTTAGTGATCTTGCACTTCTGTCTGGGCTATTAGTAAATTATAGGGATGCAACAAATCCAGGATTTGGTTCGGGATTCAGCCAAGATTCAGCCTTTTTCAGCAGGATTCAGTCGCTTTCAAAGTGCCTGGCTGAAATGAATCCAAATCCTTAAAATCATGGGACTTTTCATCCCACAAGTAAGAAAATTCGGAAACTTTTCCTGCACAGTTCTTCCCTTAATTTGCATATGCAAGTTAGGGTTTAGATTCAGTATATGATCCACCAGAATACTTCATAAAAGATTTGAAATTCAGCCGAATCGCAAAATAGTGGATTTGGTGCATCCCTAGTAGATTACTCTTCATGATTTACCTATCATGAGTATAATTTACATATACATGTATGGGACCTCTTATCCAGAATGCTCGGGAACTGGGGTTTTTTCCAGATAATATATCTCTCTGTAACATACTAAAAAATCATGTAAACATTAAATAAACCCAAGAGGCTGGTTTTGCTTCCAATAAGGATTAATTATATCTTAGTTGGGATCAAGTACAAGATACTGTTTTATTATAACAGAGAAAAAGGAAATCAGTGTTAAATAAATATTTGGATAAAATGGAGTCTATGGAAGACAGATCCCATACATCTATCTATCTCTAAATACACCTTTGTTCAATAGGAACACAGTGAATAGAACGTATTCGGCCCATTCTTTAAAAGGCAGAATATGTTCTTTTTTTTTAAAAAAAAATCCATGTTTTCCGATTATATTGGCGATTATAAAACAGAAATGAAAATTATTTTTTTTTGGTGGCTATTGGCAAGATTACTTTAGTCTTTTATGTTCAGGGGATTTTAATAATTTTGCTATTAATTGCCCTAATCTGAGATTGCTGGAGGTTGATGTCAGCTTCTCTTTCACTAATCCAATAAACATGTTGCCACCCAATCCGGTACAATGCAGTGTCTGACATCACACATTAATTTGTGGTACTTTGGATGATGGATCTTGGGTACAAACAAGCTCATTGGTAGTCAGAAGGGGAGAAACATGGTGGCAAACCAACAGGAATGCACCGAATCCACTATATTGGGATTTGGCTGAACCCCAGAATCCTTTGTGAAAGATTCAGCTGAATACTGAACGGAATCCAAACCTTAATTTGCATATGCAAATCAGAGGCCGGATCAGAGGTGTGTTAAACATTTCTTTACTTCCTTGTTTTGTGATGAAAAGTCAAGTGATTTTAAGGATTCATATTTGGTTCGGCCGGACACGAGGATTCGGACAAATGCAAATCCTGCTGAAAAAGTCCAAATATCCATTTTCCATTTAATATATTTGCATTGAGACATTTTTTCCAGCAAACTTGAACTTGTTTCTAAATGATAGTCATTTCCTTTTTTTATACCAGCTAAATATAAATCTGCACACAGGTGGGATACAGCAGATGTCGATACAGCAGTAAAGAAAAAACAAATTCGATATGTATTCTTTAAATAAATGACAGGTTTTGTTTAAGCACTTTTTCGTTCTTCTCTCTGCACCAGGTTTTACTTTACAATGCAAATGATTCTTTTTAGTTGCAATAAACAAGTACCGTATATACTCGAGTATAAGCCGTCCCGAGTATAAGCCGAGGTACCTAATTTTACCTCCAAAAACTGGGAAAGCTTATTGACTCGAGTATAAGCCGAGGGTGAAAAATGCAGCAGCTTCTGTTAAGTTTCAATCAAAAAATTGAGGGTTTCTGTTCGCATCGGAGGTGCCGGTGTCTCGTTTTTGGATGCCGGCGACCATTCTTAGGCTCCGGCGACCGTTTTTGCGATTGACCCGAGTATAAGCCGAGGTAGAGTTTTTCAGCATATTTTGGGGGCTGAAAAACTCGGCTTATACTCGATTATATGTTTTTTTTAGTGTTTCTTCTGTAAGCTGTACATTTGCTACATTTGTCTCATCCCCTATTATTTATAAGAATAATAAGCTCTTCCGTTTATGGATAATGGGTGTAGCCAAGCTTATGGTACTACTGCCCAAAAAACAGGATGGCCAGTAGTTTCCATTTCCTGAACATTTTATGAGTCCGTGTTTATACTAAAAATATCAAAATTCAGATGTGCCGTTGTGCAGTGAGAGATCACCACCCACTTGGGCAGTGGAAGGATTAAGCAGGGGTCGTTTTTAGGTGCTAAAATATAAGGTTCCCAAACCATGGGGCCCTTGAGGAGTCCTAAACTCAAAACAACGTAGGATAAATATATGGGTGCTTATTTGCTCTCCAAGGTACTCCTTGTTGAAATACTGCCCTGGCTATTCTTAGGGGCAGATTTTTCAAGGTTCGAGCTGTTTTTTTTCATGAAAATTCAAGTTATTGAGTTGTATATTTTGGTCAAAACTCACATTTTCCAGTTAAAAAAAAACTGGCACAATTCGAATGATCGAGATTTCTTATATCCCAACCCTGGAAATAGCTTGAATCCAAAAATACACAATCTAAAACCTGTTGAGGTCATGTAGGAGTCAATGGCAGAGGTCCCTTGAAATATTTGAAGATGTTAACAGCCTGATGTTCAAGTTTTTTTCTGATGGCTTTGCCCCAAAACTCATTAGAGTTTCATTATCATTATCATTAGAGTCGATCGATTTGAGGTTTTTTTTTGCTCTGAGATTCGGGTCTTTTCTTACATAAGATACCATTTGAGTTTCAAGTGCGATCAAGGTGAAAGTAACTCTAAGGGGCTTATTTACTAAACTCTGATTTTTTTTTTAAAAAAATCAGACTTTTAATAAGTCACGAATTTTTCGGAATTTATTAAACACAGAGGATCTCAGACCTGTCGATGTTGCAGATAAGTCAATGGGAGAAGTCATAATGATTTTTTGATGTGCGCTGGGTTTCGTGCAATACCCCGGAATTTTCTGAGTTTTCAGGTTAAAATTACGCATATCAAATTTTCTGAAAAATGTAATAATAGATAAGCGGAAAAAACGAGACCGGATTTGATCGGAGTTTACAGCAGAAAATACTGAGATAAATTTGGACTTTGATAAATAACCCCCTAACACTCGACCTTTGATAAATAACCCCCTATATATACTGTGCCAGAATGTTTACATATGTATGTTACTGGATGATTCACCTTCAAGTTAACTTTTAGTATGTTACAGAATATATTGTTATTGCCACTTTTTAGCAATAACTTGCTAATCCTTGATTACAGGGTCCTAATATCTTAATGTAGACGTGTGTGATCTGTCCTCTAGACCCTTAGCCCAAGAGTTTAACACAATAACAATCCCTCCTCCTTTATCAACTAAGGATATCAACATAATATCGTTAGAATTTGGAGGTACCTTAGATACACCATCTGAAAATGAGCATCATGTCTTTATCTTTGTTGCTACTAGTGTAAACCAAGAGAGCTGAAAAGCAGGAAGTAGTGTTCTGGCTATTATGTTAGACATCCAGTCACTCCAGCCTTTATACATTACATTTTTGGCTAACTAACTATATTAGAAACATTTTTTATTACCTATCTATTTACCCAGTTTTTATTTTCACACTGAACTGTTTTCCTGGAATTTAGGTGATTTTTCGCAGCCCCTGGGAAAACACAATTTTGAGGTTCGACTGTAATAATATTACATTTAGAACAGGGGCACACGGGTTGTTTTGATTGTAGAGTCCCCTCAGGGTGAATCACAGTAATCAAATTGCCTTTACTTAGAATGAGAACACACTGAATAAAACATTCTGTAGTTCAATTGAGGCTATGAGAGAATGCTGAATGGCAATGTCATTTCATAGATAAACTTCTTGCTTTTCTACTGGGAAGCAATGTCTGAGACATTACTTTTCTTATATAAATACTGTATCCCACCACACCAAGTTATCATTACTAGGTGTTTTCTACATTAGAAGCCAGTTAAAGTTCTCACTTTACAGTACAGAGGCAGAAATGGAAGGAAGGGCAGCAACACTGTACAAGGGGAGTCCTTATAATCGCACTTTGGCAGTGATCACCAACCAGTAGAAGGTGATCAGGTCCTGACTTCAAAAGCTCATGCTCTTGGTGAGGAACACAAAGTCAAAGCATTAGAATAGGAGGAGTTCATATACATCAGGTCATCATCCCATATGAGTGACAGTATTTTCACTCTTCTAGTATTTATATATATATATATATATATATATCTATATATACTGGAGGGGCTTGCCCCTTAGCACAAAGAGCAGTGATTGACATCTTAACCCCAGACATTTCTTCAGCCATTTCTGAGACCGTCTATTGCAGAGTAAATTAAGGATACACCCAAGAGGTTCTTAGTTATTACTCTGTAAAGTCAGGCACTACTGCTATATTTGTAGGGCATTTGGTGGACAAAAGGGCTAAATTGGATGAGTAGAGTTACCCAACCAGTCAGTAAGTAGTGTTGATCAGTCTACTCCAAAATGCAAGCAATGAGTCAATTGGTTATTTTTCTATGTTCAAATTAACCTATGCTAATGGTTTACTGGTCAGCCCACCCTTGTCTTTGCAAGTGTAGCAACCAAATAAAACCAACCTAATAAATCCACTGTACAAGAGTCTGAGTAATATACCCCTATGTGCATAAAGTGAAAGACTTATGTAAGTGGTGGATGTGAGATGGCAAGAATCTCAAAATAAAACATAGATCATTAAAGGGCATTGTGCAGTCACTGGAGGCTGTTCATTCCCAACATTGTCCATGGCAGCACATGACTAAGGTCACTGTTAGTAATTCCCAGATCCCAAATACATCACTTTGGTACATGGGTTCCCCAGATCCCAGCTATAAACTTTGAGAAGCTGGAGATTTGGGGGGGGGGGGTGCCAATCTGAGATGAGCCACATTGCCATAAAATTGACTAGCACAGTGCAAGAAGCAGGTAATTGTATCCCACAACCGCTGGGAACGTCCCAAATATACACATACACTATATTCCTACTTTCATCCAAACTTGGCATTTCCAGTGTATCTTTGGGAAACTGCAACATATACAATATAAGAGCTACTTTATGTAACTGATGTATTTATTATTACTTAGTATTTATTATTATCCCATCAAGAGTTACTGCCAGAAGTATTAAAAACCAAACCATAAATCAGACCTCAATGTCATTGAGATCCAAGCACAGAATATCCCGCCGGGGGGGAGATACATTGCTCGGAGGGCAGTTACTGTTACGTTCAACTCCACTCAATGGAAAAATCTGATTTTACAAAGCTTAAGAAAATGATTAACAGAGGTTAACATTGCATTAGAAGCCTAATCTATTATTAACGTGCCTCAGTAATAATGAACCTTTAGTGTCTGTGCTCCGGAGCTGTCCCCAAACTACCTGAGACTCCTCAGCGTTCAATTAAATCTGTCAGAGCTAAATCTGCTGCCTGCCCCCATTTACACGATACATCAGTGGGCCAGTTCTTATTCATTCTCGGCTGAACTCGGCACTTTATTAAATCAGTGGCTTTTCTGTAATTATTTTAGCATCCCTTTATTAATTAGATCTTTAATTACTGTTTCCGTATCGACTTTAAACGGGCACCGCCATCGTGTGATTAACCCCTTATTGTGAGAATGGAATATTTTTATTATTTGAATATTTGTATATTGTATACAAGCTTTACATGGCAAGGAAAGGGTTAATCACGGGGGGGAGAGTAATTTGTTCAGAGCCCTTCAGTAATTATAATCACATTCCCAAGACTTCGCCCAACGAGCCATTTGGCTGATAAACACGCCGGTTTATTATTGTATTCTAGTAAGTGCTGCACAGAGCCAGACCAAGTAGTACAGGTATGGGATCCGTTATCTGGAATCCCGTTATCCAGAAAAGTTCCAAATTACAGAAAGGTTGTTTACCCCAAGAATATGGAGGTGTGGCGCTCAGTAGAACATCACCCTGTTATTTTTATGAAGAGGAGTGCTGGACTGGGGTCTGAAATCAGCAATTATAACCATTGGGGGCTGCCTTATAAACCAGCGCCCCCCAGTAGAGTCTTGCGTGGAACCGATTTCTAAGGGACCCTCCTCCCTTTCCGGCAAGACCAACCTGTTGGTGAAGTCAGTGGCAGGAATTTCACTGGCGGGTTTGGTTTCAGTTCAAAATAAGGGTCCACTGGCTCAGGGATTTGTGGGTTCTCTAGGTCAGGGTTGGGTGAGGGTTTCTGGGGAGGGTTGGGTGCATGTTGTCTAGTGGAGGGTTGAGTGCAGTTTCTCTAGGGGAGGGTTGAGTGCATGTTCTGTAGGGGAGGGTTGAGTGTGGGTTCCATAGGGGAGGGTTGAGTGTGGGTTCTCTAGGGGAGGTTTGGGGGCATGTTCTCTAGTGGAGGGTTGAGAGTGGGTTCTTTAGGGGAGGGTTGAGTGCATGTTCTGTAGGGGAGGGTTGAGTGCGGATTCTATAGGGGAGGGTTGAGTGTGGGTTCTCTAGGGGAGGTTTGGGGGCATGTTCTCTAGTGGAGGGTTGAGAGTGGGTTCTTTAGGGGAGGGTTGGGTGCATGTTCTGTGAGGGGGGGTTGGTGCAGGTTTTTTATTGAAGGTTTGAGAGTGGGTTCTCTAGGGGAGGGTTGGGAGCATGTTCTGTAGGGGAGGGTTGGTGCAGGTTTTTCATTGAAGGGTTGAGAGTGGATTCTCTAGGGGAGGGTTCCGTGCATGTTCTCTAGTGGAGGGCTGAGTGCAGGTTCTCTAGGGGAGGGTTGGGAGCATGTTCTGTAGGGGAGGATTGGGTCTGGGTTCTCTAGTGGAGGGTTGAATGTGGGTTCTCTAGGGGAGGGTTGGGTGCATGATCTCTAGTGGAGGGTTAAGTGCGGGGTCTGTAGGGGAGGGTTGGGTGCATGTTCTCTAGTAGAGGTTCTGTAGGGGAGGGTTGGATGTATGTTCTCTAAGGGAGGGTTGGGTGCCGGTTCTCTAGGGGAGGGTTGGGTGCATGTTCCCTAGGGGAGGGTTGGGGGCTGGTTCTCTATAGGAGGGTTGGGACAAATGTAATAGTTTTTGTGAAACAATCGACTGCATTCAAAGAGGGTGGGTGTTGGGCAGTATGTGGGTTGGAACACCCCAAGCTTGTGCAACCCAAGCTTGTGCATCATTCAGAAGTGCAGCCTAGAGAGCAAGACAAAGGAGAGAGCCTCCCACCACAAATTGCAGCCGGCACATATTATTGTCCAGAAGCCATAGGGCCCTACGGGGGATATATTTTGCATCCCTTAGTGATCTTGTACTTGTGTCTGACACAGTGGTAAATGAGCCCTGTAGATTATCTTGACTGATAGAATACAGACTAAACCGTACAAACAAAACTCCTGTCTAAAAACCATGATCTGCAAAATAACATGTGATAAAATGTAACCACTTTCTCTTTTATTTTATTTGCTAATAATCTATTTGAGTTTCTTGTCGGTCCGATCTCATTGTATTAATTTGACTTTCTTGATATTTCAGGCCAGCACCCAGGTGTCCCCCTCAGCTGCCAGGGCCCATCAAGCCACCTCAGCGCAAGTGAGAAGAAGAGACAATTCCGTGACGTTTGCACTATGCTCTGATTCCCGTTGGAGCTTGTTTACCGAAACATCACTTTTTTTTAAATGAATCTTTAACAAAGAAGAAAAATGTTAAATCTGATTATATTTGAAAGGACTGAGCAGTTGCGTTTGGTGCTACGCTTTCTAGCGGTGCTCTCTGTGTTTGCTCAGGTGCTCGTAAGTTATTAATTTATGGTGACTATTTAGTACAGTGCAGTGCGTTGTATTTGATGTATTTAACCAAAGATTCCGTTAAAGAAAAAAAAAAAGGGAAATATTTTTATAGTTTTTAATACACTTGAAACCTGTTGCTTTATAGCATACGGAATGGAATGGAAGTTTTGCCGTCGCTCTTTTATGGAATGTATAAAGCGATTGGCCATCACTGTTGAATCAGCCCCATCGCCTTAAAGTTGTAGTGCGTTGTTTCCTGCAAGTATTTAATCCATGGTGCCTTTTGTTATTTACTGTATATTGAACGGGACAGTATAATCACAGACATGTACAGTGCAATACAATATCCTTCAATAGATCGTTACTGCTGCATAGGATCGTTTGGGAGCCAACGCTATGAATGCATTCATCAAAAAGGGAATATGCTTATCCCCCCCCCCGGCCCAAGTCATAGTAAATCACTGCCTAACTTGCAATAATGTGATATTGATATTCGCTTATGTTCAATAATGTCACTTGTCTTATGAACGAGCCTAGAGAGGGGCCTAGAGATCTAACGTTTACAAACTATGGTGCTAAACTAAGGTTGCTTTATATACCGCACACTGGAGCGACCAATGTGATTTTACTTCTAATAATATTAGCTTCATGGAAAAAGATATGGCTTGTATAGCGGAATCAGCAGCATACCAAAACGGGGTAACGGGCTTGGAGGGCACATTATTAAGTGCCTTGGAGGGCATGAAACGCGTAGGGCCAATGGAGATATTGTTCCTTTTTAAATGAATCTACAATAGATATTTTATTTTTAACTTTGAATTTGGTGGCTCCTGTGGAGTGCCCCATACCCCTTTTTTGTATGCTGCTGGTTTTTCCCCTCCCTAAGCTAAGGGTCTGGGGCTGGTGCACCTGGACCACCTGTACGTGGTGAATGATCAACATAAGTTGTGTCCTGTGGCCCCCTTTTTGGTGCTTTAATTGTATAGTGGAATAACTATCATGTCCAGACTGTTGGTAATTCCAGGGTTCCTTGGAGTCCATGCTGGACGGATGCTTTGGTGCTCAATGCAAGGTGCTAGGAGCATGTATGGCTGCATGTATGGCCGCATGTATCCTTTGTAAAAACTTTAAATGCATGCTCAATTGTGCATCCAGGCCAATATGGCAACATCATTGTGCACTCTAGGGGTGGGCCAAGCCAATCAGGTGCCCTAGTCAACCCGACCGGCCACCTCGCTCCCCACCATGCAATCGAGCGAACATGCGCTCATACAAGCAGCAATGACACATGCAGAAGGAGGTACCTTCCTAGCGCCTCCCTCATTGTTGCGTCCTAGGAAAGTGCCTCTTCTGCCTTCCCCTAGTTCCGGCCCTGGTGCAATTATTTGGATTCACTTACGAACATTGGGCAATTAAGCACTGCACCGCGGCAGTAGCCCATAACAACCCATCAGCGATATGCTGCAGAAATCTGCAATCAAAAATGCGACTGGCTGCCATAGGTTGCATCAATACCAGACAAATATGCCCACTGTTACTAAATCAGTCTAGAGAACCCATCAGAGAAAAGTAGAAACCCAGACTATTTAACACCTCTTATGCTGCCATGAAGTTCAATACTCAATAGATGTAACTAAAGCCTGACAATTTTATTTTTGTTTCAGCCCAGCATGGAAAAGTATTTAGTAGAACTGCTGAAGAATTTCCTAGCATATTATAAGCACAAAGCCATTCTCTGCAGATTTGCATTTAAACAGGAGCGGCTCTATTGATTGCCTGAGTACAGGTACGCTGAGCTACTTCCCCAGCAATCTTTACCTCAAATGAACTCGATTAGTATCTTATTTAAAGGGATCCTGTCATCGGAAAACATGGGTTTTTTCAAAACGCATCAGTTAATAGTGCTGCTCCAGCAGAATTCTGCACTGAAACCCATTTCTCAAAAGAGCAAACAGATTTTTTTATATTCAATTTTGAAATCTGACATGGGGCTAGACATATTGTCAATTTCCCAACTGCCCCTGGTCATGTGACTTGTGCCTGCACTTTAGGAGAGAAATGCTTTCTGGCAGGCTGCTGTTTTTCCTTCTCAATGTAACTGAATGTGTCTCAGTGGGACATGGGTTTTTACTATTGAGTGTTGTTCTTAGATCTACCAGGCAGCTGTTATCTTGTGTTAAGGAGCTGTTATCTGATTACCTTCCCATTGTTCTTTTGTTTGGCTGCTGTGGTGGAAAAAGGGAGGGGGGTGATATCACTCTGACTTGCAGTACAGCAGTAAAGAGTGAGTCAAGTTTATCAGAGCACAAGTCACATGACTTGGGGCAGCTGGGAAATTGACAATATGTCTAGCCCCATGTCAGATTTCAAAATTGAATATAAAAAAATCTGTTTCACTGGCAAAAATTCTGGTTCAAGACTGTCCGAGGCACAGCGGTTGGGGACCCCTGTGTTAGACTACTGCAATGTTAGCATACGGGGTGCTGTTTTGAGAGATGTAACACCTCAATTTTGGGCTAAATGTAATGTTTACTGTTACCATTAAGGGATAATTTCTTTAAAGAGGTTCTCATTCAAAGAGCACTTTTGGATAGTGTTTGGCTGTGCTTCCAGATATGAAGAGAAGAATGGAGCATTGGACGGTACTAGGCAGCTCTGTCCTTAAAGGAGAAGGAAAGCTACAGAGGCATTTTATTGCCAATAGATTAGCTGCAGAAGTGTAAGCTAGAATGCTATATTTATTCTGTAGAATGCTTTACCATACCTGAGTAAAAAGCTCTAGAAGCTCTCTGTTTGTTTAGGATAGCAGCTGCAGTATTAGCTTGGTGTGACATCACTTCCTGCCTGAGTCTCTCCCTGTTCACTTATAGCTGTGGCTCAGATTACAGCAGAGAAGGGGGGGGAGGAGCAAACTGAGCATGCTCACGCCCGGGGCAAGGAGGTTTAAGCTGAAAACAGGAAGTCTGATACAGAAGTCCATGTGTACACAATAGAAGGAAAGAAATGCAGTGTTTTTTGACAGAGGACTCAGAGCAGCATTACTTTGAGGGTTTACTGGTGTATTTAGGTGGACCTTTCTGATAAGGCTTACTTAGTTTTAACCTTTTCTTCTCCTTTAAGTAAAGGGCCCGTTGCTGGCTGCACCCGTCCTTTGTGAATACAGTGCATCAACACAGGGGGCGTTGTATTCACAGGGTGAACACATATCTCTAGGTTGTTTGTAGGTGTAGAAACCTGCTTCAAATTACCTTCATGCAGGGTAGGGTGCAAAGTGCAAAAAACATGGTAAATGAGCTATTTAATGTTTGGTCTCTATGGTTTGCTCTTCCCTGGTAGTATCCACTTAGGGTTTATGTAATAAAGAGCACTAAGTTTGCCCATGAGAAGTTACCCATAGCAACCAATCAATAGATAGGATTTACTGGTCAACTGTTTAAAAGAAAACATCTTTTTGGTTGCTATGGGTGCTCCTGTGCAAACTTAGGGGTATATTTATCAAAGAGTAAAGTTAATAGTGAAGTTCCGCCACTAGAGTGAAATTCCGCCACTCTCCATTCATTTCTATGGGATTTTTATAGGCATATTTATCCAAGGGGGAACTTTCACTTTCACCCATTGATAAATACGCCTTTCAAAATCCCATAGAAATGAATTGAGAGCTGCGGAATTTCACTCTAGTGGCGGAACTTCACTCTTTGATAAATTTACCCCTTAGGGCCTTATTTATCAAAATCCAAATTTTTCTGTTTATTTAATTTAAAAAGTCTGACCAAACTAGAATCCACGATTGGACCTAATTTATTATTAAAAAATCACATTTAAATCTAATTGGGAACAAACACAAAAATCGTGCAAAAATCCGAATTGTCTGTTTTTTTCCCGAAACCACTTTTTTTTCAGTTTTTTTCCCAAAAAGCACAAATTTTTGGCTGAAAAGTCTGAAATAGTCATATTTTCGGGCTAATTCCAGCGCAGACTACAGAAACATCCAAATAGGATAGGGACCTCTCCCACTGACTTATATAGAACCTTGGCAAGTCTGAGATGCCGGATTTTAATATTTCCATCCTCTGGATATAATAAATCTTGAAAAATGTGAGGTTTTTTTTCCCCACTAAAAATTCTAATTTTGTAGTAAAAAACGAATTTTTGGCATTCAGACTTTAATAAATAACCCCCTTTTATTACATATGGGGGTTATTAATTAATGAAAGAAGAACATATAGTAATCTGCATTGTAACTAAAGAACGATGGCAGTTTTCATTTAAATGTACTGTGGCTGGCAGAAAGTATACACAGCCTTGCATTTCAATACAAAAGAATAGGTGAAAGGGCAGTTTGTTTATTAGGACACTACTTTATCAGTAGAAAAGCCGTTAAGCCATTAAGCACAAAACAAACAGATATTCCAGCTAATAACCTATTATATCAGCTTCTTCCAACCATTAAAGAATAATGCTTTCACTAATTATGTATTACACTTTCACTATCCACATACCCATTCCATAAACAGATGCATTTCTTTGTCTTTCTCTCTGCATGCGGTACATCAGGTCAGGCTGGTATCATTAAACACACCGGAGAATCGTCTTCAGTAAGATTTATGTTTTGCGGGGGGGAAAAAAAAAGGAAAGCAATAAATAAACCATGAAAATCCAAATCAAATTTCATACTTTATACTCCAGAATTCGTTTCTGCCGAGTGGTGAAGGTGGATACGTTAATTATGGAGCCGCGGTCCCATCAAAGCCCAATGCCTCGCTAAATCCTTATTGTATTCAACATAAAATGATATTATCCGCAAAGTTTATAGTTTTATTTTGTACATTTTCATAAGAATACTATAATGTCAGATTTGCCTTTTCTGAATTAAATATACATTTGTGGCAATATAAGAAAAACACGTAATGGGACGTTTATTTATTGCAAATTTCTCTCCCTTCTTTATATTCTCTGTATTTTAATATATATATTAACATTTATATGACATGTATAATCCTACAATAAATGATCTACACTCACAGGGCTTAAGCCAGGAATACACTTTTAGAATAAATTCTTACCCTTGTCCTTAGCAATGTGGGGACATCTTTATTTGGGGTGTACCCTCAGATTTGAGTGCAAATTTTGTAATGAGCCAGATTCAATTCAATTCACGGTTTATCACATGAAAAGTCATGGACGCGATTCAATTCGAGGAAAAAAAAGTTTTCTCCTAATTCAGTTCCAGCTCAAACTCAAGAGTTTTCACATGATAAACAAGGAGATAAGTTTTTTCTGAATTAATTTGCATCACAAATTTAATCCCGTCCATGGGGTAAATATTTCAAAGAGTGAAGTTAGAAATCGCCACAGTTCTCTATAGTGAAATTCTGCCACTCTCCATTCATTTCTATGGGATTTTGAAAGGCGTATTTATCAAAGGATGAACTTTCATTTTTACCCATTGATAAATACTCTTTTAAAAATGCCATTGAAATGAATGGAGAGTGGCTGAATTTCACTCAAGAGGACTGCAGCGATCTCTAACTTCACTCTTTGATAAATATACCCCCTATGACTTTTCACGTGATACACTTTTTTCTCACTGAATTGAATCTGGCCCAATGTATGAAAATACCTCTTCTAAAATTAAGCCACACCAGTCATTGCCAAAACAGGTTCCACTCCATGACATTCTTGACAATTCTGTGCTTCCTACAGTGTCCTAAGAGTTTGTGAAAGATCCTTTAAACTTTCAGCGGGATAATAACCCCATACATAAAGTGTCAAATTCAGTTCTGTTATCTCATGATTTATCATGTGAAAACTCATGGATGAGATTCAACTCGAGGAGAGAAAAATAATTCCCCTTATTGAGTTCCAGTTTTTTCCCATTAGACTTCAATAGAGTTTTCACGTGATGGAGGTGAGATAAGTTTTTCTACATTGAACTGCACCTCAAATTGAATTTCTTCACTTTATAGACCTTTTTCTCGCTGAATTGAATCTGGCCAATGTCTCTTAAAATCAACCAACTTATCAATCTTGAGTATCCTCCATCAGTTGTTGTCTTTTAAAGAACCCAAGCCTACTCCAGAAGGAGTCGGGTAATTTTGCCAGAGTTTGATGGTTATAGATTGACTTTCCAACTGTTCACTGTTCTGTGAACTCGAGTGAGGCCTGGTGAAAGCCATAGTGTGACCTACTGTTTGTAGACACAACAGATTTGTTTGTGAGACTCCATGAAGCACTATCTTTTTTGTGTCCCCCTTTATAATCCGGTGTCTTGAGATGTAAGGAATGTTATCATAATACATGTACACTGCAGTTCACACACTGTTGAGTAAGTCCTGTATGGTTCCTTAGATAATTGTTCCAAGCAAGAACCACACTGGACCTCTAAATGATGGTATCCGAATATGGATATTACCTAATAAATAATGAGGCAACAGTGGTCAGTGGGGTTCAACTCAATCCAAAATGGTACCAGGCATCCACTATTTATGCAATTTTTATTATCAGTGCAAGAAAACATTCAGGACAACAGCAATACTATAGAAATAGCCACACATTTCAGATTCCTGTGTATCAAAGCGGTCACTTATATCCCTCTCAGATCTGTGACCATCTACTTCTACTCTTGCTGTGTTATCATTTCTACCATGTACCCATGTAGAAATATTTATCCGCATTTTATCAAAGTATTCTACTTGGAACCCCGTGGCTATCATCCTAGCCCTCTCCACTTCAGAAACTACATCTTGAAGACAAAGGCTGACTATTTTATTACTGTTCTTTGTAAAGAAGAAGAATCACTTGAGACATGCATGGGGCAGATTCACTAAAGGGCAAATTGTCGCCAGCGACCACATCACACCACTTTGCCAGGTTCAAAGTCGCTAACCACTACGCTAATTCACTAAAATGCGAAGTTGTAACTAGCTAGCGACTTTTCACTAGCGTTACTTCAGCAGTGCGAGCATTTCATAGCGAAGATGTGCTAGCCATCGTTTGTGCCTAGCGAAAATTCACTAGTGATCTTTCGCTTAGGTTAATTAGCATACGGCGGGTAATTTAAAGTTGTATGGACGTCTTTATTATAAATGTTGGTGCAAATGCTTGAAGTTACCACTTTTTATTACAAATGTCCAGGGAACCTTAATAAAGACAAGAGAGTTAATATAAAGCCCTACACATGAGCCCACTGTAAAATTAATCTTCCATATGTTATAAATGTCTGGAGAAAACCGGTTACCCAAAAAAAGTTTGTTAGGACTTTAGCAGTCAATCTTGCTTAAAAAAAGGAAAAGTCACCAGTGTTTTTTCAACTGTAATGCATTTTCGCAGACAGGATATGAGGTAAGTGACAGAAGATTGAGGAAGATTGCGCTTAATTTTAGCAGTTCGCCTGGTCTGAGGTGGCGAAGTCAAATCTGGCAAAAGAGGAAACGTTCAGTAAAATCCGCACTTTACTGAATTTGAGGAGTAACGACCATTCGTCAGAGTGAAAAAGTCGCCTGGCGATAGAGTACGAACGAACGCTAGCAACAATCTCTTTCTGGCGAAAAAGTCTCTACTGTTAGCCACTTCGCCCTTTAGTATATCTGCCGTAAAGAGTTAATTGTCCAGCTAATGGTTGTCCAGTCAAGGCATTACTGCTAGAGAACTCCAGTGTTATAAATCTTCTCATAATACAGGATTTTACTCACTCATGCGCTAATATTAAATCTTTACAGCTGGGGACTATTGAAAGAATAATACCTCCATAGCAAATTGTTACACACTGAAATCTGAAAACAATTATTTTTATATATATATTGAGTCACCCAGCTCTCTGCACACACATTCCCAAAAAAAAAGCAAATTTTTGAAAGGAAACCCAGTTTTGCTCCAAAAAAATTTAAATTTTCATGGAATATCCTGAAAAAACTCATGAAAAAACTTTTCTGCGTTCCCGTTTTTTCCCTTCGACGAATGGAATTGTACGTGATAGACCATGATAATTCTAAATTGAATTTGAACTCAAATTGAACCTCGTCCATGACTTCATGTGATAAACTTTCTTCTCACTGAATTTAATCTGACCCAAGGTAAGGTCCACACAGAATGGGTTTATGAAGATGAAATTGACTGGCCTGACTTCAACCAACACCTTAGGAAGGAACATTGATGCAAAACCACGGCTGATCCTGGACATTAGTGCCTGTCCTCTTACATATGGTTGGAAACAAATCCCACCAACAATGTAACCTACACAAGAGAAGAAGATTCAGGCTGGTTTAGCAACAAAAATAGGACCAACTTTACATTAATATCCTTGGTTTTGAATGAGATGCTGGGACAGGTAGATGACAATGCAGTGTACATGAATTAATTGCTGGTTTTTCTCTAGAAATGTCCAGCCAAGATCGTCTGTGTATATTTCTGCTGTCTGATCTATTGATATTACTAAATATACATTATCAGTCAGAGGAAAGTATGCAGCACACCTTAGGGACTTAATAAATAATATTGCAATACCCTTGCAAGTTCTATGTGCTCTTATCAAGCTATATATATGAGATTATGCATTTCTTTGTGTTAATTATATTTATTAGGGATGCACCGAATCCACTATTTTAGGATTTGGCCAAATCTTTAATCCTATTCGACTGAATACTGAACCAAACTCAACCCCTAATTTGCATATGTAAATTAGGGGGGGAGAAAGAATTTTGTCGAAAAGTCATGTAATTTTTTGCATTGGGTTTGGTTCAGGCACTTGGATTTGGCCGAATCCTGCTGAAAAAGGCCAAATCCTGTATGGAATCCTGGTGCATCCCTCATAATGATAATATAATTATAAGTTGCTGAAGGGTTCTGTGATATCAAGTCACATAGCTGTAAGCCCGTTCTTGGTGGTTTCCAGTAATAGTGATATCTAGCAGTATAGATGGACTCCAAAAACAAGTATATGGGGAACATGTTGTAAGGCAGCCATCACCACACACTGTTGCTCCAGTGATTTAATGGTATTTAAAGGGGATCTTTCACAAAAATAAAAATGTAATATAAGCTATCTGACTGAAATAAGACATTTTCTAAATATAATCAAACATTCTGTACATTCTCCAATATACTTTAATTAAAAAATGTGCACCGATTCTATTTGGAGGATTATTTTGCTGCAGCCACTGGTTCTGCAGAGTTGGAGAAAGTTTGTACTAAACAGTACGAAAACTATAAAATCCACATTAGATTACATGACAACACAGGACCCAGTTCAGTCTGCCTATTTTGATTATTAATCAGTCTTGCTGTATCGGCTTCTGGCAGATATTTGACTTGTGCTGTTTTGATAAATTATGATGATCCCTAAGCAGCAGCCCAGACCACACTGAGCATGTGCACAGTCTTGGTCTTGCAAAGATGTTTAACAAAGTTACAAGATGGTGGCCCCCTGTGGCCAACTTTGAAAGTATAAATTATTTGTTTCATTAGGCTTCTGGTGCAGTAAGTTCATGTTTATGTTTAGTATACAAAATACAACATTTCTAGCCTTATTCTATTTTAGACTTTACTATTTTCTATAATTGTGCATGTCTGGCTTTGAACTTGGCACATGGCACATCTAAGAAAGCCAGACAGTGTCAGACTGGCCCACCGGGATACCAGGAAAAGGCCCACGTGTTTCTCTTGCGTCTAACATTTTGGCCTATTTCATGGCCATTACCTATTTCTTTATGGGAACAAAGAAGCTTAATGGAAGAATAGAGTATAGTATGTAGAGAAAAGAGACTAGGAGAATAAAGAGGTTGAATGAGGAGAGAAGGTATAATAGTTTGGAAAGTTGGCCCTCAGCCTAAGGTTTTCTGGTGGGCCCCTGGCACCCCAGTCCAACACTGAAGCCGGATATATGAATTAACAATGCTTTCGGTATTTACCGATGAGTAGATTTTGCCAGGAATTTGATTCAGGGTACTGATCTGGTAAAGCCTTCACTCATTTAAAGCCTTCTTCAGATGCAGGGTAATAAAACTGTGTAGTCTTCCCCGCGTTCTTCAAATGATTTGAGATGTTTGTGTGATTGTCTACAGCACATCTGCTGCCAAAAGTTATAATTTTGTAAAAATTAAATTAAAAACAAAAATCAAAAGTGCTGCTTGTATCCAATGATACCAAACAGTTTCACAGTGACATCAGTCTTCATAATAAACATAGGTCTCTTTGGAAAATATTTTATTGCTTTAAAGGGAAAAACACAATAATTAGAAAGATATGGAATGAAACGTGTATCCAGGTATACTGCATTGTGCAAGCTCATCAATGCTACTCCCTCTACAGCTGCTTACAAATGAGAGTTATTTTAAGATTCCATTTTCCATTAAAGTGAAAGTTCAAGATTAATCCAAGTAATTAATTACCTGACCCCAAATGTAATTGTTTCAGAGCACTGCCAGCATCTCAGGTACACAAGAGGGTAATACATAACAGCTGTAATAATTGTACTGAGGCTGCTGATAATTTGAATTTACATCTGACAATATAAATTAATTTATTTAAAGGAAGACTAAAGCTTAACAAAGAAGTGGGCTAGAAATGCTACATGTTGTGTTTTTACCAGTCCAAGCTGTCCTCGATCCTTTAACAGTGTAGGTCTCCAAGGAAATGCCACCACCCATTAAAAATATAAAGGTTAAATTATGTTTGAGGGTAGAACTACAAGGAAGATTTCTGTGCGTTTCTGTTGGATCCGACGCTGTAATACAAAAGTCGGATTGTGTCGCAGCGTTCATCCGACACGACTGTCGGATGCAGATGCAGCGTTGAACGCTGCGACACCATCCGACTTTTGTATTACTTACCTTGTTTCCCGTCTCATCCGACTTGACGCAGGCATTTTGTCGGCAAGCGGCAGATCAATCAGAAACGCACAGAAATCGTCTGTGTAGTTCTTACCCTAAAAGTGCAATTTTGAGGGTAATCGTCATGTAATTTCCCATAATGAAGTGTTTCTACCAGAATTCCAGCTGTGTTGCTGTTGCAAGGGGGCATTGCACCTTACACAATTGCCAACAATGCATCAAAATTAAATGCACTCACACTTCACCCGTAAATTGGATGCAATTACACTGAAAGTCCAGTTAGGATCCAAATTACCCTAGCAACCATGCCCTGATTTCAATAAGAGACTGGACTATAAATAGGAGAGGCCTGAAAAGTCAGATGAGTAATAAAAAAGTATCAATAAAAGTACATTAGTAGCCTTACAGAGCATTTCTTTTTTAGATGGGGTCAGTGACCCCCATTTGAAAGCTGGAAAGAGTCAGAAGAAGAAGGCACGTAATTAAAAAACTATACAAAATAAAAAATGAAGACCGACTGAAAAGTTGACCATTCTATAACTTACTATAAGATAACTTAAATGTGAACCACCCCTTTAATAAATGGGGTTTCACACTCAAACGACTGCAGGTAAATTTGCTCTAAGTTAACTTTGGTTGAGATGTAAATGAGCCATATATATGTGCGTGTTTTTGTTGCATGATTATATATACATTATATATATAAAATAAAATTCAGATTCACATTACATGGCAGATCAGTCTTTGCAGTCTGCATCAGAATTGAATAATTAGTCCTGTAGCATCAGCTTCTATTGTAGATAAACCTCATTCTCTCCATGATGATCCCTAAGCTTAACAACCTTTTGGAGCAGGCACTCAATGAAGGCAAACTTCCACCAGCAAATAGTTCAAAGTGAAGAATGTTTATTGTGTCCACAGCCTTGGCGTTTTGTGTCATAGGCTATCCCTAAGCTTAGCCTCTCAACAGCTGCCTAGAGTTTACTGAGCATGTGCAGTGTCACTGACACTCAAAATGTCACCCAGTAAGATCCAAAATGAAGAGCTTCTGGGGACAACTTTGAAGGCCTGTTATAGGGCTGCTGACCCTCTCGGCTAGTTAAGTAAGTTTAGTAGTTAAAACATACATTGTAAATATGGGGTTTAGTACTCTCTAACCAAATGTATGGTGAATATGAGGTTCATTGTATTAAAATTATTATAATATATTAACATACAAAAGTGGAATAGAAAATAACTAGAAGAACAGGATTCACTGAAGGTTCTGGGTCAGAGCCGCAAGGTTTCCAGTGTTTTCAAAGTCAATCGCTGAGTTACAGACTTTTTAGTCCTTCCAAAATTGCCACCACACTCTAGCAGAGAAATAAGGAAGCAATTGACATTAAACCATTTAACATCATTGTTATAATAACATTCGAGAAATTAAATTACAAACATTTTACCTCTCTGTTGAAAGCTTTAGCCATGTCGGTCATGCCAATGCCATACTGGATAAGGGAGAAAGAAGATGTATTTTTGATATTCATCCTAAAACTTAGGGGGTTATTTACTAAACCTCGAATAATATCTGGTCTGGCTTTTTGGGGCAAAAACTCGTGGGAAAAAAAACAAGATTTATTATGCCCTGAAGCCAGAATCCAAAAATCTACCATCGCAGACCTGTCCTGTATAAGTCATTGGTAGAGGTACCAATCTCAATTTGAAGTTATCGTGGTTTGCGCTGGATTTAGCCCGAAAATCTGACTTTTTCAGGTGGTTTTAAGTAGGGATGCACCAAATCCAGGATTCGGATCGGGATTCGGCCTTTTTTAGTAGGATTCGGCCGAATCCTTCTGCCTGGCCGAACCGAATCCAAGTGTTAATATGCAAACTAGGGGTGGGGAGGGAAATTACATGACGTCTTGTCACAAAACAAGGATGTAAAAAATGTTTTCCCTTTCCAACCCCTAATTTGCATATGCAAATTAGGATTCAGATTCGGTTTGGTATTCGGTTCACTCTTTTGCGAAGGATTCGGGTTTGGCTGAATCCAAAATAGTGGATTCGGTGCATCCCTAGTTTTAAGGCAAAAACTCGAAGCGATTTGGGAAAAAAGCCAGAACAATGTGAGCAATTCGGATTTTCGCTTGATTTTATCAAGTTTTTCCGAGATCAGATTAATTTGGGTTTTTATAAATAAAATATGAGATAAATTTGGATTTAAGTAAATAACCCCCTTACTGTTTACAAAAAGTGGATGTCAATGATCAGATTGTATTACCTCGTTTTTAATGCTGTGGTCGGCTCCTTTTTCTAGAAGCAGATGAACTAAAGATTCGTGGTTATTCAAAACAGCCACCTGGAAAATCCACATACATACAAATGAGGATATTGATGAACAAGATCACCACAAAAAAAAGAATAAAATCTGGTGAAAATCTGAGTACAGTGTAGGCACTTACAGAGTAACCCATCTATCCACCACTGTAATTCTACTTTGTTTTTTTTCTTTTTTCATTTTCTTTTTCTCTTTTCATTCTTAGGACTGTCACAAACCTACTGAATGTTTGGGAAACCCCCATTCACTGATGTCATCTGTGTGGGCATTTCTGGGAAATCTTTCTCTCCCCTGTTTTTGCATTTTGGTGTAAGGATAGAAAGCCTTTAAATTAGCAGCGCCTCTCAGTTCACGACTATAGTGGGTGAGATCCCGTATTTTCTGGTGGAAATATGGCCATAGGTAAAGGCACAATTCCTAGCACTGATGAGGTTATTTGGGACCCCTTGAGAAGGAAGCCTTAGACCAATTCTTATATCTGGTTTTTAAAACATATCTGCACATTTTTAAAACATGGGGGTAACAGATCCCCTTAATCACCAAGAATTATCTCAGTACCTGAAAAAAAAAAAGGCGCTATTTCGAACTACTGCTTTTACACTATACAGCCTTGTAGTTACAACTACTGCTGAGGGCTAATCATACAGGCATATGCAAAAATATTACAAATAAAGTAACGCATATTGATCCGCAGGCTTCCATAGGTTATTAACTGGACATAGTCTTTGGGGGTTATTTATCAAGGTCCAAATTTATCTCAGTATTTCTAATATCAAACTTCGAGTAACTCCGAATTCCAGAATGGAGCTTATTTATAAAGAAAAAAGCCTGAATATAGGGTTGGGCAAACTTTGGAGCTTTCCCCGAGAACTTTGAATTGTTCTGAGTTTTCTGCAAAACAAAGTTTTTTTCAGACTTTTCAGAGTTTTTTGCACCAAAACCCCGGAATCATCGGACAATGGTACGGACATCAGCGCAGACACGAGAACAGTCCCCACTGACTTATACAGGACCTCGAGGAGCTTTTAGATGCAGGGGGTTTCGGATTCTGAGTTTTTAGATCATCGGACTTTAATGAATCTCAAAAAATGTATAGGTTTTTTTTTTGCTGCGAAAACTACGAATTATTCGAGTTTCAGATGTTCGGAGCTTGATAAATAACCCCATTTATGTTGTATATCTTCGTCTCTGTTTCTTTCGGTTGGTAAGGCATCTATGAATGAGATAAATAACAGCTAAATGTCTGCAGTGATAAAAAAAGATTTACGTTTAAGGATAGTAGAACGTTTACCATCAAAGGTGTCTTTCCATTGGTATCCTTAGCGTTTACTTCCGCTCCAGCTGCAATTAATAATCGGGCGATGTCTACGTTTCCCGAGATTGCTGCGATTCTCATGAGAGGAGTCCATTCCAAATGGGCGTCTTTACTGTCAATCTGAATCCAAACAGATATCATGTACAGAATAATGAATTACATCCAAATTCAGTAAAAAAAAAAGTTAACTTAGGGAGTGGCTTCTTTCCATGGAATAAAAACTGTGTTTAGCCGGCAAACAGAAAAAAAGAGCAGCCCTTGACAAGGGGAATTATTGCAATGACCGTATTCCCATAACCAATAAAGTACCACTTACGAAAATGTATGGATTTTATATACCCAGTGCAACACCAATTTGTCCATTGTGTCTACTAATATAAATACCAATTGCAGAATGGGAGGGAGCACTCTATTGTACACTAAACTTGGACCAGGCATTATGTACAAAGTTCTCTTTGCATGCTGGTTTGGTATCCATGAAATTGTGCTTAATTTAGGGATGTGTACGTATACGTTTATGGTTTGCTCATGTGATGCCCACAATAGCGAAAATTTACCAAAGGGCAAATTTTCACCTCAGAAGGCTTCACCATACTTCAACAACTTTGTCAGATGTTAATTTGCACTGAATACGCGTATTTATCAGAATGTAAAGTTTCATCTCGGCAGGTGAACGCTGGCTACGTTTCACCAGAAAAAAATTGTCAGCGTTGACATTTCTAAGCAAATTTTCTCTAGCGTTATTTTCTTCCTAGCGAAACTTTGTTAGCATACTTGTGTTTACTTCAATTAAAATATGCCAGGTACATATAGGTCATATATATTTCTTTATTAGTGATTGTTGGTGAAATTGCTGGAAGCGGGCACTTATTATTAAAAATTTCCAAGGAAACAAAAAATAGACAAAAAAGACCCTCTATTGTCCTAGACATAAGCCCACTCAAAAATGTGTGGCATGAGCTTCAAATGGTTAAAAAAATTAAAAACAGTTACAACTGTTTAACACAATCCCAGATTAAAATATGAAAAAATGCAAGCGTTTTGCCTATTTTTATTAAGGATACAATGTCGCTGACACAATAATGTTGAGGATGAAGCTTCATCTTATCAATTCGCCAGGCGAAACAGACTCTAGTGAAAAGGATAACGGATTGGAAAGTTCGCACTTTGATAAATTTGTGGAGTAACGATCGTTCGCCTGAGTGAAAATAAGCTTGTGAAACAGTGCAAAACTGAGCTTTTTTCACTAGCTAATTGTCTTCTTAGGGGCAAATTCCCTAAGCGGCGCAAATCCGTTTCGCCCACTTCGCCAGGTGTAAATTCGCCAGGGCAACCCTAATTCCCTAAAATGCAAAGTTGCGCTAGCGTTACTTCGGCAAGCAAAGCGAAGTTGCGCCATCGCTGGCTAATTTGCATACAGCAGGAAGTGAAAGTTTAATGGACATATATGTTGCAGCAAATACAGTACACTACACAAGCCCAGGGAACCTTAATAAAATAAAATAAAGTTGTTATATTGCCCTACACATGAGCCCAGTGTATAGTTTATGTGCCATATGTTAGGAATGTAGGGGGGAACCCAGTTACCCAAAGAAAAATTTACTGTCTTTTGCAGGCTATCACCCTGAAAAAAGTAAATGACGCCAGTGTTTTTTGGGACTAAGAAATTTTTTCAACAAAAAATTGAGGAAGTCCCATCCACTCCATTGCACTTCGCCTTGTCTGAGGCGGCGAAGGCAAGTCTGGCACAAGAGGTAACGTTCAGTAAAATCTGCATCTTACTGAATTTGCGTAGTTACGACCCTTTGTCAGAGCGAAACTTCGCCTGGCAATAAAGTGCGAATGATTGCTAGCATCTGTCTCTTTTGCTAGCGAAGTTACGCCTGCGCCCTTTATGGAATTGGCAAAGAACCTAAATGACGTCTCGCTGGCGAATTTTCGTTAGCGTTAGTCACTTCGCCCTTTAGGGAATCTGCCCCTTTGCCTTTTAGTAAATTGGCGATGTCATTGCAAATTGTCTTTTTGCAAATTTTCACTAGAAAAGCCCACTTCACCCTTTAATAAATCTGCCCCAAAGACTTGAATGTGACTTGCGCACAATTCACAAACAGGTGCAAGGTTCATTTCCATGTCTGTACAATTTGTGCATTAAAAGTTGTATGCCAATTCACAGTGGTCACAATTATGCTGGAATTCTATTTAAAACAAAGTGCAATATTGGAAAATAACATGCTGCATTGTGTTTTATTAATGCAATGCTAAATGAGCCCCCATGGCCTAGTTTAAAATATCAACGTTTTTTTTCTGTACGCCAAGCCGTAAAGCTAGAACAAGTCTGTTACATGGCTACTGTAAAATCTTACTTAAGAAAGTACATTTTCCTTCTTTAAACAACAGTTCTCCAAGCATTCCTGGGGGAGCTGCTGAAGTTTTTACAATATCTTTGCTTGAATGAAGATATGAAATCAAAATAAACGACCCTGTTATTTATCTCTAATTTTCCTCGTATTCACTGATCTTCAAGAAGGGATTTTCTTAAATTTTGGCCTTTAAAGTGCTCCCGGAGGACTTGCATAAAATGCTCTCGTTCAGATTATTGATTTATTTTTTCTCTAAAGGTCTGTTGTTGTTTTCTTGTGAGCTGTACAGGATGCAGATTCTAACAGCTCCTTCTGTGTCAGTTATAAGGAACTCTCGTCTGCACAGTAATTGTGTAAATCACTGAGGGGTGCCATCTGTAAGATGACCGCCCCTGTGCTAGCATTTACTAAATTTCTTTTGACTCCATATACAAACCATCAGGGGTGTAACTAGATGATACAAATTCATTTTTGGCCCCAACATATCCAGAGGTTGACCTGTTTTACCAATATATATTGAAATTGTTCATTAATTAGGGACTCATGGAGCCCCCTATACATCCTGGGCTGCCAAACAACCACAGGGTCTGCTTCCTTTGTAGTTACACCCCTGCAGGCCATCAAGCTGCTGACTCAGTCAATATGATGGCTGCTGGAGGGCTGTATGATGGATGGCTGCTGAGCTTGCTGGTACGGGTATAGGGAGCAGTAATATAAATGAAAAAATGTTGTACACTTTCTTGCTCTCTTTATTTAAAAACCATCATGGTAAGGAGGGAAATGGTAATGCAGGACAGGGGTGCCGAACTACCTTGTGCCTGCCCTGGCAAGGATGTCACTCATATGTGAAAACAGTTAAGTCATATTAAGACATACCCATAAATCCATATGCCTCCTCCTCCCCTGTGTATAATACAGTACCCCAGCATATGACTAAACACCTTAGGGATCACTAACAATAATTTTCAAATGCTAACAAACCCCCAGAACAAATACCAAAGTATGACACACACAGGGAGCAAAGGGAAGGCAGAACAGAGCAGGAGACAGGAATCAGGACCAGTCTAATATGTACTATATGTACTGTAGTGACACAGTGCTGGTGCCCCATTAGCATTTTGAATAAGGTGTGAACAGGTGAACAATGTGGGCAGTTTCAGTCTGGATCTCAGGTGTGAACAGTACAGGCCTTTAGGATATAAACAATAAAGGCGTCACAAGTGTGAACAATACAGGGGGATCAAAGGTGTGAACAATACAGAGGATTAGAGTGTGAATTTGAGGTTTAAACAATGGAGGGGCCAGTCAATCTCTGTGGAGATACCTTTTAAAGTTTACATATGGTAAGCAGACAGACTTTGATGTGGAGGGCTATATAAGGGGCCCTGCCCTACTTCATATATGCAATGGTAGTAGCACTTTACTGAAGGCAGCATACTATTTTCCTAGAGGGTTACTTACTAAACTCCAAATGCAAAAATCCCCAAAAAATTAATATAATAATTTCCCATACCAGTCAGTTGAACTGAAGAAGCTGCTCGGATGAGTAGTGAAACGTCTTCATTGATTACTCAGCAAGTCCAGTTGTTTTTAGATTTACCTATACTAGATATACCATGACCTGGATGAATGAAAATCTTCATAGTCATATCCCCAAAAAATTGTGATTTTTTTTTTTTATAAAATCCGACTTTTAAAAAATCACAAATTTTTGGGAATTTATTAAACCTGACGATGTTGCATATAAGTCAATGGGAGAAGTCCCAATGATTTTTTGATCTGCGCTGGGTTTGTGCAAAATACCCCGTTTTACCCCCTGTAAAAAAAAGCATAAGAAATATGAGTTTCCCGGTGCAAAAAAGCATAACAAATATGAGTTTTTGGTGAAAAATCGGAAAAAATTGTGAAAACCAGATTTTTTTTCCCGTACAGCAAGTTTTCGGGAAAATGTAATAATAAATAAGCGTAAAAAACCCGCACGGATTTGATCGGCGTTTGTAGCAGAAAATGTTGAGATAAAATCGGACTTGATAAATAACCCCCTTAGTATCCAAAGTGAAACAACACCTACACTATAAAAGGAATGGGATGCATGGAATCAATAATCTCCAGTGAACACTATTTAATGCAACAGCCCTTATATTGTTTTTTTCAATTACCTTATTGGATGACTGTGAAGGCTTGTGCACTATAAATCCTGTTTGCTTCCTCTCCTAGGTCATGCTGTACACGTGGCTCGTCATTTTTATAATCAAAGTGATTAATCTGGCTGTAACATCAGCAATGGCTATGTGCAATTCCTTTCCTTTTAATTTGAAGAAACTACCTGTTTTTTTATTTTCTGTTACAAGAGGGATCATGCATGACCCCTGGGGGTCCAAGAGCGCAACCCTTACTGCTCAAAGCCCCCTGGATGCTGCACTCTAAACCAAGTACTGGATGAAAAATCTGACACTTAGGGGGTTATTTACCATATATGTATTAATAATCATCAATCAGTTATTATTGGCACGCGTATGGCCAGCTGGTGATGTATAAATCAAGGATTGAAACCTTCACTAGTGTACTAGCCTAGACTAGAAAAATACAGAAGACAGTTACAATTCAGATTTATTAAGAATTATGCCAACCAATGCTTTGCCTTCAACCAGATCCCGTCATTGGTAGAGTTGCAGCAGTGATTGTAATATCTGAACAGCATTT
Source organism: Xenopus petersii (assembly GCA_038501925.1). Lineage (NCBI taxonomy): Eukaryota > Metazoa > Chordata > Amphibia > Anura > Pipidae > Xenopus > Xenopus petersii. The sequence continues at coordinate 122,359,778 of CM076684.1, read as the reverse complement.
TCTTTTCTTTAATTATATTTGCTGTGCCAAACCATGTCAGAATACTGGATGCGTCTTCAATGAAGCTTAAATATCATGACAAATGTGCTTTAAATCAATTATATAAGCAAAGAGGTTTTTGGCAAAAGAAAAATAGAAGAAAAAGTATTCACGTACCTTACAGCCATCATCAATCATCCACTGAACAACTTTCAAATGGCCTCCGTCTGCTGCCCAGTGCATTGCTGTACATCCTCCTTTATCTCTGCTTTCCCACGAGGCTCCTTGTCCTCTTAAATACTGCACAATATTAAGGTGGCCAGCAAAACAAGACAGCATGAGACTGTGGGGACAGTTACCAATAAAGTCAGAGGTGGACATATATAATACCAAAATGTTAGGATATAGTAAAGCAGTGATAGTTGCAGTTCAGTATCAGCAAACAGATATCCATACATTAGAATGCCTAACATGTAAAACAATGTTTGGTTTGATTGAAAACAGAATAGAAGTCGCTATGGATCTTTAGCTATGCCAGGATTCCCATCCAGCCGTGGGCCCATATTTTATAAAATTTTGCAGGTCACTCTCGTGCCCCACAAGTCAGTATAACAGAGGGCAGACTAAGTAAATCAAGTTGACTCATTGTTTGATTGAAGGGGTTCCTCTTCCAATCCAGTTTAGGGTCACAAGAAATAAAGGTATAGGGGTCACAGGAAATAAAATTATAGATGAGGGAGAGCGAGGCCTCATCTAATGGTGCTGTAAGGGTCCGCCAGGTCACTCTCCAGAACCCTGAACTCATTAGTGTCCAATATCACTATTATTCTTGCAGCTGAATGGAAGCAAAAACACCAAAAATATTCCAGTGTCTAGTGTAGTGATCCCCTTAGAACTTTATTTTTATTGCTTGTGTGGCACCCCAATATTTGAATGTTGGACAGCTTTTGGAATGAAATTTTTGACAGGCAAGAATATTTTTTGGTGATATATAATATAATATGCTCCCCCGAAAGTATATTGCTGGTAAGTGTTCCTTAAACAACAAAGGTTGTCTGTGTGATTCTATCCTAACATTCTTATTTTAGCTATCTTTAGTTCTGTCTCCTAGGTTCATTATGATATCATACCCTAACACAACTTGTTATTCACCTCTAAGGGAAACCGATCACTAAGAAGAAAGGATATCCATAATTAGTCCCACTAAAATTCTAAAGATAGAGTGATATGATAAGATCTGATAGTGTTTTCCCCTGTTTTTTACCAGGCAAGATAAAATTGAGCTGGGTGGGAAGAAAAAAATAAATACATGCCTCCCCCACCTCTCTAGAATACAGACGTAGATAGGACTATAGGCAAATACAGCACAAAAAAATTGTCATTGGTGTGTGCGTGTGGGTGCCAGAGGGGAGCCAGATGCCAGGGGAAAACTGCCAGACGATGCCAAGAGAGCACTGTGTGATATGAGCCTACAACAACAGTAATTGCAATCAGCAGGTCTAAGAGCTCACCTTCCTGGATAAGCTAAACTGGCCTCCATAGTGCACATTGGCCAGCTCTGTATTAAATATCCTAAAGGAACAGTAACGTCAAAAAATAAAAGCATTTTAAAGTAATGAAAATATAATGCAGTGTTGCCCTGCACTGGTTAAACTGCTGTATTTGCTTAAGAAACACTACTATCGTTTATATAAATAAGCTGCTGTGTAGCAATGGGGGCAGCCATTCAAAGGAGAAAAAGCTCAAGTTACACAGCAGATAGAAGATAAGCTCTGTCTGTCTAATGGTGTTATCTGTTATCCATTCGTTAACCTGTGCCATATAGCCATTTTTCAATTTCCGCCATTGCTCCACAGCAGCTTGTTTATATGAACTATAGTAGTGTTTCTGAAGCAAACAGAACAGTTTTACCAGTCCAGGGCAACACTACATGATATTTTCATTACTTTAAAACACTTAAATTTTTTGGTGTTACTGTTAATAGATGGAAAAGAACCTACATTTTTGCTGGCTAGGGCTGGGGCTACATACTTGTAACAGTTGGAAATGTATTTTGGAGTTATATATCCACTTGAAAATAAAGACAAAATAAAGATATATAGATGCCTAGTCTGTTAGCTAGGAAAAAGACCTCAGATTTTACAGAACACCTCTTTGAACAGAAAGCACTAATAAAAGGACACTTTGGTAGGACTGAACATTTTGTTGACATTTTCTGCAGGGCACTGTCACAAAAAAACTCACTGGAAAATGGGAATAGTAGGAAGAAACATGACTGGGTATTAACGTGAAGTCATCCAAAGTCAACGCAGCGCATTAATCTCTTTATTTGTAGCACTAAATACTTCCTTTAACTCTAACAACTTTCAGCACAGATTGAAAAGGGCATGGAAACATTAAAGTGGATGTGCCAGTGTACTTTCTCTCTCCTGCAGAATGATAGTGCCACATAATCAATAGCGATGCTGTATTTTTAAATTGCTTAAAAATGAAAATATTACAAGATGACACATTTATATTGCAGCATAGACTGAGAGCTTTACTAACATTAAACTGGTCTTTATAAATGAAGCCATGAAAGTTTCTACTTAAACATCGTTATACAAAGACTGCAGATGCATTTGTATCTTTTGGATGAGTCAAAGCATCATACTCAGAATAGAAAAAAGATCTAAGCTAACGCCGGTTAAAAAGGAAGACGCTTGACTGACATCTTAAAATAATATTTATGAGCATGGGGTTACACAATGCACCTTTTGACAATCTAATCCGCTGAAAGTACGGATTTACAAATACAACTTTTAGGTTAAATGAGTAGAAAAAGTCTTAATTACTTAAGGGTTCATTTGTTAAATATGCTTGCAATGATTATAATCACTAACATCAGACCACTGACTGGTGTTCATATTTGATGAAAACAACCACAATAATAATCATGAATCCATGGCTAAATACATGACCTGATGTTTGACATCAAAAAACAACTGGACTTGAACCAAAGATGAAAACCATTAGTCTAAGGCAGGGGTCCCTAACCTTTTTCCACTCGTGAGCAACATTCAGATGTAAAAAGAGTTGGGGAGCAACACAAGCATAAAAAATGTTCCTGGGTGGTGTCAAATAAGGGCTGTGATTGTCTATTGGTAGCCACTATGTGGACTGGCAGCCTACAGGAGGTTCTGTTTGGTAGAACACCTGGTTTTTATGCATCCAAAACTTGCCTCCAAGCCAAGAAATCAAAAATAAGCACCTGCTTTGAGGCCACTGGGAGCAACATCCAAGGGGTTGGGGAGCAACATGTTGCTCACGAGCTACTGGTTGGGGATCACAGGTCTAAGGGCTGCAGGGGAGTACTGGCTTCTATTCTTTAAAGGTATTTAGATGACATTCTACGTTTGCTAACCTGAAATATACAATAGAACCCAGATGTTATGTTTTGTCACAGTCCCAATCAGGCAAACTGTGTTTTTTCTTTCCTAGACTTAACGTTTTCCTGGAATTAACGCCATTTTGACAAAGCCATTTTGCCGCAATGTGTGAATATCTAAGATCCAAACGGTTTCTTGTCATAAAGAATTCTTGTGTGATTATGCCAAACATCCTAAACAACCATATGCTAAGTAATACTTTTGGGTGAAGGCCAATGAGTCATGAGACATGAGGTTCTACAAGTAAGTGCCTACCTTGTCCTCACGCTCCATCTACCGATGTTATGATTTGACGAATAGCTTGCCTGCCTCCTACATGAGCCAATAGGCAGTTAAATGAACCTGCGTATTTCATCATTGCATCGGTCTGTTTTTATTTTGTTTATTAGATTATTCTGATTTAGTAATATTAATTCTGTTTTTCATCAAACACTAATATGTATTCTCAAGGTTACACAGTATGTAGGGTCCTTCTTGCCAGTCATTCACCTGCGGTTCATCCTGACAAAAAAGGCAGGCCATAATAACATTCTACAGGTTTCTGTAACTGCTCAGCTTCTTTCTACTTGCAGAATGAAATTTATATCCAGACTGTGCCCACTGCCTTGCTATCCAATTACAGGTGCCCTGGCATGCTTTATGACTAACAAGGTAGAAAGAAGTCACATATGCTTTATGTGGAACCCACTCACTGTCTGCACATCACTGTTTAAATGTGAGCAACAGTTTAAATAGGATAACAACAAAGGGAGGGGGAAATATGTGATGATAATATATGTTTGGAATCCACAAGATAAACATAAAGCATCACTTTGAACAAAGCATACAATTTAACTATGATTAATATACATAACCAAATAATAATGATAATGATGAAGATATATTACTAGTTTTTCAAAGCAAGAAATCATTTTAAAACATAATTCTTTATAATAACACAGAGACTTAAATGTGGGTTAAAAAAAATAAGGTTTGACGACTCATTACATCAGGGAAGAGGCACCGCCCTGAGCTTTAAGCGGTATGAGCAGAGGGGAATAGGCCTATAACCTAGAACAGGGCCGCCATCAGGGGGGGACAGGGGGGAGAGTTGTAGAGGGCCCAAGGGTAAGGGGGGCCCCACCATGCCACACTTACTTGATTAGCCGGGCCCCCCATCTTTGTAAGAGCTGCTGACTTTGGGAAGGCATGGACTTTTAAGGGGCCCTGGCCACCAATTTTCTTATAATGTGGGGGAGGGGGGCCTGGCCACCAATTTTTTTTCTCATGTGGGGTCCTAGTCACCAATATTTTTTAATGGGGGGGGCCTGGCCACAAATGTTTGTTTATGGGGGGCCCTGACCACCAATATCGTTTTATTTTTTATTAACATGTGGGAACCCTAGCTACCAATATTTTTTTTGTTTTTTTACTGTGTGGTGGGGGGCGGACCTGTGGGGTGGGGAGGGTGGACCTGTAGACGGGGCTTGCGATGGGCGCAGCCCAGGAAATTTTGTCGTATAGGGCCCTGCGATTTCTGATGGCGGTCCTGACCTAGAGTGTAACACAAAAGGACTCTAGTGTCAGATGGATGTTCTACCACAGCTGGATTGGTCAAGGTCATTCTATTTCAAAAAATGTGCACACCTACCTATTCTTCCCACTTCCATTCATTAGGTTTATATCTGCTCCATGTTCAGTTAGAAGTTCAACCAGCCTAATTCAGAGAAAGGAAGAAATTACAGAACATCTAAATTTATATATAAACACAACCACTTTTATACACATGGCAATCCCCTTTAAAGGGTCATTGATTAAGAACTGAAAAACAGAAAAAGACTTTTCTAGACTAGAGTTTCTGCTCAAAAAGATAAATATAAAGATGTTCTCAACTCTCCCATGATCTCTGGCATGTCAAAATGCAGCTTTCTGTCTTTAGTTACCTACTTATTAAATAAATAATTTTCTCTTTTTGCTTCGCACTGGTATTTATCAGTGTGCATTATCCAAAGTGATCTTTGGAGTTAAGAATGTGCCTTTTTAAGTGCACAAGGGACATAAACTGGGGGCTTCCACTTTATAATATTCAAGAAAATATAGGTCTTGCTAGTAACACATTCCATTACCATTTGGGCTGGTAGACGGGAAGATTATACGTAGACTAGCAGCTGTTGCCAATTATAACATTTTTCTGGCCTGGAATTTACATGATGTCATTCAGAAGTTAACGGTGATCCCTGAGACTAAATGTCTGTCCAAATAGACCATTTACCATATGCAAAGCCTGTTAAAACTCACCCTCCATAGGTTCCCTTTGAGTTAGTGATACCAATAAGGATAGTTTACTGCACAGAAAGTTATACTTAAATAATAAGATCCAGCTGCTCCAATTAGATTACATTCTTCTGTCCTTCCTCCCACCCTGTGACTCAGGGATTTCACCTGGTCTTAATTAGTGTTAAAGCCTGGGACCGAAATACACTGCCCTAAACCTTGACCTAGATAGCGGATACACATACTGACTGAGATATTGATAATTAAACTAAATACAAGTCAGAAAGTAAAACATACCTGAGGAATCCTTTTTGTGCCGCTACCATGAGAGGCGTAAAGCCTAATTTATCGGGAATATCTACTTTTACATGCCTATAATGGGAAAATAGAGAGCATAGTAAACACAGACTGCATCACAAAAATGTAATATCAGAGGGGTTAATGTGGGAGGAACCAATATTAAATCGCTGTCCACACTCAAATAGGAGAAAAACATTTTATCTTAATAGTATGGATGTCATTCTCAGAGGGGAAGCATTGTATATCAATATATGCATGATAGTACATCAGCTTTGTTTATTCAAGCTTGCTTATCAGAACCACAGTGCTCAATTTCAATTTGGAACAGAAAAAGTACCAGTGACAACACAGAGACAGAGGAGAATACATTGTCACACATGACAAATGGTCTACCACAATTTATAAAAGCAAAAGCCTCCAGAGAAGGCAGGAGGAAAAGACTAAATACAATTTTGCAGCTTAAAGTTTGAGTTTCATTAAGAAACAGCCATAGTGCCCAGTTTATCAAAAGGGCAGAACAGGAGAGACAACAAATGCGTGGAGAGAAGAAACAGAGAGGGGAGACCATGTGCAAACTGCAGATTCGAAGGGAAGAGCAGAGGCAGAGAGAAATTGTATTTATAAAAACTCCTGAAAGGTTTCATCATGATTCTGTTCATGAATTGCATTGTTCCCATGCATTTCCAGGCAGGAGTGGATGCTTGGCTGCTATGGCAATTTGACACGTTTTAAGTGGCATAATTTATATTTTTCATAATTTTTTTAAAAAAAGGGGTTTCTGTGTAGAGAATGCTCCAATACAAGCAGCTCCCTGCTCAACAGTCGGATATTGAAAGACTTTTTCTAACCTTTATGACTTTAGATTCCATGTTCATCTTTCGTACACTAAGAGAAAGGATTGTTGTCCTAAAATAGTATTGCCTAAAATAGGCATCTGCCAGCTACATGACTTGGATAAATAGAGAGGATGACAGTGCTGCAGGCTCCCGTCCTCTCTAACAAACGGGCCTACTATCAGCTGATGAATAGATGCATATATCAGCACAGGATATTCTCAAGAGAAGTCTTTATTCCATGAACCATGCGAGTGACACTAGGACATGCCTTAAATCTGCAGGAAAGGAAATTTCTGCATTTACCAAGGAAATAAATATTCAAGATAGCAGCATTATTTGACAAGGTGGGGCCAGACAGAACTACAGAAGCTTAAATGGGTTGTTCACCTTTGAGTTAACTTTTAGTATGACGTAGAGGGCGATATTCTGAGACAATTTGCAATTGGTTTACATTTTTTATTATTTGTGGTTTTTGAGTTATTTGGCTTCTTTTCAGCAGCTCTCTAGTTTGCAATTTCAGTAGTTTGATTGCTAGGGTCCAAATTACCCTAGCAACCATGCATTAATTTGAATAAGAGACTGAAATATGAATTGGAGAAAATAAAGATGAGTTGAAGTAGCAATAACAATACATTTATAGCCTTACAGAGCATTTGTTTTTTAGATGGGGTCAGTGACCCCCATTTGAAAGCTGAAAAGAGTAAAAAGTAGAAGGCAAATAATTCAAAAATGATAAAAAAATAAATAATGAAGGTCTATTGTTTAGAATTGGCCATTCTATAACATGCTTAAGTTGACTTAAAGGAACAGTGACATCAAAAAATAAAAGTGTTTTAAAGTAATGAAAATATTATGCAGTGTTGCCCTGCACTGGTAAAACTGCTGCATTTGCTTAAGAAACACTACTATTGTTTATATAACAATGTATATATTGTGTAGCTGTGTAGCAATGGGGGGACAGTCATTCAAAGGAGAAAAGGCTCAGGTTACACAGCAGATAGCAAATAAGCTCTGTCTGTCTAATTGTGTTATCTGTTATCCATTAGTTAACCTGTGCCATATAGCCGTTTTTCAATTTCTGCCATTGCTCCACAGCAGCTTGTTTATATGAACTATAGTAGTGTTTCTGAAGCAAATAGATCAGTTTTACCAGTGCAGGGTAACCGTACATGATATTTTTCACTTAAATTTTTTGATGTCACTGTTCATTTAACTGGTTAACTACCCCTTTAAGCCACTGACATCTGTCTGCTCCGTGCTTTCACTACTGTCCCACTATTGGCTACAGAACGGAGTATCAGGAGATGTTTTCTCCCTTAGTAACTTGTTACTGTCTGGACAGAACTGCAAGGAGCACCCCTGGTACACACTCGTGATAATTGGCAGTTTAAAAACTGTTAATATCATAAAATGAAAATAAATATAATTTATCTAAGCAGCAAAACTGCTCAGAAGGAAAAGAAATGTACATTTCCAGCAGGATAGGATCATTTGTTCCATTGTTTAATATGGAAAAGATTGGTACCATTTAACACTGTAGTACTCATTGTTACTGCTCATAAAAAGCTTGTTGTTAGGGTGATCAGGTCAGGGCTTGGGCACCCTCAACTTTAGGTCCTGCAATGGTTAGGGATGAGCAAACATTTTCGGGCAATAGAGTTCTGCAGCTATATTTGCACTATTGCAAATTCACACTAGAATGCAGCCATTAGTTTTGTTTTAACCCCCCCCCAAACCAGATCAGAGACCACTCCAGCCCTCCAACTATCTAAGGAGCTGTCAGAGCACCATGCTTGGAAGAAAACCTATAAAGCTGGCTACAAACAGACAAACCATTACATTCTGTTTTTTTTTGCCAAATGCCAGGATTTGGTTTTCTGCCCAATAATACTCTGAGGAGCCCTGCAGAAATGGTATTATGAAGGTTTAAAGCAGATGAGGTGGCAGATTTACTGTACTTCATCCTCTTATCCAAGTTAAAGCTTGTTCCTTCTCCTACCTTGTACGTTGTACCAATAATTGCTTCATTAAATTAGCTATGACATTGTTAAACCTCTCTCTGAACCAAGCTCAGTGTATTTAGTGAAAATTACATGTTTGTGGTGGGAGCCTCAGTAAACGTAGCTGTATTTTAATGATAATAGCATGTTTTAAAAAGTTTCCTATTCCTGCCAAAGCCAAAGATGCAAAGTGCTAATTAATCTATTTCCTTAAAAAGCCTGCAGAATCAAATATCGCCAGCTGATCTTTAATGCCTGCTTGCTTTTTTCTTGTTTTTTTAAAGATCTTTGTAGTAGGAAAATGTCAATCAGCATTGAAGTTTACTGAATAAGACCTGCAGTGCGCAAATTAAATTGTTCCATCAGGCAGAGTGCTGCAGAGTAGATAGCTTTACTATGCAGCCCACAAAACAGGGCCCAGACCAATGTAGAAAGTCAGGAGCCTCAAATAAATGTAATATTTAACCAGAATCTAAGTTTTTTTCTGACCACATCCCTTTTTGGAGACAATTGTGCAATCACAGAAGAGTACGGAAATACAAGAAAAAAATGGGGGCCCTTGCTGCACACACACACACACACATATATATATATATATATATATATATATATGTAAAACTACACAGGAGATTTTGATCAGATTTTGTGGGTCAGCATTTCTTTCCTTCTATTGTGTACGCATGGGCTTCTGTATCAGACTTCCTGTTTTCAGCATAAACCTCCAGGGCTAGGGCTTGAGCATGCTCAGTTTGCTCACCTCTCCCTCTCTCTCCCTGCTGTAGTCTGAACCCAGAACTATGAGTGAGCAGGGAGAGACTCAGGCAGGAAGTGATGTCACACCAAGCTAATATGGCAGCTGCTATCCTAAACAAACAGGGAGAGCTTCTACAGTTGTTTACTCAGGCATGGTAAAACATTTTGCAGAATAAATTTAGTGTTATAGCTTGCACTTTTGTGGCTACTCTATTGGCAATAAACTACTTTGGTAGCTTTCCTTCTCCTTTAAGATAAGTACAGTTGAGAACCTTAGCCAATTACTCTTCTCTCTTTTGCTGCTTTTCTTTTCTTTCTGCTTTCTTTCTCCCCCTCCTTCCATATTTGTACCCTCTATATTTTGTGTATTTTTATTTTCACTCTACTACTGACATTTGAATGTTTTCTACTTCCTCTGCATTCTCTCCTTCCACCCTCTTCCTTTGACTTGTTTACGTTCTGACAATTTTTTTCCCTTCTACTCTTGCCCCAAACCAATTTCCCTTTTCTCTTTAATGGTCTCTTTCTCTACTCCTGTTCTCATTACATTCTAACCCCTAAGTCTAAGTCACAGGTGATCCATAGTCGTATGCCGCCCTGAGGAGGCCAAGTTGATGCCGCCCCCACTTTGATTTTTCATGTCAGAGTGGGTCGACAATCAGAGTTTAAGGGTAGGACTCCATGAGCATTTTTGTCGCGATCCGACGCGCTGCGACAAAACGCATGTGACAAAAATAAGGTGAGTAATAGAATTGTCGCATGATGATGCATTGTTAATCTGCCGCGACACGACTGTCGGATGCAGACACAGCGTGCAGCGTACAGTCTGCATCCGACAGTCGTGACGCATCGGATAAACGATGCGACATCATGCAACAATTCTATTACTTACCTTATTTTTGTTGCATGCGTTTTGTTGCAGCGCGTCGGATCGCGACAAAAACTCTCATGGAGTCCTACCCTAACTCTTTGTAACTTGCAGATTGCTAATGCCTGAGGCGAGGTTCTTGACTCTTGACTATTCCTTGAAAGTGTTAGCTGCATCTGATGCACAAACTTGCATTTGTTTTGACAAATCAGAAGCCATTGCACACAATCCCCCATGTGGCTGGAACTCTGATATATGAAATGTGACTTTTTACACGCAAGTCTAATGCAACCTGCTGTGGGAACCCTGAAATTACCTCCACATTCAGGGTGGTGGTAGTTGAAAGGTTTCCCACCATCAATAGGTGCACTGGTGCCAAATTCAGCAGCAGAGACAGGACAGACACAATTCCCCATGGGAGTGTAAGGAGGAGTGTAAGGAGGAGTGTAAGGAGGATGTGTGGACACAAGTACATAAATGAGTCAATTTAAACAGGACTGTAATTGCACTGCAGTAGTAATTAAGTCCTAATATGTATTTTAGGCTCTTCTAGGATTAGTACCAGGGCCCTCCTCCCTACTCACTGTCCTTCCCTAATCAAAAAAATGTGTCTGTAATTCTGGATATCTGGGGGGTGTTAGAGCGCTGGAGGCACAGGAAAGGGACAGAGGGGAGAGGAGGGAGGCGGGGAAAGTGACTGAGGAGAGACGGGGTAAAGCGCTTGAGGGGAGGGAGGCGGGGAGGAGTGGGAGGAGCAGCAAACATGGACTAGGGGTTGGAAAAAGTCAGGTACCTGCCCAGCGCCCCCTTTCGTTGCGCCCTAAGCATGTGCCTCTTCTGCCTACCCCTAGTTCTGGCCCTGCTCCAAACCTTTCCCTGCTTTGACCTTGTACTGACCTTGCCTCGCCTGTTCCTGATTCTTGCTTCCTGACCCTGCATTGTACCTTGCACCGCCTCATCTCGCTCTGCATCTTGCCCTGCCTTTTCCAGTCCTCTCCTGCTATCCGCTCCAGTCCTCTCTTGCTATCCACTAAAGTCCTCTCCTGCTATCTGCTCCAGTTCTCTCCTGCTATCTGCTACAGTCCTCTATGTGTTTCCTAGGCACATACAGCTCCTGCCTCAAGGACTCACCCTTCCCCCATCAGTCTCCACAGCGCTCCTTAACTAATCCTTGACACTAAACTCACAAACTCTAAAACTATGAATGTCATGAGATTTATAAAAAGATTTATAAAAGATTTAAAAAGATTAATAAGATTTATAAAAAATATGAACATCTCAAAACTTTGAGTTTTTGGGACAATTCCTAGGGAAAAATAATCTAAAAAAAACTTCTACAAGTCCGAATTGATTTAAAAGGTTCCATAGGATCAGCAAAGCTCCTATTGACTCTTATAGGACCTCAAAAACTTTTTACCTGCTGATGAGCAACTAATGCAAATTGTAACAGTTTAAAAAGTCAGTTTAAAAAATCTTGCTAATTGAGCTGCTTTTGGGAAACATAATTCATTTTTTTCATTCAACAGGTTTTAACAGGGACGTGTCACTGTTCCTGTATAGACCCAAATAACAAATGTTCTACTAGTGCAGGCTCTCCCCTGCCTACCCTCAGAAACTTAGAAACACAGGCAGATATAAGCTGCCAGCTCAGAACAAGTGCCCCCCCCAACTGCCTCCTCGATATATACAGTACTTGCCTGAAAATTAGTCAGATGTCTATTGGGCAGAAAAGCTAGGACTGCATTGGCTTGTTGGTGTAGTGCTCTCCAGATGGGCCTGCATTTGTGCCTATTAGGATCAGATTGTTTGCCCAAATTAGGAGAAACAGGCAGGATTCCCTCTGATTGACGCAGCGATCAGACAGTCGGCGATCGTCATGTCATAGCCCCACCCCTGATGTCAGGACCTGCCCCCTGCAGCATCACAGACCCGCAACCATTATGTCACAGACCCGCCCCCTGCCCGGATTCAACCGGGCCAAAAGGTGGCAACCCTATTTGCGAGACAGGAGCAACTTAATCAATGCAGTTGTTCTTAGGGGCAGGCAATGTTCTGATAGGCTGGAGGGCTCAGCCTATCAAACAATTGCCTTGCACCATGCTGAGATTAGTAGGCAGGGGGCTGGGGTTAAATTAGAAGGTCACCTGAAGTAGGATATATTTTCTATCAATTACAATTATTTCCTTAAATTTAGGCTTTAAAGGGGACCCGTCACCCAAAAAAATTATTCCAAATCCTTTTTTATCATGTTAGTCAAGCAAAATTAACTTTACTTACACTGTATAAATTATTTGAATCTTGTTTCCATCAGTCTGGGAATTCATAATTATAGCAAGCAGGCAGGAGCCATTTTGTGGACACTGTTATTTTAATCAAGCCTTGTATCATCTCAGAATCTTGTTTGTGCATCAGAATGGGGGACCTAATGTCAATCCCCATGCCCTGGTTACACAATTAAATGGTGGGGGAATGTTTGGAGAACAGTGACATCTAGGAAGTGCTGAATGGAAAGTTAAAGTAATTGCTTGCCCACCTCTATGCCTAAGGTATAGAGGAGGGGCAGGCAATATTTGATTGACAGCTGAGAGTTTAAAACAGCTATGAATGCTTTAATAAAAAAAGAAATTTGGATTTCATGTTTAATTTGAAAAGGACTTTTATTATACAGCTTTTTATGCCTGGGTGACAGGTCCACTTTAACAATGAATTTGTTTAATTTTCCTTCCTCTCATATAAGGTGACAAATTTCTCATCAGCATGAGAGAAATTCTAGAAACTTACATATCATCATTAACAGTTGCTCTATGAAAGAAGAAAGTAAAGCCGTTTTTCACACTGCTGCAGAAGTACCCAATTGCCCGTCCATTTTTTCTGGCCAGTTACATTGATGGCCTATGGTCCTGGACCACCCACATGTTCACTAAGGGGCTCTAACAGGCAGTGTATGCACATTGCGGGGTGGTCAGGAATTGGAGCATCAGCAGTCGAGTGGGATTGAAACTCCAGAGAGGGTGCTAGCCAAAACAAGGTAAGTAACTGAGGTCAAGGGAACTGCTTTAATAACTAATAAATAAATATATATGTTAATTACTTATTAAGAAGGCATCCTTATTTTAGGTGGTATGCAGTCACACATACTGTACCCTACTCAATACAGCATTTTGATCTAGGCTTCAATAAACATTTTTCTAGGAAATCTAACAGAATGAATGAAAGCTGTGATATTTGGCTCCAGTATAGTTGGTTTTCTCAGTTAAGCACTAAAAATATAGCATTAGACACGGATTTCCTAGTGTAATCTACGGACATGGATTTTCTAGTTTATTGTTTTAAGCCCATCCTATTTATTTTTCTAAAGCTCTCATTTGATTTTTCAGCGCACTCCATCTGGAAGTGTTTTTCTAGAGATCTTATTCCTTAGTACAGTCTCAGTCTTAAAAAAAAAATCAGTGGTAAACCTGCTCTTGTTTCTGTTTCTTTGAAAACTGATCCTTATTGTGTTAAATAATGGAAACTCCTGTTATTGTTTTTCTTATGAATCTGACCAGACTTATCCTGAATGTAACAAGATTCAATATTACATAAGATATATTGGCCATATCATAGCACTGACAACTCATATTCTCCGCACAAAGGATACATTCATTTCCCCTTTTTCCATACACGCACAAGGTTGTCTCTAGGTTATTACATATGTTATTTCAATGTCAAAAAACTCCACAAAAAGATATATATTAGAGAAAATTGGTTGTTTTCCAATGTTATGCGAGGCTGAATGCATCTGTGGATTATTTCATTAAAGCAACTATAGACACCTGAAATAAGTGGCCACCATTATATGGTATTTTAGAAAAAATATCTTTATGTTATTAATCATTTTCTTGGTAATTGCTCATAAGAGCCATCTTTATGGCGGAGTCTAATATGGTGTGTTTTCAAGGCAAGACAAATGTTGGCTCACATGGCAGCAGCATCTTTTTTGTGCTAGGCTTGGGAAGAATTTCCAGCCAAAGTTCTTCTCTCAAAAAACAAACATTGCCTACACTGTGCGAATAAAATATCTGTGTCAGATATATGTCTGCAAACTAACACTCCCATAAACCTGATGCACACAGCTCAGCAAATGGTGACCATAACTACTCTAGGAAGCAGCTCATTTTATTAAGCACAGGCAGTCAGGTACCCCACCAAAGCTGGTGGAGAGTGGTTCAGCTACCAACCAAGCCATCTGTACCATTGTTAACTTAAAGGATAAGTAAACCTTAAAATTAAAGGAAAACTATACCCCCCAAACAATGTAGGTCTCTATTAAAAGATACTGCGTAAAACAGCTCATGTGTAAAACCCTGCTTCATGTAAACGAACCATTATCATAATAATATACTTTTTTAGTAGTATGTGCCATTGGGTAATCATAAATAGAAAATTGCCATTTTAAAAAATAAGGGCCGCCCCGACATCGTAAGATTCACTGTGTACACATACAAACCACATGTAAGGTCACATGAGCCAATTAACAGACAGAGTTCTGCCTTTTGCTTCCTCACTTCTTCCTGTTACAGTTAGTGTTGTAGTATTTCTGGTCAGGTGATCTCTGAGGCAGCACAGATAGAGTCACGCAATGGTGGTTCAAGGCAAGAGATGTAAAAGGGCAATATTTATGTAAATATATATTCCAGTTTGGTAAGATTCTTTAATATGGCATTCAATTTGATATAAACTATTTGTTGCTTAAGTATTCATTTTGGGGGTATAGTTTTCCTTTAAGTGAATGTAAAATTGATGAGGATGGTATTCTAAGAACTTTTGCAATGTACACTCATTGTTTATTTTTTTTAATTCCAAGATATTAAAGGTTACATATACTGTTAATATAAATTAATTTTGTTACAACTGCTTGTCGTTTTCTGACCAGTCTGACCACCAAGTTGTCAAGAAAGTTGTCAGGAGAAAGAAAGAGGGCTGGTCTGATGTTTTTCTGGTTAGGAAAGATTTGAGAAAGGTTTCTAATCTTTTTCCTAAACAGAAGAACATCAGAGCAGCCTCTTTCTTTCTCCTGACAACTTCCTTGACTACTTGGTGGTTGGAAAATGACCAGCAGGTGATGCTGCTGTAACAAAATGAATTGATGTTAACAGTACATGAATCCTTTAATATCTTGGAATTAAAAAAAAAAATGATGAAAGTGCAAAAGTTCTTAGAATAGCAGAGAAAAGTGCTCTCAGCCTAAAAAACACATATAACAGAACAAGATACAGTTTTCTGTAAATAAATAGCCATGCATTGCTATAGCACAATAACCACAAAGATCAACCCAACAGGGTGGATAAACGCCAATTACTATCCTTATCATTCACTTGTGCAGTAGGTGAAAGACGGTTTTTGGACAAACTAGATGATTTCTAACCCTGTGTCAAGGATGTTCTTGACCTCCCGTTCATCATTCATGTTCACTGCCCGGTGAAGATGGTGACCACTCAACGGCTCTCCTGGAACAAAGAACAAAAATAATTAATAGATCTGGGTAATTTAAAGACCCTTAAGCCATTATTATTTATTTGAAATGATCATTCTATTTTTAATACAGTGTTTCCCAAGACCCTGCATTTTTTTTAAAATTCTGCTTGCATATACCAGTTTTTTCTGGCCTTGGTCATTGTTTTCATTCTTGCTCCCGTAATACTCAGAATCTACCCCAAAGCTTCTCCTATAATCTGTCTATAAGTTAAAGTACAGTATTTCCCAATCTTAGCGCCGGAGAACCTTGAGGGGCCTATGGAAGTGGTAAGGGGGTGTAGTCTGAAAATAAGTTTGGGGAATATTTAGGGAGCAAACTTATTTGTTCATTTATATGCTGTGCTAGACACAGACATGTCAACTCAGATCTATTTTTAGGGAGGTCCTCTCACTGGTCTCCTGCAATAACGTGTCTGTTACCCACTGTCAGTAATTTCCACCCGAAGCCTAACTTACATGTTTCACTGAAATACATAAAATCATAACCTTAAGTCCCTTGATATCCATCTGAAACAGTGTAACATGGAAAAAGGCTGGGAGGGGGTCCAGGACAGAATTTTGAGCTGATTTTACCATGGCAAATCATAAAATGAAGTGGTAAGAAAAATCCTCTGATTTTGAATGTAGCCTCTACAGAGACTTTTTTGCAATGAGTGCAACTGCACTTTGCTGGTTGTGAATGACCCATGAGTGAAAGGACTAGAGGGTTCATGTATTCAAGCGACTGATATTTATTCAAAGACATACTTGACACCCAGTGATGTAATATGAAAGAAATCCCCCACCTGCCCAACCATCAAGTGGAACCCTACTAACAATAAATACTTACCAAGACACACACAGAAGCTAAACCACAAAATGATATGTCACTGTCAAACAATATTACATGTAGACAAAAATGAAAAGAAAAAAGTACATGAACACAAAAAGATATGCCAGAATATATCATTCTGTTCCATTTCATCCAAAATACAGATTTTGCTGCAAAGGGGGGGGGGGTAGGTGGCTATTTTCTGATGGATCGTTTAGCACCACAGAAATTTCCCATAAAAGATATTCACTGTGGCTCAGAAACATCATCGTTCTTAAACAGACATTAATATCTCTTGCTCTTACATAGATTTGTAGCTTAGGCAAAAAGCATATAAAATGGAATGAAAGGGGATTTAGATAGTTCACATGATGGAATTCCCGAATCTGGCAGCTCAAGCACGATACCTTTTCAAGAACGGCAGCTGATCGCTTAAGTGCTGCACGGCTAAGATTAAACTCCATCAGAACATACATTTTTAGCCCAAAAATGGTATAATGTGTTTGTCACAGTAATTCACTGAGGCTCACGGAAATAAAACTCTGGGGGAAATGCAAATAAAGCACAACAACGTCATTTAGCAAATAACTTAAAAGTCTGGGTTTTTACTCTCATTAATCTGCTGATGAATATGATGCTTCCCATTATTAGCTTCTTTCAATGCACATTTCTTCCTATCTACAAATTATATGATTACATCATTTCATTTCAGGCACATTTTTGGTTTACTTTTTACTTTTATGAGAAAATAAAGTAGATTAAAACCATTTCCATTAGGGGGAACGCAATTTTATTACAAAGGCAGACCTTTATGGTATTACAAAAGACACATATTAATCATGTTCAACCCTTGGCTCTTATATGTACTATTTTCAGCTAGTCTAGGAGAAAGGCTCCTTGAGAATGTACCATTTAACAGAGAAACCAAGAAAATCCATCCTGCTCAGAAATGGCAGGTGGAGTAGGATCTCACTAAACCAAGTAACAATAAAAGGGCAACAAAAGCTTTCAGAATTACTGACCGTATATAAATGGCATATTGCATACAGCAATATAGGCACCCCACTGTGTACCAACTCTGAGCACTGGAAATTATCTACAGCATGTAAATTATTGATTGCACTGTCCAAGAGCAGACTGTCAACCTTTGACGATCTGACTACGGGGGATTCTGAAAATATTCTGGTGCGGAAGTGACATCAGAGGATGTGATGTCACGCCACAGCCGTGGATTCAGTGCTGTGCACTCGCACATAGCTCCACTGATGTCACTGCACATGTGCTCACTGGATTTTTTCCCAAAAAAAAGTCTGAAATCGTGGAATATTGGCAGAAATCAGGGGAATGCTTAGGAGTGACAGGAGACCTGGGAATATAGACCAAATTCTGGTAAATAGGGAGGTGCACAGCTCTGCAAGAGGGCAGACAGGTTTTAATTTGTCTTTAAAATCAGTGATATATTTCTTTTTTGCTAGTCGTGTATACTTAATCCCAACTTACAACTCTAGTACAGGTATGGGACCTATTATCCAGTACCATAAACTACCGTAAACTAGTGAGAAAACTTTCCTCTTCTTCCCTTCTTCTTTCTATAGAATCCAGAGGCTGATGCATTCGCAGGAGTTCAAAAAGGGCAGCATTTTTGTTAAAGCCTGGCTTTTAACTCTACCTCGCATGTGTGCCCGCAAAAGAAGCAAGGAAGTGGATCACTTGCTTGTGTCCCTGGGAGGTGCAGTTTTATGCTAACAGGAGCCCCAGCCTGGGGTATCATGTAAGTAATTACAATCCTTGGGGTGTGTCCTAACTTTTGGCCCCCCATAGATTGGAGCTTTCATACTCTTTTAAAATGGAGTCTATGCGAGATAACGAACCAGTAAATCAGAGTTTTCTGTATAAAGGGTTTCTGGATTACAGATCCCATACCTGTAATAATGAACAATGGTGAGCATTGCTGCCTTGCAGTGGTGAGGTCCTTGGTTTGATTCAAGCCAGGGTTCTACCTGCATGGAGTGTCCATGCTTCTTCCAGATACTCCACTATACACCCTTAACATTGCAACTATTCCAATGCCTCCAACAAATGCGTGACTTGCAAACACCCAACTACCATTAAACAGTTCTGTGCCTGCATCTGTATCTGTGTGCTAAAAGCCTTAAGGATTATATTATCCAAATGTGAAAGAGCATTAATGATGTATAAAAATAAGAAAAATAATGATGTATATGAAGACTAGGGTAAAAAAAAAAACTCATGTATTGACCATTGTTTTGGTCCCCCAAGAGTCCTTTTGTCAAGGCTTGTGTTGCTGATGGGCTCTGAGTGCAAGAGGTGCCCAAGTTCTGCTAATTATGTATAATAATGTTCTCAGATAATTCTGACTCATCTTCTTCAAAAGCAAATTACTTATTTTCTGGGGGTAAGGTCAGAGGAGGGGAAGAAATAGCATTGATTTGTAATTTAATTTGTTGGGAAGCTTATTAGTAATATAAGTTCTATAAAAGGAAAGTACTGAGCCTGCTTCTCTGGTGCACAAAAACATCTTTCGACTAATTAACTGAAAAACAGTGATTTAGGCTTCATAATGTCGGTTGGACTTTCTTACTCCCACATCACTGTAATGTACATATTTTTTTTTTATATTAATTTGAGAAATTGCATAGTTAATGAGGAGAAATTTAGTTTTTTTTAATGTAAATTTGCATGACTAATATGGTGGCTTGCACATTCTTTTGTTATCATATAGACAAACCAGGGCTGTGGAACATCAGGCCAGACTCACCTGCCATGGGAAAACATGTTTTTTTCAAAATGCATCAGTTAATAGTGCCTTCTCCAGCAGAATTATGCTCTGAAATCAGTTTCTCAAAAGAGCAAACAGATTTCGTTTTGAAATCTGACATGGGGCTAACATATTGTCAGGTTCCCAGCTGCCCCCAGTCATGTGACTTGTGCTCTGATAAACTTCAGTCACTCTTAAGTGCTGTACTGCAAGTTGGAGTGATATCACCCCTATCACCTCCCCCCCCAGCAGCCTAACAACAGAACAATGGGAAGGTAACCAGATTGCAGCTCCCTATTTTATTTATGTTATTTAATGTTATTTATTCTAAATTAACATTTGTTACGTTTTTAATATAATGAGCTGCATCACTTTATTTATAACATCATGTTATCCCAAGTACGCTCATAGCCTGCCATAGAGAAACACTATAACTATGTCAGCATAGGCATTCATTTGTTTTAATAAGAACATTAGAGCTTCCCAACCATTGAATTGAACACAAACTGTGGTCAGTAGCAGCGTTTTGATCACCATCACATCACAGAGGACTAACTGATACATGTTCCAAGGCCAAAAGGCCAGAAAAGCTTGGTAATGGGGTAGGGGGCACCTAGATTCTGCTGCCTTAGGTGGAAGAATGGCTTGGCTTGGATCATCCATGGCCAAGATCTACTGCCAACATCCAATTTGTGACCCCCACCTTTTTTCCCTACCCCTATTTCCAGCCCTGACTGGCACAGAACATTGCAGCTAGTTTATGCTCAATCCTAGCAGGGGAAGGAAGCCTTGAGGTATGGATGAACTTCTAGCACCTTTCATTATCTTCTGAAAGGTTCCTGGTCCCTTGAGGAGGTCCTAAACCATGAACATGCAACTTGTAACAAAAATTAAAGATTTTGCTCTGTTGCACATGAACTTGGCCTCAACAACCACAAAAGAGACTTATCAGAAGATGGCTTCATGGTGCTGGAAAAACTATAACCTTGGTCAGTGTGAAATTTAGAGAAGAGGAGCACTGGCCCGGGGTTAAAGGTTAGCAGTTGTAATCACAGGGGGGTTGCCTAATATATTGGCATCCCTCTGTTATTTACATTTTCCTTGTCCCTTAAGAAGCTCCCAGAGCTCACTGAATGTGTGTATGGTTAAAGAGTCATCTTATAAAGCATCTAGCTGCTATTGGAAAAAAATGCAGCTAAATCTGGGTTTTGGGACTTTAAATCTGGAACCAGGTAGAGAGTAAAGCAAAATATCTTTAATAACCCCAAGAAAAAAGCTCACCCAGACATGGTGATTCATCTGAGGCAGTTTTTTTCTAGTTGCTAAGATGGTAAGTTTAAATGTAAACTGTCTTTGGTGCTAATATTTTTTGGATACCTGGCACAGTATTTCCATAACACCCTGAGGTCAGTTTCATTAAATGCTAGAACATACTTGTGGGAGAAAACCAGAGGATCCAGGTTGTTCCCTGGTCAGAATAAAACCCAAGACTCATGATTGGTAGCCAGTAATTAATGCAACTGCACTGGCACCATGCTGTCCCAAGAATTTATATTGGAGCTGATTCAGCATGCTTTAAAATGGTTGCTTTATTTTGGTAGTACTTTCCCTGGCTTTACAGGGCAAGCTGCACCTTATTTCATAAACTGATTTAATTTAAGTAAATGAACTTACTTGTTGTTGATACAGCGACAACCGTACTGTAGGCATAGTCCCCATTATGACCTGTAACCTTGAGCCTAAACCTATAAGGTGATGAGGGCTCTAGGCCTTCCACAATGTGCTTTCTAGAATAACCCCTATAGAATAAAAGTAACATTCTGTTAGCATTAAAGGAACCCTATTCTCAAACAAGTTATAAAAAATACACATTTATTTGTTACATTTAAGTTTGGGGTATTTAGTCATTTTAAAACTTTCCAGAATATGTCAATGCTATTGAATTGTGCGTATTGTATATACTTCATAATGCATGAAAACATGGAACTCCGCATTTCTGGTTAATTAAAATTCACCTGTATCCATAATGGCTTGAAGCTCTTGTAAAAAAAATGGCCTAATAAAATATTTACAGTGCTCAGAGGAGCTGCCAGCAGCCTTGTGTAACCCACCGAAAAAACATATCAGCAGTCTTGTTTGTAGCTTCATCATCTTTAATCAAAAATGTTTTTTTTCTACAATACCCAAGCATTTTTAGGTGCAGAGACCTGTACTGTATAAATCAAGCAGTCTCAGGAGATCACTTACAATCTCAATATTACCAATCTAATTCTGCCACCTAGTGGAAAGCAGGTCCTCGGTTTACTCTGCATAGAAGTCCTCTGAAAAATGGTGATCTATGATATGTCTGGCACGACAATGATAGACCATTACAAATCTCTTTCTTCATATATTTGTGTCTATGTCTATCTGATTGTCTTTCTACCAGATTGTACAAGGATGAGGTGTATTATGTATTTAAGACACAGCACAGTTTTTGTCTATGCAATAATAAAGATTTCTGAATGTGATCCCCTGAGAGAGGAAGCAACATCAATGGACTTTGTATACTCCCATTCTTTTGAAGCTGTTTGGCTATATCTTTTATTCCTAGAATAAGCTGAATAACATCAATTTGATATTGTTTTATTCATTCTAATATTTAATTTTTAATTTAATTTAACATTTAATAATGCTCTGTGTTTTCTAATACAGGTATGGGACCTGTTATCCAGAATGTTCGGGACCTGGGATTTTCTGGATAACAAATCTTTCTGTACTGTGGATAACTTAACATAAGAGAGTCTATTAGAAGTCTACTAGAAAATCATGTAAAAGTAAACCCAATAGGCTTGATTATATTTTAGTTTGAATCAAGTACAAGGTAATGCTTTATTATTACAGAGAAAAGGGAAATCATTTTTATAGATATAAATTATTTGGATAAAATGGAGTCTATGGGAGACAGCCTTTCTGTAATTCAGAGCTTTCTGAATAACGGGTTTCAGGATAACTCATCCCATACCTGTATAGTAAAGTACTGTTTATGCCTTGTACTTTTCTGAAATGGTGGGTTCACTTTTTTATTGCTTGTTCCAGGTTCATGCACTTTCTATTGTTTTCTTGGCATATTTTTTTCTTTACTACGTTCATTTTTTTCCCTGTGATTTAGTTAGTGCAAGCGGCTGTGTTCTACACATTTGCAGGGGAGCCAATTGGAACACAAGCATACATGGCACTTAGGTGTAATGACACTGCAAGGTTGCATGTGTCCTTGCTCTTCATTGGATAGTAAACCTGGTCACAGACTGCCATAATTTCAAGAGTATTAGTAAGGAAAAAAAGTGTTTTACTTCCTTGTTTTGTAACAAAAAGTTATGTGATTTCCCTTCCAGACCCTAATCTGCATATGCAAATTAGGATTTGGATTGGGTTCGGCCAAGCCAGGCATGAGGATTTGCCTGAGAATCTGAATCCTGCTGAAAAAGGCTGAATCCTGGCTGAATCCCGAACCAAATCATGCATTCTGTGCATCCCTAATTCCAATACTAATTCAGGGTAATAGAGACCAGAATGGAGATTAGCAGTAGTGTGCATGCAGGTTTCTATATCATATGCTTCCACTACAGTAGTTACCACTGGGCTGGCTAACATTACAGTTGTATTTTTTAACCCAAAATAACTATGTACCTTGCCTTATAAAAGCAAGCGTAAATGAAATGTGTGTAAACTGTAGATATTCCAATTTAAGGGGATGGCGTAATTAAAGACAGGAGAAAGAAGAATTCAGCACAAAGAACTTGGGCTTGTAATACACTAGCCAATTATGCCAGGGGAGAAAGCAACCTGTTGTGACTTTAGTGTGTACTGACAGGTACGGCAGACTCTCCCAGAGTATAAAAGCCTGCTTAGAATGTCTCATGTGATGCTAGTATAAATGGACAATGTGTGAATTACAAATAACAATTGGAGGGATAAAGCGTTTGTGCTCCTTGAAGTAGGCTGGTACTAAGAGGCAACAACATTCTCAATAGAGTAGACATTAGTGTAGTGTTACATACACCTGACTTACATACAACTCACACTTACATACGAGGGCTATTACATTAACACACTATGGTTTACATGACTTTTATTAACATTAGCTTTTAATAATCAACCTGCCCCAATCCCCTCTGGTGTGTGTTGTCTACTGCAGAGGCAAATGCACAGAGCGGTAAAAATATATACTATGTTAAGACAAACATCTGTCTTGTTGCATTTAATAAGTAAATGTATATGTTTCAACTTAGATACAAATTCAACCTACAGACCCTATCTTGTACGTAAACAGGGAACTGCCTGTATTCGATAATGTAAAAGGTGCAATGTATTGTCTGTGGGCATTATACATTTGTGCTGCAATGCACTTAACCCTATCCTATGATTGAAGTACACTGCATTACTAAACACACATTGCAGGCAATTTTTGTACCTAACAAGCATTTGATATAAAGTTTACTTTTCCTTTACTCTGCCCGCTTAAATCTGTGCCAACTGAGTGTCAGCTGTTTTTTGGTATTGTTTGCTTCCTCAAACTGAAGTTCTGGCACATGAGCACGTGGACCCCACATTATACTGGAGAGATTCACTAGTGGGTGTACAGTGCTAATATTAGGGGGGGGAAATGTAATGCTGCACTGCCTTCTTATATTTCCCAGATTTTATATACATAGTATATAAAAATGCAGCATGTTGCGTCTCAACCTGCGTTCGGCGCCTACACGCGCCTGAGTGAGTACAGCCCCATTTGAAATAATGACATGCGTCTATTCCTGCGCTCCCCTGCGGCTGAACGCCAAAAAACGGAACGCAGGGGAGCGCAGGTCAGAACGCCAGTGATTAAGAGCCCTTATAGACAAGGATTTTTACCTGAGCTCCCCTGTGTTCTGGTTTCATGCATTCAGCCGCAGGGGAGCGCAGGAGTAGATGCACTGAATTCTTTTCAATGTGGCTGTACTCACACAGACGCATGTAAGCACCGAATGCAGGTTGGGATGCAGCATGCTGCCTTTTACCTGCGTTCGGTGCTTACGGTACATGCGTCTGTGTGAGTACAGCCACATTGAAAAGAATTCAGTGCATCTACTCCTGCGCTCCCCCATTCCAGTTTCATAAGTTTAGCCGCAAGGGAGAGCAGGTAAAAACGCTCGTCTGTAAGAGCCCTAAAGGTGGCCAATTGTAAGTTGTGCTTAACGAGCTAATCCAACCAATTTGGTTTTGCCAGTAATCAGTATTGAGCAATTTTTATGCATTCAAATTAGCAAAATTACAAGGGTACCCAAATTTTTACACAGTCAGTTTTTCACATTTGATTTAATTTCTTACAACTGAATACTGTTTCACTAAAAATCTTTGGTCAAAAAACACCCCAGTTCCTGGGAAATGAAAGACATTCCACTATCTTTTTTGTTGAAAGTGGAGTAAATTATTATGCAGGCTCAGAGGGGTTTTCAAACATATTCATATGACTGTATAGCATAGTTAAAAACACACCCTAAATGAATACTAAATGGAGCTGATTGCACTTTGGGCTAAAAGTTATTCTTTTTTAAAAGACCCTTTATTGGAGCTCCCTATAGATATTGTCCCTGTTCGAGTTTCCGATGAAGGATGGGCGTGTCCTAACAGTCCCTGCCAGAGGCACAGTAGGAGGGGGATAGCCAATCACAGTCCTGCAGTCATACAAGCAAAGACAAGCTTCTGTTCCCTGTCAGGTCATCCTAGCTGCTGATTGGTTCCTGTCCTATAGTGCAGTATGCTGAGCTCCCCTGCAGAGCCTGGGCAAGGAGGCGGCTAACATATGGGCGGGATTAGTAGGGTTTTTGCTGAAATTGTCAATAAAGTAACCAGAAACACTGGTGCTCCTATCAGCAGAAAACTGCACTGGCCCGGGGTTATACCAGTGAACTGAATGCTTCTCTTCCTGCTTCTTCTTTCTTCTCGCGGCTGCGCATGCCCATTAGAGTGGAAACTCGAATTTTAACTTGGGAAATTTAAAGAAAGATGAAGCCGGAAAATCAGCGCTCCGTGGTGCTCCCTGGAATAACCCCCGGGCGGTGCAGTTTTATGCTGATAGGAGCACATGGCCCAGGGTTTCAGGTAAGTCAATACATTCACTTGGGGGTGCCTAACATTTGGAACCCCCAAGTGGTAAATGACTTTCCTTCTTCTTTAAGCACATTCCTTGTATATTTAGAACAGTATAATGCAGTGGCACATTCTTATTTTTTTTTTTACATAATATGTGTCCTTTAAAGTGCCACTGCAACCTAAACCTCAA
Source organism: Xenopus petersii (assembly GCA_038501925.1). Classification (NCBI taxonomy): domain Eukaryota; kingdom Metazoa; phylum Chordata; class Amphibia; order Anura; family Pipidae; genus Xenopus; species Xenopus petersii. The sequence goes on along the minus strand of CM076684.1, from coordinate 122,333,953 downwards.
CTATGCTGTATATTCCTACCCACTGAGATTAGTTTTCTAGACTCAGAATCTCACAAGAGGCACAACTAAAATAACTTACATAAACCAAACCTTAGTAAACTGTGTAATGAGTAACTAACCTATCTAACAAAAAAAGCAAGTTACAAATGATGTTTATTTGAAACAAGTACTTACGAGTAAATAGTCCCAAACACATGAGTTTTTACATCCTCTTCTTCAATTGAGAACTTTAACAACTTATCAGAAGGCACTTTACATTTGAAATTGTTGTTGATATCCCAGTACAACTCAATACTGTGATGATTCACTTTTCCAACAACTGGGGGATCAGGCTTCAGTATAACATTTTGGGCTGTAAAAAAAAAAAAAAAAATACATATATATATATATATATATATATATATATTTGTATTATACCATACGTTTGCATTAAAAAGCAATAACGGGGGCAAAACAAATTGTCAGTTATGGGAATTGTAAATGTTCAGTAATTAGTTTGGCTATCTGTATATAATGTCAGGTCTTGCATTTGTCTGAAATAATTAAAAAGTGTATATTGATTTATATAGGTTTAGCTGAAGAGCATAAATTAGCATTTATAAGCCTCTGACAGCTAATTACATTAGAGATCATGAAGTTGAGCCTGGGCAGTGAATCAAACCAACTGCATAAGAAGAATACAAAATGTACCATGAGATTTACCCTTTAGAGAACAGGGCATGCCATTATCTGAAACACACAATGGTTATTTCAGTGACATACAATGATTTTACAAATACTTGTGTACTTTTTTTTATTACATTTTCTCAAGCAAATTAGGCCATTACCCAAGTATATGAGAATAATTTATATACATGTTCCACACAAAATAATTGTCATAAAGCAAGCCACAAAGATGTTCTGTGTAAAACAGTAAAATATTTGTGTCTAAGATGACATATGCGATTGTTACAGCAGAAAAGAAATGTACAAAGTAGACTTTTTTAAATTTCCCATCATTGGTAACTGGTTAATTTTTAAAGTGTACTTTTTATTTTTAAATTACACTGTTTACATTGCAAATAATTCACTCAACCATTTAAAGTTTTATTCTTCAACCAACCAATGTATTTTTTTAGCTGTAATATTGGTGTGTAGGCCAGGGCTGTGGAGTCCGCACATAATTCCTTCAACTTCAACTCCTCAGTTTATGGTACCTCCAACTCCGACTCCTCTGTTTTAAATATACTAATGTATTTTCCATGTTGATTGAAAAAACACAACATATAAGGCGCTTCATCAGTGCTAAAGCTCAGCAATTTTAAAGCTATAGAAACATGATGTCTACTTTTGAGAAGAAATCAAAGAACCTACTGGCCATCCAATGATACTGGTCAAGTTTGGGTCTAAATCTGATGGGCTTCCCTGATCGATATCTGGACAAAAGGCGGTCAGATGTTGATGGGGCAATGTTATCTGTTAATAGATGCGGTCCCGCGATCCGACCGCCTGTATTGGCAGCATTAAGCCCGATATCGCCCACCTCAATGTGGGCATATCGGGGAGAGATCCCCTTGTTTGGCGACATTGCCAAATGAGTGCTCCCTGTGTGTGGCCACCTAAAAGCTGCCGTCAGATCGAGTTGGCAGCTTATCGGCCCGTGCATGTGGCATGATAGGCTTCCCCGATCGATATCTGGTCGAAAGTCGGTCAGATGTCAATGGGGCAGTGTTGAAAATCTCATCGAATTGCAGCCACATCTGTTCGTAGATGCGGTCCCGCAATCTGACCGCCCGTATTGGCAGCATTATGATCTGATTGCTGGGCCCTAGGGCCCATGATAGGATCAGCCCGATATCGCTCAATGTGGTCATATCGGGGAGAGATCCGTTTGTTTGGTGGCATCGCCAACGAGTGGATCTCCCTGTGTATGCCTATGTCATTGTGGCTTTATTAGGAGTCAGTACATTTATGCAGACTCCAGGTACCCAAAATTGCTTCCGACTTTAACGCCACATCTCTGGTGTAGGCAATCATTTCGGTGCATTGTGCCAGATCCCAATGTTTCAGAAAGAGAAAGCACTTCATAATGAAACGACTTTTAGATAAGCAATTGTTTCTCCTACTCGCGACTTGGATTTGCTAGATTCTTACTACTGAGTGCTATTGATATCAACTTGCAGTACAGCAGTAGAGAGCCATTTTATAATATACTAAATGTAAAGGTGAACCACCCCTTTAAAGAAAAAAAAGCCTTTTATTGGCTTTTGGGGGATACATGGAGGTCTAATTCAAATAAAAAATACAGTTATTTGAGTGATAATAGGCTATTAGTACTTTTTACCACTGTCATTTCATTCCCAAGAGCCTCTGTACTGTACTCTAAAACTGCCCCAATCACTAACATCCATTCTAATTTTGAATTGGCCCTTGGATCCCACAGCAGTCTAACAACTAGTTTAAAATGATTTTCCACGGACAGTCTTCTGCAGGGTGAAAAAAAACATTATGTTCCAGTGCAAATGAATTTGCTGATAAAGGTCCCACAAGAAGGAATACCGGTAAGAATAAAAAAATAATTTCATAATGGCACTACATTTTCAATTTAAAAGGGGCATTGATGTAGCCCAAATAGTCAATATATAAGAAAAGTTTATATTTAACCGTGCGACACAATATATTTTATTACACACAACCAAGTGTAAAAAAAACACTTTACTGAATTGGCACTTTGATATAGATCTGCTCTTTTAGATTGCTCTTGGATAGTAAAAGTGACTGCCTGAGATTTAGTTTGCGAGTGTAACAACATATTTAGCAAGCCGTCAATAAATACATATGCTGGAGGCATGTCCAATGTATATGAAGAACACTGATGGATTTTTCAAGCTTAGATCAATATTCGTTTAGAATTTAACTGTTCTTGATAATGTTGTGGAGATAACTTGCAAAGAATAATAAGGGTGTTCTCATTCCATGCAGTTATTTTATTAAGAAGCGTCCAAGTGTCTTGTATGATTTGCTATGCAGCTATCCCAGAGTTCCATTCAAATGCCTTGCCTTTTTTACACAGGAATAAAGGACTGCATCCCCTAGGTATGCGCCCACAGTGATTTACTATTCTGCTGTACAACAAAATCATAGTCAAAAACAAAAACATCTGACACTGCTAGCAAACAGGTTTCTCTGAAGTGTTTACAATTGCTGAAGTCATTTATCACAAAGCTTCAATCAAAGTATGATTATGTATGTTAATCAGACAGTTGAGACTGAGAGAAGCTAATTTATTTCAGTCTAGGGTGTGGATGCAAGTGCACTTAGAGAACTTAGGGGTCATTTTTCAATTCCCAGGGCAAGTGCAAGAGTGCTAAGGGGCGTATTTACCAAGCACTTGGGCCCCAGGGATTACTGTTTTCTGTACTAAGTTTGAAACAAAAATCTGATGCTCAGCGTGGAGATATTGTCATGGGGTGCAGCAGAGACCTGTCTTTACTGTCTGCCATAGGGCCTCCTGATGCTGCCTAATTTGCACCGCTGAAAAGTGCACGAGTTTGGGACAGGTAATGGACAGGTGGGGTTACACCTACATGCATACCCTTGCCTGCCAATCTTGAATAAAGCATGTATGGGACAGGTAATGGACGGGTGGGGTTACACCTACATGCCTCCCCTTGCCCCGCATTCTTGAATAGAGCACTGCCTGCATTAGGCAATGGGCAAGCTGCAGCTCTTTGCACTCTTGCAAAGAGTTGCTTCTTGCACCCATTGGTTATCTCTAGCCTGTGTGCCATACTCTGCTTGCTCTATGCTCCCTGTGTGTGCCATACTCTGCCTGTGTGTGCCATACTCTGCCTGCCCTATGCTCCCTGTGTGTGCCATACTCTGCCTGCCCTACTCTGCCTGGCCTATGCTCTGTGTGCCATACTCTGCCTGCCCGATGCTCCCTGTGTGTGCCATACTCTGCCTGCCCTATGATCTGCCTGCTCACATTTACGTGATGAGTTATATCCCTGCAGTGAGCATCAACCATTTGTTTTTTGTGTGCTACCACCATTAATGCGAATATGTTTTTAAAGGGATACTGTCATGGGAAAAAAGTTCTGACATGGGGCTAGACATATTGTCAGTTTCCCATGTGCCCCCAGTCATGTGACATGCTCTGATCAACTTCAGACAAACTTTATTGCTGTACTGCAAGTTGGAAAGATATCGCCCCTCCCTTTCCCCCCAATAAGCAATAGCAACAGAACAATATTACAACTAAAAAAATACACTAGCTGGTTTAGTGAATTATTTGCATTGTAAACAGTGTGATTTATAAATAAAAACTACCTCATAAAAATCATGACAGAATCCCTTTAAAAGGGGAGTGGTCAACACTGGCTTCCATATTGGCCCTTTATCACTGAGACCAGAAAATTTCCGGCCCTCGGTACCACAGAAGTTGGACAACACTGTCATAGACTATTGTGATACTAAATTCTAGCTAGTAAACATATTGGTAAATATAGTTTATGTTAGTGTGTGGATGGGTTGTTGTGCGTATGTGAGTGCTGGGTTTCATATGGAGGGGTTTAACTTGATGGACTATGATCTTTCTTTTTTCAACTTAACTATGTAACTTTGCTCACTCTTAAAGGAGAACTAAACTCTAAAAATGAATATGGCTAAAAATGCCATGTTTTATACACTGAACTGAACCTAAAATGTCAGCTTATCAATAGCAGCAATGATCCAGGACGTCAAACTTGTCACTGGGGGTCACCATCTTGGAATGTGTCTGCGACACTCACATGCTCAGTGGGCTCTGAGCAGCTGTTGAGAAGCTAAGTTTAGGGATCGTCACAAATTATCAAGCAGAAGAGGTTTGTCTGTAATATAAGATGATGCTACAGGGCTGATTATTAAATTCTGATGCTAATTGCACTGGTTTCTGTGCTGCCATGTTGTAATTATCTGTATTAATCACTAATCAGCCTTATATTGTGACACTGATATTCTATGTGTACTGTATATTGTGAGTGGGTCCCTACTCTCAGTAAGTGACAGCAGCACAGAGCATGTGCAGTGCAGGGCTGGAACTAGGGGTAGGCAGAGTAGGCATGTGCCTAGGGCGCAAAGCTGGGAGGGTGCCAGGCATGTACCTCCTCTGTCTGGTCCCCTTCGCCATTTCTTCACGATTTATGCGCTTCTGCACATGTGCGCAAACTTCAAATCGCGCATGTGCACTATATAGCAAATTCGCGTTTGCGCACGCTAAACAGGCACCACGACTGCCGGGCCTGCCTAGGGCGCCTGCCCAGCGTGGCCTGGCACTGGTGCGGTGAATCAGCAGAAAAGAAGATGGGGAGCTACTGGGGCATCTTTGGAGACACAGATCTTCCCTGCTAAAGGGCTGTGGTTGCCTTCAGCTGGTACAGAAGCCCAAAACATAATGTACAACATTTCTAGCTACTTCTTTAGTTTAACTTTCCTTGTCCTTTAAGCTGACTATATAGGTACAGATACTGTAGACAGAAACAAGATTTTGTAACAGTTCTGTCGTGTGTCTGAAGAACAATTGGAACAGACATACACGGCTGTTTCTCCAATCAGGCACGTTTGAAAGTTTGAGACAATTTGGCTCAAACTATTATATATGTCAGTGTATGGTCACTCTGGCAATACGGATAGAAAGATAGTAGTTAAGGGTGATAGCTGGTTCAAGACTGGCATCCTATAATTGTAGCCAAGATCTTTCCAACAAACGATTGTATTTTCCAAGATAGCTATCTTAATGAATCACGATAACATATACTGAAACGATTGATCTTATGACCATCCATGGATTATATCAGAACATATATGGCAACGTACATTTAATCTGAGCAGATGCAACTTTTGAAGCATTAGAATCAATATCACTGCTAAATCGAATCACAGACAATGTGTAAAGATATCAGAAATGCATCCAGTTTCTAAATAATTATATTGGTAGAGGGATTCCAATAAAGTGTACTGGCCCTTTAACGAAACGGTATGAACTAAGTGTCTGCTTGATTGTCAAATCCATAAATCCTTCCCAAAAACAAGCCCGATCACTTTACAGTCACTGTGATATATCTGCATATCATCCCAATGTTTTATTGCTTATAACCGCATAACTATCTCGTGTGTCTTGCATCTCAAATCTCTTTATCAAGTAAATTTAATTGTGACTGGCAAAACTAATAAAATAAGAACGCATAAATAAAAGAAAGAAGAAACAATTTAGCTCTGGGCTCTTGGGAGATATAAATCCCTGGAAATGTGCTGTGATTTAACATGCTGAGGCACTTAAAGGGAAACTATCCCTTCTTTAAATATATTCTTTTTATGGGCTTCTCTTGGTGCTTGATGCTTTTCCTTTATAAAGTATACCCACTTTTGATTAAATTTGATATTGCCTATATGCAGTGCAGTTGTTTCTGCTAGGGCCAGACTATATAGACGATTGCTGATTCTCCGCAGGTGGATGATCCGCTGCCCTGCTGCGCCCCTTGTCTTCTGAAGGAGGGGCGGAAAATGCAAAATGTTGGGTTTTCGCACCTAAATCAGCTGTGTCTGCCTGCACCCCAGTGGAGACAATGCTTCCTAGTTCAGGCAAAGCAGGAGCAGAGGAGTAGCGGATTCTCGTCCTGGTCGGCAATCGTCCGGCCATAGCCTAATTCTGCTAATTAATCCCATCAAGTATAATTTGAGGAGAGAATAGTCGCCAAGCAATATTCTCCCCAAAATGCCTTCCCATCTGCAAGAATACGGGCCTCGGCATGGCATATGTGTCTCTTCGGATTTCTGAAGCCGCCCGAAGTTTGACATCCCGCAAGAATGTGAATCACCTGTGTGAAGGAATTTTAGGGAGATAGTCGCCAGCAGTAACGAAGATTTATCACATGGCCACTAATCTCCCAAAGTGTCACCACCCTAAACAGAAGTTTACGGCTCTTCTAGCGCAGAGAGCAATAGCAATGGGGCCCCCTTCAACCTGCTCCAAAGCAAAAAAACGCATCAGTTCTGCAAACTCAATTGGTAGCCCTGTAGCATCACAGCACTTTCTGCTCCTGCTGCTCAAAATCCTAAACTTCAAACAGGATCTGGGATAACTGTGTTATGAATGATATATTATGATCAGCCCCTGGAGCCTTAGGGTGGTTATTTATTAAAGGGGAACTATTGTGAAAATGAAAATGTAATATAAGCTTCAGCATACTGAAATAATAAACTTTCTAAATACAATCAATTAAAAAATTCTGTACAGTTTCTGAAACAATCAAGTTCATCTTCACTATTCCTTCCTCAGCATGTTTCTCTTCATTCTGTCTTCATTAAGAAGTTGGGTGTCAGATGAATGATCCAATATATCCAGGGTCGGACTGGGGGGCCTGGGGCCCACCGGAACTGCTGGTCCAGGGCCCCCCTCCAGCCCCCCGGCTCCCTACTGTGATGTGCCAACTGTGTGAAGGCACCGCTCAGTGCGCATACATGAACGGCGCCATGCGCGAGCAACGACGCTCGCCGCGCATGCGCAGACTGTGCTCTGCAGCGCTGAAAACTTTTTTCCCCCAAAAATCGAAATATCGGAGAGGGGGTCTGGCCCGGCGGGGGCCCACGAGGGTCGGGGCCCACCGGGTATTTTCCCGGTGTCCCGCCGGGCCAGTCCGACACTGAATATATCTTATATTAGGCTCCTTTTGCCTAGAAGATGTATTAGAGCTCACTCTATTAGAATCAGCAGACATCATGTCTCTCTACATGCAGAATTTGTGCAAAAGGCAGTTATTTTGTTAGATTTTGTTTATACTGGAATCAGTTATTTCAGTAGCTCTAATCAGTGAGCTCTAATTCATCTGCTAGGAAAGGGAGCCCCCCTATAAGATATATTGGATCATTCATCTGACACACAATTGCTGCATGAAGACAGAATGAAGAGAAACAGATGCTGAGAGAGGGATAGTGAATATAAACTTGATTATTTCAGAAACAATGCAGCATTTTTTATTGATTGCATTTAGAAAGTTTATTACTTCACTATGAGGAAACTTATATTAAAGTTTCATTTTGTGATAGTCCCCCATTACAGTCTGAATTCCAAAAAACTTAACTTTATTATTAAATCCAATTTTTTAGTGGAAAAAAACCCCTGAGTTTTTGGTGATTTATTATACTCCAAGGCTACTAAAAGTCCGAATCCAAAAATACTCCTGTTTCAAATTTGAAGATATCATAGATTGCTCTGAGTTTCAGCCAAAAATCTGAAAAAAACGGGAGTTTCGAAAAATTTCACGAAAAATTCAAGCGTTTCTGGCAGAGAACCCAAAACATTTTTGTTTTTTTCGCAAAAAATTAATTTTCCAAGTTTTTTTCTGAACTGTTTTTATCGAGTTTTTTCAATGATAAATATGATCAAATCGTGGATTATAGTTGGGTCAGACTTTTTTTGCTTAAAAAATGAGAAAAAAAACGATTTTGATAAATAACCCTCTTAATTTCACTTCTTCTATGCACTAGTATTTGAAACATATTTGTTGCATTTTCCTAGGAAACAATGCAATTTGAAAAATGCTTTTGTTATATTGAACAGTGGCTTGAACATATCTCCCAACTGTCCCGTTTTTAGAGGACAGTCCCTCTTTTGACAGCTCAACCCCCAGTCCCTCATTTGTACTGGAAAAAACTGATTTTCTCTGCACTGAACAGCCAGAAAAAGAAACAATGTTTCTAACTTAATTGGTTTTTAGCAGAGAGCCCAGAACAGCCACAGCTTCAGATAAGATACTTTTGTAACAATTTTGAGATAAGCAAATAAGTAATTGTAACAATATAAGATAACAGGTTCCTTGGGAAAAGTTAGGACTCTCAGCTTAAAGGGCAATTCACCTTCATTAGCAAAACTGTAATAACTGAAAAAAAACACAGAAATATGTTCAAACTTTCATAACCTGCCAAATTTTGTAAAATGAACATGGTAATTAGGGGATGTGGCCACAAAAATGGGCGTGGTCCAAAAAAATGCTGCGATACGCGCAACAACTTTTTTTGTCCCTCTTTTTATATCCAAAAAGTTGGGAGGTATGACTTGAGTTGTGCGTCCATGCATTTTGTGAGCCAATAAGCACTGCTTATAAAATTTCATAACACTGAAAATGATAAAGAAAATATATACTGTAATGAGTGATGCCTTGTCTTAAAATTCCTTGCATAGGGTCACAAAGGATGAGATTACCAGTACCTTAATAGAACAGACAAGGGAGTAAGTGCTGATACGTACAAACACTTCTGCATCAAAGTGCATGACAAGAAAGCAAATATTACCCTTCCAGCTGAATTTTACAGTGTTTACTGTTAGCTTAAGCAATGAATATCATTATAGCTGATACACATCACTGGTACTCTGTAATGGTCCAGAAACATAAATCATTTCCAAGAATTTGGCACATTAATATCATCATCCTTTTCTTACATATTAACCAGAAGAAGACATATTCGAGAAAAATGCTATCTAATTTGAACAGAAATGTGTCACATTGGCTGAATGAATAGGGTATGTGCTGAACATACTTTTTGCCTATTGTTTTAATTAAGACTAAGCTATGGTTCTGTTATTTCCGGCCAGTTTCGTGTAGCACATCTTGGTGCTTCCAAGAACTTCAAAGGAGCTGATAAATTCTGATTTGCAGAAGACCCTGATACAGGTATGGGGACTGTATCCAGGATGCTCAGGACATGAGGTTTTCCGGATAAGGGATTTTTCTGTAATTTGGACCTCCATACCTTCAGTCTACTGGAAAATCCATTTAAACATTAAATGAATCCAATAGGCTGATTTTGTTTCCAATAAGGATTAATTATATCTTAGTTTGGATCAAGTACAAGGTACTGTTTTATTACAGCCAAAAAGAAAATCTATTTCATAAATTGAAATTATTTGACTAAAATTATGTCTATGGAAGATGGTCATAACATAATACAGAGCTTTCTGGATAACGGGTTTCTGGACAACGGATCCCATACCTGTAATGAGTTTCTCAAAGCTGGCTGCTTAGAGGGGTTTGTTTGATCAAAGGTAAATAGGGAGCTCTGAACAAATTGCCCTGTTTTAGGGTAGGACTACACAGACGTTTTCGGCACGATCTGACGCGCTGTGACAAAACGCATGCAACGGAAATAAGAGATAGAAATTTTGGAATAAGTCGCAGCACTGATCTGAGTCGACACGGCTGTCGGATGCAGATGCTGCACCTGCATCCGACAGTCGTGTCGCGTCGGATCAACACCGCGACTTCATCCAACATTTCTATCTCTTACCTTATTTCTGTCGCATTCGATTTGTCGCAGCGCCTCAGATCACGCCGAAAACGTCCGTGTAGTCCTACCCTTTAATGCATAGTAGCAGGCAAAGGAGGTTGTAGAGCTTAGCTTGGTAGTATGGAAGATATTATTATTGGTGGGTTTTGAATGATTTAACTTTTTTCTCAGCTGCTCTCCAGTTTGAGATTTCAGCAATCTGCTTGCTAAGGTCCAAATTACCCTAGCAACCATGTATTGAATTGAATTAGAGACTGGAATACGAATACCAGATGCCTAATGTAAAAGTAGCAATAACAATAAATGTGTAGCTTTAAAGAGCAATTGTTTTTAGATGCGGTCAGTGACCCCCATTTGAAAACTGGAAAGAGTCAGAAGAAAAAGGCACATAATTAAAAAACTATACAAAAAAACCCCAATGAAGACCAATTGAAAAGTTCCTTAGAATTAGCCATTCTGTAAAATATCTGTAATTGATTATAGAAGAGAGCACTACAGACGCAGATTAACTGCTAGTGGTTGATGTTTATTTTAAAGCTGCTGTACACGACATGTTTCGGGCTATTAATTGCCCTTTCTCAAGTGCAACAAACACAGATACACAGAAACGTTTTATACACACCCCCTCCACCCCCTTCTTTGACTACGTCCAATCAGGGATGGAATACAAATTGCAACAGTGTTCAGCTTAAGTGTCCACATGTGATTGAAGTGACATCAAAGGCCCAAATGTTCCAAAATTCAAGTATAAAAAGAATTAAGAACCATAGAAAAATATCCAATAAAACACTGTATCCAAATGTGCAAAATGTCCACAACCTATAGGAAACAAAAAATCAGTATTTGGAACCTGGTGGTACTACTTATTTAAAGTCTACCACACATTTGTACACTAACAAAATTGTTACTTGTAACCAAATAACCAGACACATAATGAACATTAAAATAATCAGAACAAGAAGTTAAAATCTTACCAATACTTTGCAGATATTTGTGACAATAAATTGTATATTCAAGATAATTTTCATTATTCACATTCCACGTCTGCAAGGTAAGAAAAATATTGTTATAAATACGGTTTTAAACTCCAGGAGTCATTCAGACCATCAGGGAAAAGTGTGTCTAATTTCTTAATCCATTTTCCCTCTTTCTGTAGCAGTCTTTTAAGTCTGTTATCCCCTCTTTTATCGAGGGCTGCTTCATCCAGAACACACCAGCGCAATTGCATTGGGTTGTGCTTATGATCAAAAAAATGCCTCGAGACTGATGTGTCGGTCTGCGTGTTCGCTTTATAATTACGAATGTTACCTTTATGTTCCTGGATTCTAGTTTTCACCTCCCTAGATGTCTGTCCTACATATCCTAAGCCACAAGGGCATTTCAATAAATAGATGACATGAGAAGATTTACAGGTGGCATATACGTTTATATTAACATCATGACCTTTACTAGGATGATTAATTTTACAACCTCTTATTATAGATGAACAACAATTACAGTTTAGACAGGGGAATGTCCCCTTCTTTTTCTTCCCCAGAAATAACGCTTTCTTTTGACAAGTATCAGATGGACATAGCATATCCTTAAGTGTACGACCCCGTTTATAGCAAAAAAGGGGGGTAGAGTTAAATAGATGGCCAAACTGTTTATCCAATCTCAGCAGTGGCCAGTATCTTTTGATGACACTTTCCATTCTATTACTATTTGAATTATAAGTTGAAACAAAGGTTAATTTCTGATCAACAGATTCAGTACGTTTAGGGCATAACAAGTTATTACGTGGGGTGTTATCAACCTCTTCTATAGCTTTATCAATCAACACATGTCTATAGCCTCTCTCCACAAAACGTTTAGTTAGTATTTCCTTAGCCTCCTCATACTTCTCTGTTCTAGAGGATATCCTTTTGGCACGAATGAATTGCCCCTTTGGAATTGCTCGTTTGACCTTCGGACTATGGAAGCTACGCATATGTAGCAAATTGTTTTTATCAACATCTTTCCTATATAGATCTGTGTTGATTAAGCCATTTGTTATACTGATTTTTACATCCAAAAAGCAGATTTCAGAATGGGAAAATTCATACGTGAATTTAATTGTTCTATGGCTATTATTTGCTTTATTGATCATTTCTTTCAATAGATCCAATGAGCCATTCCAAAATAGCAAAATATCATCCACAAACCTGAAAAAAGCAAAAATATGTTGGCAATATGGTTCTTTTTTAAGGAAAAGTTGTTCCTCTAAATGATGTACAAATAAATTAGCGTACGAGGGGGCTACTGTTGCCCCCATTGATGTACCCTGGGTTTGCCAAAAAAATTCATTCTCAAAGGTAAAATAATTTTTGGTCAACACCATATTGAGGCAATCCATGATGAAAAAGATTTTTTGGTTAGACAAATTTGTGTCTAATAATACTTCTTCTATGCAATCCATTCCTTCATTGTTGGGAATGGATGTATAGAGACTTTGGATATCAATCCCACATAAAATGGTCTCTGGTGGTAATGTGCCAATATTCTCCAATTTACACAATAGATCTGTTGTGTCTTTAAGACAAACCCTTATCTTGAGCATTTCTTTTTGTAGGAAGGAATCAACATAAATTGACAAAGCTTGCGTAGCTTCCATAGTCCGAAGGTCAAACGAGCAATTCCAAAGGGGCAATTCATTCGTGCCAAAAGGATATCCTCTAGAACAGAGAAGTATGAGGAGGCTAAGGAAATACTAACTAAACGTTTTGTGGAGAGAGGCTATAGACATGTGTTGATTGATAAAGCTATAGAAGAGGTTGATAACACCCCACGTAATAACTTGTTATGCCCTAAACGTACTGAATCTGTTGATCAGAAATTAACCTTTGTTTCAACTTATAATTCAAATAGTAATAGAATGGAAAGTGTCATCAAAAGATACTGGCCACTGCTGAGATTGGATAAACAGTTTGGCCATCTATTTAACTCTACCCCCCTTTTTTGCTATAAACGGGGTCGTACACTTAAGGATATGCTATGTCCATCTGATACTTGTCAAAAGAAAGCGTTATTTCTGGGGAAGAAAAAGAAGGGGACATTCCCCTGTCTAAACTGTAATTGTTGTTCATCTATAATAAGAGGTTGTAAAATTAATCATCCTAGTAAAGGTCATGATGTTAATATAAACGTATATGCCACCTGTAAATCTTCTCATGTCATCTATTTATTGAAATGCCCTTGTGGCTTAGGATATGTAGGACAGACATCTAGGGAGGTGAAAACTAGAATCCAGGAACATAAAGGTAACATTCGTAATTATAAAGCGAACACGCAGACCGACACATCAGTCTCGAGGCATTTTTTTGATCATAAGCACAACCCAATGCAATTGCGCTGGTGTGTTCTGGATGAAGCAGCCCTCGATAAAAGAGGGGATAACAGACTTAAAAGACTGCTACAGAAAGAGGGAAAATGGATTAAGAAATTAGACACACTTTTCCCTGATGGTCTGAATGACTCCTGGAGTTTAAAACCGTATTTATAACAATATTTTTCTTACCTTGCAGACGTGGAATGTGAATAATGAAAATTATCTTGAATATACAATTTATTGTCACAAATATCTGCAAAGTATTGGTAAGATTTTAACTTCTTGTTCTGATTATTTTAATGTTCATTATGTGTCTGGTTATTTGGTTACAAGTAACAATTTTGTTAGTGTACAAATGTGTGGTAGACTTTAAATAAGTAGTACCACCAGGTTCCAAATACTGATTTTTTGTTTCCTATAGGTTGTGGACATTTTGCACATTTGGATACAGTGTTTTATTGGATATTTTTCTATGGTTCTTAATTCTTTTTATACTTGAATTTTGGAACATTTGGGCCTTTGATGTCACTTCAATCACATGTGGACACTTAAGCTGAACACTGTTGCAATTTGTATTCCATCCCTGATTGGACGTAGTCAAAGAAGGGGGTGGAGGGGGTGTGTATAAAACGTTTCTGTGTATCTGTGTTTGTTGCACTTGAGAAAGGGCAATTAATAGCCCGAAACATGTCGTGTACAGTAGCTTTAAAATAAACATCAACCACTAGCAGTTAATCTGCGTCTGTAGTGCTCTCTTCTATAATCAATTACAGATATAACAGATGGTCGGTACATCTACTTCTAGAGGATAGAAGCACTCATTTATTGTTTGGAATTGGCTGAGCGCAGATTCATCTAATCTATACATTCTGTAAAATACTAAAAGTTAAAGGTGAACCACTGATTTAAAACACCTCCCTTACTTTTTGGTGTTCTGCATGTTGCACCTTGCACAAGGGGTACCCTGACACCAGTCACAAGTAGAAATAGGCGCAAACAGTTTAGTTATAGCTTTAATGAATTGATGCACAGCTCCCAGAAATAAGTGAGGTCTAAGGCTTGTCTAATCTGAAAATGATATACCTGTGCAGAAATATAATTGAAAATTGAAAATGTTACAATGCTTGGCATAAAGTAAAGGTGGTCATACACAGGCAGATTAAAGCTGCCGATATCGTCCTTTAGACTGATTCGGCATCTTATCTGCTCGTGTGTGGGGGCTTCAGACCGATATCAGGCCAAAAATCGGGCAGATATCGATTGGGCAAGTCTGATTTTTTTTTCTGCGATCCAGGACTGCATCGGCTAGTTGATCCGGTCCTGAGACCCGTCTGCGCCCATTCGCAGCATTGTAATTCGAATGTTCAGCCCCAGGGCCGAACGTTTGGATTCTCCCGATATCACCCAGCCGTTAGTGGGCATATCGGGTGAAGATCCGCTAGTACTAAGGCTAACATACAGTAGAGTGTTCAAAAGCTATTCATATTATTAAGCCAGTACTCTTTTAACTACTAAAAAAAGAAAATTACATCCAGGATTAGCCAATTTAATGTCATTTTCTCACACATGCCTGTTCCCTAATTCACGCTGAATTAAATTTGAATATAGGTGCGATTGTGTTATACATATTTAGAAGAGGATTAGTCATTCATGTACACATTTAGGTTTCTGATTTCCATATGGAAAGCATTCAGTAAGCTGGCTTTCGGTTAGAAATTGTCTTCATTTATCAAAGTTAACTATTAACGGGCAGATTTATCAAGGGTCATATTGAAAATTCGAATTTGACATTCCAAAATTCGAATCAAAACATTGTTATGGTGAAAACTGTCAAATTCGACTAGGGAGTGATCTAAACTATATTTTTTTTTAAAAAAATTCAAATTCGATTTTCAACATTTATCATACTCCAGCCCTTTAAGAATTCGAATTTGACTATTCGCCACCTTAAACCTGCCGAATTACTGTTCAAGTCAATGGGAGAGGTGTAGGGATCAATTTGGAGATGTTTGCGGCCTTCATGACATTAGATTCTTTTTTCGGAGTAAAAACTCGAATTGAGTTTGATAGAATTTGAATTGCATTCTATATGAGTTTTCGGGTCGTTTAAATTCGTCCGAGTATTACAAATTCTATTTTATTAATACATTTCGATTGGTCAAATTTCGAATTCATGGGAGTTTAAAAAAAACATGAATTCGAAATTCGATCCTTGATAAATGTGTCTCTATATGCAAGGCTGTTACCTGGCTAACGAGTCCCCGGGCACCAGACCACAGTTTGAGCTTTGCACTCTCTGTAGTCTATGACTATTTTGGCCAACTGTTAATGTACAAACCAACAGTACCCAAGAAGCATTGATGAACTAAAAGGGTTTATTTGTTATAGTTTTTGAATGATGTGCTTTCTTATTCTGTCCTCTTCCAGCTTTCAAAAGGGGATCTACTGACCCTGCTAGCTATTTCAATTGTTACATTGTATTACATAGCTTTCTACTCAGCACCTGTTCTATTCATATTCCAGCCTCTCCTTCAAACCACTGCCTATTTGCTATGGTAAAGTGGACCCAAGGAAACAGCATACTGTATATTGCTGGGGCCACTGTGCCAAAATATGCTGGGCCAACTGTGTCTTGAAATGTTGGGGTCAATGTGACATACATTTCTGGGGTCACTGAGGGTCATTTATCAACACTGGGCAAACTTGCCTATGGCAACCAATCAAATCGCGGCATTCATTGTTCTTTTTACAGTTGGCTTTAAAAAGCTAATCACTGATTGGTTGCTGTAGGTAACTGCCCATGGGCAATTTTGCCCAGTGTTGATAAATGAGCCCCACTGTGTCATGTGTTGCTGGGACCAGCATCTATTCTGAAATACGGAGTCACTGTGATTTTATTGCTGATGCCACAGTGTTATGAAATTATAGGGCAAGTGTATCATGATATGTTGGGATCAATCTGTTATATATTGGTGGGGCCACTGAGTTGTGAAATATGTGTGTGCTGGGGCTAGGGTTGTCACCTTTCCGGGGGAAGGGCAGGCAGTGCCGTAGTGGGGCCAGGACTGTGATGCCAGGGGCGGGGCTATGATGTGGCAATCGGAGATTGCTCGATCACCGTGTCAATCCCAGGAAATCCTGCCCTTTTTTCCTAATTTGGAAAAAAAATTTGGCTAAATGACAATTTGCTCCATTCCAAAAGTCCACAAAACCAGACGTCTGCTATTTTTACAGTAATACACAGGGCTGGTAGGTCTTCATTTACACTGAGGAGCAGATTTATCAAAATGTGAGTTTAGATTTTAATACAATAAAAACCCACGTTCTATTCCTTCTTATAGGATTTTTGGAAGTGTATTTATCAAATGGTGAGTTCTAACTTTCACTCATTGAGAAATATGCTTCTAAAAATCCCTTTGGAATGAATAGAATGTGGGTGAGTTTTTATTTATTATAATAAACATTTTGATCTGCACCTTTGTATTCACTTGGTCTTCATTATTTACTTCTTAAAGTCTTTAAATGATTTGCCTTCTTGTTCTGACTCTTTCCAGCTTTCAAATGGGGTTCACTGACTAAAAAAAAAATTCTCTGTAAAGGCTACACATTTATTGTTATTGCTCATTTTAATTACTCAATATTCTATTCAGGCCTCTCCTATGCATATTCCAATCCCCTATTCAAATCAATGCAAGGTTGTTAGGGTAATTTGGACTCTAGCAACCAGATTGCTGAAATTGCAAACTGGAGAGCTGCTGAATAACATGCTAAAAAAATTCAAAATAATAAGAAATTAAAACCAATTGCAAACTGTCTTAGCATATTACTCCCTTTCTTATACTAAAGGGCAGATTTATTAAAGGTCTAAGTGAATTAAAAAATTCGAATTTCAAGCTATTTTTGTGTACTTCGACTAGGGAATAGTCCAAATTCGCTTTGAATTTGAAAAGAATTAGAAAATTCGAATATTGAAATTTATCATGTATGTCATATGTGTCTCTTTAAAAATTCGACTTCGACCATTCGCCATCTAAAACCTGCCGAATTGCTGTTTTAGCCTATGGGGGACTTCCTAGAGTCTATTTGGAGCAAATTGGTGGACTCTGAAAAATCAAAGTTTTTTTGTTAATCGAACGATACAAATTTGCGCGAATATGGACCTATTCGATCAAAAACGGACCTATTCGGCCAAAAAAAAAAACTTTGACTTAATTTCGGTTGGTCTTTTTGAATTTCGAAGTTTTTCAAATTCAAAATTTGACCCTTGATAAAAATGCCCCTAAAAGTTAACTAAAAAGTGAATAACCCTTTCATCTCATCCTCCGCGCCAAAGACTAAGTGCTTCAGTACCTTTAAGAAATGAAGGGTTTTTCGTGCACATTGCCCTGAGTGAAGAGAAAACTGCTGGCTGAACAATGGAAGGTATGACAGGGAAAAAATAAAGGCCAGAAATTTAAGTTGAATCAGCCCTTCTAAGCAAATGCAAAGTAGTGATACCTGTAAATGATTAGTTGCCCTTTAACACTATATACAGAAATATCAGGAAAATAATATATATGCTTTATATGATAATCAAAGGTTACCAGTACTTTAAAACTGCAATGAACAGAGGCTATTGCTTTAGTAAATCATCCTTGAGATCTATGAGAAATAGTATATTACGCACCTTTTTTTTATAGTCACATTTTTCACGACCACAATCCCCCATAATGGAAAGACAGCTCATATAAACGTACGTGAACAGTAGTCTGCCCCTTTATCTCTTTTTTGCCTCAGGAAAGAGATTTTATTGGGAGCAGAACTAGTAAAATGACAGATTTCAGCATAAATGTAATGCTGACTAATCGCAGTGGCAAAAAAAGCAAGATTCAATCCTTTAGGCTAGACCCCCCTCACTTTATTTTACAGTTAAGCTTAGTGCTTGCCTGATAGCGCTAATATTTCCATGTAAAACACTGTGAATAATGAAGCACTGAGATTCTAAGTGCTTTATTTAAAAAGTATTCTCCTTTATTTCACACTCACCGAGCATGCCCAATAAAACAGCAACTACCTGTAAATTCACTTTATTAGGAAAACATCTAATTAAAGGTGTTATTTACCTTTGAGTTAACTTTTAGTATGATGTAGAGAGTTATATTCTCAGACAATTTGCAATTGGTTTTCATTTTTTATTATTTGTGGTTGTGTAATTATGAATGATTATTAAATTTTTTACAAAAGCGGTCTGAACAAAATTGCGCTTGGTTTTTAAAGCATCATAAATGGCACCATGGTGATCTAAATACCATAGGAATATTGGTGCATGCATGGTGACCTGCAGATCCCAACCAATACCCATGTACTATGTATATGATGATGTTCAGGGTTAAAGCACCAGTAACAGCAACATTTTTTTTAAAAAACATTAGTTTGTATGCTACGAAAAAAAAGACACCAACTAGGGATGCACCGAATCCACTATTTTGGATTCGGCCGAACCCCCAAATGCTTTGCGAAAGATTCGCCCGAATACTGAACCAAATCCAAACCCTAATTTGCATATGCAAATTAGGGGTGGGAAGGGGGAAACATTTTTTACTTCCTTGTTTTCTGACAAAAAGTCACGCAATTTCTCTCCCATCCCTAATTTTCATATGCAAATTAGGATTCGGTTCGGCCTGGCAGAAGGATTTGGCCGAATCCGAAATCCTGCTGAAAAAGGCCGAATCCTGGCCAAATACCGAACCGAATACTGGATTCGGTGCATCCCTAACACCAACACATATCAAACTTTAAAATCGCTAAGTCTTTATTAAGAAATAACTTACCCAAACTCCACTTGTGCTTCTCTTCAGAAAAGGCAATCGGCAATCCATCGTGCGATGCTCCATTTCTCCTCCCTGCCTTCCTTATAGGAGATAACCAGGGAGCGCCGCACGATGGATTGTCACCGTGTTGCCGTTTCTGAAGAAGAGCGCAAGCAGAGTTTTGGTAAGTTATTTCTTAATAAAAACTTAGCGTTTTTAAAGTTTAATATGTGTTGGCGTCTTTTTTTGTAGAATACTAACTAATTTTTTTTTAGAAAATGTTTGCTGTTACTGGTCCTTTAAGAAGGGACTTTAAAGGAATAGTAACACCAAAAAATTAAAGTGTTTCTTTCTGATAAGCTCACTTAATTTTAGCCTCTTCTTTAAAGAGGTAATTGCGGGATGGAGGGGTAATGTGGAAGTGGAATTGGGTGGATCTAATGCGGGCCAGAAGCAGAACAACCAGGGCTGTGGAGTCGGAACATAAATCCTTTGACTCCGACTCTGGCTCCTCAGTTTATGCTACCTCCGTCTCAGTAACACCAAAAACCGAAAGTGTGTCAAAGTAATTAAAATGTAATGTACTGTTCCTCTGCACTGGTAAAAGCTGTGTGTTTTTTTCAGAAAGACCTCTACAGTTTATATAAATAAGCTGCAGTGTAGCCCAAGTGATAACAGAATCCAGATAGCAGTATAAATGAGAGACCTGATTGCTGCAGAAAACATGTGGGATGTCTTGGAAAATTAATGGAAAAGCAAAACAGATACGCTGGAAGGACTAGTAGTGAAGATTAAATAGGACCTTCGGAGCGAAATGTGAACATAGATGCACCAGAAACTGGAAGCACTGGAGTCAATGCAGACAAAATCTTCTCATACAGGCATTTCAAAGGACCCACAACACAACCTCTGGTCCTTGGTGTGCAGAAATTATACTGCACATATCACAGTCTATTAACACCAACTACCCATAAGAATGGTAAGGCTGGGTAACATACTACAGGTATGGGACATGTTATCCAGAATGCTCGGGACCTGGGGTTTTCCATATAACGGATCTTTCTGTACTTTGGATTTTCATTCCTTAAGGGGCAGATTTACTAAGATTTGAATGGTAAATTTTTGAGTTAGTTTTTTGGTGAAAACTTACAATTTTGAGTTTAAAACCACCAACTCAAATTCGAATTTGAATCTGAGATTTATCATCCCCCTACCCTGGAAGTAACTCAAATTCAATAGGTTGCCACCTAAAACCTGCCGAGTTCACGTAGAAGTCAATAGCAGAGGTCCGCTGGCCTATTTGAAGAACAGCCTTCCTGACATTCAAGTTTTTTTCACAGAAAAACTCGATTTGAATTGCATTCAAATTAGATTTTTTTTTTAGGTCGTAAGATTCGCTTGAATTTTAGACGTTTTCTCATAAATAAGGTACCATTCGAGTTGCAAGTACATTCAAGTTTATTAAAGTAAAAAAAACGCTAAAATTCGGCATTTGATAAATATCCCCCTAAGTTTACTACATAATAATTTAAACATTAAATAAATCCAATAGGCTGTTTTTTCCAATAAGTATTAATTATATCTTAGTTGGGATCAAGTGCAAGCTACTGTTTTATTAAAACAGAGAAAAAGGAAAGAATTTTTAATACTTTTGATCATTTGGATGAAATGGAGTCTATGGGAGATGGTCTTTTCTGTAATTCTGAGCATTCTAGATAACAGGTTTCCATATAACAGATCCCATATCTGAACAGATATTATTGCAGTGCCTTTACAGGAAGCTATGTTGCAAAAAATGAAATATCTATAAAATTAAATTGCAATGCATTTGTTTACACTGGCAATGCTAATTTGTGCATTCTTTCTAGGAATGCACTGAATCCCCTATTTTGTATTTGGCCGAACCCCCAAATACTTCGCAAAATATTCGGCCGAATACCGAACCGAATAAAAACCCTTATTTGCATATACAAATTAGGGGTAGGAAGGGGAAAACATTTTTTTACTTCTTTGTTTTGTGAAAGTCACACGTTTTTCCTCACCGCGACTAATTTGCATAGGGATTCGGTTCAGCCGGGCAGAAGGATTCTGCCGAATCCAAATCCTGCTGAAAAAAGCAGAATCCTGGATTCAGTGCATACCTAATTCTTTCAGAGTAAAGAAGAATCATTACAAAGTACATTTAACCATTTGTAAGTTGGTAATAATTTTTGAAGAGCTGCCTAATAAAAGGGGAAGCAAAGATGGCACTTGAGGAGAATGTTAAAATAATATTCAGTCGTGATAGACGTGCCCTAAGAAAAGGCAATTAAGGAAGTACATGAAAGCTGGCAGCAGAAATAAAAGAACTCAGTCTGCCCTTACATTGGAACATTTACTACTTATATAATTTACACATTTCTAAAAAACTCCATTGTCTCCATTGTTACAGGAATTTGCAGGCAGAAATGTGGTGCCAAGGTCAATAGGAGCAAAATGTGAATGAAATATCTATTGTTGGAAACCAGTTCCTTTTAGGGGTATCTGTAAAATGGACTGAATTAACATCTGCTTAAGAATGCAAAAAAATGATGAGTAAGGAATATACATACAGTAACAATTATCTAACGAGAAATAATTCATCTCCCACTGCTTTTAAGCCTACCTGTCAATGATCTCAATTTTTGTGGAATTGTCCTGTATCATGGAGCTAAAATGAGGTTGGGCTTTATGGGAAAGTAGGCAGAGCCTGGACAGATCTGGGGAGTGTGCAGTTGTAACTGGGAGAGGTTGGGATAGAATGAGGCATTGCCTAATTTGTCCCTCTTTCATAATTATAGGGGGTTATTTATCAAAGGTCAAATTTTAGAGTTTTATGAACTCACAACTTGAATGGTTTTTAATTCAAGAAAAAAACTCAAATGGAAAAAACTTGCATCAGCGAGTTCTGGGTTAACAACCCAAAAACTTGAATTGATCAAGTTTTCAGCGGGAAAAACTTAAATCATTTGAACTGATCGACTTTTCGAGAGAAACCCTGTGAAAAAAAGTAGAATATCATGAAGGCTATTAACATCTTCACATGGTTTAAGGGACCTCTGACATTGACTCCTAAATGACCACGACAGATTATTTCGAAGGTTGGGGTGTAATAAAGCTCAAAAAATGTGTTTTTTCTTAACCTGAAAAATCTATTTAAAAATAACCTCAAAAACTCAAGTTTTTCATGGAAAACACAACTTGACCCTTAATAAATCTGCCCCTAAATGTTGGGAGGTGAAAGGATTGCTTGGACCTGATTAGATAAGAGTGAATAGCAGGTTTGGACTGAGATTCAAAATAGGCCCTAGCATTTCAAGCCTTAACATTAAATAAACCCAATAGGCTGGTTTTGTTCTAATAAGGATTAATTATATCTTAGTTGGGATCAAGTACAAGGTGCTGTATTATTATTAATGGAAAAAAAAGGATATTGTTTTTTAAAATTTGGAATATTTGGATAAAATTAAGTCTATGGGAGATGGGCTTTCCATAATTCAGAGCGTTCTGGATAACGCATCCCATACCTGTACAAAGAAGCCCAAGCAGCCCCCAAAAGCCCCCTATATAGTGACCTTATCTGAAATCTTACAGCAGCCCCTAATGAATATAAATTGCAAACGTGCTTATTATAGCACTATACTCCCATATCTGCAGCCTTCATAGTGTCATTTTCATCAGGATTGCTAAAAATAAATATGGTGTTTAAGTTGTTTGTGAAATTTACACTTTTGGGGTGATTCTTCTTCTTTCTTCAAATTTTGTTAAAGTTCAGTTTTTCTCTCTACTGTGAATGCGCAGCCACAAGAAGAAAGAAGAAGCCGGAAGCCAGTCGCTCTATGGTTCTCGCTGGAAGAATTCCAGGCGGTGCTAGGTACCGTATATACTCGTGTATAAGCCGACCCGTGTATAAGCCGAGGTACCTAATTTACCTAAGAAAACTGGAAAAATGTATTGACTCGTGTATAAGCCTAGGGGCCCCATGTCAGATTTCAAAATGTGAATGTGACCCGGCCGCAACAATTGGGGGACACTGGGCAGGTACCTGTTACTGTCTGTGACTGACTGTGTCGCCGCCCGGATTTCATGTTTGCTTCCCTCTGCCACCCCTATTTCATGTTTGCTTCCCTCTGCCACTTCCCCCCCCTGCCCTCCCCATCTGTCGCTCTCCCCACCCCGGCCCTCACGTCTGCTGCTCTTCCCTCTGTCACAGTAAAACGTGACCCGGCCCCAGCAGGACTGTCTGTCCGCTACCCACGTGGCGGCCATGGGCGCCGCCATTTTGGGAGCGAACGCCGGCAGGGAAGGACGCGCCGCCCGGAGCTCCTGGACCTGCTCCAGGCGGCGACACAGTCAGTCACAGACAGTCCTGCTGGGGCCGCGGAAGGAGGTATGACCCGCGTATAAGCCGAGTTTGAGTTTTTCAGCACATTTTGGGTGCTGAAAAACTCAGCTTATACGCGAGTATATACGGTAAGTAAATGCGATCACTTGGGGAGCCTAACCTTTGGCAACCTCAAATATAACAGGACTTTCCTTCTCTTTTAAATCTACTAGAAAATCATGTAAACATTTAACAACCCCAATAGACTGGTCTTGCTTTCAATAAAGATTAATTATCTCTTAATTGGGATCAAGTACAAGATACTGTTTTATTATTACAGAGAAAAAGGAAATCATTCTTAAATACCTGGATTATTTCGATAAAATGGAGTCAATAGAAGACAGTCTTCATGTAATTCTGAACTATCTGGATCACGGGTTTCCGGATAACGGATCCCATACGTGTATATGTTTCTGTCATTGAATATATTTGTTATACTATATAATTGCCTTTAATTACAAAAGCCCAGTAATTTAAGTTGCTTAGTCAACCTGATCCACAATGCCATTACGGTATGTATAGGCTTGACTTTATGCTGACATATACTCACATTCACTTCCATTCCCTGCCCAAGCAATCCGTTCCCTGCCCAAGATGGCGGCGTCCAGCACCATCGCATCGTGCTGATTGCGTGATGAAGCGGGCAGAGGAATGTCACGAAATTTGATGATAAAAGACATTCCGGGTCACGGGTTCAATGCCCGATAATAGGATTTACTTAGTGTATTCCTGGGTGTTTCTAAATCATTCCTAATTCTTTTTCTGGACTTTGGCTCTTGCCTGAACCTGTTACCATGATCCTTTGCTGCCTGCCAATTTAACTATTGCCTGAATCTGACCACGATTACTCCTGATCCTTATTGGTTACTGCAAATTGGAACTTTACCCTAAAGCTTCCTCCTTGGTCTGGACTTTTCTGCGCTTGGAGCTGATAGGCCCCTGACACCGTTATCCAGAAACCCATTTTTAGAAATCTCAAAATTACGGAAAGGCCATCTCCCATAGACTCAATTTTATCCAAATAATCCAAATTTTTGAAAATTATTTCCTTTTTATCTGTAATAATAAAACAGTACCTTGTACTTGATCCCAACTAAAATATAATTAATCCTTATTGGAAGCAAAACCAGCCTAATGAGTTTATTTAATGTTTAAATGATTTTCTAGTAGACTTAAGGTATGAAGATCCAAATTACGGAAAGATCCCTTATCCGGAAAACCCCAGGTCCCGAGCATTCTGGATAACAGGTCCCATACCTGTAATAAAAATAGATGTCTGCCTATTTTTGTCTTTCCTATTGCAAGGTCTACCAGTTAAACTTGTTAGGTGTGAAGTAAAGTATCAATAGAGGGAGACAATTTATTTTCCAATAATTAGAACAGCCTATAAGTGTCCCTTAGATGTGTTTGTGAGGAACCAGACAGAGATAAATGAAATATATTAAACACCCATCTATTGCCACTGAGCTGTGTTTTCATCATTCCTATACAATTGTTAGAATATTATTATTCAGAATAATTATTTCTTGTCACCTTATCTTGTCAACAACGTTATTTTTCATAAATAAAATATTTCAGCGGGGTTTAATAGCAACAGCTACAATTAAAAACACTCATTTAATTTTGTCATTTGTACAGTTTGAAACCTCAGACGACATAAAAGCATTATGAATGCTATTAACGTTCTGGCACAGTGCCAAGGAGCGTTTAAATGAAAAAGTCGGAAAAGAATACATTAGGAAGCAACGCTTGTGATAGATTTGCTTGCGGTACTTACATTTTACTTATTAATGCTGAACAGCCATAGACAGCAGATGAACGCTGAATAAAGTCAGCAGCCCACAAGAGATTACACACAAAAACAATGAAATTGTAGCCCCACAAAGCAATCGTTTTTCGGCTGCAGTCAATTACCGCCAATGGAAAGAGGCAGAAGAAGATAATTCAAAAACTATAGACCAATTGAATAAGTTGCTAAGGAAAGGACATTCTGTAACATACTAAAAATGAACTTGAGGGTAAGTTACCCTTTAATAGTTTATTTTTGAGCCACCTACGCTGACTGTCAGTAAAGGGTCTGCTAGCCTCTAGAGAGCAGTCTGATGGATCCAAGTATACTGGAAAAATATTAAGTATTAAAGGGGTTGCTCACCTTTAAATTAACTGTTAGAATGCTATGATAAGTCCTGTTCTTGGTATCTTTTTAATTTGTCTTCACTTTTATAGGGTTTTTTTTTAACTATATAACTTCGACTTCTGCCTTTTTCTAGCCTTCAATGCTATCTTGTTTCCAGGAGGCTCAACTCCCCATCACAAAATCATTGGGACTTCTCCCATTGACATATATGCAACCTCGACAAGTCTGAGATGATTTTAAGATTAGGACTTTCCCATCCTCTGCGTTTAATAAATTCCGAAAAATTTGTGATTTTTTTTTAAAAGTCCTATTTTATAAAAAGAAAATCAGAAATTTTTCGTGAATTTTACATCCGGAGTTTAGTAAATAACCCCCTTACTATGATGTAGAGCAGTGATCCCCAACCAGTGGCTCACAAGCCACATGCTGCTCACCAACCCCTTGGATGTTGCTCCCAGTGGCCTTAAAGCAGGTGATTATTTTTGAATTTCTAGCTTGGAGGCAAGTTTTGGTACTTTATACTGCCAAACAGAATCTCCTGTAGTCTATCAGTCCACATAGGAGCTACCAAAAGCCAATTTTTGGCACCCTCAGGAACTTTTTGCATGCTCTCCAACTTTTTTTTAAAAAATGTGGCTCACTGATAAAAAAGCTTGTGGACCACTGGTGCTGAGAGTGATATTATTTGTGTTTTTTTGAGTTATTTAGCTTTTTTCCCAGAAGCTCTCCAGTATGCAATTTCAGCAATCTGGCTGCTAGGGTAAAAATTACCCTAGCAACCATGCATTGATTTGATTAAGAGACTGGAATATGAAGAGGAGAGGCCTGAACAGAATGATGAGTAATAAAAAGCAGCCATAACAATACATATGTAGGCTTATAACAGCCTGCCAGAAAGTAGTTCCATCCTAAAGTGCAGGCGCAAGTCACATGACTGGGGGAAGCTGGGAAACTGACAATATGTCTAGCCCCATGTGAGATTTCAAAATCGAATATAAAAAAAATCTGTTTGCTCTTTTGAGAATTGGATTTCAGCGCAGAAGTCTGCTGGAGTAGCACTATTAACGGATGCATTTTAAAAAAAACATGTTTTCCCATGCCAGTATCCCTTTAAAAGTGAACCACGCCTTTAACATCAATAAAACGGCACAATATTTTCTAATTTGCATTAATATTGCTACCCACGGTAGATGAATGAACATTCCACATCAATACCTAACCTTTTGAACATGTCACAGATACGGCAATAAGCAGACTTTTTGCTCAATTCTTCTATTCATATGGATCAAAACTCACAAAATCAGATACTTAGGCAGAACTCCAGTCTGCAGCATATTGCTGGCACCTTAAAGAGACAAGAAAATACTTTTAAAACAAATTCTCCAAAGGGAAAACGTATGAATTCTACACAGGACTCTTTCACAAAGGAGCGAATTTAAAATAGTTTCCCTTTAATATATTTTTGGAAGAAAAGGAGACCAGAGTTGCACTGATTCAAAGCAAAATGTCTGCACTTGAACATTTTCCAAGAGATGTGAATAAATTCTCATGATTAGAACATCATAAAGATCCAGCAGGAGGTTCATGAAAAATTGTATTACAGATGTGGCGCAGTTAAAATAACCCTCACAGCTACAACTCCCATGCAAGCCGCCATCAGGGCACATTATTTTCTTTGTTTAGACCTCCGGTAGTCTTGCAGCTTCATAGAGAAATCATGCCGCAAGTAAGTGAATCATAAGAGAGAATAATTCCCACAAGGAATGAATCATATCACATCTATAACAAGAAAGCAATGTCTGTATTCTTCTGGTAATTTAACTTTCCTCCTGAGGTTCAGTCCTCCAGATCAGCCGCTAGCAATGATATTCTACTGTACGTAGCTTTGAAATGGAAAAAAAAAAAAAAAAAACCTCACAAATACTTTCCAAAATGTACTTTCTGCCAAGTTGGAGGTTATGCTGTCCTCAAGCGATAAAAAGGCTTAGCCAAATGAACTAAGGGGACCTTTTGTTTAATGGAGGAACAAAAAAGAAAAAAACCCTACCCCCCTACTCTGCGTAGACAAACCTCCCTCCTCCCCCACAGCCTTTTTTTACTTGCCCCTAATTTTTTACTTACCCTTCCGTGCAGATCTGGCTTCGGGAGTTCAAGGGCGCCGTCTTCTTTTTTCGGTCTTCTTCGGAATCTGAGCGGAGTTTCGGCGCATGCGCAGTTGTTCAGGACCGGAAAATTACTCAAACTGTGCATGCGCTGAAAACGGAGGTCTGTAATGAAGATGGCAGACGTGAACTGCGGGGGACAGCTCCAACTGCGCATGCGCCAAAACTCAGAAGAAGACCAAAAAAAGATGACGCCCGTGAACTCCAGAGGCAAGATCTGCACAGAGGGGTAATAAAAAAATTAGGGGCATCTGCCGGGGGACAGTTAGGCTGTGGGGGAGGAGGGAGGTTGGTCTAAGCTGTGTAGGGGGGGTAGGGTTTTTTCTAGTACGGGTTTGTATCTCCTTTAAGTCTTGAGGATTTTACATTTTTTTTTTTTTTACTTGTTTTTTTGTATGATCTACATGTTTTGTACATATAGTGGCAGATTTATCAAGGGGTGAAGTGAAAATTCAAATTTCGTATTTTGAAATTCAAATTTTAACGTTCTTTGTGAAATGCGATTAGGGAATAGTTAAAATTTGATTTGAGTTTTTTAAAAAATTAAAATCTGATTTTCGAAATTTATCATATCTATGGTAAATGGGAAAAAACTCCAACGAACTCTTAATTTAACCCTTGATACATCTGCCCCATATAGTGAATAAAGTACCCCGTCTTGTAAAATATAAGGATATTATAAGTTACCGAAGAGTTCCATGACCATATAAAAGCACGAGGCATGGAACTCCAAGGCGACTTCGAATATCCTCATATTTTGCAAAGGGGACTTTATTTATTATAATAAACACGTTTCAGTGAGTCATGTGACAGAAATGACATCAGAACTCACCGTTTATAACTGATGACATCAGAACTCACCGTTTATAAGGATATCATTTACAAGATATTCATGTCTTTTGTGTAGATATAATACACAAAAGCCATGAATATCCTGTAAATTATATCCTTATAAACAGTGAGTTCTCATGTCATCAGTTATAAACGGTGAGTTCTCATGTCATCAGTTATAAACGGTGAGTTCTCATGTCATTTCTGTCACATGACTCACTGAAACGTGTGTATTATAATAAATAAAGTACCCCCAGTTGTAAAATATGAGGATATTAGAAGCTACCTCTGAGTTTCATGACCTGTATAAAAACATTCGGCCTTCGGCCTCGTGTTTTTATATGGTCATGAAACTCCTCTGTAACTTATAATATTCTTATTATTTATAACTGATGACATCAGAACTCACCGTTTATAAGGATATCATTTACAAGATATTCATGTCTTTTGTGTAGATATAATACACAAAAGCCATGAATATCCTGTAAATTATATCCTTATAAACAGTGAGTTCTCATGTCATCAGTTATAAACGGTGAGTTCTCATGTCATCAGTTATAAACGGTGAGTTCTCATGTCATTTCTGTCACATGACTCACTGAAACGTGTGTATTATAATAAATAAAGTACCCCCAGTTGTAAAATATGAGGATATTAGAAGCTACCTCTGAGTTTCATGACCTGTATAAAAACATTCGGCCTTCGGCCTCGTGTTTTTATATGGTCATGAAACTCCTCTGTAACTTATAATATTCTTATTTTGGCCTTGTGTTTTTAGCACAAAATACCCCAAGCGTGCTATTTAAACAATCAATTCTTAATTTTACACATAATTGCTTTTTCTGTGTAATGATTAGATATTGCCTTGTGCTTCATCATAAAGCATAAATCCATATTGATTGCAAAACCATCCTCGTTTATTTTTAAAAACAACATTTTTTGTAAAATACATAGTTAATCTGAGTTAAAAAAAAAGAATAGTCCATCAAGTTTAACCCCTCCAAACATTCCCATAGACATTAACATATACATATCTCCCAACATTTGAAAAATAGAAAGTGGTAGTGATGTGCAGGTCGAGCCCCCGACTCTAATCTGACTAAGTAGGATTCGCACCTGAACCGACCGGTGCTTCCACGTTCCTTTATATACCCACATTCAACCCGCCCCCATCTCTGACGTCATGTAAGGGAGCGTCTATAAAAAAATGCAATGGGCAAAGGTAGTAGGGTACCATTAGTCGCGGGTGAGGAGGGCGATGAGGAGAGTAGGAAGAGCTTGAACCATACTTGCCCAAGGCCAAAATATTTTCTGCGATTGTCGGCCCGCAAATCATTATTTTGGGGTGAGGTTTTATGTGTTATTACAGTTTTGCTAATGAAGGTGAATTGCCCTTTAAGCTGTAAATCAGTTTTCCCAAGAGACCTGCTTGTCTTAAATAGTAACAACTGTATCTTTGCTTATCTTAAATAGTTACAAAGTTAACTATTATTGAATTATTTAAAGCACTGTTCACCTTTAAATAAACCTTTAGTATGATGTAGAGAGTGATGTCCTGAGACAATTTGCAGTTGCAAGTTGCTGTTTTTATTTGTGAGTTATTTAGCTTTTTCATCAGCAGCTCTCCAGCTTGCAATTTCAGGAATCTTGCTGCTAAGGTCCAAATTACCCTAGCAACCATGCATTGATTTGAATAAGAGACTGGAATATGAATAGGAGAGGGTCTGAATAGAAAGATGAGTAATAAAAAGTAGCAATAACAATACATTTGTAGCCTTACAGAGCATTTGTTTTTTTAGATAGGGTCAGCGACCCCCATTTGAAAGCTGGAGAGTCTGAAGAAGGTAAATAATTCAAAAACTATAAAATGGAAAACAATTAAGGCCAATTAAACAGTTGCTTAGATTTAGGGATCTCCCCTATTTAAAGGGGTTGTTCACCATCTAAACACTTTTTTCAGTTCAGTTGTTTTAAAATTGTTCCCCAGAAATAAAGACTTTTTTCAATTACTTTCCATTATTTTATTTTTTACTGTTTTTCCAAAATCTAAGTTTAAAGTTTAATGTCCCTGTCTCTGGTGTTTCAATCTGGCAGCTCAGTGCAGACTCAACTGTTTGCAACATTTAGTTGATACATTTCTTAGCAGCATCTCTGGAGTATTAGCAACTATTGTATCAATTCTAACAGCTGCCTGTAATGAAACCCAAAGATTCTGCTCAGCAGGGACAAAGATAAGAAATGTATCAACTAAATGTATGAATTTAGAACAGTTTACAGGGTCGGCGACCCCCCCTTTCCAGAGCTGCTACAGAAGGTAAAAAATTACACTTTACACTTCAATAATTTGAAAAACTGTGACACATAAAAAAGAAAGTAATTGGAAAAAGTAGTTATTTCTGGTGATCTACAGTATCAGAAAACAACTAGTTGTTTGAAGGTGAACAACCCATTTAAAAGCTAGAAAGCATCAGAATAAGAAGGCAATTAATTAAAAAACTATAAAAAAAGAAACAATGACGACTGAATTACCCCAACAACCAGGCAGTGGTTTTAATAAAAGACTAAGAAATGAACAAGAACAGGGCCTGAACAAAAAGACAAGAAATAAAAAGTAAATATTACAATTAATATATAGCCTTACATAGCAATAGTTTTTTTTTGGCTGTTGGGGTCAGTGACCCCCAAAAAAAGAGGCAGAAGAAGGCAAATAAATATAAAAATATTGAAACCTACAAGAAATAAAGACCACCCGAAGAGCTTCTAAAAATACATAATTATATAACATACATAAAAGTTTATATAGTTATAGTATATTATAGAATGGCTAAGTCTAAGAAGCTTTTCAATTGGTCTTCATTAATTTTTTTATATAGTTTTTTGATTATTTCCCTTCTTCTTCTGACAGCTTTCAAATGGAGGTCACTGAACCCATCTAAAAAACAACAAAATAGCCAATTACAGCCCTTATTTGACACCATAAGGAACATTTTCCCTGATTGCGTTGCTTCCCAACTCTTTTTATATTTGAATGTGGCTCACGGAACAAAAAGGTTGGGGACCCCTGCCCTTATTGTTATTGCTACTTTTAATTACTCATCTGTCTATTCAGGCATCCCCTATTCATTTTCCAGTCTCTTATTCAAATCAGTGCATGGGTGCTAGGGTAATTTGGAGCCTAGCAACCCAATTGATGAAACTGCAAACTGGAGAGCTGCTGAGTAGGGATGGGCGAATTTTTTTGCCGGGGCGAATTTATGGCAAAACTAAACGGGTCAAATTTGCCCATCCCTACTGCTGAGTAAAAAGCTAAATAACTCAAAAACCACAAATAAAAAAATTAAAACCAATTGCAAACTCTCTCAGAATATCACTCCCTATATCATACTAAGAGTTAACTAAAAGGTGAACATCGCCTCCTCAGTGCCCATGATTAAGGGTTTTTTTTTTTATCAAAGTCCAAATTGATACCTATATTTTCTGCTATAAACTCAGATCAAATATTTATTATTATGTTTTCCCAAAAATTTGCTTTACAGTAAAAAAAATCCGATTTTCACGATTCTTTTAAATTTTTCATAAGATTTTTAAGATTTTTGCACCCGAAAACTCAGATTTTTGCACGGAACCCATTGCACATCAAAAAATCATTGGGACTTCTCCCATTGACTTATATGCAACCTCGACAGGTCTGAGATGCCGGATTTTCTGATTCAGACTTTTCCATCCTCGGGGTTTAATAAATTCCGAAAAATTCGTGATTTTTTTTTTTAAATCCAATTTTTCGTGATTTTTGGAGTTTAGTAAATAACCCCCTAAGTGTTTCAGTACTTTTAAAGGGATTTTATGATGATTTTTATGATGTGTTTTTATTTCTAAACCACACTGTTTATACTGCAAATAATCCACTCCATATGCCAGTGTCGGGCCAACGAGGGCAGGCGCCCCAGGGAGCCTGGCCCGGCAAAGCGCCCAATACCTGAGTGCGCACTTCCGTTTTTCGCGCATGCGCACTAGTATTTTTCGCGCATGCGCAAACGCACACGCGCATGCGCAAACGCACACGCGCATACGTCGGCCAGTGCAGGGACCAGACTGGGGTATAGCAGAGGCAGAGAAGGTGCGTGCCTGGTGCCCCTCCAGCTTTGCGCCCTAGGCAAGTGCCTACTTTGCCTACCCCTAGTTCCGGCCCTGCCATATGCCATATAAAATTTAATTCCTGAACCAGCAAGTGTATTTTTTTTTAGTTGTACTATTGGTGTGTACGTGCATCTCAGGTCATTTTGCCTGGTCATGTGCTTTCAGAAAGAGCCAGCACTTTAGGATGGAACTGCTGTCTGGCTGTTGTTTCTCCTACTCAATGTAACTGAATGTGTCTCAGTGGGACCTGGATTTTACAATTAGATCTACCAGACAGCTGTTATCTTGTGTTAGGGAGCTGCTATCTGGTTACCTTCCCATTGTTCTGTTGTTAGGCTGCTGGGGGGGGGGGTGATATCGCTCCAACTTGCAGTACAGCAGTAAAGAGTGATCAAAGTTTATCAGAGTGCAAGTCACATGACTGTGGGCAGCTGGGAAATTGACAATATGTCTAGCCCCATGTTAGATTTCAAAATTAAATATAAAACAATGTGTTTGACAGATTCCAGTGCAGAATTCTGCTGGAGCAACACTATTAAATGATGCGTTTTGGAAAAAAAAAAAAAAAACTTTTTTCCCCCCTGACAGTATCCTTTTAAGAAATGAAGGGTTCTTCCTGAAAGGTGCACAAACCATTTAAAAAAATAATAATAAAAAAAAGTTTAATATATATACTGACCCATGCATGAGCCATTGCAAAACAGCCCCTGCACCTCAGACCTGCAACAAAGACAATGCAGTAATTCTAAGGCTTCCCTATGGGTAATTATACACCTTCAGCCTTCCTGGTGTTGCAGAACTACAGCTCTCTGAATACTGAAAAGAAAGCTGGTAGGTGCAGTTCTACAATAGCCAGAGGGCAAAACAGACTCTGTCCATTCCTACTGCAGAGAGATAGGGAAGGTGGGAAAGACCACAGATAAAGGGGAAGGTTCACTAAACAGAAACAGGTCATGGCACGTCGACGTCTGACAAAACAATGCGCCTCTCGGCTATACAAAAATTACAAATACATTTTTAGTGACATGTTTCCTTTAAATAGGGAGCGGCGCACCTATGGTTAAAGGAAGTCCCTGCAGCCACCGTAAAGACGCTCCTCCCAAGCAACTTGCCACGCTACCTGCTCCTCACCGAGACACACGCCCAGTCTTCTTCCCCCGAGTCTCACACAGGGAAAGCGGTGAGTAAACCCCTTCCAATTAACGTAGTCTCCGTACCTGATAGCGCCATGTTTCCGACTGCCCGACACCGCGCCTGCCACCTCTTCTCCCCTGTTTACTGTAGCAGTGGGCGACGCTGTCAATCGGTTACCATGACAGCGCCGCGGCCAATCCGCGCTACGGAAGCCCGAAGGCTCTAAATTTTCAGGCAAAAATATTAGGTCCTGCAAAATGGGCACTTTGTGAGTGTTGATTGGGAATATTCTATATCTGTTATAATATTTTATTGTATTAAAAAATTATCGAAATGGGAAGGTAAATACGTCACTTACAGAGCGCAGGGTTCTTACACATGGGTAGAGGCAGAGCAGAGACTCCTGGGGCCACTGATTGATAAGCGGTGCAAATATACATTTATGAGGAATGTGATATTCCTAGAGTTTAAAGGTTCTGCCAACAATTCCTAGTAATGCCAATAGTTATATGCCTATTATTTATTATCAGAAGAAGGCAAATGATTCAAAAACTATAAAATAGAAAAAAATGAAGGCCAATTGAAAGGTTGCTTAGAATTAGTCACCCAGCGACAAATCTCCTCTTCTTCGGGACGACTAATCTCCCCGAACTGCCTCCCGCTTGGGGTTGCCATCTGGCCGGTAAAAATGATGGTTGATCCCAATGATATTAATAGGGAAAAAAGATAAATATACAGGAAGGCCTGTATTTTTTTTTCCAGAAAAGGTGGCAACCCTACACCCGCTACCTAGAATGTAGAATCGATGCACGTCGTATTCCAAAGTCGGCCGGAGTTGCCTCACAAGAAACTTCTGAAAACGAATTGTTCCGAGTGCCATCCCGCCAGTGATTTAGATTCTAGCCGGCGGAAGGCAGTTAGGGGAGATTAGTCGCCCCCAGGGCTGAATTTTAGCGGTGGGCTCCCCTAGGCCGCATGGTCCTGGCGCCGTGTCATGTGGTCTTAGCGCTTGCCTCCCGCACCGCTCTAGTTAGAGCAGGCGCACCGGAGCACTGGGGAGCTGCACATTCCCAATGCTCCTCAGCAAGCGGCTGGGTGGCATGCCGCCTCTACCAACTTGCAGCCCTAGGCCTGGGCCTTTGTGGCCTTGCCACAAATCCAGGCCTGGTCACCCCAAAGAAGAGGCGATTTATCTCCGGGCAACTAAATCTCCCCAAATCTGAGCATGTGTCTCTGCCCTAAAACATACTAGCAGTTAACTCAAAGGTGAACCACCCCTTTAATCCATAAACGCAACTACAATCAACTTGGAAACAGGGCCTATTAATCTTTCTCTCCTATTCATATTCTAGTCTCTTATTCATAGCAAGGCATGGTTGCTATGGTAATTCAGACCCTAGCAACCAGCAAACTATCGAGCTGCTGAATAAAACCCCCCAAAAAACAAAAGCCAATTGTCAGAATATCACTCTTTAGTTCATACTAAAAGTTAATATAAATGTGAACAACCCGTTTAGTAGTTTTTCTCAGCAGAGCAATCAATATGACAAGTTCCTTGCTTATTTATAAATACAGATATGCGGGGCATACACTGCCAAGAGCCCTGCCTACAGGGGGGTCAGGATATTAGCCTGCTGCCTTCCCTGTGACCAAAGGCTGTGGTCCCTGTCAACTAAGTAGAATGGGACCCCAATTTCAAGTCCTAACTAGGCCCCATATGCTTTCACCTATTTATGCCACTGCATAAAATACAATATTCATGTATTGTATAGCCTCTTGTTTATCAACCTATTTATTAGAATACAAAGAGCTTTTACAGCCCATCTGCAATTCTGGAGCGCCAATGAGTTCTTTCACTGTAGCTTTGATCTTTGCTAAATCTAAATGTGCCTAGTTATTAAACTTGTTCTTACTTGTGCTCAGATTGTTTTCCTCTCCAGCCCTAAATGTGTAGTGCGAAACTAAAAAAATATTCTTAGGTGCTGAGCTCAACCTGATAAGGGACAGGGATTGATGGGGTTAAGAAAGCTTGTCTGTGTACACTGCCCATCCCTTAAATACATAATTACTTTAGAGATTGATTAGATAAGCAGTAATTTGTAAAAGCAGAACCATATATAAGTAGTTGGAATAGGTATGTGGCATATTATATAGCAGGGGTCCCCAACCTTTTAACCCGTGAGCTACATTGAAATGTAAAAAGAGTTGGGGAGCAACACAATCATGAAAAAGTTTCTTGGGGTGCCAAATAAGGCCTATGATTGGCTATTTGGTAGCCCCTGTGTGGACTGGCAGCCTGCAACAGGCTCTACTTGGCACTATACTTAGTTTTTATGCAATTAAATTAGCTTTCAAGCTTTAAATTCAAAAATAAGCACATGCTTTGAGAACCCTGAGAGCAACATCCAAGGGGTTGGAGAGCAACATGTTGCTCACGAGCTACTGGTTGGGGATCACTGTTATATGGAATGCTTGGAGCATGCCATTTTCCAGAAAAGGAATCTTTCCATTATTTGGAGCACGTCTTAAAAAAAGTTAGGCTACTGAAATAAACACACTGTTTTCTGACCGCACTTGCAGTTGAAGCGAGTCTGTATTTAGCTGGTATCTCCCAAAAATTGTTGTGAAGGGTAATCTAAAAATGGTTATTATAAGTGGAAAAGGATCTATAATGTGGAATGCTTAGGATTCTTTACTGAAGAGGGATCTTTTTTGGAATTTGGATCATCATATCTTAAGTCTGCTAATTCGTAATTTGGTGCTTTCTTGATAATGGGTTTCGGATAAAGAAAATATCATAGCAACTATGCAGTGTATTCACATAATATCTACCTTCATGCTGTATCTATTAAAGGGGAATAGGATTCAGACTGCTTTTATATAGGACTTCCTTCCCATAAATGATTAAATGCTATTTGGATACAGTCCTATTAAAGATTTACATCAGCTTATCTGTTAAAATGAAAAGATGAACTTGCAAATGTGATTTTTGCCCACATGGCAGATGCATGGCGGTGTCCCAATTTGCTCGGTGCTTTTCGCTTCTAATATTCACCCGGCAAACTCTTTTGTTGTGAGATTAAGCAATCACATGACCATCCCCACAATCACAATAACCTCACTCCTGTTGCTTTCTATTCATAGTCAATCAGGATGCAGACACGTGTAAGAGAGGGCCGGCCAGTACAGTCTTTGCTTAATCATTCTCCAGACAACAGCAGTAAGGCAATAGTTCACAGAGGAAACTGGAGCACTGCTTTAATATATTTATTTTCTTATTTTCAATAGACGTGACTGGGTTTTGATACAACTCTTTTTAAAGTTTTAGAAACTTTTCTTTGCTCAGAGCGTGGAGGTGCCCAAACTCATCTACTGACAACGAAGAAATTACAACATAGATCTAAAGAGAACCGGTACATCAACCAGGGCTTCCATTGTGTTCCACTGAAGCTGAATTCATGGAAATCATCCCACTCCATATCTGGTAATGGCTCTTTCACTAGAGGCCTATGAACAGGGCATCGATGAGCTCATTTGCGACGAGAAAAGCTGTTGTCTCGACGTTACAGACTCAAGCGATGTGGAAGGAGACGAACTTAATGACTTGGAACTGAATCCGTTTGACGGTTTGCCTTACTCGTCCCGTTTTTACAAACTCTTAAAAGAAAGAGAAGCTCTTCCCATATGGAAAATCAAATATGACTTTTTGGAGCACTTGGCTCACAACCAGATTGTGGTTGTATCAGCGGGACCCAAGAGTGGAAAGAGTTCACAAGTAAGTTTGGTAGAGAAACTGTTAATTTTATTATCATTATCGTTTTATGTCAGTCTGATATGTCAATGTCCGGCGTTTTCTCTTATGAAAGAATCCCAAATTACAAATCCACAAACTGTGCAGTGCTTGAAATCCATGATGGCTCTGGCCTTTCATCATCCGAACAATGTAATCACCTGGTAAACAGGAAATAACTTCAACTGTCACAAAGATCAAAAGAAAGCAGTCTTTTATTTTATTTTTGTATTCTCTTTGTATTGTTTACTGTAAACAATAAGTGAAGATTAAATTATCTCCCACTTGCATTGTCTTCTTAATCTATGCATTTCCATATGCAAACAGCTTGTTTTTCAGCCTGCATTGGCTTTTAAGTGCTAACAAGCTATTGGTTATCTAAGTCAGTGTCGTTGGAGGGAAGATTACCTGATGCACCACAAACTTGTAGGCCATATTACTTTAAAAATATATATCCCTATAGAACAGAGTCGATAGAGCCCTTTAGTGCAATGGCACAAATGCATAATCACGTTAAATGCAAATTGATGCAATTTAAGTATTTTCTCTGCAGTAAGCAATTGACTGGCTTATTGCCACTTGTTTCAATGCTCTTAAGTAGGTTGTGGCCCTAGCAAGCCCTTGATGGCCCACAGAACCTCCTTTCTAATACTCCTAGTCTATATAATAGTGTAATTTGTTGTGCCTTAATTCTTTGTAAGAGTACATCTGATGTTTTATTCTGTGTGCATATTTTATTCTATTAAAGGTATAATAACCCTTTTTTTTAAAGCCCATCTGGATGCCATCACCAGGACCAGGAAATTCTGGGGATTCCATTGGTACAACCACCAACATTCATGGTCAAACTCACTATAGAGTGATTAGAAAATAAGGTTTATTCACAGTTCCTTGGGCTATGCAGACAGCACTTTCAGTTCTATTTAGTAAGTCAGGTATAGAAGTTTGAGAAGCTTCAAGGCCAAATATCTGTTGTTTTGCAGGCTCGTTGGTATGGCACCCAGATGCTTTTTGAAAAGCTTTCAGTAGTCCTTTAAAGCGGTGATCTCCAACCAGTAGTTTATGAGCAACATGTTGCTCTCCAACCCCTTGGATGTTGCTCCCAGTAGCCTCAAAGCAGGTTCCTATTTTTGAATTCCAGGCTTGGAGGCAAGTTATGGTTGCATAAAAACCAGGTGTACTGCCAAACAGAGCCTTCTGTAGGCTGTCAGTCCACATAGGGATTACCAAATAGCAATCTCAACCCTTCTTTGACAACCCCTGGGACTTTTTTCAAGCTTGTGT
Source organism: Xenopus petersii (assembly GCA_038501925.1). Taxonomy (NCBI): domain Eukaryota; kingdom Metazoa; phylum Chordata; class Amphibia; order Anura; family Pipidae; genus Xenopus; species Xenopus petersii. The sequence goes on along the minus strand of CM076684.1, from coordinate 122,294,639 downwards.
TGCTCCCCAACTCTTTACATTTGAATGTCGCTCACAGGTAAAAAAGGTTGGAGACCCCTGCTTTAAATACTAGTACTAGTTCATAACTGCATAAGCCAGGGGTGTCCAAACTTTTTGTAACGAGGGCCAGATTTGTTGAGGTGAAAACGTGTGGGGGCCTGACATTCGTTGAACCATTAACATCATATAACTCATTTTAACAGTACATGTAATAGACATGTACTGGCACGTAGTGACGCGCTGCTCTCGCATACTTGTTTAGTTTACTGTACGGCACGTCAGTACGTCTATTGACATCTTCAGCCCTAATGAAGTATGTGAAGTGGCGCGTCATTACATGCCAGTATGTGTCTATTACTAACACCTTCAGCACACAAGTGGCAGATCATTTCACTAATATGCCCAAATATTACTGCTACGGCTAGGCGATTCCTGATTGCACTGTGCTGGTGGGGCCGCATTATTATTAATTTCATGATGGAGGCTGAGGGCCGGTGTAAATTTGAAAACAGGCCGCATTTGGCCCCCGGGCCCAATTTGGACATGCCTGCCATAAGCAGTGATATTGTATTTGAGGTTTCTCGTTCTTCAGTTTTTTCACCTACCAAATGAAGCCAAGACTTGCATGTTTATTGTAATTTATAAATTAACAATTGCTGATGGACAACCACATTGTAACCATTTTTTTTTCAGGAATGTCCAGCCTAGAACCCTGTTGCTGAGGGTGCACAGAGTGCTTTAAACACCAAATGTAGCCAGTGATTTGGCCAATTTCGCATTTAGTTTGTAGCCTTCTTAAATATGTGGCACTCAGAGCAGTGACAGGCAGACCAATGCTTCAATACCAATATATTTTATATAAAATATACATAAGGGTGTTTACCACCTGTGCTTAAAAATAGAACTTTTAAGCTTACCCCTCAGTCATGTCGGTCATTGGCACTGTAATACTGCATATTTCTGGCTCAGCTATCTGCAACAGCCTGCCAGTTAATATGGCTTTGTGTTTAACCAATGGAGCTAACGTCATCGAATGTACCCCCTAGTGCTGCATTTTCTTATATACTGACTACTCTTTTCTTTCTGCATTTCAGATTCCTCAGTGGTGTGCTGAATACTGCTTAGCAGGACACTATCAACATGGCGCAGTCGTTTGCACCCAGGCACATAAGCAGACATCGGTATGGCTGGCTATGAGAGTTGCCGATGAAATGGATGTCAATATAGGACATGAAGTTGGCTATATTGTGCCGTTTGAGAACTGCTGTACAAGCGAGACAATTTTAAGGTTCGCGCACATTACCGTATTATTCTTTCAATAACCTTGAACAATTGTTTGCCAATAAATTCAAAAAGGAGCTAAAGGGATTCTAAGCTAAACCATCTGACATAATGGCAGGGAACAGTCACCCAGTGCTTATTATTTCCAGTGAAAGGACAAAATTACTAGTGCATTAGTCTGAACGTTATCCTTACAGCCCACCTACACAGCATTTTGGCTAAAGATTTGAGTCAGTCACTGCCTAGTCTTTACTCTGTAACTGAAGCACGTCCCATAAAGCTTTAGAAGTTCCCTATAACATCTTATGTTTTGTTTTATAAGCATATGCATTACCAGATCATGCTCAGATGCATTTTTTAGTGCAGAGGAAGAACATCTTAGGGTGTCTTAAATTCTATTAACAAAGGTACATCCCCATGTATGTGCTTCTAATAACGTTCACCTAGTGCCAATGCTCCTTTTCAGGCTCTCTGATTATTTGTATGCAAGGTGCAAAGTGCAGGGCACATGGACACAGTGCAGGCATGGAATTTACACCCCATTGAGCAGTTGTTACTTCCAGGAATATCTTAGCATGCTGCACCCACATCAGCAACTGACTTTAAGGATAACTACAATATTGACGAGTGGTGTCAAAACTTATGTGGTTGTGGAAGTGGGGGGTATCATAAAACAGGAAGGCATTTCTATATATTAGGGTGCCCTTTAGTGAATGGATGCTGTATGCAAGCTGTCCCCTTTTTATGGGGACATCACTTTAGGGCTTAAAGGAACAGTTCAGTATAAAAATAAAAACTGGGTAAATAGGCTGTGCAAAATAAATAATGTTTCTAATATAGTTAGTTAGCCAAAAATGTAATGTATAAAAGCTGGAGTGACTGGGTGTCTAACATTGTAGCCAGAACACTACTTCCTGCTTTTCAGCTCTCTAACTCTGAGTAAGTCATTTTAACGGGGGCCACATGGGACATAACTGTTCAATGAGTTTGCAATTGACCCTCAGCATCCAGCTCAGATTCAAAAGATACAGTTATGAACCATGCCCCCCCCCTCAAGTCACTGATTGGATACTGCCTGGTAACCAGAGAGAGCTGCAAAGCAGGAAGCTGTGCTCTACCTATTATGTTAAACATCCAGTCTCTACAACCTGTATACATTAAATTTTATTAATAACTATATTAGAAACATTTTTTATTTTGCACAGCCTATCTATTCACCCAGTTTTTATTTTTATACTGAACATTATAGGTTGAACACACAGGGAAACCTTCAGTATTTATTTTCTAACCCACCTGGCATTGATTGGGGTAAGAGAAGGGTGACTGCATATACTGTGCAGAAAGAACTAAACCCATTAAAAGTGGATGAAAAGCAGCAAAATGTATTTAGTCTGTGTTTTGCTGCTTTTTGGCCAGTTTATTTTAAGTAGGGATGCACCGAATCCAGGATTCGGTTCGGGATTCGGCCAGGATTCGGCCTTTTTCAACAGGATTCGGATTCGGCCGAATCCTTGTGCCTGGCCGAACCGAATCCGAATCCTAATTTGCATATGCAAATTAGGGGTGGAGAGGTAAATCGCGTGACTTTTTGTCACAAAACAAGGAAGTAAAACAAAATTTCCCCTTCCCACCCCTAATTTGCATATGCAAATTAGGGTTCGGATTCGGTTCGGTATTCGGCCGAATCCTTTGCTTAGGATTCGGGGGTTCGGCCGAATCCAAAATAGTGGATTCGGTGCATCCCTAATTTTAAGCAAATGGACCTACAGACATCAGCTCATTATTCATAGTGCATAATTCTAATATTTTTATAACCATTTGTGATTTTTCGCCACATCGCCGTCTTCCTCAAATGTCCTGAGAGACTACAAAGGTCTGCTGCTTTGCAGTGATTATGTAAGTTTTGTCTGTAGCTGGCCTTAATGCCCTGTGATAAAGCCATTGTAAAATTGTGCAACTCCTACAGACAAATAAGCTTAGATAATGGGCTCTTTAAGCATTTCAGCTAAATGGCTAAATTTTAGAAAATTGCCATGGGAGCAGCATTTAGATTATGCTGTCATGGTACAAAGTCCCAAAAGTCTATGTAGCAGAAAACAACTTTTCTTTTAAGGTAATAGAGAGATACATGCATTGGAACATTGTTATTGTACTTCAGATTCGTCATTTATTGATGTGGGCATGTGTACATTTTTTTTTTATTTTTGACATTCTGATATTATATTATTGTTGTTTGATTCCTAACTATTGAATACTGATGAATCCGACTTACTACACAGGACTTCCCTTGTCTACACAGCTGAGAACTGTCTAAAAAAGTTCACTGCCCTATGATTTTCTTGCCAAGACACAACTGCAGCTGGTGTTGTCTTTATTGATGCATCTGGAACAAATGGTGCACAAACCGCATGCTGTTCCTTTAAATTGGCGGAAATGGCGTGCTTTGTGTGTTTCAGATGCTTCATTTAAAAGGAGTAGTTCACCTTTATCTTTTAGTATAATGTAAACATTGCAATTTCGGAGATAATTTACAATTGGTCTTCATTTTATATTTAGTGGGTCTCCAGCTTGATGTTTTAGCAGCTACATGGTTCCTAGGGTCTTATTTAATCTAGCAACGAGCCAGTGATTTGAACGAGAGATGGGAATATAAATAGGAGAGGACCTGCACAGAAAGAAAAGTAATAAAAAGTAGCATTAACAGTAAAATTGTAGCCTTACAGAGCAGTAGATTTTGACTGCTGGGGTCAGTGACAACCCCCCCCCCCCATATGAAAACCTGAAAGAGGCAGAAAACAAAGGCAAATAACTAAATACCTATATATAATAAATAATGAATTTACCTGCAACTTACTTGCTGCTTTCAAAGTAAACCCCCATACTTGGCTGCCCTTTTATTAGACACCAGTGGGATCACCTGAAAAGCAGCAAGTAAGTTGCAGGTAAAACCTAGTCCCTTTGTAAAATGTATAATGAAGCAATAGAATTCTTAATGAATCAGATAAAATTGAGCGTAGGACTGGCCAGATATGGGATGACTTTGACGTAGTTGGCCAGCTTAAATATATTGCAATATATGGACAAACAATCCCTGTTTTGTTTAAAGGGTAAGGCATTTTTCAGTAGCAGTATGCACAAAATGTCTCTGTCTTAAATATATTGATAATGGGTTAAGTGCAGAGGACTCTTGTATTTGACTATATGTATTTTGTGGTCACACCCTCATTGCACCCCCGCCTAATGGTTTTAAAAAATAGTGGTGAGCACAACTTTCCCTTGTTTGTTTTTATATATATATATATATATATATATATATATATATATCTATCAATGAAACGCTCGCACTCTAATCCAGTCTTGAAGTCGCTGTGGGTGCTGGGCCAAAGCTTTAGCATACAATGTTTAGATAGGGACCCGCACTCCAATGTTTCCGTGAAGAAAGGTTAAACATTGGAGTGCGGGTCCCTATCTAAACATTATCTATATATATATATATATATATCTATATATATATATATATATATATATATATCTATATATATATATATATATATATATATATATATATATATATATATATATATATTAGAGCAATAAAGTCACAAACATCCAATCACAGTATGAGTCTTGTTCTGACTTGTGTTGGGCCATTCACTAACTGAGCAGATGTTTACCTAAATCTGTGAATTCTCACTACACTGGACAGAGTAGATCACATTGCTTTTCATTTGCTTTGGTATTAGGTATTTTGGTTGTGCTGGCTTCTGTCTCAGGGTATTGCTTGGCTTGATAAACAAATGAATTTTATGTTTGCGAAAATGTTTTTCAGATACACCAGTTGCGTAAGGGGTGATTTTGCCAGCTATGTGTCTACCGTCTTTCTGGGGCCAGACAAGGCCAAAATCCGCCTGCTGAAATCCTCAAGCCGATTTCAGCCCCTAGCACAAGCAGAATCCTTCTTCTTCTGCCGCTGGCTCCAAAGCAAACACACTACACGGATGTTGGCGTGAAAAGTTTTCGCGTTTCTTTTTTCTAGGGATGCACCGAATCCAGGATTCGGTTCGGGATTCGGGCAGGATTCTGCCTTTTTCAGCAGGATTCGGATTCAGCCGAATCCTTCTACCCGGCCGAACCGAATCCGAATCCTAATTTGCATATGCAAATTAGGAGCGGGGAGGGAAATTGCGTGACTTTTTGTCAGAGAACAAGGAAGTAAAAAATGTTTTCCCCTTCCTGCCCCTAATTTGCATATGCAAATTAGGATTCGGTTCGGTATTCGGCGGAATCTTTCATGAAGGATTCGGGGGTTCGGCCAAATCCAAAAAAGTGGATTCGGTGCATCCCTACTTTTTTCCGATTGTGTTTGTGCCGGAGCCGACATAAGGGTTCCGGACACGAATGAAGAAGGAGGATACTGCTTGTTGTAGAAACTGAAATCGGCCTGTGGATTTCAGCAGCCTGATCTTGGCCCTGTTTGGTCCTAGTCTGCATTGACAATGGCCCAGTTTGGGTATACACAAGTATTCAAAGCTCCTTTGAGATGCTTTTATTCCTTGCCCTTAGACTGTTTCAGTATGATGTTGTAGAGCTCTTATAACATCCAGTTTATGTTCCAGAAGGCAAACAAACCACAAATACTGATCAGTATGAGTGGGTTTCATGTATTCCTCAATGTTCAGGCCCCCCCCCCATCCTCTTTGAATATTGCACAATCCAAAAATACATGCACTGATAATATTCCCTTTGTCCAATTATTGCTATGTGAATGGTCGGATCCTGACTGATATTTATGTATTATAAACATCAGCCAAATGGACAAGTCACAACTCCGTTTGGCTACATGCAAATTAGAGGTAATTTTGTCTACACAGAAATTAAGGGGTAGGTCACCTTCAAAATAGTACACAGCAGTTGATTTCTATTTTTTACCATTCTTCTGAAATGTATTTTTTCCATATACAGGTATGGGATACATTATCCGGAAACTAGGGATGCACCGAATCCACTATTTGGGATTCGGCCGAATCCTTTGTGAAAGATTTGGCCGAATATCGAACTGAATCCGAATCTTAATTTGCATATGCAAATTAGGGGCAGGAAGGAGAGAAAGTGGGAAAAAATTTTTTACTTCCTTATTGTGTGACGAAAAGTCAAGTGATTTTCCTTCCTGTCCCTAATTTGCATATACAAATTCGGATTCGATTTGGCCAGACACAAAGATTCGGCCGAATCCGAATCTTGCTAAAAAAGGCAGAATCCTGGATTCGGTGCATCCCTACCGAAACCCTTTATCCAAAAAGCTCTGAATTATGGAAAGGCTGTCTCCCATAGGCTCCATTTTATCCAAATAATCCAAAGTTTAATTATTTTCTTTTTCTCTGTAATAATAAAACCGTACTTTGAACTTGATTCCAACTAAGATACTTAATTTATTGGAAGCAAAACCAGCCTATTGGGTTTATTCAATGTTTACATGATTTTCTAGTAGACTTAAGGTATGAAGAACCAAATTACGGAAAGATCTGTTATCCGGAATACCCCAGGTCCCGAGCATTCTGGATAATAGGTCCCATTCCTACAAATGTATACTCCATAGTTTTAAATTGATTGATTGACCTTGTGATATCACTGGGCTAAAGAATAATGATGCCATGCAATTTCTCAGAGCGGATATCTTGATCTGCAGGTATTGCACGGATGAGATGTTGAGGAGGGAAATGATGTCCAACCCTCTTCTGTCCAGTTATGGAGTCGTCATTATCGATGATGTCTATGAAAGATTCGTTTCTACGGATGTGCTGCTCAGTTTCCTCAAGGTCATTGCGGTATCGAGACCTGAACTAAAAGTTGTGATCATTACCTGCCCTTCTCTGTCAGGGACATTGGTTTCTTATTATGGAAATTCTCCCCTGGTAGAAGCAGAGAACACGCACTCCGTAGAGTCGGTGTACACCACAAGCCTTCCTAGAGACTATTTCCACTCAGCTTTACGGCTTCTCTTTGAAATACATCATACTAAAGAGAAAGGGGACATTGTCGTCTTTCTGGCCTGTGAAGAAGTAAGCACTTCTTTTAAAATGTAATTAAAAATGTAGACATTTGTTATAATTTCCGTCCGAAAGTAGAAATGCAAGTAGTGGCAATGTAATGACTTTATATGTGAAAGGAGCAGTTGACTGAATGTCCTGAAGCTGAAAAACAGCTGTAACATAAAACACCACCACAACATTAATAATTACATAGCACTGGAAGCAGCAGCCAAGGCAACAATCATGGGCACACTTAGAGGCACATTTATCAAATTTCGAATTCATGCGAGTTATTTTAAAACTCCCCGGTACTCCCATGAATTCAAAATTCGACCAATCGAAATGTATTATTAAAACTGAATTTTTAATACGAGGTCAAATTGAAAAGACCCAAAAATTCAAATTGAATTTGAATTCAATCAAATTTGATTCGAGTTTTTTTCTCTGAAAAAACTTGAATGTTAGGAAGTCTGCAACCATCTCCAAATTGATCCCTGGACCTCTCCCATTGACTTAAACAGCAATTCAGGCAGGTTTTTTGGTGGCGAATAGTCAAATTTGAATTCTTAAAAGGGCCAGAGTATGATAAATCTCGGAAATCAAATTCAAATTCTTTTTGAAAACTCAAATCGAATTTGAATTACTCCTTACTCGAATTTGACATTTTTGACATGAAAACATTTGAAATTTCGGATTTGAATTTTCAATTCGACCCTTGATAAATCCGCCCTTTAAAGGAGAAACAAACCCCTTATTAAAAAAAATAACCCTACCCCACATAGACCCTCCTCCCCCTCAGCCTAGCTGCTACCCTAACTTTTTACTTACTGCTCGGTGCAGATTCAGGGATCGGAGTTCACAGCAGCCATCTTCCGGGTCTTCGTGTCTTCTGCCGGTGCTTCGGCAATTTCTGTCAATTTCGGTGCATGCACAGTTTTCTCGAACCGGGAAATTGCTCTAACTGCACATGCGCTGCTAGGCTGGTCTCATTCTCAGATTACCGAAGACCTGGAAGATGGCTGCCGTGAACTCCGATCCCTGAATCTGCACCGAGGGGTAAGTGAAAAGTTTGGGCCATTTGCCTGGAGTAGCAGCTAGGCTGGGGGAGGAGGGAGGTGTTTGTGGGGTAGGGTTTTTTTTTCATAAGGGGTTTATTTCTCCTTTAATGTTGATGACACTTGCCTGGTTTCAGAAAAGGCTGACATCTGAGCTAATAATAAAGCTGGTATTGTAACACTAACATTCTTGACGGCATGTCTTCATTAAGAGCCTGTTCTGGAAGCAGTGAATATAGGTGATAGGCAGGCCCGGATTTATGGAAAGGCCACCTAGGCCCGGGCCTAGGGCAGCAGGATTTTAGTGGGGCGTCATGCTGCCCAACCTCACCCACATTGATTCAAAAACACTCGGATGAGCAGAAGATTCAATAATTTTGTAAATTTCCCATGCCCAATCCACACTGTTCAGGTCCCGATTATGAAAATTTGCATGAATAAAGGGGGGGGGCACTGGTGACGAACAGCGGTGGGCCTTGGGGCGCCTGCTATGTAAATCCGGCCCTGGTGATAGGTGAATGATAATAGGGCTGGCTAGCACTGATTCTCGTCATTGCAATCAGAAAGTCAATTCCATAGGACTTTGTTCCAAACAAAGACAGACGTATTTTATTCTTCTCAAAGAGCGCCTAATCATGGGCCTATGAAAAACTGCTTCTTGAGAAGCAGAAAAACCATGGAGGTAACTTATGTTATAAATTTTTTTAATCTGATCTGTAATGGGAAGTATTAGTACTGTATGTAGTAGCATGCACCAAGATTAACTGATGTGTTAGCTTTATTGTGCCATGTCAAATGGAAACAATTTTCGAGGGGTAAACACCTCTCTTCATCAAGTATGAAACTAAGGGAGCATTTACCCCCTGAATTTTGGTGAGTGCAGTGCCCCCTTTATCTACACGAACTACTGTACTTTGACTGACATGGCCAGGGAGTCGCACCACCAGAAGGTGAAGCATTTACACAGGGTGTTCTCCCAATTCCAAAATCGTTTTGCAAGTATTAGTATGTGCCAATTTTTGTTACTTTTTCCAATACAGTTCAGTCGCTCTCCTATGATGAAGGTTTAGGACTTGAGCACGTGAGTCAACTGTAGATATTAACCTAGAAGTCTAGGTACAATTTTTAGGTAAGTTCTTATCTTAAAGGAGAACTAAAGTATAACTAAAGAAGTAGCTAGAAGTGTTGTACATTATGTTTTGGGCTTTTGTACCAGCCCAAGGCAACCACAGCCCTTTAGCAGTAAAGATCTGTGGGGCATGTTTACTAACATTGGAGATAAATATCTGGAGAGATTTCTGGAGATGTTGCCCATAGCAACCAATCAGATCTTTGCTTTTGTTTTTTAACTTGGCTGTGGCTGTTTAAATCTAATTACTGATTGGTTGCCATGGGCAACATCTCCAGAAATCTCTCCAGATATTTATCTCCAATGTTAGTAAACATGCCCCTGTGTCTCCAAAGATACCCCAGTAGCTCCCCATCTTCTTTTCTGCTGATTCACTGCACATGCTCTGTGCTGCTGTCACTTACTGAGCTTAGGGACCCACTAACAATATACAGTACACATAGAATAGAAATGTCACAATATAAGGCTGATTATTAATGAATACAGATAATCACTACATGGCAGCACAGAACCAGTGCAAATAACATCAGAATTTAATAATCAGCCCTGTAGCATCAGTTAATATTACAAACAAACCTAATTTTCTGATAATTTGCAACGACCCCTAAGCTTGGCTTCTCAATAGCTGCTCAGAGCCCATTGAGTATGTGAGTGTCACAGACACTTTCCAAGATGGTGACCCCCCTGTGACAAGTTTGAAGTCATAGATGATTGCTGCTATTGAGAAGCTGAAACTTTAGGCTGGCGCAATAAGTTCAGTATATAAAATATGGCATTTTTAGTTCTCCTTTAAGGCGGCCATACACGTTACAATTACGATCTTTTCTGTGATCATTGGTCAGAGGAAAGATTGTATTTTTTTTTGTACGTTTTCACTACAATCATTAAGAGCTGAATTGCCAGATATAGAGGTAGAACCAATAGAATTCTGACGATTCAGCAGTATCTCTTTGCTGATGTTTGGACACCTTTGAAGGCACCTGATCAAATCAAAAATTATCTAACTTGGCCATTTGATGAGCTAACCAATATCCAATATCTTTTGCTGCCATCGGTCAACAAAAAACCAACATAAACGCACCGAATATAATATCTGTGCATGTATGGCCACCTTTAGGCAAGTAGACAAGCTTGATTTAGCAGTAAGGATGGTGTTTTCTCTTTGAATTCAAATATTAAACACCCTACTAAATGTGTGTTTTCTTTACTTTCTGATGAAGGAAATAAAAAGGGCTTATGAGCATATCAAACAGGAAGCGTTGCACATGAATCCAGAACTGGGTGAACTGATGCCCATTGCTCTGTACCCCCATCAAAGCATTTCAGACTACATACCTTACGAGGAACTGGATGACAACAGCAAAAACCCCAAACGAAAAGTAGTACTGACAACCAGCCTTGGTGAGTCTCTCATCTGGATGAAAAATATCTTCTTCGTCATTGATGTTGGCATAGAGAAGAGGAAGGTAAGAATGTTTTTATATTCAAGATACCCATTCAGAAAGGATATATCTTAGTTCTCTGCAATACAGGTATGGGACCTATTATCCAGAATGCTCTGAACCTGTGGTTTTCCGGATAACGTATCTTCATGCCCTAGATTAGAAAATTATGTAAAAATTAAATAAACCCAATAGGCTGGTTTTTCTTCCAATAAGGATTAACTATATCTTAGTTTGGATCAAGTATTTTTATTCTGTTTTATTATTATAGAGAAAAAGAAAATAATTTCAGTAATTCTGAGCCTTCTGGATACGGGTTTCTGGATAACAGATCCTATATCTGTTTTCGATATTAAATATAACATTTGTTATTGGGTCCTTGTGGCAGGGACAATCTAATCAAATTTATGTCTCATTAGTATCATATTGGCATGTAATGCTGCCATACACAGTGTTATATAGTTTTGTGTAAGTTTTTTTTTTTCTGCAAGTGGTTGACGTTGCTTTTCCTTATGCTCCTGCAACATTTTAATTGTTGTATTTAAAGAAAAATAATCAGCAACTCTTTGGGGTGTTTTCCTGCTGCAGCTTTTCTCCAGAAAGGCATTAAGGACGGTATGCTGGGTAGTCACTTCATGTGGGACAGGCCAATAGAGGCCCCTTCAAGTTTAAAAGGGCAGAAAGGACTATACCTTTATACACCTTCAATAAAAAAAAAGCTTATGTAGTTAATGTATAACTTTGTTTGGCCGTTTATTTGATTTTAGGAACAGATATAGATGAGGAGTACTAACAAGCAAGAAGAAACATTGTAGATCTAAGCATGGCATGCATCTAGTTTTTGATCGCTTAAAGGGGTCGTTCACTTTTGAGTTAACTTTGAGTGTGAAGTAGAGAGTAATTTGCATTTGGTTTTCATGTCTTATTATTTGTGATTTTTGAGTTATTTTGCTTTTTATTCAGCAGCTCTCCAGTCTGTAGTTTTAACAGTCTGGTTGCTAGTGTCCAACTGACCATAGTAACCATGCATTGATTTAAATAAGAGACCTGGATATGAATAGGAGAGGGCCTGAATAGAATGATGAGTAATAAAAAGTATGAATATCAATAAATTTGTAGCCTTAGAGAGCATTTGTTTTTTAGATGGGATTAGTGACCCCATTTGAAAGTTGGAAAGAATCAGAAGTCGGCAAATAAATGAAAAAACTATAAATAATGATCAATTGAAAAGTTGCTTAGAATTAGCTGTTCTATAAAACACTAAAAGATAACGTAAATGATTACCTTTAAAAAAAAAAAAAAAATGTACTTAAAGTCAAACTTCCCCTTTTAAGTATTAACTGTGCTTAGTTTTCTAATGATACATTATACTTATTTTGTTACTAGTTTATGTTGAAATAAAGTTTCCTTTGCATGGTCCTACAAAGCTATTGTAATACTTTGTACATTTTATTAACTTTTATTTCTCAAATAAAGATCACAAAATTAGAGGCAAACTTTTTTTTGTTTTTTCACTTTGAATGTGTAGGCCTGCAGCCTGAATAATCATCCCTTTAACGGGAGTTTTTATTCAGAAAATGATTGACACTGGGGGAGGCCATTTTTAGGAACATTGTGTCCTGTATGTACGTCTTGCTTTCATAACCACTATTGAATATTTATGCGAAAACCATATTTCAGGTTTTTTTTTTAATTCATGCAAAAATATATATATATATCACATTTCACTGTAGAAAAATTGCAGAGATTGAGTTTTGGAGCTTTGAAATAAAAGTATTACAGAGAGTAACATTTTAGTGCTGTTAGCAGGGCCGGAACTAGGGGTAGGCAGAGTAGGCACTTGCCTAGGGCGCAAAGCTGGAGGGGCGCCAGGCACGCACCTTCTCTGCCTCTGCTATCCCCTAGTCCGGTCCCTGCTCTGGCGTGTGCGCGAATAATACTAGTGCGCATGTGCGAAAACGGAAGTGCGCATGTGCACTCGTATTTTTTCCGCTCATGCGCACTTGTGTCTTTTCGCGCATGCGCACTCGGGTATTGGGCGCTTTGCCGGGCCAGGCTGCCTGGGGCGCCTGCCCACGTTGGCCCGGCACTGGCTGTTAGGCTCTTTACCAAGTGCAAGGCAGAGTGCAAAGTGCAAAAAGAATAGCTCAATGTATGTTGAACATTTGTACCCTGCCTTTGGTGTTGGGAAGTGGGCCCAGACTAAGGGTAAGCAGATGAAAAGGTATATGGCCAGTGCCCCCTCCACCTCTGTGCCCTAGGCACATGCCTCTTTTGCCTACCCCTATTTCTGACAATGCATCTGCCCAATAAATACATAGGTTCCATAAGTATGCATGAGGGGCGGTGTGAAACCCATAGTTACCATATATACTCGAGTATAAGCCGAGGTACCTAATTTTACCTCCAAAAACTGGGAAAGCTTATTGACTCGAGTATAAGCCTAGGGTGAGAAATGCAGCAGCTTCTGGTAAGTTTCAATCAAAAAATTGAGGGTTTCTGCTCCCATTGGAGGTGCCAGCATCTCGTTTTTGGCTACGACTATTCTTGGACGCCGGCGACTATTCTTGGACGCAGGCGACTATTCTTGGGCTCCGGCGACTATTCTTGGGCGCCGGCGACCGTTTTTGCGCATGACCCGAGTATAAGCCAAGGTACAGTTTTTCAGCATATTTTGGGGGCTGAAAAACTCGGCTTATACTCGAGTATATACGGTACCCGTCCCCGAACTTAGGGTGCCCACTTCTAAAATATGAGGTTATTAGAAGTCACCTTTAGGGATGCACTGAATCCACTATTTTGGATTCGGCCGAGCCCCCGAATCCTTCACGAAAGATTCGTCCGAATACCGAATTCAAATCCTAATTTGCATATGAAAATTAGGGGTGGGAAGAGGAAAACCTTTTTTACTTACAAATGTCATGCGATTTCCCTCCCTGCCCCCAATTTGCATATGCAAATTAGGATTCGGTTCAGCCAGGTAGAAGGATTCGCCCGAATCTGAATCCTGCTGAAAAAAAGACCGAATCCTGGATTCAGTGCATCCCTAGTCATCTTGGATTTCCATGACTTACATAGAAAATCACTTGGCCTTGTGCCTTTACATGGTCTTGGCACTTGGTGAGCTGATAATATTCTAATATTGTAGGGTATTATTTCATGCATTATTATACAAAATCAAGCAGCAAATTTTTGTTCTAAGAAAATACTTTTTCCATTGTATTTTTCCCATTGAGGACATAAGATCATAAAATGCAGCATGTTGTGCAAAAACTGGATCTTTGTGCAGCTAATCAGGGTGGCAGAACCTTCTGCTAAGGTAGACTAATAAGTCACGGTGTGAAGCTGCCTCTTTAGCTCAGCGGGGCAATGTTGATTAAAAACTCTACAGCCGCTTGCTTAAAATGTAGGGTTTGGTATCCAAAGCTATGATAGCCTGGAGTGTTTACTGGAAGAACACCACATAATCAGTGTTGGCTTTGCCTCGTCTAATGCAGTGTGCCTATTCATGGCAATGTACAGTTACCGTAATTGCCATTTTCAGCTATAAGTGATCAATTATCAGCCGATACATCAAACTCATTATTTACACACTAAGGGGTTATTTATCAAAGGTCGAATGTTAGTTTTTTTTTTCTTATATCGCCTGAACTCACCTCTCGAATGGTTACTTATTTAGGAAAAAACTGGAATGGAAAAAATTAGATTTCAAGTTGTGAAACTCGAATTAATCGAGCTTTCCGCGGGAAAAGACTCGAATCGCTCAAATAATTCGAGTTTTTGGGCAAAACCACTCCAAAAAGACTTGAACATCATTCATGCTATTAATATCTTCAAATGGTTTAAGGGACCTCTGCCATTGACTACTACATGACCTCGACAGGTTTTAGATGGTGTGTTTTCGGATTAGAGCCATTTCCAGGGTCGGGGTATAATAAATCTCAAAGAATTCATTTTTTTTTTAAAAAATTAAAAAATTAGAGTTTTTTTTTTTTTTTTTTTTAACCTGAAGTTTTGACCACAAAAATCTACTCGAAAACTTAAATTTTTGTGGAAACACAACTCGAATCTTAATAAATAGCCCCCTGAATGTCTGCTCAAAGGTCATTTGCAAACTTTTTTTTGGAGTGTAGCAAAGTTGCAGTTTGTTGCAGTTTAACCCCTTCCCTTTGGCTGCGTGTGGGAGCAATACAGCAACCAAACAAGCACTTTTCCTGTAGCACAACCGTATTTCCAAAAACATCGATTCTCAGTCGTGGACAGGCTGTTAACCCTCTTGCTAACAAAGTAGAAACTACATTGCTGGCAGGAAAAGTGGAAAGTCACCTTTATATCAACTTTTCATATGTTATAGATGTATATATTTTAAGCACCTTTTCAATTGGTCCTCATTTGACTTTCGAACTATTAGCATGCATTTTTGCTAATTTCCAGCTTGCAACTGAAAATACTTACTGGTTGTTGGGGTTACTGTCCCTGAAAAAGTTTGACTATGAGAGATGAAATCTATCATTATTTTTATTTGTATTTTCCTATCTTTCTTTGTAGGTACTATCCTATTGATCTTCCATGCTTACAGTCAAACGGCTGCCTGGTTGCTAGAGTAGTTGAGCCCTAGCAACCAGTAGCTGAAATTTCAAACAAAGAATGTAATTGATTTTAAAACAAAAAAGCTGAAACTGTAAATTGCCTTAGAATAACGATGATACCATTATATTACGTGTGAATTATAAGAAGTGTAAATATTATTTTCGGAAGCATCTGTGCAGGACAGCACTCGTGTCTGCGCTGCTCAATTCTCACAAAACACTGTTTCCAACAACAGGGTTAAAAGCCATGTGGAAACTGGAAACCTGCTGTTTGCAAATCTGTAATACTAAACATTAAACATTTGTTTTTCTTAACCATTAAACCGGTAACGTGCCTTTAACACATGCAACACGTTTAGTTTAAAATAGTTGTTACCTGATTTTTCCAAACAGATTGTTCAGTTTGGTAAAACACATAGTTTATTTGTTTTGTTTGTGCTATTCGCTGCAGAAAATGTCCAATTAATTACATTTTATTTTATGCTTGAGCCAACTTCCTTATCTTTTTACGAAGACAGACGCAGAAAGTAAGAGAAGGGATGGGATTGTTTATATAGAGCTCGTTAGTGCTCATTTGTAACACTGGGTAAAATTGCACATGAGCAGTAACCCATAGCAACCAGTCAGTGATTAGCTTATATTTTTTTTTTTCATAGGTTTAGCAGTGAAAATAAAACTATGATTGTTAGCCTTAGATTACTACCCAGGGTAAATTTTCCAATGTTTATAAATGAGGAGGCACGTGGGGGGGGGGTATCTTTCTTTTAATAAACTCCTGATTTCAGAAAGTGAATAGGATAGATAATTGCTTATATTATTACATTATCATATAGGCTGAATACATTATAAATAAAAGCCCTATTCATCTAGCTAATTTTGAATATAGTTGTACAGGAATGGGACCCATTATCCGGAAACCCGTTATCAGGAAAAGGTAGTCTCCCATAGACTCCCAAAAACCCCAGGTCCCGAGCATTCTGGATAACAGGTCCCATATACTTCTTTATCTTAAAATCATAAGGAATTGGTATAATGAGCTAAAATAAGCCATTATTATAAAACTTTAAATAGACCATGGGCAGTTTTCTTTAGTGGGGTTGAGGCAGGGGACAGTCTGCTTGTTTACATAGACTAAAAGACAAACACAGACTATAAGATTAGGCTGGGGCTGCATTTACAAGCCATTTGTGTCCAACAAACTGTTATAATCAGGGTCAAAAAGTGATCCCAGGAGATAAACATCATGCCTTGAAAGCCGCACTACAGGCTCTATACAGTAAGAATGAATGGTGCTGCAGACATTTTAAATTCAAATACAGCACAAGTTAGAAATATGGGTTGTTTTCTGTGATATTTATAATTTTACTTGCAATGCTCCGAGGTTATCATTTCCTTTTAAAGCTGGATTATGAAACTATAACGGTATTGTTTTAACTGTACGGTATCCATAAAAGAGCTGTTCTGGTCCTGTGAAGTAAGATCCCTGCAATGCAGTAAATTGGTCGATACAATGCATTCATAGTGAATAACATCTTTGTTACAGGTATACAATACCAGAATCCGCGCAGAATCACTTGTCACACAATCTATAAGTAAGGTCCGGGCTGAGATGAGGAAGCATATATTGAGCTCATCTTCTGAAGGTAAAAGTTGAGAAACATTACATATATAAAATATCTAAAACTTGCAAGTACTTTCCTGCATTCTTTCCCCAACATATACCCTCCTATATACAGTAACTTATGGTACAGTTGCTCGTCTGACCACTTTAGAAATTTGTTTATTTTTAGGGATGCACCGAATCCAGGATTCGGTTCGGGATTCGGCCTTTTTCAGCAGGATTCGGATTCGGCCGAATCCTTCTGCCCGGCCGAACCGAATCCTAATTTGCATATGCAAATTAGGGGCGGGGAGGGAAATCGTGTGACTTTTTGTCACAAAACAAGGAAGTAAAAAATATTTTCCCCTTTCAACCCCTAATTTGCATATGCAAATTAGGGTTCGGATTCGGTTCGGTATTCGGCCTAATCTTTCACGAAGGATTCGGGGGTTCGGCCGAATCCAAAATAGTGGATTCAGTGCATCCCTATTTATTTTTTGTTTGTGATTGTTTTCCTGATATTGGCAGTTGTTTTCTGCTAGCAACATCATGATTGCGTAACAGGAACACCCACTACTATTCAGTCCGCTCAGGGACCAAACAAAGTGGCAAAAACTCAATTTATTGATGCAAAGAGCATCTCCTGACACCGTGAACAGAGAAGCTATAGGAGAGGTTTTTGGCATGAGTGAATTAACCTTTCACTATTATGTCCAACCCCTGCAAAGATAGAATAGCAGGGGGCGCTCCTGTTACACATTCATGATTATAGCAGTGAACAACTGCTAATATTGAGAAAATAAAGAAACAATGTCAATGGATAAAGTGGTCAGAAGAGCACTATTATATATGAAGTTATGTGGGTGGGTATATGCCCCAGTTAATGGCTTGGCACACCTGGATTTTTGGATAACTGCAAAACACATGCTATTTAATCCTTATAATTATAGCTAAAATGAGCAGTGAGTTATCTCAGGTCAGTACTATGTCTGGCACCTTCTGTTTTCATTACTATCTTCAGCTACTATGTAGCCCTAGGCTTAGACCACACTTGACTGATTCTCAGGCTGCAGATAAAAGCAGGCAGAGAATCAACCCCTATGCTTAAAATGGCACAGAACTTAACAAACATAGCACAAAACTTGTTTGTGGTGCTAAAACACAGGAGTATGCATTTTGGTACCGAAATCTGCTCTGTGCCGAAACAGTGATTCTGGCTGCAGGCACAGAAGACTTATGATTCAACTGTAAGGGCTGATACTCTGTTTATCAGCAGTGTGGTCTTAGCCTTAAAGGGGTCCTGTCACCCAACAAAATTATTCAAAATCCTATTTTATCACATTAGTCAAGCAAAATGAACTTTAATTATACTATATAAATTATTTGAATCTTGCTTCCTTCAGTCTGGGATTTCAAAATTATAGCAAGCAGGCAGGAGCCATTTTGTGGACACTGATATTAAGACCTGCCTTGTATCATCTCAGAATCTTGTTTGTTCACCAGAATTGGGGACCTGATGTCCATCCCCATGCCCTGGCTACACAAATGGTAAAGAGAACAGGAGAATATGCGGAGAGCAGTGACATCTAGGAAGTGTTGAATGGAAAGTGAAAGTAATTGTCTGCCCCGTCTCTATGCCCAGGGCATAGAGGAGTGGCAGACAATATTTGATTGACAGCTGAGATTTTTAAATGAGCTTATAACTAGGGGTGCACCGAATCCTTTACGAAGGATTCGGCCGAATACAGAACTGAATATTAATTTGCATATGCAAATTAGGGGTGGGAAGGGATTTTTTTCCCTGTCCGCCCCTAATTTGCATATGCAAATTAGGATTTGGTTCGGCTGGACAGAAGGATTAGGCCGAATCCTGCTGAAAAAGACAGAATCCTGGATTCGGTGCATCCCTACTTATAACAGCTATAAATGCTTTAATAAAAGATTGAAACTGGATTTCATGTTTAATTAGAAGAACAATACTTCTCTTATCTAATATCTATACTCTATACGCTCTATACAACTTCACTAGGAAAACTCATTCAGTCATTTGGACTTCAGTATCACCTTTATGCTGATGACACCCAACTCTACTTGTCTACTCCTGATCTTTCTAATTCTATCCTTTCCCAAGTCACAGACTGTCTCTCTGCTGTCTCCTCCTGGATGTCACAGCGCCACCTGAAACTGAACTTTTCTAAAACAGAACTCATCATAATTCCTCCAAGATCTTCCCCTGTCCCTCAGATATCACTCACCATAAACAACACCACCTTTCATTCCACCACACAGGCACGCTGCCTAGGAGTCATCTTAGACACTCATCTGTCTTTTTCACCACACATTCAAACACTTGAAAAATCTTGCCGTATTCAACTGCGCAACATTGCTCGAATACGACCCTATCTCAGTTCAGAATCAACTAAAACACTGATTCAGTCTCTCATCATCTCCCGCCTTGATTACTGCAACTTACTCCTCACAGGTATTCCAACATGTCACCTTTCACAACTCCAATCTATTCTAAACACGGACGCTAGACTCACCGCTCAACATCAGCTTCTCCCATATGTATGTCCCTTCACTGGCTCCCAATCTCTTCTAGAATCAAATTCAAATCACTTACACTCACATTCAAGGCCCTTAATAATGAAACCCCTCCCTATATTTCATCTCTAATCTCAAATACACTCCTTCCCGAAACCTTCGCTCTGCTTCTGATCTTCGCCTCACTTCTCCTCTGGTCACTTCTGCCCATTCTCGTCTACAAGACTTCTCTCGGGCTTCTGCTTTTCTCTGGAACTCTCTGCCACAAGCTGTCAGACTTTCCCCTTCCTTCCAAACTTTCAAGCGCTCCTTAAAGACCCATCTGTTTAAAGAGGCCTATTCGATGTACCTTAATTAATCATTGCTGTATCAAAAATTACAAAGTGTTTATACAATCCTAATGTCTCAATTGTACCCTAACCTTTTAGTTTGTAAACCCTATTGTACTCTGTAATCCTTGTCTGTTATCCACCATTTATTCCCTGTTTGCTATAACTGCAGGAAAGCACTGCGTATCTTGACAGCGCTATATAAATAAATGATGATGAATTTGAAAAGGACTTTTATTATACAGATTTTTGTGTCTGGGTGACAGGTCCACTTTAAAGGGATTCTGTCATGATTTTTATGGTGTAGTTTTTATTTCTAAATTACACTTTTTACACTGCACATAACTCACACTACAATATAAAATTTCATTGCTGAACCAGCAAGTTATTTTTTTTGTTGTTGTAATATTGGTGTGTAGGCGCCATCTCAGGTCACTTTGCCTGGTCATGTGCTTTCAGAAAGAGCCAGCACTTTAGGATGGAACTGCTTTCTGGCAGGCTGTTGTTTCTCCTACTCAATTTAACTGAATGTGTTGCAGTGGGACCTGGATTTTACTATTGAGTGTTGTTCTTAGATCTACCAGGCAGCTGTTATCTTGTGCTGCTATGTGGTTACCTTCCCATTGTTATGTTGTTAAACTGCTGGGGGTAAAGGGAAGGTGTGATATCACTCCAATTTCAAGTACAGCAGTAAAGAGTGACTGAAGTTTATCAGGGCACAAGTGACATGACTGGGGGCAGCTGGGAAACTGACAATATGTCTAGCCCCATGTCAGATTTCAAAATTAAATATAAAAAAATCTGTTGATGGATTTCAGTGCAGAATTTTGCTGGAGCAGCACTATTAACTGATGCATTTTGGAAAAAAAATTCCCAATTCTGGGGGTATGATGAGATTCAGAACTCTTCCTAGGAAGCAAAATACCCGAAAATGCAGTACAGACGCTCAAAAAATGCAAAGGGAGTAAAACGCTCAGTGTCACCCAGGTTGCCCTGCAGCTACAGCATTGTCAAGTGTACGAGACATCTATGTGACTGATGTACAGAGCCAACAATAGGCAGACTGTAGCCTGGAGGCATGCTGAGTTTTTAAAGAATGTGTAGCCAGGACTCAATATGAGGGAGTGGTTCACTCACGGCTTGTTCTGTCTGCATTTTCCTGTAGTAGCTTAGGGTAAAAAGATCATATATAAATTCAGGGACATGTCACAAAAAACATACTCCGCATTTGTATTTCAGATTTCCATCATAGTGCATGTATAATACCCGTTATCTAGAAACTTCTGAATTACGGAAAGTCCATCTCCCATAGACTGCATTATTATATAAATAATCCAAATTTTAAAAAATTATTTCCTTTTTCTCTCTAATAATAAAACAGTACCTTGCACTTGATCCCAACTGAGATATAATTAATCCTCATTGGAAGCAGAACCTATTGTTTTGTTTTTTTTTAATGTTTACATGATTTTCTAGTAGACTTAAGGTATGATGATCCAAATTACGGAAAGACCCATTTTCCGGAAAACCACAGGTCCCAAGAATTCTGGATAATGGGTCCCATACCCTATTTTCCCTGCTGTAAGGAAATTCTGCTTAAATTAAAATTCACTTGTTTTATTCTTGCAGGAAAACTATTTTGCTTGTACCCCGAGGACTTTGCGCATGAGATGAAACCATTCCTGACCCCAAAAGTGGAAGAGTGCAATTTGATTTCAATGGTTCTGTTTCTGAAGAGAATGGACATTGCGGGTCTAGCTCACTGTGACTTTATCAACAGGCCAGGTACTCTCCATCATTAGTAGCATGGTCCTCACCAAATAGGTTTGCTTGAGTTCATGTTAGACCTGTCAGCTACAAGTAGCAGCTACAGGTATGGCATCGGTTATCTGGAAACCCGTTATCCAGAAAGCTCAGAATTATGGAAAGAGCATCTCCCGTAGACTCCATTTTATCCATATAATCCAATTTTTTTTAAATTATTTCCTTTTTCTCTGTAATAATAATTAAACAGTAGCTTGTACTTGATCCCAACTAAGATATAATTGATCCTTATTGGAAGCAAAACCAGCCTCAGGGTCGGACTGGGGGGCCCGGGGCCCACCGGGACTACTGTCCAGGGCCCCCTCCGGTAGGGGATCAGGACCCCCCTGATCCCCTACCGTGATGCACTCTGCGTGCCTGCGTGAGGGCGCCGATCAACGCTCCTGCTTGAAAGGCGCCGCTCAGGGCTCTGTATTAATGAAGCTACATGCATGCACAGATGGCGCAGTGCGGCGCCTAAAGAAATAATTTTTTTTAATTTACTGGACGGGAGAGGGGTCTGGCCTGGCGGGGCCCATTAAGGGTCAGGGCCCACCGGGTTTTTTCCGGTTTCCCGCCAGGCAGGTCCAACACTGACCGGCCTACTGGGTTTATTTAATGTTTACATGATTTTCTAGTAGACAAAGTATGAAGATCCAAATTACAGAAAGATCTGTTATCCTGAAAACTGCAGGTCCCGAGCATTCTGGATAACAGGTCCCATACCTGTACTAATCTTCTGATGTAACATAAGGCATTTTGGCAAGATTACACAATTCAAATCTTTTACCGGTGGAGATTCAGGTTGACTGCTGTACAAAGTTGCTTTTGTTGCTCACATTGCACGAGATTTAGTAAGGGTGACAAAACTGTCATGTTTCACAACATTGCTAAATAGGGAGAGATCTGGGGCAATTTGCGTTTTCTGCTTCCACATGTAGCCGCAATCAAAATGCCACTGTTATGTATATAAGATAACAAGATGCTTGACATAGTTCAGCTAATCCGTATGCTAACTGGTGAATATTTCTTGCATCTGTAATTTTTTTGCTCGGTTGAATTCTCATTGGTGAATTGTTGCTCATGTGTGATGAGGTTTTTTTTTTTTATTAACTTCTATGAAGACCTAGGGACAGCTTGATGGTTTGTTTTAGTGTCCCTTTAGGTAAGCTCCAGTTCTGAAGTGCCTTGAAGTCAGTGGAGACACTTGGCAGGCTAGTCGGTCAAATGTATATATGTAAGCAAAAGAACATCTAATTATAATAAGATAACTCACCAAAGTAGAATATTGGCCCAGGTGCTCCTGCCCCAGGCCCTCATCTCAGGGGAGCGGACAATCTGTATACAAAAACATTTAGGGGACTCTAGGAAGCCATGTATACATTAGACCAAAAGTAGGTTGGTTAAAAAGTAGAAAATATCTTTATCTAAACAATCATATCGATTGAGCCTTATGCGTTTTGTGTACCTAAGACACTTAATTATAGGCACTCATATTACTCTATACCATTGCTGGGTGACCATTTTTGAAGTTCTGTAATCCATCATCTGGAAATCTGTTATCCAGAAAGGGCCATCTCCCATAGACTTCATTTTATTAAGATTTTTATGAAATGATTTCCTTTTTCTCGGTAATAATAAACCAGCACCTTGCACTTGATCCCAACGAAGATATAATTAATCTTTATTGGAAGCAAAACCAGCCTATTGGGTTCATTTAATGTTTACATGATTTTCTAGTAGACTTAAGGTATGTAGAGCCAAATTACTGGAATATGAATAGGAGAGGCCTGAATAGAAAGAGAAGTAATAAAAAGCAGCAGTAACAATACATGTGTAGCCTTGCAGAGCATTTGTTTTTTAGATGGGGTCTGTGACCCCCCATTTGAAAGCTATAACATACTAAGAGTTAATTAAAAGGTTTACCACCCCTTTAAGGCCCTTGGCATATGGAGCATTTTTAGCACTGCTGTCATTAGGTGGAAAGCCATCAATAACACCCCTGTCTTCTAGTATTTCTCAAGGAGGTCCACCTTTACTTCTCCATCTGCATCAACCGTACTGTTTTCCAGTATGAGCAGATGGGAGTAATGAGTCCATCCCTTTGTGCATCCTGATGACTGCTGCCGCCGAAATACTTGGTGTTCCATTTATTCAACAAGCGCCGAGTTAATCTCTTTTGCTTTTACTGTGGTGCAACAGTGTCACAAAGGTCAAAAGAGAAGAACCTTACTTAAATCCATCCACTGAAGAATCACAAAGAGCACATCTAACTAAATAAATAACTCATATCAAAGGAGTTGTTTCCCTTTGACTTAACTTTTAGTATGATGTAGAGCAGGGGTCCCCAACCTTTTTTACCCATGAGCCACACTCAAGTATAAAATAATGTTGGAGAGCAACACGAACATGCAAAAAAATCTTCCAAATAGGAGTCTCTGTTGGCAGTACACGTGTTTTTTATCCAACTAAAGCTTGCCTTTAAGTCAGGAATTTAAAAATAAGCACCTGCTGAGGCCATTGGGAGCAACATCTAAGGGGTCAAAGAGCAACATGTTGCTGACGAGCTACTGTTTGGGAATCAAATGAAATGTTACTTAGAATTAGCCAATCTACACCATACTAAACAATAACTTAAAGGTGAACCACTCCTTTAATCCAAAAACCGCGTATGCCAGGGCAGTATCTGTTGCATTAAGGCTAAGGCCACACTAGGCGATAGCGCCGCGATTTGACTCGCGGCGACTTTTCGCCGCGACTTTTAAGCCGCAATCGCTGGGGAAATTTTGGCGCTGGCGTCTATGGGGAATCGCGACAAATCGCCAGCGTAAAAACACACGCGGCGATCTTTTTTCTATTGTCGCTCGAAATCGGGAGGCGATTTCGAGCGACAATAGAAAAAAGATCGCCGCGTGTGTTTTTACGCTGGCGATTTGTCGCGATTCCCCATAGACGCCAGCGCCAAAATTTCCCCAGCGATTGCGGCTTAAAAGTCGCGGCGAAAAGTCACCGCGAGTCAAATCGCGGCGCTATCGCCTAGTGTGGCCCTAGCCTTAGGTTGGTCTTACTTGCCCTTCTAAATGAAAATATTTTTTTCTAATCTAAGAATGCACATATCAAGGAATAAGTGCACATATCAAGGGATAAGAATGCACATATCAAGGAATAAGAAAATTAAGAATGCACATATCAAGGAATAAGAATGCACATATCAAGGAATAAGTGCACATATCAAGGGATAAGAAAATTAAGAATGCACATATAAAGGAATAAGAATGCACATATCAAGGAATAAGAAAATTAAGAATGCACATATCAAGGAATAAGAATGCACTTATCAAGGAATAAGAAAATTAAGAATGCACATATCAAGGAATAAGAATGCACATATCAAGGAATAAGTGCACATATCAAGGGATAAGAAAATTAAGAATGCACATATCCAGGAATAAGAATGCACATATCAAGGAATAAGAAAATTAAGAATGCACATATCAAGGAATAAGAATGCACATATCAAGGAATAAGTGCACATATCAAGGAATAAGAAAATTAAGAATGCACATATCAAGGAATAAGAATGCACATATCAAGGAATAAGTGCACATATCAAGGGATAAGAAAATTAAGAATGCACATATCAAGGAATAAGAATGCACATATCAAGGGATAAGAAAATTAAGAATGCACATATCGAGGAATAAGAATGCACATATCAAGGAATAAGTGCACATATCAAGGAATAAGAAAATTAAGAATGCACATATCAAGGAATAAGAATGCACATATCAAGGAATAAGTGCACATATCAAGGGATAAGAAAATTAAGAATGCACATATCAAGGAATAAGAATGCACATATCAAGGGATAAGAAAATTAAGAATGCACATATCGAGGAATAAGAATGCACATATCAAGGAATAAGACTGCACATATCAAGGGATAAAAATGCACGTATTAAGGGATAAAAATGCACATATCAAGGAATAAGAATGCACAGATCAAGGGACAATAATTGCAGTAAAAGCCATGCACTCAAAAGCAGAGGAGCTTTATCGTCCCTGCTACTGTATTTCAGAAAGAAACTGGATGAAGTATTCATGAGAAAAAGTTCTGTTCCTTGCAAAGTCGTCTTAAGACATAAATGTCATTGTGCTGAAATGCCTCGCATCCACAAGAAAGCTCAGTGAAACGGATTGGTGTCTTTAATGTCGCTTTCTTTAAAGTTAGTTTGTGTGCCTCCAGGGAAGACGTGTAACAGGCTGCTCACTGCTTTAAGTATTTCTTTAAAACATTGTACCCTTTTTTCCCCTACTTTGTGAGTAGAGTTGAAATAGAATTTCTGTTCAAAGCAGTAGTTCAGGGTGTGTTATCTCTGCAGAATGCTGTGCCAGAGCATAGACTAAATGCTTTATTTCCAGTTTTGTTTTCTCCATAGCACATCAGTTTGATACTTGTTGGTAATTCATCTGAATGTACAATATGATCGGCTGCATTTGAAATGGATCTGTCATGTGCTGATAGCCCTTACATCCATATGTACAGTAATTAAATGTATTTTAATGACAAATTAGTTACCGTTATTTCCAAAGTGCCATTAAAACTGCATTATAGAGATTAATGGGATTAAAGGAAAACTATACCCCCAAAATGAATACTTAAGCAACAGTTTATATCAAATTGAATGACATATTAAAGAATCTTACCAAACTGGAATATATATTTACATAAATATTGCCCTTTAACATCTCTTGCCTTGAACCACCATTTCGTGACTCTATCTGTGCTGCCTCAGAGATCACCTGACCAGAAATACTACAACACTAACTGTAACAGGAAGAAGTGAGGAAGCAAAAGGCAGAACTCTGTCTGTTAATTGGCTCATGTGACCTTACATGTGGTTTGTATGTGTACACAGTGAATCTTACGATCTCAGGGGGCGGCCCTTATTTTTTAAAATGGCAATTTTCTATTTATGATTACCCAATGGCACATACTACTAAAAAAAGTATATTATTATGATAATGGTTCATTTACATGAAGCAGGGTTTTACACATGAGCTGTTTTACTCAGTATCTTTTAATAGAGCCCTACATTGTTTGGGGGGTATAGTTTTCCTTTAAGTTCTGCAGTCATAGCTTCTACTGGTGAAAAAGCTGCAACCATCACCATCGTGTTGCATTAATTCAAGTTTTTTACAGTCAGGTTTTTTCATAAATAAACATTCGAGTTGTGTGTTTATTCGAGGTAGGAAAAAAACTCATAAACTCGATCTTTGATAAATAACCCTGTAACGTTTAAACAATTTTTTTTCTACATTTAAGGCACGGAGATCTAAATTACAGAAAGATCCCTTATCTGGAAACCCCATGTCCCAAGCATTCTGGATTACAGGTCCTATACAGGTATGGGACCTGTTGTGCAGAATGCTTGGAACCTGGGGTTTTCTGGATAACGGATATTTCCTTAATTTGGATCTTCATGCCTTAAGTCTACTAGAAAATCATATAAACATTAAATACGCTGGTTTTGCTTCCAATATGGATTAATTATATCTTAGTTTGGATCAAGTACAAGGTACTGTTTTATTATTACAGAGAAAACATTTTTAAAAATGTGGATTCTTTGGATAAAATGGAGTCTATGGGAGATGGCATTCAGTAATTCTGAGCTTTCTGGATAATGGGTTTCCGGATAACAGATCCTGTATAATTTACGCAGAGTCAGAATGAATTATATATGTGCTATTGTGATGTGTGGGCTGGCCCGATACCCGCGCATTCGGGCCGAGCTCGCACTGCTCTTCGCGGGTCTATAAAAGGAACCATGAAGTCGAATGCTCCCGGGCACGGACTGAGGGAGGGCAGGTTAGGGTTGGATGCGGGTCAGGAAAAACCCTACCCTCGCTCACTACTATAACAAGCTGCAAGTACAAGTAGCAGTACACAAGTATCAGTAGATAGATAGATAGATAGATAGATAAGCCACAATAGTGCAAGCTATAATACTATATTTATTCTGCAGAAAGCTTTACCATAACTGAGTAAACAGCTCTAGAAGCTCTCTGTTTGTTTAGGATAGCAGCTGCCATATTAACTTGGTGTGACATCACTTCCTGGCTGAGTCTCTCCCTGCTCACTCATAGATCTGGGCTCAGATTACAGCATGGAGGGAGGGGGAAAAGGGAGGGCGAGAGAGGAGAAAACTGAGCATGCTCAAGCCCTAGCCCTGGAGGATTAAGCTGTAAACAGGAAGTCTGATACAGAAGCCCATGTGTACTCAATAAAAGGAAAGAAATGCTGTGTTTCTTTTGACAGAGGACTCAGAGCAGCATTAATTTGAGGGTTTACTGGTGTATTTATATTAGGGATGCACCGAATCCAGGATTCGGTCGGGATTCAGTCAGGATTCGGCCTTTTTAAGCAGGATTCGGATTTGGCCGAATCCTTCTGCCTGGCCGAACCGAATCCGAATTTGCATATGTAAATTAGGGGTGGGGAGAGAAATCACGTGACTTTTTGTCACAAAACAAGGAAGTAAAAAATGTTTTCCCCTTCCCACCCCTAATTTGCATATGCAAATTAGGGTTCAGTTCGGTATAGGATTCGGGGGTTCGGCCGAATCCAAAAAAGTGGATTCGGTGCATCCCTAATTTATATAGACCTGTCTGATAAAGCTTATGTAATTTTAGCCTTTCCTTTTCCTTTAATGCTTCGCCATGACTACATGATGTCCTTTTAATTCAGCCTTTCCACTGCTTGTATAGTGGTAACAAGTCATCTGCCATTCTAGGTCTAAAGAGCATTTAGCAGCTGGATATTGAGATTGTAAGTGTTGGAATTTGCGCCCGGCTCCAGGCTAAATGCATTGCCATTACAGCACGCTCTTCACAGCTGTCACTCATAATGCACAGAGATATCCAGATCCCCACTTCAGTAATGATGAATTTTCCGCATAGGGTTTAGTTATTTCTGCTGGCGACTCTGTCACCTTTGTTCCACGGCAGTGGTTTGTTTATAAAAAAAGACTGATTTGCGAAGCATGATGATTGGCAGGGAATACATTATAACCTTCTGCAACTGAATTAAGATCCAAAGCTTGGCTTAATTAATAGAAAATTAGAGTCACAGCTGCCGGCACTGCAGTAATAGACTGTAACGTCTCAGATGTTCAGCCCTGCGCATTTACAGAGAAGTGCTGCAAAGCATTATTCAAACTATTAAAAAAAAAAAAAGTAAAATACATTTATTGTACTGATGAAACCCAAATCCATTTATTTACAAATAAAAAATGTAACATCTAAGGGCCTCCTTCTATTTATCTAATCAGTTCTCAATGCTGTTTAACTGCATACAGCTGTATTTACTGATCCTCTGCATGTGCGTTTTTGTGGTGCTATAAAATCCATACATTATAGATCTCATTTCCTTTAAAGGATACTGTCATGGGAAAAAACGATTTTTTCCAAACGCATCAGTTAATAGTGCTACTCCAGCAGAATTGTGCACTGAAAAACATTACTCAAAAGAGCAAACAGATTTTTTTACAATTAATTTTAAAATTGTAAAAATGGAGCTAGACATATTGTCCGTTTCCCAGCTGACCCCAGTCATGTGACGTGTACTCTGATAAACTTAAGTCACTCTTTACTGCTGTACTGCAAGTTGGAGTGATATCACCCCCTTCCCCCCCCCCCCCCCCCCCAGCAGCCTAACAGAACAATGGGAAGGTAACCAGATAGCAGCTCCCTAACATCATAAAGATCAGCTCATTATACAGATGGCTTCTTAGTGAACAGCTGGGCTTGTACGAACCAGGAAGTAGAATTTGACTACTGTCAGTTTCAGATTAGGACAATAAACAATAGAACTGAGCAGAGTGTTGTCAGGAGACTCTTGCTGCATTAGTTATTCAAGCTTTGCTATGGACAGAAGAGGGTGCTCCGTTACATATTAACAGTGTAGAACTGCTGCTATTACATAGTAACATAGTAAGTAAGGTTGAAAAAAGACACATGTCCATCGAGTTCAACCTTTTTTTTTTTTTTTTATTAACTACCTATCTGCCAGTTGATCCAGAGGAAGACAAAAAAACCCATCTGAAGCCTCTCCAATTTGCCTTAGAGGGGGAAAAATTCCTTCCTGACTCCAAAATGGCAATCGGACTAGTCCCTGGATCAACTTGGACTATGAGCTATTTCCCATAACCCTGTATTCCCTTACTTGCTAAAAAGCCATCCAACCCCTTCTTAAAGCTATCTAATGTATCAGCCTGTACAACTGATTCAGGAAGAGAATTCCACATCTTCACAGCTCTCGCTGTAAAAAACCCCTTCCGAATATTTAGGCGGAACCTCTTTTCTTCTAATCGGAATGGGTGACCTCGTGTCAGCTGGAAAGACCTACTGGTAAATAAAGCATTAGAGAGATTATTATATGATCCCCTTATATATTTATACATAGTCATCATATCACCCCTTAAGCGCCTCCTCTCCAGCGTGAACAATTTGGCCAGTCTTTCCTCTTAGCTAAGATTTTCAATACCTTTTACCAGCTTAGTTGCCCTTCTCTGTACCCTCTCTAATACAATAATGTCCTGTTTGAGTGATGGAGACCAAAACTGTACGGCATATTCTAGATGGGGGCCTTACAAGTGCTCTATACAGTGGAAGAATGACCCCCTCCTCCCTTGACTCTATGCCCCTTTTAATACAGCTCAAGACCTTATTTGCCCTTGATGCTGCTGACTGGCATTGCTTGCTACAGCCAAGTTTTTCATCTACAAGGACTCCAAGGTCCTTTTCCATAATGGATTTGCCTAGTGCAGTCCCATTAAGGGTATAAGTGGCTTGGATATTTTTACATCCCAGGTACATGACTTTACATTTATCAACATTGAATCTCATTTGCCACTTAGCTGCCCAGATTGCCAGTTTGTCAAGATCATGTTGCAAGGATGCCACATCCTGGATGGAATTAATTGGGCTGGATAATTTTGTGTCATCTGCAAACACTGATACAATACTTACAACACCCTCCCCTAAATCATTAATGAACAAGTTAAATAAAAGTGGACCCAATACTGAGCCCTGGGGGACCCCACTAAGAACCTTACTCCAAGTAGAGAATGTCCCATTAACAACTACCCTCTGTACCCGATCCTGTAGCCACTTTCCTATCCATGTGCAAACGACTTCATTAAGCCCAACAGACCTTAGTTTAGAAAGCAGTCGTTTGTGGGGCAAAGTATCAAACGCTTTGGCGAAATCCAAATAGATCACATCTACTGCCCCCCCACTATCCAGAATCTTACTTACCACACCATAAAATGCAATCAAATTCGTCTGACATGACCTTTCCTTCATAAAGCCATGCTGATTGTTGCTCATTAAATCTAAAGGAAAAAATAAATAAAGGGATACTGTCATGGGAAAAAAAAATTCAAAATGAATTAGTTGATAGTGCTGCTCCAGCAGAATTCTGCACTGAAATCCATTTCTCAAAAGAGCTAGACATTTTGTCAATTTCCCAGCTGCCTCTGGTCATGTAACTTGCCTGCACTTTAGGAGAGAAATGCTTTTTGGCAGGCTGCTGTTTTTCTTTCTCAATGTAACTGAATGTGTCTCAGTGAGACATGGGTTTTTGTTATTGAGTGCTGTTCTTAGATCTACCAGGCAGCTGTTATCTTGTGTTAGGAGCTGCTATCTGGTTACCTTCCCATTGTTCTTTTGTTTGGCTGCTGGGGGGGGGGTGATATCACTCCAACTTGCAGTACAGCAGTAAGGAGTTACTGAAGTTTATCAGAGCACAAGTCACATGACTTGGGGCAGCTGGGAAGTTGACAATATGTCTAGCCCCATGTCAGTTTTCAAAATTGAATATAAAAAAATCTGTTTGCTCTTTTGAGAAATGGATTTCAGTGCAGAATTCTGCTGGAGCAGCAATATTAACTGATTCATTTTGAAAAAACTGTTTTTCCCCATGACAGTATCCCTTTAAGTGCAAAAGTGCTCTGAATTTCTTAAAATTCAGCTTCAAGTCAATTCCAAATGCCTGGCGAACTCCAGTCCAAAATGTTAAATAAAAGTGTCTTCAGGTCACACTAGTAACATATCAGAATAGCTTGATACCCATCCAAAATTAAAATATCCAAGGGGTAAAGAAACATAATACAGTTATTGGATAAAGTTGTGAACGCAATGAGATGTTTCTCGGTCACAAATAGAAACACCTTTAATTCCAACTGTAATTGAAATGAACAAAGGCAGGAAACGCGTTACCCTTTTCAGAATTCATGAAGCACATGGAAATGGATTAGACATGACGGAGCGTAAGGTCGCTAATTGAATTCACATGACCCCAGTCAGATGTGGCTTTTTTGTTTTTTACATTAAAAACCATCGAACCCTTCCATGCTGGAAATCTTTTGATTCAAGGAAACTCACAGAAGCAAATGAATTACAAGATTAATGTTGGGGGGATGGCTTTCATGCGGACCTCCTGATTTACTGCTTGGCTTGAGGTCCGCTCCTATTCCTGGCAGCACACCTCCTGCTGTGATAGACAGCTTTTCTTTTCAACATCTAGATGAAAAGAGGCACATTTAGTAATGGTGAATGGCATGGCGCTTTCAC
Source organism: Xenopus petersii (assembly GCA_038501925.1). NCBI lineage: Eukaryota > Metazoa > Chordata > Amphibia > Anura > Pipidae > Xenopus > Xenopus petersii. The sequence continues at coordinate 122,262,203 of CM076684.1, read as the reverse complement.
TACAGACAGATTGATACACTTGTGTTGTATTTTTTCTCTCATGTCAAAACCTTCTTTGAAGAGCTTAAACTAAAATGTGCAGCAGGTCCAACTGATAAAATTGGGGTTTGCAGGTAGGGATGCACTGAATGAGGATTCAGTTCTGGATTAGGCCTTTTTCAGCCAGATTCGGATACTGCCGAATCCTCGAGCCTGGCCTAACCGAATCCTTAAAATAATGTGACTTTTCATCACAAAACAAGGACGTAAATAATTTGGTCAGGTGCTGCTCTCTTCCCCCCTCCTCCATGATTTGCATATGTAAATTAGGGTTCTGATTTGGTTTGGAATTTGGCCAAATCTTTCACGAAGGATTTGGGAGTTCGGCCGAATCTAGATAACAGGACCCATACCTGTATAATGATTATAAAGAACTTTTTCAATGACAGGCAAAGCATTCTATTATTAAAGCACTAAACTCTTCACAGTCCCGTATATGAAATCCTACAAGGTATTTATGTTGTAATGAAACATGTTAATAGTTTTTATTGCCTCTGTGTCTCTTCCTCCCCGGTGATACTTTGTTTGCTTTCTGCCCTATGTACAAGCGGCAGTTTTTCATTTCATGCCTGGCTGCCGAGACTCCGGCGTCCTATACTCTTTCTGCTCCAGTGCTCTAACTTTACAAGGTCTAGCCTCTCCTAACATTAAACCTGCCTCAAAATCTAATAAATATTATCACTCGCTAGAAAGCCTTTTGTGCTACACTGTTGAGCATGGCCATAAAAGCATCTAAACTTATATCGTTTTGATCCCTGTTAAACACTGATTAGACAATATCGGCTGTGCTGAACACCCGGTGATTGGCGTTCCTTGGAGATAACAAGGTGTCTGTTATTCTAGGTGAACAGAAACATATACAGGTATTGGATCCGTTATCCAGTAATCTTAGAATTACGGAAAGGCCGTCTCCCATAGACTCCATTTAATCCAAATAATCCACGTTTTTCTTAATTATTTCTATTTTCTCTGTAATAAAAAAAACAGTATCTTTTACTTGATCCAAACAAAGATATAATTAATCCTTATTGGAAGCAAACTCAACCTATTGGCTTTATTTAATGTTTACATGATTTTCTAGTAGACTTAAAGGGATACTGTCATGGGAAACATGTTTTTTTCAAAATGTATCAGTTAACAGTGCTGCTCCAGCAGAATTCTGCACTGAAATCCATTTTTCAAAAAAGCAAACAGATTTTTTTATATTCAATTTTGAAATCTAACATGGGGATAGACATTTTGTCAGTTTCCCAGCTGTCCCAGTCATGTGACTTGTGCTTTGATAAACTTCAGTCACTCTTTACTGCTGTACTGCAAGTTGAAGTGATATCACCTGCCTTTAATCACCCCAGCAGCCTAACAAAAGAACAATGGAAAAGTAACCAGATAGCAGCTCCCTAACACAAGTTAACAGCTCCCTGGTAGAGCTAACAACAGCACTCAAAAGTAAAAGCCAAGTCCCACTGCGACTGATTCAGTTACATTGAGTAGGAGAAACAACAGCCTGCCAAAAAGTAGTTCCATCCTAAAGTGCTGTCACAAGTCACTTGACTGGGGCAGCTGGGAAACTGACAAAATGTCTAGCCCCATGTCAGATTTCAAAATTGAATATAAATAAATCTGTGCAGAATTCAAGCAGCACTATTAACTGACGCGTTTTGAAAAAACATGTTTTCCCATGACAGTATCCCTTTAAGGTATGAAGATGCAAATTACGGAAAGATCCGTTATCCGGAAAACCCCAGGTCCCAAACATTCTGGGTAACGGGTCCCATACCTGTATTGATTACCTGATCTATTGCTCTACTGAAACCACAGATGGTTACGTGGTACTGTAACTGGGAAACCCCTTCTGTTTCTGTTTTTTGAATAGCGACTAAATCTTTAACGCAAATTCCCTTAATTTCAATTGTGCTTTGTAGTCGAGAACCTCAGTGTAGTGTATGTTGCTGTTGTATGATTTGTTTTTCATATTATTGTAATAAAAGGGGGATATGTATTAAAAGACACTAAGTTTGACCAGGAGCAGTAACCTATAGCAACCAATCAGCAGGTAGCATTTACTGATCAATTGTTTAAAAGCAAACATCCCATTGGTTGCTATGGGTTACTGCTCTTGGGCAAACTTAGTGCCTTTTATCACATATAGGGGTAAATGTGTAAATGATAGAATCCCTGTTGTCAGGTGCTGTTGTAGGGGTGGCATCATGATTAGAGCTCAGGTACTTAATTGTTTTCATAGTGGACCCTCTGTGACCAATGAATTCACAATAACATATGTATCGTCTTCTAAATACTATTGTTTACTTTGGAGTAAACTTTCACTGAATTAATTGGAATGATGGAGATCTATGCTAAACAGTATGGAGCCCATTTTTGTGTCCCAACACTTTTGTCCTAGAATTAGAGATGCGCTGAATCTACCCGAATCCTGTGTAAAAGATTTACCAAGCCAAATCCGAACTCTAATTTGCATAAGCAGATTGGGGAAATGAGGGGGAAAGAAAGTAAAAAAGAATCCTTGGATTCGAAATTCGGTTCGGCCAGGCACTTGGATTTGGCTGAATTTGAATCCTGCTGAAAAAGGCCGAATCCCATATTCGGGGCACACCTACCTAGAATTAGGGATGCACCGAATCCACTATTTTGGATTTGGCCGAATCCTTTGCAAAAGATTTGCTCGAGAACCGAATCTGAATCCTAATTTGCATATGCGAGTTAGGCATGGGAAGGGGAAAACTAAAAGGTGGCATCCCCATACGGATTAGTTTCGGCTAGGCAGAAGGATTTGGCTGAATCCAATCATGCTGAAAAAGGCAGAATCCCGAACCGAATCCTGGATTCAGTGCATCCTACCTAGAATATGTTGGTATATGCCCCCTGCCCTGAATATGTTTGGTATATGTGTCCTGAATTAGGAGCCCACCCAACCAGTGCCATTGGTTTATTGTGCTGCCTCTGCAGGAATCCTGACCAGACACAGCACAGTATTTGAAAGGGGTTGTTCACCTTAAAAATAAACTTTTAGTATGATGTAGAGCTTTATATTCTGATACAATTTGCAGTTGGTCATCCCTTTTTATTTTTTTGTGGTTTTTAAATTATTTAGCTTTTTGTTCAGCAGCAGTTTGGAATTTCAGCAGGTATCAGGTTTGCTAGGGTTCCAATAGCAACCAGGAAATGTTTTGAATGAGAAACTGGAATAGGAATGGGGGCTGAATACAATGAAAAGTAATAAAAAGTAACAATAATAATAACATTGCTGCCTCAAAGAGCGATAGTTTTTGGCTGTTGGGGTCAGTGAAAGCCTTTTGAAAGCTGGAAAAGGGCAAAATGGCAAATCATGCAACAACTATAAAAAAATAAACAATAAAGACAATTAGAAAAGTTTCTAAGAATCTACAATTCTATAACATAATAAAAGTTAACTTAAAGGTGAACCACCCTTTTTACAGCTACTGCAGACCCCCCTTCTCCTGTCCTTTCTGGCACCATGTCCCTATCAGTGATTTAACATGGTATGGGGGTGGGTAGCAGATGGTGAGCTCCTTTGTCCCTCCAGACTGCTGATGGGAGAACTCCCTGTGCAGGATGCTAGGGGGAGGGCACTCTATGCAGGACACTTCTGATTGGAGAAGCAACCTGCAGGGATGGTAACCCAGAACTGCTCTCCTTGCAGCCATCTTTAAAGAGTGCAGGAGGTGAAAAAGCAAAAGAGGCTTTAAACACCCTCCTTAACTCAGAACAGGTTAGTTTACACTAATTAAATGACAGAATTACAGGGGGAAAAGCTTTGCATATTTACTTTCATTTTTTATAATCCCCTAGTTCCCCTTTAAAAATTGTTAGTTCCTGTTTATGTGCCAAAAATGTTCCAACTGATTATAACATTTAACTTTTTTTTTTTTTTCCCCTTCATGCAGACCCTGAAAGTTTAATGCAAGCGCTGGAAGATCTGGATTATTTGGCGGCACTTGACAACGATGGAAATCTCTCTGAATTTGGAATAATTATGTCTGAGTTTCCACTCGATCCACAGCTGTCAAAATCCATTTTAGCTGCCTGCGAATTTGACTGCGTGGATGAAATGCTCACGCTGGCTGCTATGGTTACAGGTATTACACACTAAAATAATAGCCGGCTCTTACTCTGCATACTAAACAGCAGATGTCCTGCTCTCGCTGCAGTAAGCGGGAAAGGTTGATCCTGCCACTGATTCCATGTCTGGCGCCAAGTGAGCAAGCACAGCCTCTTACCACATATCTGAATGCAAATGAGAGGTGTATTGCTTCTAAATGCAAGACAACTGAAGTTTCAAGAGGACAGATGACGAAGATATAGCAATTTCAGGCTGATGCATAATACAATTAATTTTATACATAAAGCCTGAACAGATCAGTTGTCTCTGAATGCATCACGGGGGCCTATATCCAATCTCTAAATGTCTTGCCACTTTCTCTCTGCAAAGTTGAGATGACAATATCGCGTGATAGAAATAAAATGGTGACCGGGTAAAGGAGAAACATTTTACAAAACAAGCATTTTACCAGATCATTATTATCGGTTTCTGATGCATCATTTGATCGAATTCACTTTGCAACCTGTGAAAGGAATTGTTCAGTGTAAAAATAAAAACTAGGTAAATAGGCTGTGCAAAATAAAAAAAAATGTTGCTAATATAGTTAGTTAGCGAAAAATGTTATGTATAAAGGCTGGAGTGACTGGATGTCTAACATAATAGCCAGAACACTACTTCCTGCTTTGCAGCTCTCTTGGTTTCCACTGATTGGTTACCAGGCAGTAACAAATCAGAGACTTGAGGGGGTGGGGCACATGGGTCATAACTGTTGCTTTTGAATCTGAGCTGAATGCTACGGATCAATTGCAAACTCACTAAACAGTTATGTCAGTTATGTTATGTCAGTTATGTGCCCCCCCCCTTCAAATTATTGACTAACCCAGAGTAAGAGAGCTGAAAAGCAGGAAGTTCTGTTCTGCTCTGTTCTGTTAGACATCCAGTCACTCCAGCTTGTATACATTACATTTTTGGCCAACTAACTATATTAGAAAAATGTTTTTATTTTGCACAGCCTATCTATTTACCCAGTTTTTATTTTTATACTGAACAATTCCTTTAACGAAAAAACGTGTATACTATATGGACGTTTACGTTTGATTTGTTGGGCCACTCTTGTTATGGTAATTTTCAGCCGAAGCTCAAAAATAATCATGACCAAATCTGTGGCTGATTTTAACATCCATCTGGGAAGCCAATCTGACCCTAGCTGTGCAGACCAAGTCCTTTCCCATCAGACAGCCTTATAAGCTATTGCGGTGCCTGATGGGGAAAACTCAGGGTCAGAGCATTTATGGCAAAATCTCGTAGGCCAAGGATCCCCAACATTATTTTACCCATGAGCCACATTCAAACGTAAGAAAAAAGTTGGATAGCAATACATGCATGCAAAAGGTTCATTGGGGTCCAAATTATGGTCTGTTATTGGCCATTTGGTAGCCCCTATATGGACTGGTGGCCTACAGGATGCTCCGTTTAGCTGGACATCTGGTTTTTATGCAACCAAAACTTGCCTCTAACCCTGTAAAAAAAATCACCTGCTTTTAGCCCACTGGGAGCAAAATCCAAGGTGTTGTAGCTCACAAGCCACTGGTTGGAGATCACTGTCCTAGACTATGGCAGGGAATTACTGGCAGAGGCAGAAGCTTAACGGGATACTGCCATGGGAATTTTTTTTTTTTTTTTCAAAATTAATCAGTTAATAGTGCTGTTCCAGCAGAATTCTGCACTGAAATCCATTTCTCAAAAGAGCAACCAGATTTTTTTATATTTAATTTTAAAATCTGACATGGGGCTAGACATTTTGTAAATTTCCCAGCTGCCCCAGGTCATGTGACGTGTGCCTGCACTTGAGGAGAGAAATGCTTTCTGGCAGGCTGCTGTTTTTCCTTCTCAATGTAACTGAATGTGTCTCAGTGGGACATGGGATTTTACAATTGAGTGTTGTTCTTAGATCTACCAGGCAGCTGTTATCTTGTGTTAGGGAGCTGTTATCTGGTTACCTTCCCATTGTTCTTTTGTTTGGCTGCTGGGGGGAAAAGGGAGGGGGTGATATCACTCCAACTTGCAGTACAGCAGTAAAGAGTGATTGAAGTTTATCAGAGCACAAGTCACATGACTTGGGGCAGCTGGGAAATTGACAATATGTCTAGCCCCATGTCAGATTTCAAAACTGAATATAAAAAAATGTTTGCTCTTTTGAGAAATGGATTTCAGTGCAGAATTCTGCTGGAGAAGCACTATTAACTGATTCATTTTGATTTTTTTTTTTTTCCCATGACAGTATCCCTTTAAGAGAGATGAAGAACATATTGACATAAGGAGCAGTTTATTATACACAGGGCTTATCTGTGCACTGGTAATTTGTTTTATCAGCTGCTCCATAGCAAAGTGCTAAAGTTTATTTTTCTTGTTTAGTGCAAGAAATAAAAATAATTCCTAATTAAAACAATGGACATAAAGTATGTTCAACACAAGCCCTATTCGTTGTACTTATGTTGGGTGTATACTGCCCCTTTATGGGTAATGGATAACAGAATTTGGTAGCAAAAGATAAATGTTCAAGGAGAGCACAAATATAATGTCAAGATAATTATTCAGCTGCCAGTGCTACTTTGCCTGTGTGTAGAAATCTGAACTGATTCAGACCTCTGGGCTACATGGGTGTTCTCTTGCAAGATACCAGGGTAATGGGTGTCTAAGTTGTGAGCCAACATCTCCATGAGCATGGTCACTTGCAAGTGGATCTTGCCCCAATATGCCCACCTTGAATGGGTGATATTGGGCTGATCCAATTGTGGGCCTTAGGGCTGTACGAGCAAGGACTGCAACAATAAACCAATGAGGTCCTTGATCCGACAGGACTTTTATAGGAACAGTAATACCAACAAATAAAAGCGCTTTAAAGGAATTACAACATAATAAATTGGTGCCCTGTATTTGTAAAACAGGTGTGTTTGCTTCCGAATCACTACTATAGTTTATATAAATAAGCTGCTGTGTAGCTATAGGGGGAGCCATTAAAACACAAGATACGCAGTAGATAACAGCTGTGTAGAATCCCATTGTACACTACAGGGCTTATCTGTTATCTGCTGTGTATCCTGTGCCTTTTCTCCTTTTTCAGCTTTGAATGGCTGCCCCATAGCTACACAGCAGCTTGTTTATATAAACTACAGTAGAGTTTCTGAAGCAAACACACCAGTTGTAAAAGTGCAGGGCAACACTACATTATATTTTCATTACTTATAAAGACCTTAATTTTTTGGTGTTACTGTTCCTTTAAACCTGCCCAATCAACATGTGGCCATTTCTTAATTACTGGTGACTGAAGGCCAAATGTCTTTGATAAAAAAAATTCATTGTTACTCTTCTCCCCTTCATACTAGCCCCGAACTGTTTTATCGATTTACCTCCTGAAGCCAAAGAACTGGATTTAATTGGTAAAGGGAAGTTCTTTCATCCAGAGGGGGACCACTTCACTCTCATAAATATCTACAATGAATACGAGCAAATGAAGAGAAACAACGCTAGCCAGTGTAAGTACTGATACAAGGTATGATTATGGCATTGACATACAAAGCATTTTGCTATACAAAACAACAGGATCTGCTGGCACTTACCCACTGACTCAATCATGGGCAGCCACATGCCTAGGAGCAACAATTGGGGGGCACTAGGACCCTGGGTACATACCTCTTCTTCCTTCTAAAACTCCAGCTCTGTGCATCAATGCAGCAAGGCATCAGGGAGGGTTGGGAGCTTTTTTGCATGAGTTTTCAAACATGGTGGCGTGGGTTGGGGATGTTGTGGTGGTGGTTAGATGATATGCGGGAGGAGGGGAAGAGGGTGCATATTATAGCAGGGGTCTTGCTTGCCCCCCATCTGTCGGCCCAGCACTGACTCCCCTACCTCCATAGGTCCCCATTCTATTGGATTGGACTGATTGTTCCCTCCACATTGGTGGCCAGATCAGGAAGGATTCACTGGCGAGTAACCAGTAAAGTAAACATAAATTCAAGCAACTTTGAAAATATACATCAATTAAAAGATATACAGAATTGTCATGATTTTTAATGGTTTAAAACAATTCCTCTCCTGCTGAGCTGTCTGACTACTTTGCTGAGCTTGCTGACTACTGTTACTTTGTATCAGCAGCCATCTGTGCTTCAAACCATCCTCCAAACCCCACAATTTCCTGCACACACGATTTCAAGAAACAGAACATCACAGTGCAATGCATTGTGAGTTATGTAGACCCTGCATGCGGTCTGTAAAGCTCCCCATAGACGAGACGATTCTTCTTGCCGAACGACCGATTTTAGGGAAGTCCGACCAATCCTTCGAAATTATTGTGCGGTTAGTGGGATTCGAACGATCGTACATCTTACGATTTTTTGACCGACATCTGTCAGGAAATTGATCGGCCAGGTCAAAAAATCTTTGTCGTCCCCAGTGCAATCTATCTATGTTTGCAGGGCCAAGCAGGCAGCTCCCCTTTGTTTTCCTGGCAAATTGGTCTTTTTAGTTGATGGTCAATTGGTACGATCATACGGGAACTGCAGTTAGCCTGAGGAATCCCCGACAATTTGCAGCATGAATAGGAAGATGTACACTGTGGGCATTTTACCAAGTGTTTCCAGGAGTTGGTGAAAGTAATTTAATGGTACATTAGACAGCGGATCAAAAAGTGCACATAAAACATATCCCATTTAATTGGCTAAGACTTAGAACACCGATCTGTAGTCAAATGTACAAAAGGAAAATCCCACAGAGGAGCTCAATTCACTTCCAATTCAGTGAAATTAAAGAGGCAGTAGACATGCGGCCTGCAGCCAATCCCTAACACTCATCCTCCCAATACTCAATACTCTGCAGGGTCAACAGGTTGGCCGCTACAGATGACAGTGAGAAAGTGAAGGGAAAATTAAGAGGCACATTTATCAAGGATTGAATTTAGAAATCATGTGAGTTTCTTAAAACTCCCATAAATTCGAAATTCCACTAGTTGAAATTTATTAATAAAATCTAATTTTTAAACAATCCGAAAATTCGATTTGAAACTCGAAAAAAAACTCGAATGTCAGGAAGGCTGCAAACATCTCCAAATTGATCCCTGGACGTCTCCCATTGACTTAAACAATAATTTGGCAGGTTTTAGATGGTGAATAGTAGGGATGCACCGAATTCAGGATTCAGCCTTTTTCAGCAGGATTCGGATTCAGGCCGAAATCCTTCTGCCTGGGTGAACTGAATCCTAATTTGCATATGAAAATTAGGGACGGGGAGGGAAATGTTGTGACTTTTTGTCACAAAACAAGGAAGTAAAAAAAATGTTTTCTCCTTCCAAAACCTAATTTCCATATGCAAATTAGGATTCGGTTTTTTGTCGAACCTTTCGTGAAGGATTTGGGGGTGCGGCTGAATCCAAAATAGTGGATTCAGTGCATCCCTAGTGAATAGTCGCATTTGAATTCTTAAAGGGCCAGAGTATGATAAATCTCGAAAAATTAATTCGAATTTTTGAAAATACTCGAATTAAATTTGGATAACTTCCTAGTCGGATTTGACAGTTTTGACCATAAAAAAAATTTGAATTCTAATTTTCAATTCGACCCTTGATAAATCTGCCCCTAAGAGTTGGCAGATAAATGTACGTCATTGGGCTGGATGCATGTGACATGTCTCACGTCAGCAGTATATTGGGTGAGAATGTATATCCTATAGCTTGTTCAACAGCAGCAAAGGGTTGTAGCAAATATGTGGGAACAGCAGCAGCTATAGGGTTAAATTGGAGGGGAGAAGTGGGGAAGGGACCATTAGGACACATATGATGGGGTGAGTAGTGAGCACCAAAGTGCCACAGATCTTGGATTTTTCAGTGCTGACATAGAAGTTATTTTTCTCCATGGGTATAAAGCATTGCTAGGTAACGTAACTGTCACTCAGAGGATTAATAAGCGTTGTATAAATACACATTGGCTGCCCAGACACTGTCTCTGCTCTGGCTTTTATTTGGCCAGTGTTGTGCTTTTTTACTGCAAAAGGAGGGGGGGCAGCAGCAAATTCACAAGACAGTCATAAGCCTGAAGCCTCTGCTAAGTTGGCCCATTTATATGACCTATTTAAAGCAAACGAGTGCCAGTCATAAACTTTTGACTTCTTTCCCTTTTAACAGACGACGTTGAAAAATGGTGTCAGAATTACTGTCTGAGCTTCCTGGCTTTGGAAATGGCACGTGCCATAAGAAACGAGCTCCTTGACATTATGAGACGCATTGAGCTTCCACTGACAGGACCTGCCTTTGGCTCCGAGGAGAATGTCACAAACATTAAAAAGTCACTTTTGTCAGGATACTTCATGCAAGTAAGGCAGCAGCTTTGTACATTTACTATGTTTTTTTTTTTTTTTTTTTACGTTTTATTATGTGGCACCACCTAAATGTAAAGGTGGCCATACATGGATAGATCCGCTGGTTTGGCGATGTCGCCAAACGAGCGGATCTCCCTCCGATATGCCCACCTTGAGGTGGGCAATATCGGGCAGATCCGATCGTGGGCCCTAGGGCCCAACGATCAGATCCTAGCATTCGCAAACGGGGGGTCGGATCGGGGGACCGCATCAACGGACAGATGCGGCCGTGATCCGACGGGTTTTTTAAACCCATCCGATCGAGATAGATCTCGATCGGGGAAGCCCGTCGGGGGGGCCCCCATACACGGGCCAATAAGCTGCCGACACAGTCTGTCGGCAGCTTTTATCGGCCCGTGTATGGCCACCTTTAGATCCTAAATATATTCCATTATACCAATAAGTCCAGGTTTTTAGACCTAAAGCTTTTGAGCATAGTTGCCAGGTTGGCGGTTTTCCAGCCAGATTGGTCTACTAATCTAAAGCTCAGACGGGTTTTGAAAGTACAAACTAGCTAAGGTATGGATTTGGGCTACTTTTTGGGCCTTTGGCTAGTTTGTACTTTGGAAAGTTTTTTTTCTTGCCCTAATGTGCCAAGCCTGCATCTCCCAATGCATGTTGGGTAATGTAGTTCTTGTTTAACAATTTGCCAACTGCAGAGTTTAATGTAAGACTACAATACCCAGCATGAAATAGAACTGACTTGTTGGGAGTTAGCAGATTTTGGGCTTGGTACCCCAGTCTCCCGTACCATTCTGGCATTTTCCAGTGACTTTCCTCAATTTTAGACAATTTTGGGGCAAAAATCTGATGGCCACTAAAATGTCTAGAGGTTGAACTGTTTTACCAATATTTATTGAAATTGTATATGTATAAGGGCCTTATGGGGCCCCTATACCTCCTGGACCCCCCTCTGTAGTTAAGCCCCTGATGACAGGCAAATTTGTCACATTGTGCTTCATGGAATAATTTGTGAAACAGTCAACATTTGAAAAAGGATATTTTCACAGATATTTATTTATGTAGACATTTTTTCACTGCACATATTGTGCTATTGCTGGGCTACTTTTAAAGTGCCTCCTGGCTAGTTTTGGGCTGGTTTTGAAAACTAAGCCTGGCATAACTACATGTTACTGAGCCCCACAGCAAATTCAATTTAGGGCCCCAAAACATTTGCAAGTTGATGTATTCTACCAAGTTATATTTAAGTTGCTAATTTTTTAGGACCTCACTTGGCCCCCTTTCACTACCCACACAGCCCCACAGCATGATGGAAACTCCACCAAATTGTACAGTACTGTAGGTAGCAGGTGTTTTTCTTCTGCCATGCAAATAACTCAATTGTGTCTCATCACTCCAAAGCACTTTGTTCCAAAATGACTGTGGTTTGTCTAAATGAGCTTTTGCATACAACAAGCGACTGTTTGTGGCGTGAGTGCAGAAAGGGCGTCTTTCTCATCACCCTGCCATACAGATGTTCTTTGTGCAAATTGTGCTGAATTGTAGAACGATGTACAGATACACCATCTGCAGCAAGATGTTCTTGCAGGTCTTTGGAGGTGATCTTTGGGTTGTCTGTAACCATTCTTACAATCCTTCACATATGCTGCTCTTTTATCTTTCTTGGCCTGGGTTTTACAGCAACTGTGCCTGTGGCCTTCCATTTCCTGAAACTGACAGTTTAAACCTCGGAGATAGCTTTTTGTAGCCTTCCCCTAAACCAGGGATCCCCAACCTTTTGAATCTATGAGCAACATTCAGAAGTAAACAGAGTTGGGGAGCAACACTAGCATGAAAAATGTTCTTAGGGTGCCAAATAAGGGCTGTGATTGGCCATTTGGTAGCCCCTATGTGGATTGTAAACCTTCATTGAGGCTCTGGCAGTGCACCTGGTTTTTATGCAACCAAAACTTGCCTCCAAGTTTGGAATTCAAAAATAAGCCCCTGCTTTGAGGACCCTGAGAGCAACATCCAAGGGATCGGAGAGCAACATGTTGCTCACAAGCTACTGGTTGGGGATCACTGCCCTAAACCATGATACTGAACAATCTTTGTTTTCACATCTTTTGAAAGTTGTTTTGAGGATCCCATGCTGTCACTCTTCAGAGGAGAGTCAAACAGAAGCACAACTTGCAATTGGCCACCTTAAATACCTTCTCTCATGATTGGACACACCTGCCTATGAAGTTCAAGGCTTAACAAGCTAATCCGAGGAATTTGGTGTTGCCAGTAATTAGTACTGAGCAGTTACATGCATTTAAATTAGCAAAATTACAAGGGTACTTAAATCTTTGCACATCCAGTTTTTCACATTTGATTTAATTCCATACAACTGAATTCTGATTCACTAAAAATCTTTGTTCAGAAACCAGTACCCAGTACCGCAGTTATCTTTTTTTCCCTAGTCACCCATGGCCAGCATTCACCAATGGGTTAATCGCCCTCCAGGCCAATGGACAGGACCTCCCCCCAAAGTTTAAATGGTCAGCCCCTTCCTTCCCACATTTGTCTTTTTTGTCCTGTCCAGTGGCCGATGGATTTACATGGAACATCAAGCAGGGGCTTTTTGCCTCTTATCTATCCCAGCGTGGGGGGGTGGTTCTGGCTCTCTCTTTCCCCCCCCTGGGCGCTGGAAGTCCTAAGCTCCCCTGTTAGGGGTTAGCTATGGAAGCCATAAGCATTGGCACAGGATTGCCAAAGGCCGCCTATTGCCGCCCTGGATGGGCTAGGTAGAAGGCACACTAACCGTGGGGCCCTGCAGAGGCACAGTAGGCCAAGGATCCATTTGGCGCCAGCGGTCCGGAAGGCGTCCTATTCACCGCCGTGGAGAATGCGGCTATGGAACCGCTCAGCTTGAGGCCGCGTCCCTGCAGCAGCAAACAGGAAGCGGAAGTGCGGGCGCCGCCATCTTGGATGAGGGCATTTCGACGCGGAGCGTCAAAGGAGGCGCTGGCGCCAAATAAGTTAAGTATTCATGGCGTTTGCCATGTATTAAGCATGGGGCATATGGGATAAGGCAGCAGAGAGGTCCCTATATCATTTATGCTGAGTTTCAGCAAGGCTTAAATAGCTGTCAGCAATTACCTGCGGGGGCCATTTTGACTAGATGCAGAGAGCACAGAAGTCGGTCAGCAGGTATGTGAGGGTCTGTAAGCCCTATCTGTGTTGCCTATGGATCAATCTGACAATGTGTTTTTGTTAATACAGTATACACATGGATCCGGTGATGCCTGCCAAAACACCCCAGTCTAAGGGGAAAAGGTGAGGTAAGGTACTGAGGAAAGAAAAAAGAGAGAGAAGCAGTAGCAGTACTAATGGTTTTTATTTGTTTTACCAGTCTTCCTGCCTCAGAAAAAAAGGATAAAGCTCCGGAAAAGCCTACGCCTGCAACGAAAGTTCAGGAAGAACCAGTAGCACCAGTCATGCAGACTCAAGCATTTGCAGATTCTCTGGCAGCAGTGATCAAACAAGCTGTGGTGCAAGGCTTCCAGGAGGCAGCAGGTGCCCGAAAGAGATCCAGGCAGTCTCATGCGAGACAAACTGAGTCATTGTCAGAGGTGTCTGAAGGCGAGTTAACGGATACGACGGAGATCATGTCTCCATTGCCTTCGGAGGAAGGGGAATTTGACTCAGAGGATGAGTCAGGCTTTGACCTGGCTGTAATTGAGCCGCTAATAAAAGCAGTCCGACAGACTTTAACTTTCCCAACAGGAGCCACAAAGCTGTCGTCAGCAGATAAATTGTTTCCTTTAGTTAAGAAAAGATCTGTGGGGTTTCCAGTCCATGCCTCAATAAAGGAGATAATGACTTCGGAATGGAAGAAAATAGATAAAAAACCTCAAACAACTGGGAGATTCTTGAGAAAATATCCCTTTGAGGAAGACGAAACGAAATTTTGGGATTCCACACCCAAGGTGGATGCAGCCGTTGTGAGACTAGCCAAAAGAACCACTTTACCGGTAGATGATGCAGCGGTGTTCAAGGAACCCATGGAGAAGAGAATTGAATTCAATCTCAAAAAAGCGTATGGAGCAGCAGGCTCCGCATGCAGACCGGCAGTAGCATTGACTTCGGTCTCACGGGCGTTGAAGGTTTGGCTGACTGATATAGAAGAGGCGGTATCTTCTAATGTGAAAAGACCTAAACTGGTCGAGATGTTGGTGGATTGCAAGATGGCTATCGATTTCATCTCAGAGGCCTCAATTGATTTAGTACATCTTATGGCTAGGTCCATGGCACTCTCAGTGGCAGCCAGGAGGGCCTTATGGTTGAAGCCTTGGGCGGCGGACGCTGCTTCCAAGTCCAATCTGTGCCAACTTCCCTTCGAAGGGGATATGCTGTTTGGAGACAAGCTAGATGTCATCATTAAAAAAGTTTCTGGAGGGAAAAGCGTGTTTCTTCCTCAAGAAAGAAAGAACAAAAGGGGAAGATATGAACACCCGTCCTCCAGAGATAGAGAGAGACCTTTTGGAGCCTCAAGGCAGTACAGGCCCGGTAGAGAGTATTCGAGGCAGCCTTCCTGGAGGGCTGGACGACAGGGAACAAGAGGAAATAGTAAAAGGACCGGTGTTTTTTTTTCCTCTTCAGCCTCCACCTCACATCAGCAATGAGGGTGTCCCGACTCAAGCGGGCGTGGGAGGACGGTTATCCCTCTTCGCCCCCGTTTGGGTCGAAAATATCCAGGATCGTTGGGTGTGCAAGACGGTCCAGGACGGGTTCCAGTTGGAGTTTACAACGGTGCCGAAAAGAAATTATTTCCTAAACTCTTCTTTCCGAAAATCGGGAGAAAATTTGGTACTCATCCAGGAATATATGAGTCAGCTGTTTGCCTCAAAGGCGATAGAAGAGGTGCCAACTCAGGAAAGGGCGAAAGGGTTTTACTCAAGGCTCTTCCTAGTGAAAAAAGCCTCAGGTTCGTTAAGACCAGTCCTGGATATGAGAAAGTTAAACAAGTTTCTGAAGAAAAGAAGCTTCAAAATGGAATCTTTAGGATCAATAATTCGTGCCATCGCAGTAGACGATTGGCTCACAAACATAGACCTGAAGGACGCTTATTTTCATGTGCCCATCTGCAAAGAACACAGGAAGTTCCTAAGGTTTGCAGTAGACGACACACATGTTCAGTTTACGTGTCTTCCCTTCGGCCTTTCTCAATCACCAAGAGTGTTCACAAAGGTTCTGGTGTCACTCATAGCCGAGTTAAGAAAACAGGGAGTACCTGTATATCACTACCTGGACGACATCCTAGTGGCCGCAACATCGAAGGAAGAGTCCGAGGAACATACGGAAAAAGTAGTAAGGTTCCTTCAAATGCATGGTTGGTTGGTCAATACACAGAAGAGCAACCTGTCCCCAAAAAAATCACTAACGTTTTTAGGGGCACAGTTTCGGACAGAAGAAAATACAGTAAGTCTGCCAGAAGAAAAGCAGCGGAAACTGATTCAAGCAGTAAAGGATTTCAGGTCCCGGTCAACCGTGTCAGTACACCACTGCCTGAAAGTCTTAGGTTTAATGTCTTCCACTATCCAGGTGGTGAAGTGGGCAAGGTGGCATTCCAGGGGCCTGCAGAACTTTCTGCTAAGAAAGGTGAGGATTCCACACAAAAAACTGCACAGGAAGTTGAGACTACCTCAAGCGCTGAAGGTCAAGCTGGACTGGTGGTGCAGTCAAGAAAACCTAGCAAGAGGAATGTATCTGGAAGAGCCAGACTGGATTATTCTGACAACCGATGCGTCCGAGGTAGGTTGGGGCGCGCACTTGAAAGAAGATTACGCCCAAGGCGCTTGGGATTTGAAGCAGGTCTCCTCAAACATTCTGGAGATAAAAGCAATAAGAGAAGCACTGCTTTCGTTCAAAGGAACGATAAAAGGGAAAGACATAAAGGTTATGTCGGACAACACTACGGCGGTGGCCTATGTTCAAAAACAGGGAGGCACCAGAAGCCTAGCTCTATTAGAAGAAGCAAGTCACATCTTCCACTGGGCGGAAAGATGGCTAAGAAACTTGACAGCAGTACACCTACCAGGGGAAAAAAATACAAAAGCAGATTTTTTGAGCCGAACCCTCCTAGATCCCGGGGAGTGGAGCCTGCACAGCGAGATCTTTCAGGAATTGGTAAATATCTGGGGAATGCCAGAGGTGGATGCCATGGCGTCAGTGGAAAACAGAAAATGCGACACGTTTTATTCCAGATTCCCATGCAGAGAGGCGGCTGCAGTGGACGGCTTGTCCCAAGATTGGTCAAAGGGGTTGATCTATGTGTTTCCCCCAATCCCTCTCATCTGGAAGGTCTTGAAGAAAATAGACCTAGAGTCAGCAGAAGCTATAGTGGTGGCCCCCTTCTGGCCAAGGAGACCATGGTTTCCGTTGCTTCTCAGATTGACTTTGGGAAAACCCAAGAAAATTCCGGAATTTCCTGGGTGGCTATCCCAAAGGATGTGCCAATATCAGGAAAGAAGTCGCCTGGCTTTGATGGCATGGCGGTTGAAAGGAGGAAACTGCTAAGTCTGAATTTGAACGAAGAAGTGGTGGATTTCCTTCTAAAATCTAGGAAGAGTTCAACTTCAGTACAGTATTATAAAATTTGGGACAAATTCGTTATGTTCTCCTTGGCTGCAGGGAAAGATCCGATAGAGGCAACAGATTCACTTATAGTAGATTTTCTGTTTGCGGGATACAAAAGAGGTTTACATTGTAACACACTCAAAGTACAAGTGTCAGCCATCTCAGCCTTGACAGAGAAAAGTTGGGCCCTAGAGCCTCTGGTGAAAAGGTTCTTTAATGCTCTGATGAGAGTAAAGCCGAATGTGCGGGGGATGGCACCGCCCTGGGATCTTCCGTTTGTGTTAGATACATTAACACGCCCACCTTTTGAGCCGCTGAAAAACGCTTCACTATGGAACCTTACGCTAAAGGTTATCCTGCTAGTAGCAGTCACCTCAGCATGTCGTGTGGCAGAATTGTCCGCCTTGTGTGCTACGGAACCATTTACTACCATCTTTAAAGATAAAGTAGTGCTCAGACCTGCTTTCAAGTTCCTGCCAAAAGTGATTTCCAGGTTCCACATGGATTTAGAGGTAATACTTCCCTCATTTTGCCCAGATCCAAAGACCGAGAAAGAGGCTCGGTGGCACACCTTAGATCTGGTTAGAGCGATTAAAATCTACCTAAAAAGAACAAGCTCTTGGAGGAGGTCAGAACATTTGTTTATTATCCCCTGTGGTTTCAGGAAAGGCAAAGCTCCTTCTAAGAAGACAATAAGTTCTTGGATTACTACGGCTATTGCAAAGGCTCACAGCGTAGCAGGCAGGAAGATTCCCCAGGGCCTAAAGGCTCACTCAACTAGAGCTCTGGCGAGTTCCTGGGCTTTTGAGGCAAAAGCATCACCTGAAGTCATCTGTAGATCCGCAAGATGGTCTTCGGTCAACACGTTTATAAGGCATTATAAGTTGGATGTCTTTTCCTCTCAAGAAGCAAGATTTGGGAGGAAGGTGTTACAATCTGTTGTGCAATTTGCTGAATAAAGCAATTATTTCTTCACTAAGTTATTGTCCCTCCCTTATTTCAGCTTTGGTAGCTCCCATTGGTGAATGCTGGCCATGGGTGACTAGGGAAAACAGGAAATTGTTTCTTACTTACCGTAATTTCTGTTTCCTGGTCACCTTCCATGGCAGCATTCACCAGGTAATTTCCCACCCAATAACAATTTGGAGGAGGTAAGCTTTACAACTAAGACAAATGTGGGAAGGAAGGGGCTGACCATTTAAACTTTGGGGGGAGGTCCTGTCCATTGGCCTGGAGGGCGATTAACCCATTGGTGAATGCTGCCATGGAAGGTGACCAGGAAACAGAAATTACGGTAAGTAAGAAACAATTTCCTGTTTTGTTGAAAGTGGAGTAAATTATTATGCAGGCTGACAGGGGTTCCCAAACTTTTTCATATGACTGTATACTGTAACTGTATTCCCTTCTAGTAAGGACAGTACTGCTGGGGAGCTAAGAACATATTGGCCTTTTCAATCATATAAAATAGCTGATGAAAATGAACCAAGAGTCATGCACTAAAGAGAAACGTATTTTTGTAGATTGCTCGTGATGTTGACGGTTTAGGAAACTACATTATGCTGACACATAAACAGGTGGGGCAACTCCATCCCGATTCTGGCTTCTGTAACAGCGCCAAGGTTCCAGAGTGGGTCCTCTTCCATGAATTCAGTGTCTCCGAGAGAAGTTGCATCAGGATAGTCTCTGAGATCTCGCCAAACATGTAAGTACCGGAGCAGAACTCAAATGGGCAACGTGCAGCTCTGAGTCTGAGTCCAGCCACAGTGTGTGTGTGTTTTCTCCATGTCTGAACATACAGAATACAGTTCATTACTATCACTGACTCAAGTGCGTGTGTTGTATAAATGTAATATGGAAGCTCCACAGGGTTAGGGCCCGATGTGAATAATGAACTAAACGCATAATGCTAAAACATTAACTGGGTGCATGGAACAGTAGCATATACGAGTCTAGCTGAACATTGTTACACATATACACCTACAATATTACTGTTTCAGAACATACAGTATTAAAGCCAAGGGATATCCAAAGTGTGCTCCTCTTACTGAAATACAGTATACTTCACAGCAATGGATGCTGGGAGCTAAAGTTGGTAGTTATTAAAGGGGACCCGTCCCCCAAAAAAATGATTTAGAATCCTATTTTATCACATTATTCAAGCAAAATGAACTTTAATTACACTATATACATTATTTGAATCTTGTTTCCTTCAGTCTGGGAATTCATAATTATAACAAGCAGACAGGAGCCATTTTGTGGACAATGATATTAAGACAAGTCTTGGATCATCTCAGAATCTTGTTTGTGCACCAGAATGGGGGACCTGATGTCCATCAGAGGCAGACAATATTTGATTGACAGCTGAGATTTTTAAATGAGCTTACGACAGCTATGAATGCTTTAATAAAAAATAGAAATTGGATTTCACGTTTAATTTGAAAAGGATTTTATTATACAGCTTTTTATGTCTGGGTGACAGGTCCACTTTAATGGAACAATGCACCCCCTATCGGAAATCACAAGGGAAGTCCACCCCATATATATCTGGTGCTCAAAGCCATTCCTATTTTCTGTATTGTTTTGAATGTTGCACAAGGGTAATACTTGTGAATTCTTTAAAGGAGAAGGAAAGTCATTTTCCACTTGGGAGTGCCAAAAGTTAGGCACCCCCTAGTGATTATATTTACTTACCTGACACTCCGGGCTGGTGTTCCTATCAGTAGAAAACTGCACCGGCCTGGGGTTATACCAGTGAGCACCACGGAAAGATCCTCTTCCTACTTCTTCTTTCTTCAAATTTCAAGGGGCAGACGAATGTGCAGTAGATGAAATAACGGCTTTTCAGTTGAAGTTCGGCTTTTCTTTCTACTATGAATGCCCACCCGCGAGAAGAAATAAGAAGCAGGAAGCTGATCACTCCGTGGTGCTTGCTGGTATAACCCTGGGCTGGTGCAGTTTTTTCCTGATAGGAGCAGCGGCCCGGGGTTTCAGGTAAGTCAATACAATCACTTGGGGGTGCCTAATATTTGGCACAGCCAAGTGGCAAATGACTTTCCTTCTCCTTTAAAGGGGTGGTTCCTATCAGGTTATCGTTTCATTTGTAATAGAATGACCAGTTCTAAGCAACTTTTCAACTGGTCTTCATTTTTTATAGTTAATTATTTGCCTTTCTCTTCTGACTCTTTCCAGCTTTCAAATGGGGGTCACTGACCCCAGCAGCCAAAAAGCATCTTCTCTGTGAAGCTTAAATGTTATTACATTTTATTACTTAGCTTTCTATGTGGGCCCTCCTCTGTTCATATTCCTGTCTCTCTTTCAAACCACTGTCTGGTTGCTAAGTTAAATTGGACCATAGCAACCAGATAGCGGCTGAAACTCCGGAACTCGACAGCCGCTGCAGAAAAGTAAAGACCAATTGCAATTTGGCTCAGAACAGCATTCTCTACGTCATACTAAAAGTTAATGTCAGCAACCCCTTTAAAGGCCAAACTTAATTTTTTGTCGAAAAAACCCTTATCGATTTTTTTAAAACTGGAATCGAATTCAATTGAAGTTGTCGGGTCGATTCCATTTATCCGAGTTTAAAAAAATATCTGTTTTTTTAATAAATTTCGATTAGTCACATTTGTAATTTATGGGTGTTTTTATAAACTCATGTGAATTCGAAATTCGACCTTTGATAAATGTGCCTCTTAATGTTTACATAATTTTTTAGTAGACTCAAAGGAAAGATCAGTTATCCGGAAAACCCCATGTCCGGAGCATTCTGAAAAAAGGGGTCCCATAGCTTGTACAGCATTGATCATAAAAATACATTCTTAGAGCTTGAATTTCCCTTTAAAGGGATACTGTCATGGGAAAAACATTTTTTTTCAAAATTAATCAGTTAATAGTGCTGCTCCAGCAGAATTCTGCACTGAAATCCATTTCTCAAAAGAGCAAACAGATTTTTTTATATTCAATTTTGAAATCTGACATGGGGCCAGACATATTGTCAATTTCCCAGCTGTCCCAAGTCATGTGCTCTGATAAATTTCAATCACTCTTTACTGCTGTACTGCAAGTTAAGGTGGCCACAAAGATCCGCTCGTTTGGCGACATCTCAAACAAACAAAAAGAAACAAACAAAAAAGACAAACAAAAGAACAACGGGAAGGTAACCAGATAACAGCTCCCTAACACAAGATAACAGCTGCCTGGTAGATCTAAGAACAACACTCAATAGTAAAAACCCATGTCTCACTGAGACAAATTCAGTTACATTGAGAAGGAAAAACAACAGCCTGCAGGCACAAGTCACATGACCAGGGGCAGCTGGGAAATTGACAAAATGTCTAGCCCCATGTCAGATTTCAAAATTGAATATAAAAAAATGAAACTGAAAAGAAATTGAGAGAAGAATTGGAGTTCCAGGGAGTGCCCCAAGTTTCCCTGCAAGTACAGCATAACGGGCATTGGCTAAAGGATGAAAAGGAATCAAGGGAAACATAACCACAGTCAACACAACAGCAAATAAAATAAAATACTGGCAGCTAAAATGACTTGAACCTAGAAATCTAATGAGACTTAAAGAACAACAGGCCTCGGGTTATGCACAGCGGATCAATACAGAAAAAAGTGATACACTTTAATCTTCTCGGTTATTTAAAAGATGATTTACATTGCAGAGCTCTATGGAACTAAGCCCTCGGAGGTTCTGTGATCTTAATAAAATATAGATTATCTTTCCCCTTGCAGCGCGTGACATCTCTCTTCAGTGTGGAGGCATTGTGAAAGCCCCTGCGTTTTTGTTCTCCCATAGCCACCCACGCGCTATTTTAGTGAAAGATCTGTGTGCCGAGCACCAGGGAACATTCTGCGATTCATTTCCTAGAAGAATTGCCGCTCTGGGAGCTGAACCGAGGGACTTATTCTCAAGGGCAGCCAGTGCATATTAAATCAGCGCAGAGGCACTGCAGAGAATTAGGGTTTCCAAGTTCCCATTAAAAAAAAGATAAAGTAATGATGCATATCCTGCAGAGCAAAAGCACCAGTGTAGTGTGTTTGTACATCTTCATGTGAGCAGTGCTAAATCTACCTGTGTGCACAGAAATGGCTAGGGATTAAATATGAAGCCTTATTAACTTCTTAGTGACTGCTTTGACACACTCAATGAAACAACACAATAAATTAGAGCTAGGCACCAGCTTCTAAAGCTGGGCATACCCAAACCCATATTGGCTACCTACATGGCCCCTTCAGATCACCAGCTTATCCATATGGGTATGGGGCCTTCCCAACAGAGATCTGGGCAAAACGTGGCTAAATACTGTATCTATTGAGCAGGTTAGGAAACCTTGGGCAACTGATGTGATGCTCTCCCAATGGGTCTGCAAGAACTGCGATCTTTGGCCTGGAGGACAAACAATCTGATAGGCCAAGCACAGGGCTGGTGTAATCAAACAAAGATATATGATCTGATCTTTACAAGTATGCCCAGCTTCTACTATACTAATGTGAGTTGGTACCATCAGGATAGGGACTGTGGTTGTGGGATAGCAGGTATAGTAGGGAGAGATGGTGTCTATAGTAACAGTAGGATAATAGTCTCTGGGAAGGGACTGTGGGATAGCAGGTATAGTAGGGAGAGATGGTGCCTATAGTAACAGTGGGATAATAGTCTCTGGGAAGGGAGTGTGACTGTGGGATAGCAGGTATAGTAGGGAGAGATGGTGCCTATAGTAACAGTGGGATAATAGTCTCTGGGAAGGGAGTGTGACTGTGGGATAGCAGGTATAGTAGGGAGAGATGGTGCCTATAGTAACAGTGGGATAATAGTCTCTGGGAAGGGAGTGTGACTGTGGGATAGCAGGTATAGTAGGGAGAGATGGTGCCTATAGTAACAGTGGGATAATAGTCTCTGGGAAGGGAGTGTGACTGTGAGATAGCAGGTATAGTAGGGAGAGATGGTGTCTATAGTAACAGTGGATAATAGTCTCTGGGAAGGGAGTGTGACTGTGGGATAGCAGGTATAGTAGGGAGAGATGGTGCCTATAGTAACAGTGGGATAATAGTCTCTGGGAAGGGAGTGTGACTGTGGGATAGCTGGTATAGTAGGGAGAGATGGTGCCTATAGTAACAGTGGGATAATAGTCTCTGGGAAGGGAGTGTGACTGTGGGATAGCAGGTATAGTAGGGAGAGATGGTGCCTATAGTAACAGTGGGATAATAGTCTCTGGGAAGGGAGTGTGACTGTGGGATAGCAGGTATAGTAGGGAGAGATGGTGCCTATAGTAACAGTGGGATAATAGTCTCTGGGAAGGGAGTGTGACTGTGGGATAGCAGGTATAGTAGGGAGAGATGGTGTCTATAGTAACAGTGGATAATAGTCTCTGGGAAGGGAGTGTGACTGTGGGATAGCAGGTATAGTAGGGGAGATGGTGCCTATAGTAACAGTGGGATAATAGTCTCTGGGAAAGGAGTGTGACTGTGGGATAGCAGGTATAGTAGGGAGAGATGGTGCCTATAGTAACAGTGGATAATAGTCTCTGGGAAGGGAGTGTGACTGTGGGATAGCAGGTATAGTAGGGAGAGATGGTGCCTATAGTAACAGTGGGATAATAGTCTCTGGGAAGGGAGTGTGACTGTGAGATAGCAGGTATAGTAGGGAGAGATGGTGTCTATAGTAACAGTGGGATAATAGTCTCTGGGAAGGGAGTGTGACTGTGAGATAGCAGGTATAGTAGGGAGAGATGGTGTCTATAGTAACAGTGGATAATAGTCTCTGGGAAGGGAGTGTGACTGTGGGATAGCAGGTATAGTAGGGAGAGATGGTGTCTATAGTAACAGTGGATAATAGTCTCTGGGAAGGGAGTGTGACTGTGGGATAGCAGGTATAGTAGGGAGAGATGGTGCCTATAGTAACAGTGGGATAATAGTCTCTGGGAAGGGAGTGTGACTGTGGGATAGCAGGTATAGTAGGGAGAGATGGTGCCTATAGTAACAGTGGGATAATAGTCTCTGGGAAGGGAGTGTGACTGTGGGATAGCAGGTATAGTAGGGAGAAATGGTGTCCATAGTAGCAGAGGGATAATAGTCTCTGGGAAGGGAGTGTGACTGTGGGATAGCAGGTATAGTAGGCCTATAGTAAAAGTGGATAATAGTCTCTGGGAAGGGAGTGTGGGACTGTGAGAATCACTGGGCTTGCGGCACACAGGAGTGAGCAAGATAAGAGAGAATGCAGTGTACTCTTGCTCTACTTAATGCTATGTACTACACATGGCACTTATGAAAAGGATAACAGTGCCACATTTTATATTCTCAATAGCAAGTCCCCTGGTATAAGAGCCAATCTGCCATTCTAGTACAAGGTTGAACTGCTGCACTGACAAATGTAAGCAATGGGTTAAATCCAAAGCCTTGTCTAACTGTTGTTGCTGCAAAAGATGAAACAAAATATAGTGATGAATTAAAACTGCATCAAGCTTTCATCCAGTTCAGTTACTCATAGAACCTATTAGTAGTTAGCATGTTTGGTTCAGTTAAAATAATGAAGGGTGATCGGTTGTAAGTCTTTGTTCATGTTGCAGTATAACCCCTATGAAACCTAGAGTTTAGCACTTGATGGATAAAAGTTTAACCTATGGATAATGGCGATACACTTTATTTTTCATTAGGTTCATGGAGTTTGTTCCCCCGTACTACTTCAGCAACCTGCCCCCTAGTGAGACTAAAGATCTCCTGCAGCAGGACCAGACCCCAGACACCCCCCCAACTGAGGAGCCCAGAGAAGAGGAGCCTCTACATGATGCCAGTGATGAAGGCACTGCAGAACAAAGATGCATTATACAATGACCTTGGCTAATAGAAAAGACTCCAGGAGTGCAATACGTGTCCCAAAGAAAAAGAAGACTTTAATGAACTGATTTTTTTTGATAAGCCGGAAAAAAAAAACATTAGATGTTACAGAAATCTGAGTAACGCTTTTCCTCCCTTCGGTGTGTCTGATCAAATAAATTATATAGTGAGCCCTTGTGTTGTACTTTCTCCCTGTCAGGGACTGAGTGCCTGCTCTAAACGAATCTTTGCTTTAATTACACTAATGAAATGTTCCCCAAACCCTCTTGTCGTCTCACCGGAGACAAAAAGATGAAATGAACGACAGACTGTATGAACGCGTTTATAAAAATTAATTGGTTTCTATGATGTTATCGCTTTTGGGTACATAGTTGTATAAAACTCGGCTGTTCGAAGGGGGAAAACGGTTCACACGGAGAGGTATTCTTTGAACTTGTCCATGATTGAATTCATCCGCTCGGCAGGAACCAACATGGCTGTCCTCAAGGGTTTCATGGGCACGTCGGAAAAGGACCATCGGCCGCCCAGCTGCGTGTCGCTCTCCTCCTGCACAGAGTAGTTGAACTTCACAAGGGCTTTCTGCACATGAAACAAAGGGAAATAGATGGATGAAATGTTCATTAAGGGTCAGGGCACGCGCTCAGATTCTGGACGATTAGTCGCAGTGACTAATGTAAATCGCCGGCTGGATGGCACTCTGACCGCTTCATTTTCCAAAGTCGCCTGAAGTTTCCTCGTGGGGCGACTTCGGAAAACGAAGCAGTGCATGAGCTAACCTTCACACTTAGCAACAAGTGAATATATCTGCACTGAAGGGAACATAAAACATTCCAAATTAAATCTGCTTAAAGTGCTCTGCTGAGCTCTTTGCTGTTCTTTTTCTGTCATTTTTATGGGGCTTCTCCCCGTCTGATACAGCAAGCAGTTAAGTGAACAAGCAGGCAGCTTCTTCAAATCCATGTCACTTGGCAGACAAAGCACAGTGTTCCAAAAAGGAGAGGTGGAGGCATGCAGCACATCTTAGATTTATCACTATACTCTAGATCAGTGATCCCCAACCCTTTTACCCGTGAGCCATATTCAGTTGTAAAAAAGAGTTGGGGAGCAATGCAAGACTAAAAAAATGTCCTTGTTGGTGCAAAACAAGAACTCTTGAGTGGCCATTTGGTAGCCCCTATGTGGACTGACAGCCAACAGTAGACTCTGTTTGGCAGTACAACTGGTTTTTATGCAACCAAAACTTGCCTTCAAGCCAGGAATTCAAAAATAAGCACCTGCTTTCAGGCCACTGGGAGCAACACCCAAGGGGTTGGCGCTACTGGTTGAGAAGATAACATATGGTGAGTGAAGAGAGGAGTAACTACAGTCTGGTGAGTGAGCTGGATGTAAGGTTATCTGCTTGCCCCCTAGCACCCCAATCCAACATTGTCCTCCATCAATCAGACTTAAGGGAATCTATATCTATATCCTATAAGGACACATTAGCCAAGTTAAGGCATGCCGTTCAGTTATGTAATTGTATTGGTGTTTGTACAACAGAAAGGACACACATTCTATTGTATTAACTGATGGGCTTATGTCAGCCAATACTTTATTATGTTTATTCAGAAATGCTAATAAACACAATTGAAAAGGGGGGGGGGAAGGACACACAAATAACTGAATGCAAGAGGTTTTTTTTTGGTTAAAGGAGAAGGAAAGGTTAAAACTAAGTAAGCCTTATCAGAAAGGTCCATCTAAATATACCAGTAAACCCCCCAAGTAATGTTGCTCTGAGTCCCCTGTCAAAAGAAATACTGCATTTCTTTCCTTCTATTGTGTTCACATGGGCTTCTGTATCAGACTTCCTGCCTTCAGCTTAAACCTCATTGCCCTGGGCAAGAGCATGCTCAGTTTGCTCCTCTCCCCCCACCCCTCCCTTCTCTACTGTAATCTGAGCCCAGAGCAGGGAGAGACTCAGGCAGGAAGTGATGTCACACCACATTAATACTGCAGCTCCTATTCTAAACAAACAGAGAGTTTCTAGAGCTTTTTACTCAGGTATGGTAAAACATTCTACAGAATAAATATAGCATTCTAGCTTGCACTATTGTAGCTAATCTATTGGCAATAAAATGCCTCCGTAGCTTTCCTTCTCCTTTAAGTCACAAATATTAAGAACTAAAAATGTCGGTGGAAAAAAACTGCCTACTATGAGCCGCTAAATTTGGAGAATGTCACTACGGCATTCTAGGAGTCACCTTTGACCCTACACAGAAACAATCTGTGCCAATCTGGAGTTGTGGTACCTCCCATTGATGTCTCTTTACAGGCTTTTTTTTTTTGGTTGCTGGGGTCAGTGACCCCAAAAATCATGTCCAATTGCTGGTTGAAAAAGGGTAAGAAAAATAATAATCTGAAAACTAGGGATGCACAGAATCCTTTGTGAAAGATTTGGCCAAATCCGAACCCTAACTTGCATGTAAATTAGGGAAACAGTGGGGGAAAAAAAGAGAACTGCACATGGTAAAAAAAATGTTGACTAGTTTGTGATGAAAAGTCACATGATTTTTTTGGATTCGGCCTTTTTCCTGCTGAAAAAGGCCGAATCCTGGATTTGGTGCATTTCTACTGAAATCCACAGAAGATGAAGAACAAAGTAAAAGATATATCAATAAAATAACGAACGTTTATGTAAAGTCTTCTATGAAGAGTCATGTATCCAGGTCATGAAGTATACTGTATCTAGTAGAACTAAGTCAAAGGCAACTGGACATTTAGAAATTTTCTTAAACGTTTCACCGCTCATTTGAGTGGCTTCTTCAGTTCAACTGAATGGTAGGGAATTCCCCCGGCATTTAAGCCCTTGAGGCTACCCTCAAGACTGCAAAATATGTGGCAAGCATCTTAGCTCCTTTGGTTGGCAACACAGTACACCACATTCAGAACTCCAGGTGCATGAGGTAAAACTGCAGACCAATGAGACTATGGTGTCCTATGATGTTACATCTCTATTCACGTATATACCCACATCCGAGGCCATTGGGACAGTGAGGAAACTGCTGAAACAAGGCACTGCCCTCAGCAGCAGAACCCAGAACAACTGAACCTATGCCTGAATACCTTTTACTTCAAGCACAAGGAAGTCTTTTATAGACAAAAACATGGCTGTGCCATGGGTTTGTCTGTGTCTCCAATCGTAGTGAACCTTTAAATGGAAGAAGTGGAAAAGAAAGCCTAGAATACCTTTAAGGGAACAGCACCAAGTCTTTGGTTCAGCTATGTAGACAACACCTGGGTCAGAATTAAACCATACGAGGTTCCAGCTTTCACTCAACACAAACTTGTTGGACAAAAAGATCACGTTTACTAGGGAAGATGTAAAAGACGGCAAACAGTTTTGGACTGTGTACTAGTTATCAAAGAGGGGGAAACCTGGATGTTAAAGGATCAGTATTTGTTATTTGATTTCCATCACCCTCTGGAACATAAACTGGGGTTATAAGAACTTTACACCATCGGGCTGAAACTGTGGCAATCAGTGCAGAATTATGAAAGTGAAATCAAAGCCAAGCAAAAAGATCATACCAAAAATAGAGGGGAGGAACATAGTAGACAAAGCCACATAGTCATTCCACATGTGGCTAAAACATCTGAAAAACTTAGAAGAATTTTCAAGAAACATCACATTCCTGTGTATTTTAAAACCAGCAACACCATAAAGACCCAACACCGAAGCAAATGAAGAGTCATGTGGTCTAGGCTGTCCAGTGTAGTGAAAAGTGCTTGGATCTATATATTGAAGAGACAAACTCAGAAGGACTAACACCTCAAGATTAGGCTCAGAAGTCTATACATCTCAAAGAAAATTCCCATTCCTATGAGGACAACCATGGGCACATTTTGGATAGAGAGGACAGATAGTTTGTTAGATGTGTAAAAGGAGCTGTTTATGCCAAAGTGGAGAGGCCATCCCTAAACTCAATTGCTCAAAAGAGACAACAGATTTTTTGAAATCTGACACGGGGCTAGACATATTGTCAGTTTCCCAGCTGCCCCCAGTCATGTGACTTGTGCTCTGATAAACTTCAGTCACTCTTTACTCCAAGTTTGTGTGATATCACCCCCCTCCCTTTTCCCCCGCAGCAGCCTAACAACAGAACAAAGGAAAGGTAACCAGATAACAGCTCCCTAACACAAGATAACAGCTGCCTGGTAGATCTAAGAACAGCACTCAATAGTAAAATCCAGGTCCCACTGTGACACATTCAGTTACATTGAGTAGGAGAAACAACAGCCTGCCAGAAAGCAATTCTATCCTAAAGTGCTGGCTCTTTCTGAAAGCACATGGCCAGTCAAAATGACCTGAGATGGCTCCTACACACCAATATTACAACTAAAAATAATAGACTTGCTGGTTCTGGAATGCAATTTTATATTGTAGAGTGAATTATTTGCAGTGTAAACATTGTAATTTAGAAATAAAAGCTACATCATAACAATCAAGACAGAATCCCTTTAACATCTGCCTCAATGAAAATCATGGTACCATTGTGACTGGATCCCACTTTCACACATCTGTGAGTTTCAGCCAACACCTTATTCAAGCTCAATGGAACCATTTTGATTGGATGTCTATGACTTTACTACCCTCAAGGTTTTAAATGCCGGGGAATTTCCTACCACTGAAGAAGCCACTGGGAGTGGTGAAACATTTTCAAGAGAAATGCTAATAGTTGCCTTTATTCTACTAGATACTTTATTTAAAGGTGAATTTCCTCTTTAACACGTGCCAATGGGACACCAGCTAGGCAGTATTACCCTAACAAGCAAGAGTTGACAGGCAGCTTTAAGATGCTAATAAAGAACTAGGGCACTTGTTGAAATCCCATCTGTTTCCTCAGGTCTGGCCAAGACTAAGTCATTAATAAGCTCTAATTATTACGTACCTTATCTGAAGTGCACGACTGCAGAGCCTTCCTTTCTATCAAGTTATCAGTGTGCACAACAGGGAAGTCTACGATACATTGAAATATACATACGCAGTTTTAATTAAATTAAATTGAGCGTGTAGTAAATGGACGAGATTCTCCTCTCACGGAAATATTCTGTTATAAAGTGAATTTTATGCCTATATTAAAAGCCGGTTTAATGGTGTGGAATACTTCTCTATGGTTGAAAGGCAAAGTGAGATATTGTTAGCATCCCGTGATAAAATGTAAAGTGATTCCTGTACAATGTAATGCTGGAAACCCTGATGTCCTTGTCTAGGACTTACTGTAATGTCCAGGCTCTCAAACCAACCTTCTATGCTTTTATATATGTATTGTTGGAATAATAGTATTACTACATTATAGATAGGCTTATGTGTTATTTAGGGGGTGGGGAGCAAGAATCCCATTGTTTGTAGCATTTATGGGAAAAAATTTCAGCAGAATTTCTAGCATTCTCTGCAGAACTCTGCCTCAGAAATGTCCTCTCTCTCCTCGGCTCTACAGAATTTAACAATATTGCCCCCACTTAGCTACAGAACTCAGATATACTGACCACCTTTCCATGTTGAAGGACTGCCTATGATTAAGTGCCCATGAGTGGCACAAAACGCGTCAGGCTTTATTTAAAACAGAATAAGATGTAATTTTCTCCAATAAAATAGTTTTAAGCAGCAATTTTTAACTGTGATCCGGTTTGTGCCAGCCTTTTTTTCCAACATAGATAAGTGATCACTCCCCTTAGCTGAAGGTTTGGGGCATGTGCACCCGGATCCACCTTTGTTCATGGTGAGTGGATTTTTCAACTTGATGGGATTTTTCATCTTTTGGGTTATCAATACTGACCACCTTGCCTACCCCGTGACCTACAGAACTCTGCTATTTTGACCCCCTTGCCTACACATTGACCTACAGAACTCAATTATATTGACCCCCCATGCCTACCCGTTGACCTACAGAATTCATCTATATTGATCACCTTGCCTTCCCCTGACCTACAGACCTCAGCTATACTGACTACCTTGCTTACCCTTGATCTACATAACTCCGCTATATTGACTACTTTGCCTACCCCATGACCTACAGAATTCAGATATACTGACCAACTTGCCTACCCCCTGATTTACAGAATTCAGCTATACGGACCACATTGCCTTACCTGTGACCTACAGACCACCTCAGCTATACTGGCCACCATACCTACCCCCTGACCTACAGAACTGTCCCCCTTGGTTACCCATGCTTTAGAGAACTCAGCTTTATTGACCCCGCTACTTATCCCTGATCTACAGAACTTGGTTTTACTCACCACTTTGCCTACCTCTGACAATTATCCATGCTATTTTTAATGCGATGACATCTGTTGACTGCTCTCTGCCACTACTGATTCTATCAGTCCAGATCTCTTCTTAATATCATCGGA
Organism: Xenopus petersii; assembly: GCA_038501925.1. NCBI lineage: Eukaryota > Metazoa > Chordata > Amphibia > Anura > Pipidae > Xenopus > Xenopus petersii. Next base: position 122,230,885 of record CM076684.1, on the reverse strand, counting down.
TCATACCCAACCCATTGCCCCCCACATTATCGTATTGTAATAGACATTGCAGGAAAGGATAAGATTGGCCATACATTGGCAAAAGGGAAAAACGATTGGAATATGACCTGCTTTGTGTGTACCCATCTACCATGGTTTGACAGATCTGTCTGCAGAAAGTGCTATTTGGTTGGGCGCTAATAAAGTTTACTTGTGTGTGGTCACCAGCTTTATGCCAATGTGATGTGGCTTTTTCCAGCTGGTGTATTTCAGTCAGATAAAAAGTGCTTAGGGTTACATTCTGCAGCAGAAATACAAGTGTGAGCACTTTCTGCTCAAAAATGTATTCAAGTGAATGGAAGCTGCAAGAGATGGCTGAAATATAGTATGACTGACAGGAGGACTCTGAGAAGAGGTGGGAAGGGTTGTGGTTAAAAAGACAGTGTTCCTCTAGACAAGGCTGAATTTCAAACAAAGCTACAAGCACCTTTACAGGAGCAATGAAATTGAGTTACTGTGCCTTCATTAGTCCCCCGTCTAGCTGACTCCACAGACTTACACCTTAGTCAGTGGTTCACGAACACTCGTAAAGAATAAATAATACCCTTCAAGTGCTGTCAGCTTGGACTAATCCTCAAAACTTGGCTGGCTTTTTTAGTGGTGTGCTCAGTCCTGACCGGAACCGAGAGCCGGCGCTGCAGATAAATAGAGTTAGCATTTCAGGCACACGCTGGAACTGGAAGAGGTGCCAGAAACAAAGAACCTCTCCATTCCACTAAAGGCAGTTAATTAACAAGAATGGCATAATCAGCACGAAGAAAGGAATCTTTCTGTGGTGAGACGGAGTGAAAATGCCCAGGGCTTAATAAAGTAAATGAGTTCAGTAATAAGAAAGTTTTTGTTACATATATGAACTGCACCAGGCGGTCCTTCTGATTGGACCCTTGCTTATTATAAATGATTATATAACCATAATAACTGGGGTCCCTCCTTCTCCTCCTGAAATAGGCTCCTCTGCTAAAACTTCACAGACTTAACAATCTACTTGAATAATCAATTAAAATTAGGGATGCACCGAATCCAAAAATCGGCCTTTTTCAGCAAAGTTCGACTGAATTTGCATATGCAAATTAGGAGTGGGGAGGGAAATTGCGTGACTTTTTGTCACAAAACAAGTAAAAAAGTTTTTTCCCCTTCCCACCCCTAATTTACATATGCAAATTTGGATTCGGATTCGTTTCAGACGTATACTGTATTCGGTGCATCCCTACTTAAGATTAATAAAATCTTCCATAACAGCATCACTTGATTGCAATTCCCAGCATTCAGATTAAAAGATTGGTTCCCTTTTTTGTTAACTTTTAATATGATGTAGAGTGTCATATTCTGAGACAATCTGCGATTGGTTCTCATGTTTTATTCGTGGTTTTTGAGTTATTTCGTTGTGATTTGAATAAGAGACTGGAATAGAAATAGGAGAGGGCCTGAATAGAAAGATGAGTAATAAAAAGTAGCAATGACAATAAATGTGTAGCCCTGCAAAGCATTCGTTTTTTTAGATGGGGTCAGTGACCCCCATTTGAAAGCCAAGAAGAGTCAGAAGAAGGCAAATAATTAAAAACCTATAGAAAATAATGAAAACCAATTTAACTGTTTCGTATTTAAGAGTTGGTCATTCTATAAAATATTATAAGTAAACTTAAAGGTGAACCACCCCTTTAAAGCATGCTGGGAGCTGTAACCCATCAATGTGAAGATCAGACATTTTCTCCACCTATCCATGGCATTGTATAATGGTTCCAGCAATAATCACTGGAGACATTAGCCACATTCTACTGTCTTGCGCCTGTAATAAGCACCCTCAGCTTAATCATTCACTCCCAGTGCAATGTGTAGCAATCTCAACCTTGTTGCTGCCTGTCTAGGGGCAGAGATACACGCTCAGATTAGGAGAGAGACGCCCCACCATAAATCGAAATGTCTCCCGCCGGCTAGAATCGAAATCGCCCGCGGGATGGCACTCGGAATGCTTGGTTTTCCAAAGTCATCTGAAGTTTGAAATTGAACCGATTGCCATCACGCCAGCGATTTACATTCTTGCCGCGGGAGGCAGTTCAGGGAGCAGCGCCCTATAGGTGTTTGCCAAAAAGGATGTGCATGCGTCAAAACGGATGCATATGCGCGTGAAAAGGGACGCTAGTGTGCGTCAGAAAGGACGCAGACACATCGGAAAGAGCAGCAAGATGGGATCGTACTAGGGGTATGAGGCAGAGAAAGCGTCCCCCAAGCTTTGCGCCCTAGGCACGTGCCTACTCTGCCTACCCCTTGTTCTGGACCTGTCGGGGAGATTAGTTGCCCCAAAGAAAAGGGGATTTTTCGCTGGGCGACTAATCTCTCGAATCTGAGCGTGCCTAAGGAGTAAAAAGGTGGTAAGACAAAATCATTTTTCACATTTTCAACACAATTCATATTCAGCATATGTTAAATAATATCCGCATGGGGACTCTTTATTTTGGAATAACCTTCCACCTCCGTTTCCCCTTTACCTCGTAGAAAAACTCATCTTCTGCATTGGCAAACATCAGCTCCTCCTTGGCTTGGGAGCCAACGCTCCCCTTGGATGTTTTCGTTGCTTCCATGAAGGTTTTGCTTAGAATTAAATAGTAATGACACTTCCCGCATGGTTTGTTGGTTCTCTGAGTATCTGCCAATTCTTTCCTGTTTAAAAATAAAATACAAGGTGCCTAAATATATAACACAAAAGCAGTTATTTCTTTGGGCATAGTTTAGTAGCACGCGCAGAATGTCAACATATCCGAAATATATTTGCAGAAACACTGTACCAAGACGTGACTCCTACCCTGACGGTTAATTCCACCCACTCCACAAAAATCAATCACAGCCAATTGCTGCAGTCCATACTGAGCCAAGTCCGTTATGAAAACACTGATTAGTATTAATGGTTCTCCGCAGTTTCCTTCCCTGCCTGAGCGTTGAGCAAACACAAAGACGCCCCTGTAACTTGTTGTATTCCTCGACTAAAAATGAGTGATTGCCCTTCATATTGCTGAGAACACCCGACGTTTATATATATTCGGACAAACCCAAGGCCTCTAAAAGTGTATAGTGGAACTGCGATGCCTGAATCTGCACCGAGGGGAAACACTTAGGCCCAAATTCACTAAGAATCTTAGTTGCGCCAGGCGCAAATTCTCCGCACTTCGCCACACTTCGCCAGGCGTATTTGCGCCAGCGCTCCGCAAATTCACTAAAATCCGAAGTTGCGCACAGGGTCAGCGTAAGTTTTCGAAGTTGCGCTAGCGTTAGTTCGCCAAGCGAAGTTTCGCTAGCGATGGTTCATTTGCAAACGGCGAGAAATTCAAAATTCAATGGAGGAACATGTATCACCACTTCAAATGCCTAGAAAACCTTCAAATCAGCAAATAAAAATTTTATTTTGCCCTACACATGTGCCCACTGTCTAGGTAAGTTGCCATGAGTCAGGAAATGTAGGGGGGAAGGAGGGGAGCCCCAAAAATATTTTCGATCTTTTTCAGCCTATCACCCATCATGTAGAAAACACGCCAGCGTTTTTTGGGACTTAGAAAAAAATTTGACTTTTTTTGAAACAATCCCTATCTACTCTATTGCGCTTCGCCAGGTCTGAGGTGGCGAAGGAAGTCTAGCGTAAAAGGTAGCGTTCAGTACACTGCGCAAGTTAGTGAATTTGTGTAGTTACGTCGCTAGCGAAAATTCGCCTGGCGTAAGGGTGCGAAGTAACACTAGCGAAATTACGCCAGCGTTCGTTAGTGAATTTGCGCAGCAACGAAAAATGCCAAACGCTTGCGAATTAATGCTAGCGTTCGGCGCTTAGTGAATTTGCGCTTTAGGCTGGGGGGTCTATATAGGGTAGGGGAGTAGGGGTTTTTAGCTTTAGGATTGAGTTCTCCTTTAAGGGATGATATAATTCAGGCTGTTCCAAGCTTTAACTACAAAGATCAACAATCAGATCATACTGTCGGTCGAACAAGACCCATCAGGAAACCACATCCTTTTCCTACTGTTTTGGGAATGGGACTCGTACACAAACCGATAACCTCCTAACCTGGTCTGGATGAGGGTCAACAACTTTTACGGCTTGTTAATTGCCACCTTGACACTTTCATTATTCTTAAGGGCAGAGACACACGGTCAAATTAGGGGCGATTAGTCATCCGGCGACAAATCTATTCTCGGGGCAACTAATCTCCCCGAACGGCCTTCCCACCGGCTAGAATGTAAATCGCATGGATGGCACTTGGAGCACTTTGTTTTCCGAAGTCGCCCGAACAACAAAGAAAGTTTTAGTTTGAAGAGGAGAGTTTGACGATCTTAGAATTAGCCATTCGATAACATACTAGAAGTTACCTTAAAGGTGAATCACCCCTGCCATTTTCTAGTTATCGATTGCCCTCCTCTTGATCCCATTGTGCTTTGATTCCGTAAAGGAAAGTATTCTCTCACAAGATGTAAATATTGTCATATTAATATGTTTCCATTGCTTTCAAGTAGTCAAATCAAGGGCTTGGCTGTTCCTATTCAAACTAGGGATGCACCAAATCCACTATTTGGGATTCGGCCGAATCCCTGGTGAAAGATTCGGCCAAATACCGAACCGAATCCGAATTTGCATATGCAAAGTAGGGCAGGAAAGGGAAAAGTGGAAAAAATTATTCTTTTGTGATGAAATATCACGTGCTTTCCCTCCCCGCACATAATTTACATATGCAAGTTAGGATTCAGATTCGATTCGGCCGAGCATAAGGATTTGGCCGAATCCTGCTGAAAAAGGCCTAATCCTGGCCGAATCGAATCCTGGATTTGATACATCCCTAATTCAAACATTATTGCAATCTTAAGAGCATTTTATAAACATTTTAAAAATTACTAGTACAGGTATGGGACCTATTATCCAGAATGCTCAGGACCTGGGGTTTTCCAGATCTTTCTGTAATTTGGATCTTCATACCTTAAATCTACTAGAATATCATTTAAACAGTAAACAAATCCAATAGGCTGGTTTTGCTTCCAATAAGGATTAATTATATCTTAAGGTGGCCATAGATGCAAAGATCCGCTCGTTTGGCGATGTTGCCAAACGAGCGGATCTTTCCCCGATATGCCATTAACAAACATGGCTATATCGGGGGTAATCTGATTGTTCTGCCGTACGGCCGTAAAATCAGATTACGATGTGCCATGAGTTCCGGCGGGATCGGTCGTGTCAAAATCAAACCTGACCGATCGACTAAACGACCAATCTCCGCCGGACGAAAGATGTCAGCACACGCCACACACGATCCAAAAATCGTACGAATCCTCGATTCGTACGATCGGATCTGTGTCTCTATGGCCACCTTTAGTTGGGATCAAGTACAAGGCCCTGTTTTATTATCACAGAGAAAAATGAAATAATTTTTTAAAAATGTAATTATTCGGATAAAATGGAGTCTATGGGAGATGGCCTTTCCAGAATTTGGAGCTTTATGGATAACGGATCCCATACCTGTATTGCCACCTTTTTCTGCAATTTACCCAGTTTTGCGCCATAGAACAGCACCAAAGACTTGAGATTTGAGCCACAAAGTATGCCGAGGTCTGGAATATAAATGGTGGGCGATTGCTGCGTATTTGTGGTGCAATAGAAAGAAATAAATGAAGATGCTGGTGGGGTTCAGCCAATTATATCCCTGTGACATTTAGAAATGTTCTTCTCCAGCCCACGCTGCTTTATTATATAACTTGGAAACCATGGCTGATACGGGTGTTATTTATTTCTAATGTCCTATTTAGCTCCGTCTTGGCACATACTGTAACCTAAGGGGGTTTCTCATCACTTATGCTGCCGTCGTAGCAAGACTTAACGCTCTTGTTTCAGTCAACATATTCGTTACCGTCGCCTGTCCTAAGGCGAGACGCTAATTTCAAGGCTGCTTATCTGCGTGTCTTGCAAGGCTGTGCCATTTCCAATTTATAGCTTGTATATTTAATAAGGAATTTGCCCGGGTATAAACATCGCATTTCACACTTTCAAGCCCGAAATATGAGAAAAATGTTTCTCCTTTATATTCAGGCATGTTCCGCTTTAACCCTTTTTGGTGCAACTTAGTTCTGAGACTTGGAATTAGAAGAACTTCAGCTCACCACTCCCAACCTATACACAGAGATTCATCTGATAAAGGGCATATACACCATGTCCCAGGCTTAGAGAAGAAGGAACAGCAACAGTGGGGTGGTTCATGGGCTATCAATAATATATCAACAAGTATAAGGTTGAAAGCTTGGGGGTAGCGGAGAAGTACTGTGTCCTAAGAAATTCTAACTAGGGGTTTTATTTTCCCTTTAAAGGGGTAGCTCACCTTTAAGTTAACAATACTAAGCAACCTTACAATTTGTCTCCATTATTAATTTTTTATAAGCTTTTAAATATTTGCATTCTTCTTCTGAATCTTCCCAGCTTTCAAATGGGGGTCACTGACCCCAACTAAAAATAAATGCTCTGTAAGCTACAAATTTATTGATATTTTTTTGTAACTCGTCTCTCTATTCAGGCCGACTCCTATTCATATTCCAGTCTCTCATTCAAATCAATGCATGGTTGTTAGTGTAGTTTGGACCCTAGCAACCAGACTGCAGAAACTGCAAACTGGAGAGCTGCTGAAATAAAAGTCTAAATAACTCGAAAGCCACAAATAATAAATGAAAATTGTCTTAGAATATCACTCCCTACAGCATACTAAAAGTTAATTTAAAGGTGAACAGCCCTTTTAAGACGTAGGTACTACCATTGTGACGTTCAAAGAGCACTTTCCATACAGTATTATCAGTACAGCTGCAGGCTTCTTAAAGGAGAAGGAAAGGTTAAAACTAAGTAAGCCTTATCAGAGAGGTCCATCTAAATATACCAGTAAACCCCCCAAAGTAATGCTGCTCTGAGTCCCCTGTCAAAAGAAACACTGCATTTCTTTCCTTCTATTGTGTACACATGGGCTTCTGTATCAGACTTCCTGCCTTCAGCTTAAACCTCCTTGCCCTGGGCGTGAGCATGCTCAGTTTGCTCCTCTTCCCCCTTCCCTCCCTTCTCTACTGTAATCTGAGCCCAGAGCAGGGAGAGACTCAGGCAGGAAGTGATGTCACACCACATTACTACTGCAGCTCCTATACTAAATAAACAGAGAGTTTCTAGAGCTTTTTACTCATGTATGGTAAAACATTCTACAGACTAAATATAGCATTCTAGCTTGCACTATTGCAGCTAATCTATTGGCAATAAAATGCCTCCGTAGCTTTCCTTCTCCTTTAAGGGCATGGGCCAATAATCAGAGCAGCATAGGGCCTATTGATGCAGGTCAGACAAGGATCCACCAACAGGATTTTTAAACCTATCTGATAGATATCCATCTCATCCCTGGCCAGATATTGATTCTGCAGGCTGTCAGTTTGTGGCCATATAAAAAACATAATCTGCAGACTCGGTCTGGAGGGGTAGAGTCCTCAGCTATAATAAGAATTTGTTAATATACACATAATACATGGTATAATATCTCCTATGAAGGTCACTAGAAACTTCGGCTCTGCCATTGCCACAAAAGAAATATATCTTGTTTTTCTACTAATTATATCAACATCATTGTCACATTTCTACTCCTTTTCTGTTCCTTCAACACATTTACATTTAAATAACATCTCTGATGCCCCCTGGAGGTGGGGAAGGCACAATTGGGGGGGATATGCTTACTGGAGCTGCTGATGCATGGGTAGAGCAATCTGTGCAGGTACATTAATGAATCTCTCGCTGAGGAGGAAACCCACGGGCTTGCTGTTGTCGTTTAGAACTTTATCAAACTGTTCAACCAAGCTCTGTTCACAGTTCTCCTCGCAGCGACTCAAAATCAGTTCTTTAATCTGTTCCACACACGCCGTGCCCTAAAAGAACAAACGGAAAAACTGTTAATAGGCACTTGAAATTGTGTTTTACCAGGTGTCTTGTGGCACAATTTGGAAGAAAAAAAAAAAAAAAGAAAAAGGTTAGAAAACATAGCAGCAAAGGAAGGTACTGTGCTTGTGATAAACAAAGGAAAACTGGGTGTATATATATAGTGGATGGAAGCCCTCCTTTATATAGAAAATACATCGCCCTGCAATTTAACATGTTCAGCCACTGTATAATGGATTTTCCGTGTACTATCCGTATATTAACAATGGGAAAATTGGTATAAATAGTGGAGGAAGACCTTTATATAGAAAATACATTGTGTGTGTGTTACTTTGCAATTAGTGTGTGTGTGTGTGTGTGTGTGTGTGTGTTACTTTGCAATTAACACAAGTTGAGCAACTGTCCAATGTGTTCTCCATGATCAATCTATACAGGTATGGGGCCTGTTATCCAGAATGCTTGGGACCTGGGGTTTTCCAGATAACGGCTCTTTCATTAATTTGGATCTTCATACCTTTAGTCTACTAGATAACGGGTTTCTAGATGACGGATCCAATACCTGTACCAGCTTGTGAATAGTTCAGATTATACATAAGATGGTTATTTTCTTCCCTCTTGGACATACCTTTCTCTCAGTTAGATTCACAAGACTGATGACGCCAAAGACATGATCATCATCTTCGTCATCGTCACTATCCTCCTGACCCTCGGCTTGCTGCAAAGTACAATGGATAAAGTTGAGGTGAATTCAGAAAACAAAAATTGTACACCAGCAGAAAGCATCTTAATGGCACAATATAAGTTAGTACTTTTTATTATAATGTTGTACTGTATATAAAAAACAAACACAAATGTTGCAATTTTGCATTTTGAGTTGTTTTACCCGGCACAAAGAACCTGCTCAAGTTGCAGGGCCCCTTGGTGTAGGGCTATTGTCACCATATTGAATGATTCCTTTTTCTACAGTATAATACTACTGAAAATGTTAATATAACGGGCACATGCGAAGATTCGGGGAGATTTAGTCGCCTGGCGGCTAATCGCCTCTTCTTCGGGCGACTAATCTCCCCGAAAAGCCTTCCTGTCGGCTAGAATCTAAATCGTAGGAGGGATGGCACTCGGATCGCTTTGTTTACCGAAAGTCGCACGAATTTGCCTCAAAAGTAAACTTCGGGCAGCTTTGGAAAGCGAAGCGTTCCCAGTGTCATCCCGCCGGCGATTTAGGATTCTAGCTGGCGGGAAGGCTTTTCAGGGAGATTAGTCGCCTGAAAAAGAGAGGATTATCTAAATCTCCCTGAACCTTCACGTGTGTCTCTGCCCTAAGGGGGCCGTTCACCTTAAGTTAATTTTTAGAATGTTAATTTTTATGTTAATATTATAATATGGCCCATTCTAAGCAACTTTTCACTTGGACTTCATTATTTTTTTTTTTTTTTTTTTATAGTTTTAGTTATTTGCCTTCTTCTTCTTCTGACTCTTTCCAGCTTTAAAATGGGGTCAATGACCCCTCTTAATAATAAATGCTCAGTAAAGCTACACATTTATTGTTATTGCTACTTTTGATTACTCATCTTTCTATTCAGGCCTCTCCTATTCATATTCCAGTCTCTTATTCAAATCAATGCATGGTTGCTAGGGTAATTTGGATCCTAGCAATCAAATTGCTAGAATTACAAGCCGGAGAGCTGCTGAATAAAAAGCTAAATAACTCGAAAATCAAAAATAATAAAAAATTAAAACAAATTGCAAATTGTCTTAGAATATCACTCTATACACCATACCAAAAGTTAACGCAAACGTGAACAACCCCTTTAATATAAGAGTTTCAGATTTCATATATTTATATCCTACCTAGGTTCTGTGCATAAATGTATTATGCTGCACCTAAACCTTTTTCTCATTCAACCCCACTATTAAATCAACCACAGGCATTAAATGCAGTAGCGTATAACTGTTAATAAGATATTCAGATAAAGGCTGCGTAATTCTGCTTTGTCTTGTCGGACCATGGCTTTGATCGTGAAAGTATATCAACAATTGGCTGCAATAAAGCAAGACTGGGGTTCTGTTGTTTGGCGGACAGATAAAAGGTTAGGACATAATGGATTGTGACAATCCAAAATCAACCATAATGTTATTTATACTGAGCCGAAATATGAAACTACACCTCCACAGATATTTCTGTGTATTAATACAATTTAGTATGAGGCTGTACTGGGAATTTAATAATAGTAAATATATGTCAGTTATTATTTGCCTCCGTTGAAATAAAAGCTATACCATACTTATACAGCATATGGCTATGTTTTTACCTTAAACCTAGACTTGGGATTAGCCAATGTAAGTAAAAGACTACACGCTCATGTTTAAAGGAGAAGAAAAAACTAAAACTAAGTAAGCTTTATCAGAAAGGTCTATATAAATACACCAGTAAACACTCAAAGTAATGCTGTTCTGAGTCCTTAAAAGAAACACTGCATTTCTTTCCTTCTATTGTGTACACATGAACTTCTGTATCAGACTTCCTGTTTTCAGCTTAAACCTTCAGGGCTTGGGCTTGAGCATGCTCAGTTTGCTCCTCTCCAACTCCCTCCTCCCATCCCTGCTGTAATCTGAGCCGAGATCTATGAGTGAGCAGGGAGAGACTGAGGCAGGAAGTGATGTCACACCAAGTTAATATGGCAGCTGCTATCCTAAACAAACAGAGAGAGCTTCTAGAGCTGTTTACTCAGGTATGGTAAAGCATTCTGCAGAATAAGTATAGTGTTATAGCTTGCACTATTGTGGCTAATCTATTGGCAATAAACTGCTTTGGTAGCTTTCCTTCTCCTTAAAATGTCTCAAGAAGTTAAATACTTTGTATATAATCCATTTAACCCTAGCCCAGAAAATGTTCCCCATCACAAGTCAGCTTGATCCAACGACAGCAGGATTCAAGTAATTTACCTTAATAGCGCTGCCAATGTGATTCTGCTGAATAAGGAGGTCTGTTAACTCTGAGATATTCACATGGGCTTTCAGGAACAACTTGAAACAGTTAAAAGAGACAGACATAGGAAACAGTCAGTATGATTGAGCCAAAACAGTTTTCAGGTGAAACAGAATGTATCAAGGTAAAGCAAATCATTCTGACAATACAGTTAAAGGCACAAATGTGTTTTTGTTTTCTCCTGATTAAGAATCTCTTAAAATAAAATGGATAGCATGTCACGGAGTCCTATATGCAGAAAGTAAATAATTCAACATTTTAATGATGATTCCCTTTTTCTCTGTAATCATAAAACAGTTCCTTGTACTTGATCCCAACTAAGCTATCATTAATCTCAATTGAATGCAAAACAATCCTATTGGGTTTAATTAATGTTTAAAAGATTTTTTAGCATACTTAAGGTATGAAGATCCAAATTATGGAAAGATCCCTTATCCGGAAAACCCCAGGTCCAGAGCATTCTGGATAACAGGCCCCATACCTGTACTACTAAGGCAGGTATGACCTCCAACCATGGCTTCCTACATATGACAATGAGTCAATGGCCCAGAGTCATGTGCTACTTGGGAGTGAAAGTGGTTTGTTGATGCCAGACAAACCACTGCAGGGATCCACAACTAGTTGACAATAACAATATCACCAAAAACCTTTACAGTTTCTATTGTAAATAAACATTTAATCTTTTAGATTTCAGTGCATCCTGAACATGTTTTAGAGTTATGTCTAATCAGAGAGTTGGGAACTAAAAGATCATGGGAAGAACCAGCCTGTTGGCCCTATAATATATGCTTTAGCATGCAGGCAGTTCAAACTTGTATAAAGGATATAGCAACAATAATGGCTAAAGGCGAGTGTCACTCTAAAGTGACTTTGGGAAGGGGAAAAATGTCCCAAATGCTCAGACAAAAAGAAGAGACTATGCAGAGACAGACTGAATCTTACCTGCTTGAGCAGCTTTTTTATGCCGTCATAATCAGCGTCAGATATTGTGTAGGCTTCAAAGTCAATATTAACTTCCTACAAACAGAAAACATTCGTTTCAATTGCAACTCAAAAAAATCCACAAATGCTACCAGCCATCAGTAGTTACACATTATAAGAACTGGGTCTATTAAAAACTGAAGCCTTCATTAAATTATATAAACAGATGGAAAATAACAGATTAAAGACCTCTGCTTTTTCCCTGCTCTCATCAACCAATTGACCTCCCACCGGTACTAAAGGTCCCACACATTATAATATTAAAGAAAACCATTTGTTTTATTCCTCGCTCGAATGCCAGAACCAACAAACCATGAATTTTTAACATATGGGCCGGGTCCCTTTTGGGTTTAGGGTGGGTCTCCATGATCGCTCTATAAAACAATAGAAAATATTGATTATAAGAAGGAGCATATGTTGTAAATTAAGTCACAAGGCTGGTTCCCCTGAGTGAGTTTAGTATCCTGTATTTTAAGGAAATCTGCAATAAACTAAACTAGGGGGCCATTCCTAACATTCTACTATGGTCTGGTTCATAATACAGTTGTTTAAGTACAAGTGAACAGTAAACTATATCACTGCACGATTAAGAAGCAGCAGCACAAGTTGCTCTGGTACCCAAAAGGCTTAAAGGGGTTGTTCACCTTTAAATTAACTTTTAGCTAGCTTATTTTTTAATTCAAGGCTTGGAAGCAAGTTTTAGTTGCATAAAAACTAAGTATACTGCTAAGTAGGGTCTCCTGTAGGCTGCCAGTCCACATAGGGGGCTACCAAATGGCCAATCACAGTTTCATGCTTGTGTTGCTCCCCAATTCTTTTTACATTTGAATGTTTCTCACATGTAAAAAAGGTTGGGGCCCCTTATGTAGAGAGTAATATTCTGAGACAATCTGCAATGGTTTTCACGTTTTATTATTTGTAGTTTTTTAGTTATTTGGCCTTTTATTCAGCAACTCTCCAGTTTGCAGTTTTAGCCATCTGGTTGCTAGGGTCAAAATTACCCTAGCAACCATGCATTGATTTGAATAAGAGACTAGAATATGAATAGGAGAGGCCTGAATAGTAAACTAATAGAAAGTAGCAATAACAATACATTTGTAGCTTTACAGAGCGTTTGTTTTTAGATGGGGTCAGTGACCCCCATGTGAAAGCTGAAAAGAGTCAGAAGAAGAAGGCAAATAATTCAAAAACGATATAAAAAAAAAGTAAAGAAATTACGGGCAATTGTAAAGTTGCTAAGAATTAGACATTCTGTCACATGCTAATATATTGGCCTGTGTTGTCCAGAGACTCTTATCATGGCCCATCTGTTTTTTAGCTGTCGCAGGACTACTGTTTCCCAGCAGGGCAACACTGGGAGCTGCAGTTCTACAACAATCTGAGTGCCACATGGAAGCTTCTCTCTGTCCAACCTCTATCTTCACCCACGACTATACCTCGTTCACTTCTTCATCTTCCTCCGATTCATCTTCTTCAATGTCATCGGACTCTTCTGATTCGTTGCCTTCCATGTCCTCCTCATCTTCTTTATGCTTCTCCGGCAGCCGCTCAGGCTCCAGCGCCCTCCGCTTTGCATTAGAAGCCATGCCGCCTGCCTTTCCTAAACAGCGTGCAACAATGCGGAAGTAAACAGGAAGTTCTTCAGACTGTACCAACTGAAAGAGCGGGGAGACCAAAATACTGAAAGTTTAACCTCCATGGTATTTAAGACACAATACCGTACATTAGTATGGCTGTCGCTACGTATTTACAGTGAAAGTCAGGACACTATTCCGGCTTTTAAATAAAAGTTTCATCTGGTTTATAGAGCGGAGTCTTATGTAGTTTGTCACCCTATAGAGATGGAAACTGCCTGACAGCGGGTGAGTGAGGACTCGGGGAAGCTGAATGTGAGTGCTACTTTCCTGACAGGTGGGTAGAAGTGAAGAGACAGAGTTTGTCAGTCTCGTAGCGCGACATTCCTGCCACAAAGCAGAGCACAAACCCCTGTCACACTGTGTTGTGTCTCTCAGACTCTCCTGACAGAGCTCAAACCAACACTGGGGAAACATTATGCAACCAATCAGAATATTGCTATGATTTGCCCCACTGCAGCTAGTTTGTCAGTGTTAATTTTTGATTGGTTGCTGTGGGCAGCCCTGTGAAACAGAGTTGCCAGGTTGGAAGTTTTCCAGCCAAATTGGGCTACTAATTTAAAGTCCAGGCGGGTTTTGAAAGTACAAACTAGCCAAGGTACAGATTTGAGCTACTTTTTGGGCCTTTGGAAACCTTACCAGCCATAGTTTTTTCTTGCCCTAATGTGCCAAGCCTGTGTCTCCCAATGCATGTTGGGTAATATAGTTTTTGTTTAACAATTTGTCAACTGCCAAGTTTAATGTAAGACTACAATACCCAGCATGCAATGGGGCTGACTTGTGTAGAAGTCGGGAGTTACCAGATTTTAGGCTCTGTTCCCCAGTCTCCCGTCCCATTCTCATGTTTTCCAGTGACTTTCCTCAATTTCAGACAATTTTGGGGCAAAAATCTGCTGGCCACCAAAATGTCTAGAGGTTGACTTGTTTTACAAATATGTATTGAGTTGTTTATGAATTAGGGCCTTATGGGGCCCCTATACCTCCTGGGCCCCCCTCTGTAGTTACACCCCTGTGACGGGTGAATCTGTTCCATTCTACTTGAAAAAAGGCATAGTTTCACATAAATCCATTTATTTATTTAGACTTTTTTTCGCTGCACATATTGTGCAATTTTTGGGCTACTTTGGAAGTGCCTCTTGGCTAGTTGTGGGCTGGTTTTGTAGCTGACTTTGGCTGGTTTGGAAAATTAGACCTGGCAAGCCTGCTGTGAAATAACAGATGGGCGTTGTTCTGTAGCTCTGGGGTCCTGGGCTTGTTTACAACCATTGGGTGGGGCAAAATGCCATATGTTTTGCACTGTGCATTGTCCCCTCCCCTATAATTTGCATCAATAGGTGCAACTTTTTACAGCCGTGGAATAGAACAGAAAGACTAGAGTGACTGGGCAAACTTCGGCCTTTTGTGTTTTTTTTACATATGGGGGTAAGAGTCGCATTATTGTCTGTATGCACGAGTTGGTAACAAGCAGGAGGGGAATGTATGGTGGGGTGTGAGCAGGCAGAGGGTGATGGGGCTGGAGGCTTGGCCTGGCCTTCCTTACCTTTTGGTACCAGCACTGTTCAGGACTAGGGTTGCCACCTTTTCTGGAAAAAAATAACAGCCTTCCTATATAGTTTTTTTTCTATTAATAACATTGGGATCAACCATAATTTTAACCGGCCAGGTGGCAACCCTATTCAGGACACGTAGTGCAGCCAGGCCTGGATTTGTGGAGAGACCACCAAGGCCCTGGCCTAGAGTGGCAGGTTTTTTCGGGGGCAGCATACTGCCCAAACATACCCACATTGGTTCAGAAACACTGGGGATATGATAGTTTTTTAAATTTCCAGTGCACCAATCCCCATTGCTCCGGTCCTGATGATAAAAATTGAAGTGAAGAAAAGGGAGGGGATAGGGACGACAACAACATCGGGCCTAAGGCGCCCGCTATGTAAATCCGGCACTGAGGGCAGCTGCAAGAAATGCCATATTCCTGGCTATACTTAGTCACTGCACATAGACCACGATCTTGAGGCAGGCCCTCTCCAGTGAGTCTCAGGCTAAAGGTGGCCATACACTGGCAGATTAAAGCTGCCGGTTTCAGTCATTTAGACGAACTTGGCAGCCTATCTGCTTGTGTACGGGTCGCAACGACCGGTCTCCCTGGTCGATATCAGGCCAGCAATCGGCCAGATATCGATCAGGGCACTTTGATTTTTCTTGACGATTGAGGACCATATCAGCTGGTTTCGAGAACTGGTGGCGCGTATTTCCTTTGTTGTAATCCAATCATTGGGCCTTAGGGCCGAACAATCGAAACAACACGATATTGCCCAGCCTTTGGTGGACATATCGGATTAAGATCCGCTAGAATGGCGACCTTGCCAAACCTTAATACAGTTTATTCAGATGTTTGCAGACAGGGACCAGATAGTAATTGATTATATCAGTTTATTTCTACCTAACCCAATGTATAAATGAGGTCTTAAAGGAGAACAAAAGGTATAATTAATGGGGATGCCAAAATGTTATCCCCCCTTCCATGATTATAATCTCTCATCTCATACCCCGGGCTGGTGCCCCTGTTCTCTAAGAACTGCACCGGCCTGGGAAGAAGCTCATCATTGCCATTTTCTCTTTCTACTTCTTCAGTCTTCTTCTACCTTCAGATGCATGCACAGTAGCCCCAACTTAGATGCAAAAGCCAGCTCTTTCATTCTACTGTGCACGCACTTGCCCAGGCCCAGAGAAAAGAAGACAGAAAAGGAAGAAGATCACGGCTGATGATCTTCTTACCCCAGGTCAGTGCAGTTGTCTGGTAACACGAGCACCAACCCGGTTATCAGGTAAGCAATTATAATCACTGGGGGGGTGCCTAACATTTGTTACCCCCCAGGGATTTTAACTTTAGTTCTCCTTTAAAGGGCACCTATCACAGCCAAAACCAAACACATATTAACAATCTGACCAGTACAAGCTAAACACGTTTAATCAAACTACATATATAATTTTTTGAAGAAACTGCAGGTTTTAAAAAAATCCCTTACTTTGTCAAATGGGTTCTTTCACTGAGGGAGGCCATACTGTGACTATAACAGAGACTCTAATATGCAAATTTCAGGAGCATGCTCAGATTGTAACACTGTTTTGAGTATTCTACCCAGAATGCCTTGTTTTAGTAAACTCCTCCACTAGAAGTATCAGGATATTTCCCTATCTTGTTCCCTGCTGGTAAAGTCATTATGCAAATGAAGGGCACACACAGTAACTTCCAGCAGGTGGCAGCACTACTGAACAGCAGCTAAAGGTGGCCATACATGGAGAGATCTGCTCGTTTGGCGATGTCGCCAAACGAGCGGATCTGCCTCCGATATGGTGGGCAATATCGGGCTGATCCGATCGTGGGCCCTAGGGCCCAACGTTCGGATCCTAACGATGCCCAAACGGGCGGTTGGATCGCGGGACTGCATCAACGAATAGATGCGGCCGCGATCCGACGGGATTTTCTGTCCCATTTGATCGAGATCTGGCCGACTTTCTGCCAGATCTCGATCGGCGAAGCCCATCGGGGGGCCCCATACACGGGCCAATAAGCTGCCGACACGGTCTGTCAGCAGCTTTTATCGGCCCGTGTATGGCCACCTTTACACAATGGTTTGGCTGATTTGAAAATAGCTTAGAAGGGTTGATAAGCAAGCAAAGAATTTCAACTGAGCATGTGCGAGATTTCAGAGCTACAGTTGGCTGGGAAGATATAGGTAGGAGGAGCCAGTGAAATCCAAGATGGCTGCCTCAGCTACAACTGCAGGGGAGATAGGGGAGATCTTGCAGAAGGTATAGTGAGCTGATCATTTACATTATACAAACAATTCTAACTCTTTCTTGAACTTTCACATAGTGTATTTACTTAGGAAATGATTTTGGTTATGGTTGGTGCCCTTTAAGTCGACGTCTTTTATTGTATCATTCATTTATATATTTTCATGATATAATGTACACATTGCAAGGGGTGAAACAAACATCTTCATGGCCTATTAGGAGTTTATTTTATCTTCTTCCAGCTAGTGAGCACTTGCATTTTCTGTGGGGAGTTTGGAGACACAAGCCAGTATTTTATACCATTTCCCAAACCATTGCCAACTTTATCCTGATGGGTGAGGGGTGAATAATGTTTTGTGGGGCTGCAAGAGAGTGCCAGACTGTTTAGTTTAGTGTTAGAGAACCCAAGTAACACAGGGCTGGGGTATGGGTTAGGAAGGATCTTTGCAGTTCATTGGCAGTGATACTTGTATGATTCCTGTCGAGGCAGTATCACTAATGCAATAAGTTTCTACCCAGTTTCTCTTGTTTTAAGTACTTGCAATTAGAGGTCCTTTAAAACCAACAAAAGACGGTAATCTGGAGGCAGCAGCATTTCCCTTTATCAGGGAGTACCCACTCTCCAGTGAACAGTCTATCTCTGCTGACTCATTGTATCAGGGGTAGTGTAGCTTGCTGCTTGTTACCATGCTTTATATGCAGACCATAGTCATCATTAACTGCAGAACCTGTCTCTTCTGAAGTTTAGATTTAATTTCCTCCAGGGTTTATCTTCTACAATGAAGGTTTTATTACTGAAAGACCCCAAAACTAAGGATTTGTCTTCAGATCCCTATGTTAAGGTATGTAAACGCTCATCTCTTCTTCTTGCTGTACTTTGTGTGTTATTGTAGGTCATTTAAAATAAATATATAAATAATAGAGATACCCCACTCCCTTTAAACGTTATCTATCTATTAGCTATCTATTAGGTGTGGGCTAATAGAATCCATATTATTTCAAAGGCATGCACCTAATGAACGAGCTGTGAGACTAGCTAATTTTGCACGTGTGTTACCAAACATGGCCGCTTTCTAGGACCATTTTCTGGCTAAAATCGTATTGTTTCCCTCAACTGGAGTATGAGCTTTATTACAGTGTAACGATAGGTGCTCTTTGATGACTTAATTGCCCTTTGCTGCACAATTTCTAGTTTTGTAATGTCATTTTGTGCTCTGGAGTGCAAAACTGTACTGCATAGGGTTAATAGGGCCCTCAATGTTCTTAATAAAGGGGAAGTCTACATTCTGTTTTCATGTGACTTCACTAGTTTCAGTACAGGTATGGGAACCCGGGAAACTGTTATCCAGAAAGCTCCGCATTATGGAAAGCCTTTCTGCCAAAGACTCCATTTTATCCAAATAATCCAAATTTTTTCTCTGTCATAATAAAACAGTAACTTGATCCAAACTAAGATATAATTAATCCTTATTGGAAACAAAACCAGCCTATTGGGTTTACTTAATGTTTAAATTATTTTTTTGTAGACTTAAAGGGGTGGTTCACCTTTAAGGTAACATTTAATATAGAATGGCTAATTCTAAGCAACTTTTCAATTGGTTTTCATTATTTATTTTTTATAGTTATTTGTCTTTTTCTTTTGATTCCGCAGCTTTCAAATGGGCATCGCTGACCCCTTCTAAAAAGCAAATGCTCTGTAAGACTGCAAATGTATTGTTATTGCTAATTTTTATTACTCCTTTTTCTATTCAGACCTCTCCTATTCATATTCCAGTCTCTTATTCAAATCAGTGCATGGTTGCTAGGGTCATTTGTGCCCTAGTTACCAGATTGCTTAAAATGCAAATTGAAGAGCTGCTGAATTAAAAGCTAAATAATTCAAAAATCCCAAAAAATGTAAAAATGAAAACCAATTGCAAATTGTCTCTCTACATCATACTAACAGTTAATGTAAAGGTGAACAACCCCTTTAAGTTAGGAAGATCCAATTTACAGAAAGATTTGTTATCTGGAAAACCCCATAATTCTTTACCAAGTTTATATAAGAAGTGTTGTTGACTTGGCTTGCAGTTTCAGTCTTGCCTAAGCTGCCATTGTTCCTCAATTACTGCAAGTTATAAAATAATAGCAAAGATCAGGGTGGTTGCTATGGGCAACCCCTGGTCCCGTGCATTTACCGTATATCATTTATTAACAAAAATACTGCATGCTGTGCTGTACGTACAATAAGACACACAATGATTTATAATTATAATAAATAATTCAGAATTAGCCAGATATTGACAAAGTTTATAATAACCATTCATAACACCAATGATTTTTTTTTATAACGCCACACAAGTAAAGAACGTCAGTATGTTTGTCTCCCTCTAGGAATTCTCATCGCATGGATTACAAGCAACACTAATCCCCGTGTTATCCTTCAAATTTGTGTCTCTGGATCATTTTTTTGACAAGGTATGAAATTGTCTTATTGAATTTTTACACCTTGGAATATTTTATTAACAAAATCTGAATGTAGGATCATATGTCTGTGTAGGGCCCCTGTGCAACTGATTCTAGGCTGTCAAACTGTGATGAGATTTTTTTTTAGTACACTACAAAACAAAAAAACACATATACAAGTATGGGACCTGTTATCTAGAATGCTCAGGACCTGGGGTTTTCTGGATAAGCGATGTTTCCGTAATTTGGATCTCCATACCTTAGATCGACTACAAAATAATTTGAATATTAATTAAACCCAATAGCATTGTTTTGCCTCAAATGAGGTTTAATTATATCTTGTTTGGGATCAAGTACAAGGTACCGGTATGGAACCTGTTATCCAGAATGATCGGGACCTGGGGTTTTCCAGAGAAAGAGAAAATCTAAAAAACTTAGATTTTTCAAAGTCCACCAATTGACTCCAAATAGATTCTAGGAGGTCCCCCATAGGCTAAAACAACAATTCGGCAGGTTTTAGATGGCGAATGGTCGAAGTCAAATTTTTAAAGAGAAAGTACATGATAAATTTCGATATTCAAATTTTTTTCAAATTCAAATCGAATTTGGACTATTCCCTAGTCGAAGTACACAAAAATAGCCCGAAATTCAAATTTTTTTATTTCGGATTTTCAATTCGACCCTTGATAAATCTGCCCCTAAGTGTACGGAGTGTGTGTTAGTATAGTTATGTGTTGTTAAAATAAATAATTATGAAGTTTTGTAAATTTGCCCCATATGTATCCTCAGGCCTAGTGCCATATTACAAATAATTTGGAAGGGCAGTGTGTAAATAAATATATATATATATATATATATATATATATATATATATATATATATATATATATATATATATATGTTGGTGCTCTAAAAATACATGTTTATTATAATAACAATAATAATAATAATAATATTTGTATGTCTTACTATGGAAAGGCAGTCCCAGCTCCCCAATCAACATTTAACTCTTTTCTTCCTTTTTTTTTCGCATTTTATTTCAAAAGCTTTCTCACCCAGAGAGTTACGCCGGTCTTATATTTACCAGCCCAAGAGCAGTAGAAGCTGTCAAATTATGTTTGCAAAAGCCTGCTCATAAAGAAGGTGAGTGCCAGAAACAGAAATAATATATATACTCGTGGGGATTTTTGCATGTCCAGCTTTGCGGTACAATAGATCAGATCAGATCAACAGTCAGTAGATTTGGGGTATTTTATTTTGCATTTAATTAGATCAGTCTTCATCTATGTCGTTAGTTTGCTGTGCATAAAAGTTTGTGGGCTGTAAAAGTTAATCATCATAAATATTTGCATCTTTTGTAGCCTAAAGTCAAGTGGAAGTTAACTTTTGATTACATTGAGATACTTTCCTGTTAAAGGGGTGGTTCACCTTCAAACAACTAGTTGGTTTCAGATAGATCACCAGAAATAACCACTTTTTCCAATGACTTTCTATTCTCTGTGTGACTGTTTTTCTAGTATAGAAGTATAAAGTGTCATTTTTCACCTTCTAAAGCAGCTCTGGGAAGGGGGGGTCGCCGACCCTGTAACCTGTTCTAAATTGATACATTTAGTTGATACATTTCGTATCTTTGTCCCTGCTGAGCAGAATCTCTGAGTTTCATTACATGCAGCTGTTAGAATTGATACAATAGTTGCGAATACTCCAGAGATGTTACTGAGAAATGTATCAACTAAATGTTGCAAAATTGTAACAGTTCAGAATCTGCACCTGAATTACTGAGCTGCCAGACTCAAACACCAGAGACAGGGACATTCAACTTTAAAGTTAGATTTTGGAAAAACAGTAAAAAATAAATAATGGAAAGTAATTGAAAAAAAGTCTTTATTTGTGGGGAGCAATCTGAAAACAACTGAATTGAAAAAAGAGTCTGGAAGGTGAACAACCCTTTTAAACTGTGACTTTAATATTCAAAAGCCGCTACTAGTGATGAACGAACCTGTCCCGTTTTGAATCGCCGAAAATTTCATTAAAATGCGAAAATTTTGTGAAACAAAGTGAAGTCAATGGCCGACAAATTTTCTCTCTCCAAATGCATTACAGTCGATGGGCGTTTTTTTTTTATGGGTGTTTTTTCGTCTTGGCTACTTTTTTGTCGTGGAAAATTTTATTCTAAAATGTATATGTACAGGTATGGGATCCGTTATCCAGAAACCCATTATGCAGAAAGCTCAGAATTATGGAACGCCCATCTCCCATAGGGGGAAATTTACTAAAGGGCGAAGTGACGTCATTTCGGCACTTCGCAGATTTACTAATGGTAATTTTGACAAGGATATAGACTCTGGCGCAACTTCGCCCTCTAACGCCAGGCGAATTTTCAATAATGTTAATATGCAAATTCACTATGTTTTTGATTTTACTGACCGTTACCTCTATCGCCAGACTTGCCTTCGCCACCTCAGACCAGGTGAAGTGCAATAGAGTAGATAGGAGTTCCTCAAAAAATAGTTGAAAATTTTTCTAAGTCCCAAAAAACGCTGCCGTTTTGTGATAGACTGAAAAAGATCGTATTTTTTTTTTTGGGGTACCCACCTTCCCCCCTACAGTTGCTAACATATGGCACCTAAACTATACTGTGGGCACATGTGTAGGGCATTGTAACAACTTTATATAATTTTATTAAGGTTCCCTGGCCTTGTGTAGTGTAATGTATTTGCTGCAGCATATATCCCCATTGTAATATAACTGCACGCCGTATGCTAATTAGCCAACCCTAGCGTAACTTTGAACTGCTGAGCGTAATTTCGCTGGCGTACCCTGTGTGTAACTTTGGATCTTCGTGAATTAGCGTTGTCCAGGCAAATTCGCGCCTGGCGAAGTGTTGCGATGTGCGCAAAGCCATTGCTGGCAAATTTTCAGTTAGTGAATTTGCCCCATAGACTCCATTTTAGCCAAATAATCCAGATTTTTAAAAATCATTTCCTTTTTATCTGTAAAAATAAAACTGTAACGTGTACTTGATCCTAACTGAGATATAATTATGATTTATTGGAAGAAAAAACAGCCTACTGGGTTTATTTAATGTTTATATGATTTTCTAGTAGACTTAAGGTATGAAGATCCAAATTACAGAGAGATCCATTATCTGTAAAACTCCAGGTCCCGAGCATTCTGTATAACATGTCCCATAACTGTATAATTCTTTGCCAATCTCATGTTAGAAGTGTTGTTGACTCGGCTTGCAGTTTCAGTCTTGGCTAAGCTGCTATTGTTTTTCACTTACTGCAAGTTATAAAATAAAAGCAAAGATGGTGGTTGCTACGGGCAAGCAAGAGTGGGTGCAGAACACAAGGGAAACTCTGGACTCTGGATAGTGGAGAATTAATTTTGATCCCCCAACGCATGTGCTAGAGTTTGAAACATAGAGGACTGTTTCAATTCAGGAAAATACAGGGCAGGACAATTTGCAGGAAACATGGCACCCTCCAATAAAACAGTACCTTGTGTAATTAATCTTTATTGGAAGTAAAACCAGCCTGTTGGGTTTATTCAATGTTTGCTTGCTTTTCTAGTGGACGTAAAGTGGTTGTTTGACTTTGAGTTAACTTTTAGTATGATGTAAAGAGTGATATACTGAGACAATATGCAATTGGTTTTCATTTTTTATTATTTGAGGTTTTTAAATAATTTAGCATTTTATTCCCAATAACAATAAGCTAAATAACTCACCACAAATAATAAAAAATGAAAACCAATAGCATAGCTTATTGTTCTGCAGCTTTCCAGTTTGCAATGTCAACAATCTTCAAATTACCCTAGCAACCATACATTGATTTGAATAAGATTCCAAATATTTGAATCCACAAACTGTGTGTAATGTTGTTAGTTGCTTAATCCAACAGTGATCTGGTTTCGCCACTTCCAGAAGAACGTATCATATGGGAATAAAGGTTCACTAGAGAGCAGCCTTTTCAAGTGATTTATTTAAGTTGCAGAGCACATGTTTCGGACCTCTAGGGTCCTTCCTCTGGTGCAGTAACTGAGAGGTCCGAGACATGTTGTGCTCTGCAACTTAAATAAATCACTTGAAAAGGCTGCTCTCCAGTGAACCTTTATTCCCATATGATTTGAATAAGAGACTGCAATATGAATAGGAAAGGGCATGAATAGAAAGAATTAGCTATAACAATGCATGTGAAGCTTTACAGAGCATTTGTTTTAAAGATGGGGTCAGTGAACCCCATTTAAAAGCTGGAAAAAGTTAATAGAAAAAGGCAAATAATGAAAAAAACTATTAAAAAGAAAAGATGAAGACCAATTGAAAAGTTGCTTAGAATTGACCATTCTATAACATACTACAAATAAACTTAATGGTGAACTACCCCTTTAAGGTATGGAGATCCAAATTACAAAAACATACCTTATCCTGAAAACATCAGGTCGTAAGCATTCTGGATAACAGGTTCCATACTTGTATATATTATCATGTCCACTGCTAGTAATTTAAGCCCAGTATACCTTTAAAGTAGGGAATCCAGGATTTGGTTCATGATTCGGCCAGGATTCAGCCTTTTTGAGCAGGATTCAGATTTGGCCGAATCCTTGTGCCCGGCCAACCCGAATCCTAATTTGCATATGGGTGGGAAGGGAAATGACGTGACTTTTCGGGGCAGATTGATCAAAGGTCGAATTTAGAAAGTAATAGTAAGAGTTTTTTTGAACTCCCATAACTTCGAAATTCGAATTAAAAAAGAGCAACCGAAATGCATTAAAAAAATTCTCGTTTTTTTCTGCGGGTGAGTAGGCTGTATTCGATCGTTGGAATCAAAGTAAGATCGTATTTGATTGAATTTGATTCAAAGTATTTTTAAAAAACAAAAACTTTGATTTTTCAAAGTCCACCGATTGACTCCAAATAGGCTCTAGGAGGTCCCCCATAGGCTAAAACAGCAATTTGGCAGGTGTTAGATGGTGAATGGTCAAAGTTGAAGTGTTAAAGAGATAGTACATGATAAATTTCAATATTTGGATTTTCTAATTTCTTTTGGACTATTCCCTAGTCAAAGTACACAAAAATAGCTCGAAATTCTTTTTTTTTTTTTACTTCAAATTTTCAATTCAACCCTTGATAAATCTGCCCCTTAGTCACAAAACAAGGAAGTAAAAAAAAATTCTACATTTTCCCTTACTGGTTCGGTATTCGGCCGAATCTCAAATAGTGGATTCGGTGCATCCCTACATTAAGGGGCAGATTTATCAAGGGTCGAATATCGAGGGTTAATTAACCCTCGATATTCGACTAGGAATTGAAATCCTTCGACTTCGAATATCGAAGTCGAAGGATTTAGCGCAGAAAATTCGATCGAATCGAAGGATTATTCATTCGATCGAACGATTAAATCCTTCGAATCGAACGATTCGAAGGATTTTAATCCAACGATCGAAGGAATATCCTTCGATCAAAAAAACTTAGGCAAGCCTATGGGGACCTTCCCCATAGGCTAACATTGACTTCGGTAGCTTTTATCTGCCGAACTAGGGGGTCGAAGTTTTTTTTAAAGAGACAGTACTTCGACTATCGAATGGTCGAATAGTCGAACGATTTTTAGTTCGAATCCTTCGATTCGAAGTCGAAGGTCGAAGTAGCCCATTCGATGGTCGAAGTAGCCCAAAAAACACTTCGAAATTCAAAGTTTTTTTACTTCGAATCCTTCACTCGAATTTAGTGAATCGGCCCCTAAGCTTAGAGAAAATATCCATGTTTTTAATCACAATCCCATTTATTGGTTTCCAGTCCTCGCTGTGAGTAACTCTTGTATGCAAAGCACAGACAGCGTTTCCAGTGGAACGTCCAGAGCCTCTTCGTGTTCCCCTTCATGCTCTGACATTTCCAATAAGCCCGTGATGTCAAACTCTCATTAAATAAAGATAACGACATTTTGTTTTCAATTACAGCGCCCCACTCGAGAAATTATTGTAAATTAAACTCCTTAGAAAATTAATATAGCATTCTCACAAAGATTTTTTTAATTAGGCCTTTGATTTTAAGCTGAAAAAATTCACACTCCATGAAATCTTTAATCATTACTAATATGTTGTAGTTGGTTATTAGAACTCTTGTACAAAATTACCTTCCGGCGGGTTGTTTTTTTTTTTTTTTTTTTCTTCCCCCAACATGAACGAAATCATTAACTCCAGACACGAGGAACATGCCAAAACAAATAATTCAATTAATGAAGGTGTCTGGAAAATGGGGAAAATAGAAGGCATGCGCCACATTTTTTTTTAATGGGAATGTTGATGCATTTTGGCTTTTGTTGAAAGTCATAAAGGCAGAATTAGAAAAGGCCCCTTTTTGTGGAGATTTATGTGACTACTAGACTCAACGGGGGCTGTCTGAGAACTAGACCATCTCCCACGGGGCTGAGGCAATAGTTAGCCCTGGCTTGGATTTTATAGTTTGCCCAAATATGTCATATTTCCTCTGTTTATTCTGACTGGCATTGGTTATCATGTGGGCCTTGGGGAAAGGTCCCATTCTGAAACAGATGTCTGGGTAACTCACCTGAAATCTAGAGATGCAACATATTCATTTAGTATGGGTGTCCAGTTATCAGGCCTCCATCTGGGGTTAAACTATAAATTACAGCATATCAAGATAGCTGTAGGCTGAGCGCTGTAGTTTCACAACAAATGGAGGGTCCTAGCTTATTGATGTGAGCCTCCCCAGGGTGTAGTTTCTTGACCCCACGATTGCGCATGTGCGCGCACACTTTTTTTTGCCCCGTGCCCTGATAACTTTTGAAGGGGAGCGGGTCAGGGCCACCGGGTCCCCCAAGAGCCGGGGCCCACCGGGTTTTTTCCCTGTTTCCCTCCAGCCGAGTCCGACCCTGGTTATGTAATAAAAAACACTTAGGGGGTTATTTATTAAAGTGCCCATGCTTTTTAGTGAAAAAAAAACTAGAATTTTTCGAGATTTATTATACCCTGAGGATGCAAAAAGTCAGAATCCGAAAATCCACCATCTCACACCTGCCGAGGTTGAATATAAGTCAATGGGAGAGGTCCCTATCCTATGTTGACATTTCTATGGTCTGCGCTGGAATTGGCACGAAAATCCAACTCTTTCTGCTTTTCGCGCAAAAATCTGAAAAAGTCTGACTTTTCGGGAAAACGCCCAAAAAAATTTGTACGATCAATTTTATCGCGTTTTTCCCTGATTCCAGCTTTTTTTTAATAATAAATGAGGTCAAAATGTGGATTCTAGTTAAAACTTTTTTGAAATAAAATATGATAAAAATTCGGATTCTAGTTGAAACTTTTTTAAAATAAAATATCATAAAAATATGGACTTTGATAAATAACCCCCGTAGGGTAATTTACAAATGTGTTCACTTAACTCATACCCTTGACTGAAAATCCACCATCTCACACCTGCCGAGGTTGAATATAAGTCAATGGGAGAGGTCCCTATCCTATGTTGACATTTCTATGGTCTGCGCTGGAATTGGCACGAAAATCCACCATCTCACACCTGCCGAGGTTGAATATAAGTCAATGGGAGAGGTCCCTATCCTATGTTGACATTTCTATGGTCTGCGCTGGAATTGGCACGAAAATCCAACTCTTTCTGCTTTTCGCGCAAAAATCTGAAAAAGTCTGACTTTTCGGGAAAATCCACCATCTCACACCTGCCGAGGTTGAATATAAGTCAATGGGAGAGGTCCCTATCCTATGTTGACATTTCTATGGTCTGCGCTGGAATTGGCACGAAAATCCACCATCTCACACCTGCCGAGGTTGAATATAAGTCAATGGGAGAGGTCCCTATCCTATGTTGACATTTCTATGGTCTGCGCTGGAATTGGCACGAAAATCCAACTCTTTCTGCTTTTCGCGCAAAAATCTGAAAAAGTCTGACTTTTCGGGAAAACGCCCAAAAAAATTTGTACGATCAATTTTATCGCGTTTTTCCCTGATTCCAGCTTTTTTTTAATAATAAATGAGGTCAAAATGTGGATTCTAGTTAAAACTTTTTTGAAATAAAATATGATAAAAATTCGGATTCTAGTTGAAACTTTTTTAAAATAAAATATCATAAAAATATGGACTTTGATAAATAACCCCCGTAGGGTAATTTACAAATGTGTTCACTTAACTCATACCCTTGACTGGTTCTCCTGTCTTTGCTTGGATGCACATGCACAGTTAAATAAAAAACAAAACAATAAAACGAAAAAGCCATTTTTCTGCTTTACTGCGCACGTGTTGACCTGGGGGCATTGAAGTAAGATGAAATTGAAGAAGAGGACCGCTCCGTTGTGCTCTGTGAGAAGTAACCCAGGCCAGGGCAGTTTTCTGCTAAAAGGAGCATCAGTCCTGGATTAAAGGAGAAGAAAAGTCTTTTTGCACTTGGGGGTGCCTGAAACCCCAGGCCTGTGCTCCTATCAGCTGAAAACTGCACCAGCCCAGGGTTCATCCAGCGAGCACCACAGAGCGATCCTTTTCCATCATCTTCTTTCTTCAAATTTCCAGGGGCAGACGCATGCGCAGTAGAATGAAATAGCCAACTTTTTAGTTAAAGTTCGGCTTCTCGCTCTACTGCGCATGCGCAACCATGCGAGGAAAGAGATATAACCCTGGGCCGGTGCAGTTTTCTGCTGATAGGAGCACCTGCCCGGGGTTTCAGGTAAGTCAATACAATCACTTGGGATGCCTAACATTTGGCACCCCAAGTGCAAGAACACTTTCCTTCTCCTTTAAGTAAATGAACCCTCTTGCATAGTCCACAGCAATAGGACCAATCCAGGCAGCATATTTAAAAAAAACAAACTGGCATCATATGCATTATAAAATACTTTGCAACTATTTGGTTTGTTTAAGTATTTTGTTTCCCTTTTAATGTCATATTATCCACTTCACTACACACTTGAAAAAACAACTACACAACTCTTTAAATAGATGAGATTTTCATTTCATAGCTTGACATTAAAGCAGCGATTAGTATTTTAGCCCTACTACTTCTTCACACACACTCACACAAATTAATTCTCGTTTGAGGGTATAAACAAGTATACCCAAACTTTATATATTTGCTGTGAATTAAAAATGAGTGGGCTGGGGGGGGGGGAGAAGGAGTTAAACAGTGGTTCATTTATAAAGTATCAGACATGATTCTAATTGGAAAACTCAACTCATTAAACAGACTCTGTATGTACTGTAAAATGCATGACATTTTGCCAGAATTAAAGAAGGGACCCCAATCTGTGTAAATGACTGGCTGCTCCCAAAATTAATGTTACTCAACAGCTCCCCCTGCTGGCACAAGCCCATTTCCAAAAAAAAGTTGGGGGATTTGCAAATGAATAAGACCCTATGTTTAATTACAAATCATATAAAGACAGCACATTGGATTCCAAAACTGAGAACTGGATGGTCCTACTCCTCTTTAGCCTGGAGGTCGCTGCAACCATAATTTCAAAAAATAATTTCACAATTTGATTGATCAGACTACAGGACAGTTTTCCACGTCGCCCCAGTCCATCTTAAAGGTCAACTATCGCAAAAACGAATTGGGCTTTATCATATTGATATAAGAAACAGTCTAAATACAATCAATTAAAAATTCTGCATTGTTTCTGAAATAATCAAGTCTTCACTATCCCTCTCTCAGCATCTGTTGTTTCTCTTCTTTCTGTCTTCATGCAGGAGTTGGGTGTCAGATATTCACTGACAGTTAGATCCAATATATCTTATAGGGGGGCTCCTTTCCTGTGAATTAGAGCTCACTCAAATAACTGATTCCAGTACAAACAAAATCTAACAAAATAACTTCCTTTTGCACAAATTCTGCATGTACAGAGACATGATGTCTGGTGATTGTAATAGAAGGAACTCTAATACATCTTCTAGGCAAAAGAAGCCCCCCTATAAGATATATTGGATCTGTCAATGAATATCTTGACACCCAACTGCTACATGAAGAGAGAATGAAGAGAAACAGATGCTGAGAGAGGAATAGTGAAGAGGAACTTCATTATTTCAGAAATGGTACAGAGTTTTTAATTGATTCTATTTAGAAAACGTATTATTTCAGTGTGATGCAGCTTTTATAAAATGTAATATTCCACAATAGTGCCCCCTTAAATAAGCTTGTGCCCAGAGAAAGCAGCAATTTTTCTGGATCATGCTTATCTATGATTTCTTCTTTGCATGGTAGAGTTCTAACTTACATTTGTGGATGCGGTGACAAACTGTGTTCCCGGACAATGGTTTTGGGAAGTATTCCTGAGCCCATGCATTGATTTTCACTACAGAACCATGTCTGTTTTTAATGCAGTACCACCTTAAGGTCCAAAGATCACAGCCATCCAATGTTGGCTTTTGGCCCATCTTTCCTTCTGAGAGACCCAGCTTCTCTCCACCTGCTCTTTTTATAGCCCATCATGACATGTTGCCAATTGGTGAGATGTTCCACCAGGTGTCATTTTTAAGCATTACATAACTTTTCCAGTCTTTTGTTGCCCCTGTCCCAACTTTTTTGCAAATATTTTTTCAGAAAACAATGTCTGAGTTTGCTAATCATCCCATTTTCTGTTTACACTTTACACAGTGTCCCAACTTTTTTTTGGAAATGGGGTTGTAATTATTCCTTTATTTGTATAACACTGATACACTGCACCACAAATTTAGGGTCAGTTGTATTAGCAGATCATTATCCTGCACGCATATATTTGGAATATAGAATGAAACTTGGGCACCTAGTAGAAACTGGAGGAGAAAATAACAAACTCAATACAAGTTTGGGACCTATTATCCAGAATGCTCGGGAGCTGGGGTTTTCCGGATAATTTGGATTTTTATACCTTTAGTCTGCTAGAAAATCTTGTAAAAATTAAATAAACCCAATAGGCTAGTTTTGTGTCCAATAAGGATTAATTATATTTTAGTTTGGATCAAGTACAATGTAATATTTTTATATTACAGAGAAAAAGGAAATAATTTTTTAAAAATGTGGATTTTTTTGGATAAAATGGAGTCTATGGGAAACGGCCATCACATCTGGATAACAGGATATTGGATCTCTTACCTGTACATATATGCCATGAACTTATTGGCCTATGTATGGGACTATTGATGGTGATGCCTGACCCTGAGCAAGTTTAAAAATCTCTCTCTCATTTTTTCCCTTTCTTTCCTTAGCTTGGAAGGACCATCTCTGTGCCAAGTGGAATTCTAAGCCCGTTTATGTGGTTGGCAAAGCTACAGCTTCTTTGGGTATGTATAAACAGTTTACAGGGGATTGGGGCAGGCCAAGGGGTCTTTTTGAAGGGTATTACAAATTTACCGGCAGCTACATTGCCGGTAAATTTGTAATCCCGGCCTTGGCAGGTGTTTTACCAGTTAGGCCAGTAAAATACCGGCCGGGTGGCAAACCTAACTGCAAATCTGTCGGGACTCAGACAGAATCTACTTTATGTCCCCACCGTGCGGGTAACCCGAGGGTACACGACCCGCTGCAGTGGAGTATATAGGGAACAGTAGGGGGAACTCTACTTTTTAGAGTGTAAGAACGATTGCTGTGGGATACCACTTCCTGTTTAAGTGACGTCACTTCCGTGTGACGCAATGCTTAATGCGGGAATGGGTCGGGTAGGTTTCCTTTGGTTTCAGAAAGTGGGTGCTGGTCGTGCTTATAGTAAGCTGGTACGGCTAGTGCACGGGTCTGAAAAAAACAGACTCTTGCAGGACTAATGGAACTACTTCTTGGCTGAATTAGACAGGGCATGGTTTTAGAGAAGGATTCCCAAACTGAGAGAGCTCCCCCGTGTCCAGAAATTGTCATCAGCAAAAGTAAAAAATACAAACAGTGATCAGGAAGCTAGTTTTGTATTGTTTCTTTCTGTTCAAGATCTCTCCTATAGTTGCAGTGGGTCCCTAGCAACCATTCCTAACTGAAGTGCAACACAACCAAAAAAAGTTGAATAATTCAATAACCATGAAAAAGTTTATATCTTGTTTTCCCTGATCCCCCGAGAAATAGGAAATGAAGGTTCTGTTGCGTTAATGTATAATACAATGTGTTCCCAGGCGTCTGCAATAACTAGATTCAAGGAAAGGTATCTATCACTGATGAGTTCAGTATCACTATTGCTATGCCTGGGTACCCCGTTGCTAAGTTAGAATACTTTTTGTTCATTATTCAAACACACTTTTATCCTTTATTATTATCATCTGCATTATTATCCTATATATTTATTTATATATATATATATATATATATATATATATATATATATATATAAGACAAGTTACACAGATTTACAAATATTGTTCAACATTCTCATCAGTCACTGTCCCAACAGAGCTTACATGGTCATCCAGGTGACATGCCAAAGAGGCCTTATCCAATCATTTGGTCTACCGTGCCTCTGCAAACCAGTAGGGCAAAATGGAGACCGTAAAGCAAGATGGTCACGTTAGATCACTGATCCCCAGCCAGTGGCTCATGAGCATCAGGTTGTTCACTGTGTTGTCAAAGCAGGTGCTTCAGTTTGAATTCTTGACTTGGAGGCAAGTTTTGGTTGCTCAAAAACCAGGTGTACTGCCAAACAGAGCCTCCTGTAGGCTGACAGTCCACATTTGTGCCAGCCACAGCACTTATTTGGCACCTCATGGAACTATTTTCATGTCTGTGTTGCTCTTGGACTCTTTTTCTATTTGAATGTGGGTAAAAAAAGTTGGGGACCCCCGCAGTAGAATAACCATCTTATCCTACTGTTACAATGTAACTGGGCATATAATGAAAGATAAGCAGATCTTTTCTGAGCACATCAAAAGATGATCCAACCATTTGGATCTGCATTGAGGGCCATCGGTTCTTTCTTAATGGAATTTTACAGCACTCCTGGTCACGAGGGGTCATTTACATAGACCCCAGGCCTAAGTGCAAGAGCAGTAAGGGGCACAAAAGCACTCCCCTTAGTGTTCATTTAAAGAATACTTCCGTCTGGGGTCTGACGCACACTGAACCTCATGCTCAGGCAGGGCATAAGTACTGGTCACTGTTGTGGTGCTTGATGGCCAGAAAGTTAGTGGGCAGGAGGGGGGTTACATCCCCTACAGCCCTCATGAATGCAGCACCGCTCAGCTCTGTATTTATGGGGCAAACGCAAGTCAGTTTTTGAACTTAGACCCTGATGGTCTTTCTCCTACAAGAGAGTGACCCCTAATATCTCACTGAGCCCCACTAACTTATCAGTCATGTAGGCCATTATTTTGTCCCTTGCATGAACCAATAGAAGGCTGACTTGATCAAGAATGGCAGCCAATGGCCAGGGCTGGATTCACATAGCGGGCGACCCTAGGCCCACTGCTGTTCGTCTCCCCCGCCCCTTCCTTTTTAATTTTTAATCCCAATTTTAATCGGGATCGAAGCAATGAGGATTGACGCACAGGAAATTTATAAAACAATTGTATCTCCTGCACGTTTCTGAACCGATGTGGGTGTGGTTGGGCAGCATGCCTTCCTCTTAAATCCTGCCTGGGCCTTGGTGGCCTTTCCACAAATCTGGGCCTGCTAATGGCAGCTCATAGCACAGTCTGTTTAACTTATAACAACTAATCAGCAGCTAGCTAGTTACAGGATCAGAGAAAGGTATACCTGTGTGACACCCCATCCCTTGGATAAGTACAGTGATATACAGAACTGGAATAATATGTATATACCCTGTGTTGCCATTACACTATTCAGGGTGTAATTATCATTTTCTATTCCTTCCATCAATTATGAATCTCTTGCACTGTGCTTCTCCCGAGCTCTCTGTGATTTTGTTAGCTGCGCAATAAATCACCCGGTGACAGATGGAATCAGTGTATTGTATATATCAGCCACTCAGAGGGGATAACCATCTCTCATATGAGTTATTTTCCTAGTGCGAGCACATGGCAGCAGTGACACAAAGCAATTTACACCCCAGCTAATAGTATTACTGTATTTCCTGCTCTGAGGATCTGACAGTTTGGCTTTAATGCCCGTATTGATTTTTCATTTTTATGGAAACCTCCGGCATTATAATAGGGGGCTCCTCGTCATTCCCTATGTCGTCCTTGAAGTGAATAAACACTGGCTGCTTGCGGCATATGCCAGGGGCCAATGTGTTTTGTAAGCACTAGTAACTCTTCCTTCCAAGGCTGCCTATGCTCGTTTTTAAAGAGACACAATAAAGCTGTCAGCTTGGCGTTATACTTCAGTAACATTATATTATATAACCTACAGTGTCAGAAATCTGTCTGAGAGAGAGACTCATGCTTTCCAATTCCCAGAGCGAGTGCCAGGCTGCATGCCAGCGCTGATACTGCAGTGCAGTACTGGAACAGGCCATTCACTGCTGCTGGGAACTCCAAGGACTCCCACATTCTCTCACATTATTACATTTGGTGACATTATACAGGGTAACTAAGGCAGGTGCCAGATATCATTTTCTAGTTTTGCTCCAGCACAAGAGATGCCATCTCTTTGCAGCAAGTACAAGGCTTTTGTGCACATCCTTTTGTTGGACATAATATCAACGGGTTAAAGAAATAAAAGGGGGTATTGTCCCCCTGTTTGATTTTCCTTAGTAGTGGAGTTGCTCGAGGCACAACACCCAGTTTGGAGTCCTATGCACATCCTAGAATTGCAGCACCTTCCATGATCATTATTGTATCTTACTATACACACTAGGGGGCACATTTACTTAGCACGAGTGAAGGATTAGAATGAAAAATACTTCGAATTTCAAAGCATTTTTTTGGCTACTTCCACTACGACTTCGAATCAAACAATTCAAACTAAAAATCGTTCGACTATTCGACCATTTGATAGTCGAAGTACTGTCTCTTTAAAAAAAACTTAGACCACCTACTTCGCCACCTAAAACCTACCGAGCACCAATGTTAGCCTATGGGGAAGGTCCCCGTAAGCTTTTTTTGATCGAAGGAAAATCCTTCGATCGATGGATTAAAATCCTTCGAAACTGAACGATTTTTCCTTCGATCGTTCGCTCGAAGCATTTGCGATCCATCCTTCGACTTGGATATTCAAAGTCGAAGGATTTTACTTCGAGGGTCGAATATCGAGAGTTAATTAACCCTCAATATTCGACCAATAGTAAATGTGCCCCCAAGGGTGTTATTAATCAAAATCCGAATTTATCCCATTATTTTCAGAAATATACTTCGACCAAATCTGCACGGGTTATTTAGTGATAAATTTTCCTGCAAAATTCCAGTTCAGGAAAAAAACTGCAGATTTTTTCTGATTTTTGAAAACAACAAAATCTTCATTTATTTGCATGAAACCCAGCGCAGATCAAGATATCTTTGTGACGTCTCCCATCGACTTTTATACAACCTCGGCAGGTTTGAGATGCCGGATTTTCGGATTGGCATTCTAGGGGTTGATTTTTTTTTTTTCCACCAAAAATTTGGATTTTATAGGCATTCAGACTTTCATAAATAACCCCCATTTACAAAAGCAGCCTCAAATATAATCATAGCACTTCCATATAGTTGCATAAAGCACCACTGCGTCCTTCCGTGGCATACCTCCCAACATTCAAGAAATGGAAAGCGGGACAAAAAGTTGTGCCATGCACAGTGCTGCAAATTTGTTTGACCACGCCCATTTTATGGCCACATCCCCTAATTTACCATGTCCTTTATACAAACTTTGGCAGTTTATTAAAGTTTGAACACCTTTCTGGGAGTTTTAGTGCAATTTTATGTGTTATAACAGTTTTGCTAATGAAAGTGAATCGCTCTTTAAGCTGCTAGTTGCTGAGACCTATTTATCTTAAATAGTTACAACTGTATCTTTGCTTATCTTAAAGGAGAAGGAAAGCTACCAAAGCAGTTTATTGCCAATATATTAGCCACAATAGTGCAAGCTATAACACTATATTTATTCTGCCGAATGCTTTACCATACCTGAGTAAACAGCTCTAGAAGCTCTCTGTTTGTTTAGGATAGCAGCTGCCATATTAGCTTGGTGTGACATCACTTCCTGCCTCAGTCACTCCCTGCTCGCTCATAGCCCTGGGCTCAGATTACAGCAGGGAAGGAGGGCGGGAGAGGAGCAAACTGAGCATGCTCAAGCCCTAGCCCTGGAGGTTTATGCTGAAGTCTGATACAGAAGTCCATGAGTACACAATAGAAGGAAAGAAATGCTGTGTTTCTTTTGACAGAGGACTCAGAGCAGTCCGGCAATACTGGTGTATTTATATAGAACTTTCTGATAAAGCTTACTTAATTTTAGCCTTTCCTTCTCCTTTAAATAGGTACAAAAGTATCCAAGTACAGCTGCTGAGTTCTGACCTCTCCATCAAAAACTCTTATTATAATTAAGTTTCAGAAACTTTGTATCTTTTTCTGGCATCAATACAGGAGATCAAAGTCAGGACATTTCAGTAAGAAACCCGGGACTGCGGGCTGAGCTGTCAAAATCGGGACTGTCCTGTAGAAAATGGGACAGTTGGGAGGTATGCCTTGGTCCTTCTGCTGAGTCTCCTGCAAGTTTACCTATTTAAACTAGGAATCATTAGCAGTATCGGCACCCTGAATGTGGCAGTAATTTGAGGGTTCCCACTGTGGGAATGGGTGCAGCACCATTTTCTTCGGGTGCAACTCCCCATTCTGGAATTTTGGGTAAAAAATGCTACATTACGATTAGGTTTGCATTTGAAAGTTGCACTTTGCATACAAAATTCAAGGGACCCCTAGGCAGTTGCCCTTTCCTTGTGCCATTCTGTAGACAGTCCTGGCCTGACACATCCCCAAAGACATTTTATAATGAGGATTTAACTTTAAACCGTAGTCATTTCTTACAGGTTCTTTATATCCAGCCAGGGCTTGTATCCCAGGCTCTGCCATCAGTTCAATTAACCCAATGAGCTGTCTCTTTATGGCTTTGTAATGTCTAAAATATACATCCATCCCAAGCTCTGGGTAGAAATCATTAGAACATCTTTACTTGGATAAGTGTAAATTAGCAGTGCAGTTACCCCTAGCAACCAGTCAGCAATTAGGTTTAATCTGTCTAGTGCAGTTAAGGAATGACAGCTAAATGCCGGTTGGTTGGTTGGTATGCAATACAACAGACTGCCATCTATGTGAATAGCTCCATTATCTTTAGTCAGAGTTATGGTTATTATTAGGAATTAGAGGGAGCATAGAACTAAAATCAGAGTTACTTATGTATGATTTTTCCGTTTCGTTATACAGGTACGAGGGGGAATATATCTTATTAAATAGGATATGATAGTCTTTAAATTATCCCCTAAATGCTTACCCCACTACAGCTGCAGGTTTTAATGTTACTCTCGTGCTCTTTAAGCACTTTCTATTAATAAAGAATAAATGGATGGGAAAAAAAACTTCATATAAATTGAGTTTATACATCACTTTAGAGCATAACTGCCTTCATTGTGCAGAGGGAAGACTTCATCTTGCTCTTGTAATTTCCCACAGTAGTGTACAGCCTCTTCACTGGGAAGTGAGTGGTCCAACCACAAACAAATTCCCCTATCGAGCTGCTAAACAGTGCCTTGCATAAGCACAGCTTTTGTTAGGGCAGAAACACAAGCTGTGATTTGGGCAGATTAGTCGCCAGTGACAAATCTCCTCTTCTTCGGGGCGACTAATCTCCCCGAACTGCCTTCCCTGCCGGTGGGATGGCACTCAGAGCACTTCGCGAAGCAACTTCGGCCGACTTTGGAAAACGAAGCGTTTCGAGTGCCATCCCGTCGGCTATTTACATTGTAGTCGGCGGGAAGGCAGTTCAGGGAGATAAGTCGCCCCAAAGAAGAGAAGATTTGTCGCCTGGTGACTAATCTCCCTGAATTGCAGCGTGTGTCTCTGCCCTAACAAGGAAACTTCGGACGACTTTGAAAAACGAAGTGCTTGAGTGCCATCCCACCGGCGATTTACATTCTAGCCGGCGGGGAGGCAGTTCAGCAAGATTATTTGCCTTGAAGATGAGAAGATTTCGCCGGGTGACTAATCTTCCTGAATTGCAGTGTGTGTCGCTGCCCTAACAAGGAACATCATTCGACTTTGGAAAATGAATCGATCGAGTGCCATCCCGGCGGCAATTTACATTCTAGCCGGTGGGGAGGCAGTTCGGGGAGATTAGTTTCCCCGGAAGAAGAGGAGATTTGTCGTCGGGCGACTAATCTCCCTGAATCTCAGTGTGTGTCTCTTTTATAGTATCACTCTTCTTTCATGGGTCTTCACCTAGAAACACAGTACAAATTGCCTTTGTCGAGTGAAACCAGCCCATAGCCTCCAGCCTGCAGTATGTTGTGTTATTATTCACTTTAGCATGTGTTAATTGTATGGTAATTAGCACAGTCTAAATATTGAAATAGGAACAGACAGCAATCTCCTGTGTGCCTGATAAATGAACTGGGCCCTTGCGCAGAATCGAGGAATAATTGTGTGACCTGATTGTGTTATTTCTGCCACTTGAAGCATGAGAACAGCTGAGGTTTAGAGGAACTATGTAATATTTGGCCCACTTATTTCAATATATGTCTGACCATCATTTTGTCTGTTTATGTCACATTCTCTGCAAACGATTTTTCGTCATTCAGAAATAGGGCTTAAAACATGTTCATGACTCCCTATATAAACACGCCAGGCGGCACTTTAAAAACAAAGGTTATTTAATATACTTGAGGTTTTTCTGCAAGTTTGGTTTGGTCATAAAGCCTTTTTTAGTGTGCACTTATTCTTTATGTGCCTCTCACCTTGCCCTTTGTCTAGTTCGGGTGATTATTCATTAGGTACAGTATTTTCACTACGTCTATAACAAATACCCTGTCTCTGGGCAAAGTATATATACAGGTATAGGGTCTCTTAGGGCCCCCCTATAAGTAAAAAAAAACCATTGGTGACCAGTTATTCGCCGTTGGGTATGTCTGTAAAAAAATGAGACTTTTAGCTTAGAAAAGTTGTCATTTAATTGTGATATATTGTTAGTTACAGAGTAAATCTGATTTCAGACTTGACAATTTGTAGGAACGATAAATGCTTTAATATGTATTTGTTTTTCCAGTTGAAGAAATTGGTCTTTCGTCAGAAGGGGAAGGCTCAGGAAATGCAGAAAAGCTTGCGGAATGTATATGTTCAAGTAAGTCTACTTACATATACAGGTACAGGATCCTTGATCCAGAAAGCTCCAAATTAAGGGAAGACCATCTCCCATAGACTCAATTTTAAAGGGGTTGTTCACCTTTAAATTAACTTTTAGGATGATGTAGATACAGAGTTATATTCTGAAACGATTGCCAATTGGTTTTAATTTTTTATTATTTGTGGTTATTTAGCTTTTTATTCAGCAGCTCCCCAGTTTGTAATTTCAGCAATCTGGTTACTGGGGTCCAAACTTCCCTAGCAACCATGCACTAATTTAAATAAGTGTTTGGAATAAGAATATGAGATGTCCTGAATAGAAAGATGAGTAATAAAAAGTGGCTATATCAATAAATGTGTAGCCTTATAGAGAATTTGTTTTTAGGCGGGGTCATTGACCCCCATGTGAAAGCTGGTCCTGTATATGTCAACGGGGAAGGTCCCAGTGTCTGTGCTGATGTCCTACTCCTGATTGATATCCGTTGATTTCGGGGGTTCAGCCCAAAAAAACTCCGAAAAAATCTTAGTTTTTGTGGAAAACTCTGAACAATTTGGAGTTTTCTGGGAAAGCTCTGAAATTTGCCCAAACCTATTTTTTTGGGATTTTTTCTTCATAAATAAGGTCCATTCGGGAATTCGGAGTTGCTCGGAGTTGGATATTAGAAAAACTGAGATCAATTCGGAGCTTGATAAATAACCCCCTAAATGAAGGTCAGTTGAAAAGTTGCTTAGAATTAGCCAATCTATAACACACTAAACATTAACTGAACCACCCCTTTAATCAAATCTAATTTTTAAAAGATTTTTTTATCCAAAGAATTTATCCAAAGAATCCTTATTTTTAAAACTGATTTCCTTTTTCTCTGAAATAATAAAACAGTACCTTGTACTTGATCCCAACTAAGATATAATTTATCCTTACTGGAGGCAAAACAGTCCTGTTGGGTTTATTTAATATGTAAATCATTTTTTTTGGCAGAAAGTACGGGGATTCAAATTACGGAAAGATCCCTTATCTGGAAAACCCCAAGTCCCGAGCATTCTGGATAACAGGTCCCGCACCTGTACTGTAACCAATGTCCGTTCTATAAGAAGATTAAGCAATGTCTCCATTTAATTTCTCAGCATTACATGCAGTGTATATATATATATATATGTGTGTGTGTTTTTTTCATTTGCTTTTGAATTATGATGCCTCCAGAGTTGCCAGGCACACAGAAGCCCAGACATTACACATTGCAGTAACCTTTAGCCACCAATCAGAAATGAGCTTTGGTTATTCTACTGCAAACAAAATAATCAAATGAAATGTCTTATTGGTTGTCATTGGTTCCAGCACGTGGGCAAAGTGCCCTCACCACCAAGAGCAATGTCTGTTCAAAACAAGAGATAAAAAGGGATAAAAAGGGGGGAAGGAAATATTAATTTAATTTTCCTTTTATTGTCTGAGATTTTTCTATAGTTTGATGTGTTTGCTTAACTCTCCTCCTTTTAATCTTCTGCGGAAATGTCAGCAGTGCATAGAGCACATTATGAGTAACGTGCCATGAAATATTTCTTAGCACAAGTGTCATTTCTGTATAATGTACATTTACACTGCTGGGAAATGGCACTTTACCAGATCAGATTATAACTTCAAGTGACCCCCGGCTTCATTTATTCCTGAACGCTCTTCAAACTGAAGGAAATCTTATTCCTCCCTGACATCTCCTTTGTCAAGTTCATTCCTACCCTCCCTGTGTTCTGCTCCTGCTTCACCAGAACGTAGAATGTGGGGGCTGAGAATAAAACAGATCAGACGTCTGCGCTGGTTCCGGTGTTTGACTGGGCCTACCATATATATATATACTGATTGAATATATTATATAATTAATTGTTTTATGATACTTCTATGTTAATAATGTTAAATATCCATGCTATGGTTCTTGGTTCCAAGTACAATTGTGATTATCTTGTACAGGTATGGAGCCTGTTATCCAGAATGCTTTGGACCTGGGGTTTTCCAGATAACGGATCTTCCTGTAATGCCTTTAGGGGCAGATTTATCAAAGGTTGAGGTGAATTTTCGAATGAAAAAAAAAATCGAATTTGTGTACTTTGACTAGGGAATAGTTCAAATTCGATTCGAATTTGAAAAAAAATTAAAAAATTTGAATATCGAAATTTGACATGTATTGGGACAAATTTACTAACCTCCGAAAATTTGCCAGCGACGGCTTCGCTCACATCGCAACACTTCGCCAGGTGTAGATTCGCCGGGACAAAGCTAATAAACTAAAATGCGAAGTTGTGTCCAGGGCGCTGAACGCTGGCAAAGTCGCGCTAGCATTACTGCGCCAAGCGAAGCTTGCATACGGCCGAAAGTTGAATGGACGTAAATACATTACATTATACAAGCAAATAGAGTTGTTATATTGCCCTACACATGAGCCCACTGTATAGTTTATGTGCCATATGTTAGGAAATGTAGGGGGGAAGCCGGTTTCCCAAAAAAAAATTTTTTGCTATTTTGCAGCCTATCACCCTGAAAAAGGAAAAGACACTAGCTTTT
This sequence comes from Xenopus petersii, assembly GCA_038501925.1. Lineage (NCBI taxonomy): Eukaryota > Metazoa > Chordata > Amphibia > Anura > Pipidae > Xenopus > Xenopus petersii. The sequence goes on along the minus strand of CM076684.1, from coordinate 122,189,357 downwards.
TTTGGGACTTAGAAAAATGTTCAACTATTTTTTGAGGAACACCTATCTACTCTATTGCACTTCGCCTGGTCTGAGGTGGCGAAGGCAAGTCTGGCACAAGAGGTAACGTTCAGTAAAATCCGCATCTTAGTGAATTTGCGCAGTTACGTCCATTCGCCAGAGCACAAATTCGCCAGGCGTTAGGGAGCGAAGTACCACTAAAGTCTATCTCCTTCGCTGGTGAAGTTATGTCAGCAACCGTTAGTAAATTGGCGAAGTACCAAAATGACGTCACGCTAGCGAATTTTCGCCCGCGTTAGTCACTTCGCCCTTTATTAAATTTGCCCCATTGTCTCTTTAAAAATTCGACTTCGGCCAATCGCCATCTAAAACCTGCCGAATTGCTGTTTTAGCCTATGGGGGACCTCCTAGAGCCTATTTGGAGTCAATTGGTTGACTCTGAAAAATCAAAGTTTTTTTTAGGAAAAACTTCCGACCTATTTGATCGAAAACGGACCTATTCAACCATAAAAAAATTTTGACTTAATTTCAGTCGCTCCTTTTGAATTCAAATTTCTAAGTTTTTTCAATTCGAAATTTGACCCTTGATAAATATGTACCTAAGTTTACTAGAAAATCATGTAAACATCAAATAAACCCAATAGGCTGATTTTGCTTCCAATAAGGATTAATTATATCTTAATTGGGATCAAGTACAAGGTACTGTTTTATTATTATAGAGAAAAAGGAAATCATTTTTAGAAATTTGGATAAAAAAGAGTCTATGGGAGACGGCCTTTCCATAATTCAGAGCTTTCTGGATAATGGCTTTCCGGATAACGAATCCCATACCTGTATAGCATTCTTTGAAACTGGGTGGCAAGGTGATATTGTAATTACAAATGAAAGGCTGACTAGGACTAACGGGCAGTTTGCTTTTTAGATGGGGTCAGAGACGCCCAACTGAAAGATGGAAAGAATCAGAATAAAAAGGCAAATAATTATAAAAATAATTATAAAAATAAATAATGAAAACCAATGGAAAAGTTGCTTAGAATTGGCCTTTCTATTACATGCTAAAGTTTATTTAAAGGCAAACCACTCCTTTAAAGCAAGTTATTATTCTATGAGTTTTTACATTGGATCAGTGCACCGGAATGTGTGGCTCCCCCATGTGTCAGCCAAGGGCTGATATTTCATTGGAGTCAGTCAATTGGAAATGTAACACAAAGAGCAGTGAGTGTACGGAAATAATAGATCAATACACAATTAAACAGATTGCATATGCCAGTTAGTTTTATTAAATAGAAAAGAGTTTTCGAGCATCAAAACAAATAACCCTGAGTGCAAATGATGGTTTTGTTGCGTGTAATTGTGTTTTCTGAATAATGCTTATATTCTCTACTTGCTATAATGAAAGGGGAAATATAGAATTTTAATACCGTGGGATTTTCTACCGTCTGTTGTTAGATATAAGAAAATATAACATGGATGTTACGCCGCTGGCTGGGGCCACGGTCAACCTGAGTCTTCGAGCTGCTGTTGCACTGTAACTGCCACCTATAGTTGTAGTACACAAATACCTGGAGGGAAACAATTTGGGCATTGCACAAATTTATACAGTATTTACAGGTATGGGATCTCTTATCCAGGGAGATACCTAGGGGGTTATTTACTAAACTCCGAATGAAAAAATCACTAAAATTTTGCGATTTTTTTTTTTTTAAATATAAAATCTGACTTTTTAAAAAAAAATCTTGAATTTTTCGGAATTTATTAAACCCCGAGGATGGAAAAGTACGAATCTGAAAATCCGGCATCTCAGACCTGTCGAGGTTGCATTTAAGTTAATGGGAGAAGCCCCAATGATTTTTTGATGTGCGCTGGGTTTATGGCAATACCCTGACGTTTTCTGAGTTTTCGGGTGAAAAAAATACACACAATTCGTGAAAATCGGATGAAAAATCATGAAAATTTTTTCACAATTTTTTTGGGGATTTTTTCCCGCAAACAAAATTTTCGGGAGAGTGTATTTATAAATAAGCCCAAAAAACCTGTGCAGATTTGGAGGGTTTTTTTCAGAAAATATTGAGATAAATTCAGACTTTGAGTCCATTTTAAGCAAAAAATTCTGTTTGGTTTTTAAATGATTCCCTTTTCTCTGTGATAATTAAACAGTGGCTTGTACTTGATGGTAACTAAGCTGCATGAATCCATATTGGTGACAAAATAATCCGATTGGGTTTATATAGAGGTACATTTATCAATGGTCGAATTTCGAATTCATGTGAGTTTTTAAAAACTCCCATTAACTCCCATGAAGCCGAAATCTATTTAAAAAATCAAATTTTCAAAAATCGGGTGTATAGGATCCACCCGAAAACTCGAATCGAATTTGAATTCGATTAAAGGTTTAAAAACTAGATACGAGTTTTTTTCTTTGAAAAAAACTTGAATGTCAGGAAAGCTGCAAACAACTCCAAATTGATCCCAGAACATTTTCTGTTGAATAAAACAGCGATTCGGCAGGTTTTAGGTGGCGATTAGTCGAATTTGAGTTCTGAAAGGGCCAGTGTATGATAAATCTCGAAAATCTAATTCAAATTTTTAAAAAAAAACTTGAATGGAATTTTAACATTTCACTAGTTGAATTTGACAGTTTTGGCCTTAAAAAAAAGCTAGAAAATTCAAATTAGAAATTCGAATTTTCACTTCGATCCTTGATAAATCTATAATGTTTAAATGTTTGTTAGTATGGTGGTCCAATTGATAGAAAATCCCCTTATTATAAAAATCCCACACCTGTACTTTTATTTACATTCCCACCAGGGTCCCCTGCAATTCTGGGGACTATGGGCTAATTCCTTTACTGTTCCACCCTAATAGCAGCCATGCAAGTAGGCAATAAAAACAGGCATCAGAATATAGATATATGGGACCTGTTATCAATATTGCTTGGGATCTAGGATGTTCCAGATAAAGGGTCTTTTTGTTATTTGGAACTTTATACCATAAATCTGCTAAAAATCATTTAAACATTAAATAATCCCAATAGGCTGGTTTTGCCTCCAATAATGATTAATAATATCTTAGTTGGGATCAAGTACAAGGTATGTGTATGCGATCCTTTATCCAGAAAGCTCTGAATTACGGAAAGGCCGCCTCCCCTAGACTCCATTTTATCCAAATAATTCACATTTTTTTTAAATTGTCTTTTTTTCTGTAATAAAAAAAAACAGTTCCTTGTACTTGATCCCAGCTAAGATATAATTATTGGAGACAAAACCAGGTTGGTGTGTTTATTTATTGTTTACATGATTTTCTAGTGAGATATAAAGATCCAAATTACAGAAGGATCCATTATTCAGAAAACCCCAGGTCCTGGGCATTTTCGATTTCGGTAACCGGAATGATTCAATAAAAATGCAGTCTATGGGAAGCAATTCAGAGCTTTCTGGATAACAGATCCTATACAGTTGAGTGCTGTAATTATCTGATATACTCTTTATTAGGCTGGGGCCATGACACACAATCTTGTCCATTGCTGTGTAAAATTAAATGTTATTCTAACCCTATTTTCAATGTACATTCAGTACACACTTTCAATGATTTGAAAGTTATTTGTTAATGTAATTACAGTTAAATGCAGCCGCTGTCTGTCCCTGCTTCTCATTCTTGCAACCAGGTCTGGTAATCAGCTGACTTCTCTCATATTGATTCAGGAGTCAGAACCAGCAAAGCAGAGACCATAAACAGCCAGACACATGCATCAGCCAATATCAATTAACTTTAGAAATAAATGTACAACCATTGGAACTATTAAATTAATGTATGTTAGTAAGTTGCTTAGAATTATATTTTCTTTTAAGGGCAAGGTCCTAGCGTTTCCTCGCCCTTAATGCTCTACAATTAGACTGCGTGCTCTGTGAGGCAGAGACCTAAACACCTCTATGTGCTGAATATTCTGTAATGACTATTGTTATAGCAATATAAAGCTTCTTATAGTTGAACCAGGGCTGGAGCACTTGCCAAGGGGGGTAATAATCCCTACTGACCCAGTGGCAGAAGACCCATAGTGCATATACATTATTCATGCTAAATCAATACAGCCAAATGCTCTACTGCTGCAGTACCATTATTGCTTAATTGGTAGATCATTCCTTTCAATGAATCCCAGAAATCCTGAGCTAGAGTTGCCCCGCTCTTGTTGCCAGTGATAAACATGGGCAGAATGAATGATTGCTGTATGGCATGTATTCATCTGCCAGTTAGAATGGAAGCACCATTTTACTCAATGAAGGGTTTTATTGAGGCTCCGTGCATCTGTGCCACGTCTTTGGTTTATAGCTGTAGCATTTGGCTGCCATGTCCAACCTCCAGATGAGCCTCATACAGAGCAGAACATCGGGAGAAGGCCGTGTTTGACTGTAAATAAATGTCTACTGTCTCCAGAGTTGCTTTATTGCTCTCAAGCGAAAAGCAATTGTGCCCATCAATGCCATGTTAAATCACGTCCGGCAGTTTAGAACTGCCCGTGAAAGGACACATTATGGCGAAAAACAGGGTGTTTTCCAGTTTAAGAAGAAAGAAACGGATTCGCTGTCATGTCCAGTTTCATATTGTAAACAATAGTAAGGAAAGCAATAAATGGCATTTTGTACTGCCCTTGTCTTTCTTGCTCTCTGGCTTCAAAGACAGCTTTGAAAAGAGGAGAAACTATTTAATGTGTCTCTCCGGCACAGATCGAAATTGAATTCTGCCCGACTGATCTTGAGCATACGTCTGTTTCCTATCCACACAAAGGAAATGTCACAGGGCTTCTTCTCCAAAGCCTGACGCAGTTCTGATGGATTGGCCGGACTTTATATTGACAGGCTTTCATGAGTTCATCTCGTCTCTTCATCGGGTCAGTGAGAACTAGAGCTGAGCCTTAAACTGGTACTAGGCATGGTGATTCCCCCCCCCCATAAAAAGTAAAAAAAAACGCTGATGGCCAGGATCCCTCCATAAAGATAAAAACATTGGTGGCCAGGATCCCCCCATTAAGAATGAACAAAAAAATGTGGAACTTACCGTTCAAGCTTGACAAAGGGGCAGGAGCTCCGAAACGTTGCATGTTTGCAAGACTACTTGTATACTGGTAAAATACAAATTTTTCATTTACCTTGAATTGGTCTGGACTTTTTTGTTATATATATATATATATATATATATATATATTACAGTTTATCGTACCATTTGAGTATTATCTACTCATGAAATAGGGGCAAGCCACCATGTTTTTCTTCAACCATCTTAAATCTAATTATTTAGATCTGAACATCTGTTTTGCCTCTTTTATTCAAACTGTATATCAGCCTGTTGGGACAAAAGTCTTAAATCATGTCACCAAGTCATTCCTGGGAATGTAACATAATACATTTTTTTTTCAGAGGGATTATCGTATTCCGCACCCATTCTTTTTCCTTGTGGATCTTTGAAAAAAGAGGTTCTTCCTAAAAAACTCCAGGAGAAAAGTATGTACCAAAACATACTGGGGGGTTTGTGGAAATAAGTGATGATCCCACTGGCACATATGTATTGCTTGAAACTCTATAGAGTCCATTATTATTAGACCAGAAAAGGAGAAAAAGTTAACCCTACGTAGTGCACCTCCCCACCATTGGATCCGATGGCTCACAGAACCAATCAAAGATAAAACTTAACTTTTATTAATGGTTAAATAAAATATGTAGGTCCAGGAAAACGTTAAAAGAAATGTAAGGTCAGGGGGAAAAAACCAGGGCTATGGTCGAAATTAACTGGCAATAGGGTGGAGGGTAGACCACTGTATGGGTCTCGGAATGAGCACGGGGTAGGAATGATGATAATTAACCATTCACTAGAAAACAGTGGGTAAAATGCCCAATCTGAATTACTTAACTGTCCAGCTAATCACCCCTTCAATATTGGTTTAACCCTCCGACTCCACTGGCAGGAGAAACCAGTGAGGATTGCATCTCTGAGTGTATCAATATTAATGCGGGTCACAGCCCCACATTCAAAGTCAAACTGCTGCACACTTCGCAGCCACGAGAAACAGGTTCCCCTTACACACACCCCCCCCCCACTTCAATGAGGGAGATGACAATACTGAATTACGTCAGGGATTGACCCACAGTATATTCGTTTCGGTTTAAATGATTCTAAATTCTACCCCAGCAGTGTCCGTCATTTACCCTCCCCTTCACCCATAGAACGTCCCACCCGGTATCGTTCGCGGATCAATGGCCTATAGTAAGCCGTATTCGTTTTTTATCCCCCTGCCTAACAAAGCTAAAAAGCGCCTAGGCTTTTTAAGTTTTATCTTTGATTGGTTCTGTGAGCCATCGGATCCAATGGTGGGGAGGTGCACTACGTAGGGTTAACTTTTTCTCCTTTTCTGATATTATTGATTTACCCTGCACACCACCTTACTGTCTCTCATGTGTGATGGATGGTGCTCCCTAAAATCTATATTTATTTTTACATTATTATTAGACTCCATTTTATCCAAATCATCACAATTTTGAAAAATTATTTTCTTTTTTCTCTGTAATAATAAAACAGTACAGGTATGGGATCCGTTATCTGGAAACCTGTTATCCAGAAAGTTCTGAATTACAGAAAGGACATCTCCCATAGACTCCGTTATAATCATATAATCCAAATGTCTTTTTTCTCTGTAATAATAAAACAGCAGCTTGTACTTGATCCTAACTAAGATTTAATTAATCCCTATTGGAAGCAAAACCAGCCTATTGGGTTTATTTAATGTTTACATGATTTTCTAGTAGACTTAAGGTACTTGTTAAGATCCAAATTATAGAAAGACCTATTATCTGGAAAGCCCCAGGTCCCGAGCATTCTGGATAAAGATACCTGTACCTTGTACTTGATCCAAACTAAGATATAATTAATCCTTATTGGAGGGTTTATTTAATGTTTACATAATTTTCTAGTAGACGTAAGGTATGAAGATCCTAATAAGGGAAAGATGAGTTATCCGGAAAACCCCAGGTCCCGAGCATTCTGTATAACGGGTCCCATACCTGTAAATAATAAAACAGTACCTTGTACTTGATCCAAACTAAGATATAATTAATCTTTATTGGAAGCAAAACCAGCCAATTTGGTTTACAGTATTTAATGTTTAAAGGATTTTCTAGTAGACGTTAAAGGGGTATTTCACCTTTAAGGTAACTTTTATTATGTTATAGAATGGCCAATTCTAAGCAACTTTTCAATTGGTTTTCATTATTTATTTTTTATAGTTATTTGCCTTTTATGCTGTTTCTAAAAAACAAATGCTCTGTAAGGCTACAAATGTATTGTTATTGTTACTTTTTATTACTAATCTTTCTATTAAGGCCCCTCCTATTCATATTCCAGCCTCTTATTCAAATCAATGCATGGTTGCTAGGGTTATTTGGACCCTGGTTACCGCATTGCTTAAGATGCAAATTGAAGAGCTGCTGGATAAAAAGCTAAATAACTCAAAAAAAAACCTTCAATAATAAAAAATGAAAACAAATTGCAAATTGTCTCAGAATATAACTCTCTACCCCATACTAAAAGTTATCTCAAAGTTGAACAACCATTTTCCGGTACAACGATCAAAATTACAGAAATATCCTTTATCCGGAAAACCCGAGGCCCCGAGCATTCTGGATAACAGGTCCCATACCTGTAGTGACATTCACAAAACTATACTGCCATATTTCAAATGATACAATATGGCCGATCGGTAACATATAGTTGAACTCTACATTCCCAAAAGTTTTAGTTCCAAACTGTATCTGCCGCTTTTTTTTTTGCATGATTTTTATTCTTTTTATCTCCTTTCCTTATATAAACATTCATTTTATCTTATGGCGGAGATAATAAAAACATAGGCAGGTGAGCGCCCAGCATAACTGCGAGAGTTTGCAGCACAAGAGAAAATTGAGTAGAGCCATAGCGCACGCCTTAAGTGGGTTTGGGAAGATGAAAATCCTCGCGCTGAATGGGTCAGTCCTTTAGTGCACAGTATAATAAGGATGGCTCCGGCATTCACTTTAATAAGCATTTTAAAAGGTAACAATCTTCTGAGGTTTCTCGTTTTATGATGAGAATTGTAAAGCGTGTCCTGGCCGCTACCAACGCCTGATTATATTATCAAGATTTCCATAAGGAGAATGGAACCTGGCAGCAAATGCAAGCGCTCACATTCGCCTCGTGTAATTGCGCGAGTACCTAGTAAGGATATTGCTGCGTTACCAGCCTTGACAGCTTTATAGAAATACATTTTTTATTTTGTAATTACAGATGTACCTCTGGAGACCATTACGGTTTATCAGACTGGCCCGCATCCCGCTATACAAGTTTCGCTCTCAGATTATTTCACAAAGGTTGGTATCCGGACTAACAATGCCTTCTAATAAATGATCCCATTCACTTATCCTTTAAGAAAAGAACTCTGTGTTCTGCCTTTGGATTTAAGAGCAATTTTAGAAGTATTTTTTATAACTGCTGAGTGGCACTCACCCCCCCCATAACTAATGGACTCCGTTTGGATCCATTTCCAAATCTTTAACAATTATATTTGTGTTTTAAGGACTTCACTACTTGGCCTTTCAGCAATGACACTTCTAAGGCTGAGTCTGATATATAATACTTTTTACAGGATCAATTAAGCTTTAAATATTGTCCTTTGTGAGTTCCAGCCATGGAATAATTATGTTCTGTACAAGTGCCAGTTTATGAGTAATAAGAGAGAACTGGGATCTTGAACTCTTCAGAAACAGAAGGGATTTAGTCTGTCGTACTCGTCACTTATAATGCCTGGGAGATGTGAAGAATTAAAGGGCAACTGAAGCTCCACAATATACGTTTAGATATGAGCTGCCTAGAAGAACAGGAGCACTCTGACAGTAAAATGACATGTTCTCATGAAGCCTTTAGATGCCCACCTAAAACCTGCCAAATAACTGTATAAGTCAATGGGAGAGGTCCAGGGATCAATTTGATGATGTTTGTAGACTAGCATTCGAGTATAATTTCGAATAGAACTCGATTCGAGTTTTTAGATCGGTAAAATTCTTACAAGTTTTAACATATAAATTTTTTTAATAAATTTCCCCAAATCGAATTTTCGAATTCAATCGAATTTAAGGGAGTTTAGAAAAAAAACTTACCCGTATTCGAAATTCGACCCTTGATAAATGTGCCTCCCGGTGTCTCCTTTCTTTTTTATTCATTCCCCTTAACCAGGCCCGAACTTTCAATTTGTGGGTTCTGGCAAATGCCAGAGGGGCTACTGTACGATGCCATAGAAAGTTACTATTTAGTGTGCTGGTGGGGGGCTGTTTGGGCCTCTGTGTACTTGGAATGTCAGGGCCAATTTTAACTCTCAGTCCAGACTTGTCCTTAACTCCCAACTGGAATATGACACGAGGAATGCCACTAACCCTAAATCTTAGTTGAATGCTACTTCCTAAACCCCTAACCTTTAAAGGCAGTACAAACCTTCCATAACAGTTTTACTCTACGAAAATGACTTTCAACTACAGTTTCAATTGTTCCTCATCAAGTGTCAAAGTATTCTGGGTAGTGAGGGGCACATTTGTCCCTTTTCGATTCAGCTAAAAATTTCCTGCAAATTCGTGAAACAGCAAAAAATTAACGAAAAACAAATTTCTGACGATCGCGTCAATTTTGACGCCGACGTTAAAGTCAATGGGCGTCCAAATAATGTCGACGTGCGACAGTTTTGACGCGATCGACTTTTCTGAAGCACATGGCCAGCGAATTTTCACTGCTTTTTCGCAAATTTATTTGCCGGAGGCGAAACGCGGAAGTTCACCGCTAAGTCGCGCCTGGTGAATTTATTTGCCCATCACTAATGCTGGGTGCTACCTTCCAGCAGGATAATTTACCAATGAAAGTCCTGCCTGCTCTGTTTGCACTAAAACATTTGTCATTATTGCTGAAGGCATTAAACATATTTAAACCGCTAAAATAACCTTCCAGGAATCAGGATGGTGGGTGATGAGGATTTCTTCCTTAAGACTAGGGATGCACCGAATCCACTATTTTGATTCGCCCCAACCCCCGAATCCTTTGTGAAAGATTCTGGCGAATACCAAACCCGAATCCTAATTTGCATATGCAAATTAGGGGTGGGAAGGGGAAAACATTTTTTACTTCCTTGTTTTATGACAAAAAGTCACGTGATTTCCCTTCCCTCCCCTAATTTGCATATGTAAGTTAGGATTCGGTTCGCTGTGGGCAGAAGGATTCGACCAAATCCGAATCCTGCTGAAAAAGGCAGAATCTTGAACCGAATCCTGGATTCGGTGCATCCCTACTTTGGACGAAGATGAGCAAAATGGCCCAATTGCAATATATTTCATTAAAGCCAATGCTAGGCTTAATGTGATTAAACTACTGTCGCTTTTCTTTCTGTTTCCTTGTATTGGACTACTTTGGAGGCAGTTTTTAGTCATTCAGAGTGGCCAGTGTTTGTGTCAGTATATTGCCTCCTGGGCACACTTGGCACCTGCTGTGGTTAGTTTACATACACAGGAGGGAGTAAATAAGTCTGTAATATTGACCTCTCCTATTGCCTTGCAATACACCTGAGTCAATAATGACTGCACTTCAGCTAATGGTTAAATGGAAGCACTGAGAGAACAAACACATGGGTTTCATTGCTCAGATACTTGTCTTTTTCAAGGATCTGCAACTCTTAAAGCTGTACAATCATATGGTAATCTTATACTGAACTCCATCACTGTGGTCACTAATGGCTGAAATCTTTCCTAAGTGTTATCATTCTAATCATGGGTACAGGGTTGTCTATGATATTTGTGGGTTGGACTGTGTAAGAGAAAAAATGGGCAAAACTTGGGAGGTAACCTACTACACATGGAGAAAATACAGACCTGATAGCCCCCCCACTTTGTATATGACTCGCTTTCTGCTGTACAGGTATGGGAACTGTTATCCGGAAAACCATTATCCAGAAAGCTCCAAATTATGGAAAGGCCGTCTACCATAGACTCCATTTTATCCAAATAATCCACATTTTTCAAAATGATTTCCTTTTTCTCTGTAATAATAAAACAGTAGCTTGTACTTGATCCCAACTAAGATATAATTAATCCTTATTGGGAGCAAAACCGGCCTATTTGGTTTATTTAAAGTTTACATGATTTTCTAGTAGGAAAGATCCATTATCAGGAAAACTCAAGGTCCCAAGAATTCTAGATAACAGGTCCGATACCTGTATTAGGGATGCACCGAATCCACTTTTTTGGATTTGGCCGAACCCCCGAATCCTTCACGAAGGATTCGGCCGAATACCGAACCGAATCCGAACCCTGATTTGCATATGCAAATTAGGGGTGGGAAGGGGAAAACATTTTTTACTTCCTTGTTTTCTGACAAAAAGTAACGCAATTTCCCTCCCTGCCCCTAATTTGCATATGCAAATTAGGATTTGGTTCGGCCGGGCAGAAGAAGCTGAAAAAGGCCGAATCCTGGCCGAATCCCGAACCGAATCCTAGATTCGGTGCATCCCTAACCTGTATATATTTTTTTACAATTCTTCTAACAATGTTTAAATTTGAATTTGTCATTTTGGTTTGTTAGTTTGAATATAAGTATAAATTCACTTGTTATATTTCTTTGTATTTCCTAATCATTGCGCAGGAAGGTGTCCCAGCAAGTATTGTGTTCTTTAGTCCGTCTGGGCTGAAATATTGTCTCTTGTTTCTTAAGGATCTCCCTAGCGATCAGCTTAATCAAATAAAGGTAAATTTGTTCAAGTGCAACAGCACCTAACAATTATCCAGGTTATAGCAATAATTTTGGTGTGAAAAGTTATTTAGAACACTAATAGCAACTTATAGGGTATGGGCAGGGGTTTAAAGGAAGTAGTGGTTTAAAACAGAACACCTGATCTGATGGGAACTTACATGGGTAGGAAAAGAAATCTTGAGGAGCCATCTTCTGAGTGTCAGTGGCACTGCACATGCTCAGTGTTCTCTGGGCAGCTATTAATGCTACAGGGCTGTTTATTTAATTCTGATAAAGAATGCACTGGTTTCTGAGCTGCTATAAATATGAATTAGCTGCTAACTAGCCTCATATCATCCCCAAGCTCGGGTAAAAATGTGCTGTGAATTAACAGACAAGAAGAAGGGGAGTTAAATGGGTCATTGTCAGCGCCACAGATTTTCCCTTCTATAAGGGCTGTGATGCCCTTGTACTTGTAAACAGCAAAAACCCAAGACATAAGGGCTCATTTACAACTGCATTGAGCAAAGTGCAATATCGACTCAATCACAATGGTTTTTCCAAGAATTCCAACGTTGTTAAAATGGGAGCTTACATGGAACTGGGCAGGGAAAAATCAAACCTTAATAATTCAGAAATTCTAAATAATTTGAAGTAGGGATGCACCAAATCCACTATTTTGGATTCGGCCGAACCCCCGAATCCTTCATGAAAGATTCAGCCGAATACCAATCCGAATCCTAATTTGCATTTGCAAATCAGGGGTGGGAAGGGGAAATATTTTGTACTTCCTTGTTTTGTGGCAAAAAGTCACATGATTTCCCCTTCCGCCCCTAATTTGCATATGCAAATTCAGATTCTATTTGGCCAGGCAGAAGGATTTGGCCGAATCCGAATCCTGCTGAAAAAGGCTGGCCGATTCCCGAACCGAATCCTGGATTCAGTGCACCCCTAATTTGAAGAATCATTATTAGACTATAGTGGGGTCTTCAACCTTTTTTTTTTTTACCTATGAGCAACATCCAAATGTAAAATGATCTGGGGAGCAACACAGGCATGAAAAAAAGTTCCTGGGGGAAATAAGGGCTGTTGTTGGCCATTTGGTAGCCACTATGTGGATTGGAAGCCTACAGGAGGCTCTGTTTGGCAGTACACCAGGTTTTTATGCAACCAAAATCTCCATGTCAGGAATTCAAATATAAGGACACAATTTAAGGCCACTGGAAGCAACATCCAAGGGGTTCGTAAGCAAATGTTGCTCGTGAGCCACTGGTTGGGGATCCCTGGACTATAATATATCATATACACAAAATCCACTCTCCTGTAAGAAATTCAAGCAGAACTTTGTAAACAGGTCAGGCCATGACCCACCACTTGGCATTCTCCTCTGAGTTTAAAAGTTCTGTAATCATGTTTCTTGTGACTTTATCGTGGTGTTCTGCTCTGTTCGGGCCACGTCACTCCGCATTTAGAAAGAAACCATTAGAAGCTGAAAGAGTGACATAAGGAAAGCCATTGAAACTGACAGTCGCACAAAAGGTCACCGGTATAGCAGACATTCATAATAATTGTTTGCAGTGACATTTGGCAGTAGAGCGAATCACTTTGGACCATATTTATCTGGAATAATAAGTAAAATGTAAAGGGAAAGTATAATGAATTATCTAGAAAAAAGTCATTTTTGTTGTTTTTTTTAGTTTGCTGCCATTGGTCCTACAACTGCGGAAGCAATGGCCGAAGAAGGCATCCCAGTCTCCTGCACGGCTCAGAACCCCACTCCCCAGGATTTAGCAATAGGAATAAAACAAATTGGCATGCAATAAAAATGCTAATGGGGCCTGACGGACCTTCTGCCAAGTCTTGATGAAAGGTTATTGATTCCCTGACACGTCTATGGAAAGTCTGAGCTAACTTGAATATGTAAATGATGTTTTGATGCAATAAAATGCCAATTTCAAAGGTAAATGTTATGGGACATGTCACTGATGACTTAGGGGGAATGGTTTCTTTCTTCTATAGGCCATATCCCACCTGATACTCTTATAACGAGGCCCTAAGAGAAGGTAAGATCTCAGCAAACAGAGACTTAGTGACGTTCATCTGTGTTATTAAATCAGACTCCAGATGTTTTATTTCTAGTCCCAAAGGTCCTGTAGATATAGACATCAATTTTATGGATCCCTTGGCTAATAATCCTAGACATGGACACCATTTACTTCAGTTTTGAGCTCTGATCTTGGACCTAACAAATCCCATTTAGCTGAGGTTTCTCTAGGCATGGGGGCTCCTGCATCATGTCCTTGCTGCCATATTTACTTGAGAACTCCAACGGGCCCTAATTTATTCAGGGTTTTACTGACAGAAACCAAACTCAGTACCTAGCAAGTTACTGATATGTACAAACAGTAGGGGGGTTGGATTAAGGAAAACAAAATAGGTTTTGCCCAGCTGCGCTAAATACACCTATATTACAAATTGTTACAAGGGAAATACTATAGCCATTTTTGCTTTCTTTAGGCATTTTATAAACAATATTTCTCTTTAAAGAGGTTGTTCACCTTTATATTAACTTTTAGTATGATATAGAGAGTGATATTCTGATACAACTTGCAATTGGTTGTCATTTTGTATTATTTGTGGCTTTTGAGTTATTCAGCTTTTTATTCAGCAGTTTGCCAGTTTCAGCAATGTGTTTGCAAGGTCCAAATCACCCTAGCAACCATGCATTGATTTGAATAAGAGGCTGGAATATGAATAGGAGAGGCCTGAATAGAAAGATGAGTAATAAAAAGTAGCAGATCTGAATTTTTTGGGTATGAAAACTCTGAATCAGAAAACCCGGCATTTCAAAGCTCTTGGGGTCCTGTATCAGTCAACGGTGAAGGACCCAATGTCTGCACTGCTGTCAGTACCGATATCTGATTTTGGCCCGAAAAATTAGTGTTTTTTGCGGAAAAGTCCGAAAACGTCAGAATTTTTGGGCAAAGGTCCGAAGTTTGCTCGAACCTATTTTTTTGAATGATAAATAAGGTCCAATCGGGAATACTGAGATAAATTCGGAGCTTGATAAATAACCCCCAAATTGTGTCTGCCTCAAGCCTTTCTGATTTCAATGATCTCTTTTAGGTTTAGGTCTAGATATTTCTTGTAGTCACATCAAACCATGGTGTTATGGGAAAAGGCAGACTATATATGCAGCGATGGTCTTTGATGTCCATCCTTTTCATCATACCATTTAAATCAAGCCAATAAAGTACATCTTTGTTCCATGGTACGAGTCTGCAGCTGATATATTTTAGATTACCTTCAATACCAGGAGCTGATCTGCTGGAGATAAGGAGACAATATTCCAGTGTATAAACAAACAATGTATTAGATATTCTGTGTTGTCAAACCAAGGTGTTCAGTTCAACTCTTCTCTATCTAATCCTAAAATAGGAGTAGAACCACAATGTCCTAGAAAAATCACAAATCTGTCCAAAAGACTAATCTTCAACCATCGTCTAGAATCCAGCACTTATGAGTTGGAATGAAATGTATTGCTTTGTGATGACCAATGGAAATAAATGAAGAGCTGTTATAATATTAAACATGTTTCTTGGCAGGAGAACTGACCAGTGTTTTATCTCATAGAGCTTTTCTTGCTCAAGTGATGTATCTGCGTTAGTTCTGCTAAAATTGCAGCCACCCAAACAAGTCTATTGTTTACTTCTTGAAGACTTTGCAACTCACAAGGCTGACGCTACTTTCAGTTTGCTAAAATGTTTCCAGGCAACTTAATCAATCTTGCAATCTTAATAAAGGTCAGTTTCGAAAAAG
This sequence comes from Xenopus petersii, assembly GCA_038501925.1. Lineage (NCBI taxonomy): Eukaryota > Metazoa > Chordata > Amphibia > Anura > Pipidae > Xenopus > Xenopus petersii. Next base: position 122,173,760 of record CM076684.1, on the reverse strand, counting down.
TTGCATTGCCTTCTAGGTGTTTGTGTACTGGTCACAGACAGGACAGTGTTGCAATGAGAAACAGATGCAGATTTATTTTAGGAAAGGATGGATTTTATTCAATTTAATTTCTCTATAGACCATTTCATGTAATTAGAGCATGGCTTATATGGCTGGAACGTAATAGTCCAGAGAAAGTGTAATTTAATTGGTAACATAGTTATCACCATTTTATTGCTGTGCTCAATATACCAAGTATCACAGTCCCATTAAAGCAGCTAAATAATGAGTGATCACTTCTAATATAGGGCAGCTAACTATTGTGTGAATATCATTCCAGCAAGGAGCCAAGTGCAGAGACATCTTAGCCCCAAGAAAAAGCCAAGTTCCTAGAGATCTTAGTCCCAGCAATGAGCCAAGTGCCAAGAGATCTTAGCCCCAGCAATGAGCCAAGTGCCAAGAGATCTTAGCCCCAGCAATGAGCCAAGTGCCAAGAGATCTTAGCCCCAGCAAGACAGACAAGTCTTAGCCCAAGCAAGACAGCCAACTGCTGAGCGATCTTAGCCCCAGCAAGGTAGCCAAGTACCAAGATATTTTAGCCCCAACAAGGTAGCCAAGTGCCAAGAGATATTAGCCTCAACATGGTAACCAACTAACGCCTGAATCAGTAAGGCAGCAAAATATCAGTTGATTTACAAACTCTGTTTCAAACTCAAACTATTCAATATACCATATCACACCTGATTTTAAGCCAGTGGTGGTTAAAATCTTGTGTATTTAGAAAGTTGTGTATTGATTTTATATACCACCGTCTATACTGTCACAAATCATGTGACTCCTGGGGGAAGAAGGAAGTACAAGAGGCCAAGTGGGGCACATTAGCTGTTTCAATATATGTTTATGAAAATCGTCCTTAATCCAAATATTTAGGGGGAGCCCTAAAATGATTCTGCTGTGGAGCCCGGTCATTTCTAGTTAAAGCACTTGTTTTAAATGCTTTTGTAATCCACTAAAGCTGGCCATAGACGAGCAGAGTCTAACCTCATATAGTACGAACGTTTGTACAGCACAACCGACCTGCTACTAACCATTCAGATTAAATACAGTAGTAAAAGAACAAATCAGACTATGTTCTGGCCATGACAGCAATTGTACAAAAGTCATGTCCGACAAATACTAGTGACAGTCACCCAATGATATAGTCAGATAGACAATACATGCAGAGATATCGTTAGCCGACAGAAATCTTCTAACCTGTTCTGATTGACTAAATGACCGATTGCCGTGGTACGAAAAATGTCCGGACAATCCACACACAGTCTGAAAATTGTACAAAACTAATTTTTGTACGACTTTATCTTTGTGCCTATGGCCAGCTTTACAGTTGAGCATTGTACTGTATATCTGTTTGCTGAGAGGCCTGCTGTGCGACTAACACCAGTTCCATGTACTGGAAGGCTCAGTAAACAACATTAGGAAGTCATTTGTTCTTCAAAGCAAAGAGTTTTGACACCAAACCTGAAGACATGTTGGTTTGCAGTGATCTGTTAGAACTGGAGCACACTTTGACATGGTTGAATAAACAAGTGCAGGGTCTGTTTTTGTTGGGTGTGAAACATTCTGTAAGTGAGTCTGTAGCCAATATAAGGAGTCAGCTGTGGTCTGGTAGCCAGCACTACAGAATATGCCGCACAGAGTCAGCAGAACGGCAGCAGGTCCATCAGCATCACATGAGGCCACCATGCCTTCTATCAAGCTTCTGGTTTGGTGCTGCTTGTGTGTGATATCCCCCAGGCTGTGCCATTCTGAGCAGCTCTTCCACAGTCGGGATCGGTCAGACCTTCAGCCCCCAGCAATTGAACAGGCAGAACTGGTCAAGGATATGCTCTCTGCCCAGGTATTTACAGACAGATTCAGTATACTCTTTGCCACTGTCCAGTATTATTGTACTGAGATCTGCTCTTATTATATGAATTAAATATACCCAATTTATAGGTAGGCTTTAACCACCATTTATTTTCCGACAGATAAAAATATGCATGGAAAGTATTATGATAGCAAGAATTCCATAGCTTAAAGTCACTTGTAAAGACTATAACAGAAACGTAACCCAGAAATCTCTATATCCCCCACTGCAATCTATGGACTTTGTCGCGTTAGTATTTACACCACACACATTGCCATTGGCCAATCAGTAAATGTCCTAGTTTTACTAGACCACCAGTTGTTTTTCCTTTATTTTTTTCAGCAATTCCTGGCAAAATATGGGTGGACACAACCAGTTATTTGGGATCCATCAAGTACCAATGAAAATGAACCTCTGAAAGATTTCAGTTTGATGCAAGAGGGAGCTTCTAACCCAAAGCAAGAAGTGGCTGAGCCAACAAAAAGCCCTCAATTCATTGACGCGCTCAAAAAGTTTCAGAAGCTAAACAACTTGCCAGCGACAGGAACCCTAGATGATGCCACCATCAACGCCATGAACAAGCCACGGTGCGGCGTGCCAGACAACCAAATGGCAAAGAAAGAGATGGAGAAACCGACAGCAGCACAGTCACTTGAAAACAAGACTAAGGATTCTGAGAATGTTACTCAACAAAACCCAGACCCCCCCAAGATTCGGAGGAAGAGGTTCTTAGATATGTTAATGTACTCAAACAAGTACAGGGAAGAACAGGAGGCGCTTCAGAAATCCACAGGTAAAGTCTTCACCAAAAAGCTGCTGAAATGGAGAATGATTGGAGAAGGCTACAGCAATCAGCTTTCCATCAACGAGCAAAGATATGTCTTCAGGCTGGCTTTCCGCATGTGGAGTGAAGTCATGCCACTGGACTTTGAAGAAGATAACACCTCCCCTCTATCCCAAATTGATATCAAACTTGGATTCGGACGAGGTACGTCCATATTCTTTATCTTATATAAATACTGCCAGTCATGTAGTGTCTTTTGCTATACAGGTATGGAATCCATTATCTGGAAACAAATTATCCAGAAAACTCAGAATTATGGAAAGGATCTCCCCCATAGACTCCATTTTATCCAAATAATCCAAATTTTAAAAATGATTACCTTTTGTGCTAATAATAAAACAGTACCTTGTACTTGATCCCAACTAAGATATAATTAATTCTTATTGGAGGCCAAACCAGCCTATAGGGTTTATTTAATGATTACAGGATTTTCTAGTAGAATTAAGGTATGAAGATCCAAATTATGGAAGGATCCATTATCCAGAAAACCCCAGGTCCCAAGCATTTAGGATAACAGGCCCTATATCTGTATTCCCTGGCATTTGCACACTTATCTGCCATGGCTTTTACCATTAATAAGGTGGTAGTCTAATGATAAAGAGGGAGTCCTGGAAGTAACATCTCCTCAAGCAGGTATAAATTCCAGGGCCCCTTTGTATGTATGAATGTGCCCTATTTTTTTGCACCTGAAAGCGTATGCTGGTGTAGGTGGGGTTGGGTAGCTAGACATCCAATTGTTCTTCTCAGATTCAAGTAATGTGGGGAATCACCTCTGAGTTGGGAAAAACGAACAATAAATAATAAAATTCCACTCTCCTATAAGTATACATATATGTATATATGGCTTATATTTACATATGACATTGCTAATCTCAAATGATGTGTATTTGTTTGTCATAATGAATTCAGTAAATAGTGCAGGGCCCTTTAATCCCCAAAGGGTAAGAAATGCTTATTGCTGCCCCCTACTGACTGCACATCCATGCCTCCCAAAGCTAACTGTCCCTTATGTTGTTAGATTTTAATTCGGACACTTTTTATATGATTTTACAGTGATGCAGACAGTATACTGTGCTTGTATGGAATTAGCAGCTCATTTTCTGTACTTTCTCCGAATAGAATAGTAATTGAAATGCTGCTGCCAAAGAGTGAGGGCAAATCAGCTGCCTACAGCAAGTTACTTAATTATTGTTGTATCTGCATAACATTCTGTTTATATAATGAGTCTAAAGTGCTTATAGCCAATAACTCACAGGACCAAATAAATCAAATTGTTGTATAATTGTAAAATCCTGTTTAATCTGCATTGAAGTCCTCGGTGATGTTGGGTGCAATGTAATATGTAACAGAAGGCTTGTATCTCTGGAGTGTAGAAATAAGAGGCAGAAAGCTAATGCAAATTGGAGGCTGCCAGGAACAATTAAAGGAACATCCAAGTTAGGCTCAATATGATAGGCTGCATGGATACTCTTAATGCTCCTTCTATGGCTCATTGCAATGGAGGGACAACTCAGTGGGGGGCTATATGTACAGGCACAGACTCTTATTAAAGTCCTTTCAACCCTGCAATGAGTCACAGCCCAGAGGAATTGCCTAGGGTTTCATTCACTTAAAACGCTGGATGCCCTTGGGATTAAAACATCAGACATAGATGTAAGATGTGTTTACTACTGTCTCTCTCTTCCTTACAGGTCGCCATTTAGGCTGCAGCCGGGCATTCGATGGCTCTGGGCAGGAGTTCGCCCACGCTTGGTTTCTGGGGGACATTCACTTTGACGATGATGAACATTTTACTGCTCCCAGTAGTGAGCATGGGATTAGTCTGCTGAAGGTAAATGAAGGTTCTAAGCACAAGTCTGCCACTAATAAGCTACTGAGCTAGCTGCCCTTTTACTCTGTAAAGTAACTGCAGAGTTAGAACTTGAGCTACGTCAGGCATAGCAATTGCTACACTTTATTATCAATGCTCATCTTGTGTTCTGGAGGCTTTTGGTTGGGCTGCTGCCAGTTGCAATCCAATATCAGCAGGAAGGCTGCAGCCTGGAGCTTGGACATCCCTGATTTTTCTAAATATATTTGTCTGTTTTTGTTTTTTTTTCCTGCAAAAGGGAACATCCCTCTTTCCCTACTCTGAACATATTAGGCCAATTAATGTTGCCACAAAGACAAAATAAGTGGATTAAGCTTGAGTTGATATTTGAATATGTTACCAGAAGGTGCTGCTTTAGCTGTAGCTATGTACCAGCCATGCTAGGGCCCCCTCACAGCTAGGGGCCCCTGCCATTGCATTATATTGAGCAGTTAGAACATGAGTTTGGCTTGCGGCTGAACAACAATGTAAACATCTCTGAGAAAATGATTTAGTGATAGGTTGGGGCGCTAAACACTACTCTACCCAGGACCACAATTAGTTTCACTACATCCCTATAAGAAATAATGATTCCCTGCTTCTGTTACATCAGAATTAAATGTTGTAATCACCTTAAGAACATATTTTATTAATATAACTGCCTTATAAAAACTTTGCCTTTCTTTGTTTCCATCAAATAGGTGGCAGCCCATGAAATTGGCCATGTTCTTGGATTATCTCACATCCACAGGGTGGGATCAATAATGCAGCCCAATTACATTCCACAGGACTCTGGCTTTGAGCTGGACTTGTCTGACAGGAGAGCCATACAGAACCTATACGGTAAGCACAACTGGAGGGCTGTGAAGGACTATGACAGCAAGGTATGGGGCCGTGACTTATTGACTTGTTTGGAATCTTATCTCTATACTGAACTTTGAAAAATGGCCATATGTACACATGCAGAGAAGGTGTTTTTCATCAGTAAAGAGGTGCCATTACTGTTGCTGGACGCTCAGCCCTATGGCCAGATTAGAGGAAAATGCCTGACAGAGAAATACTAAATAGAAAAAAAGTCTAAAAACTATTGGTTTAGAACAGTGGACCCCAACCTTTTTTTTTAACTGTGAGCCTTATTAAAATGTAAAAAGAATTGGGAAGCAACAATTGAAAAAATTTGGAATCAACAAATATGAAAACATTTCCTAGGGATGCCAAATAAGGGCTGTGATTGGCTATTTGGTAGCCCCTGTGTGGACTGGCAGCCTACTCTACTTTGCACTACACCTAGTGTTTATGCAGTTGAAAGCCTAGCCAGGAATTCAAGAATAACATCATTTTTTGAGGCCACTCAGAGCAACATCCAAGGGGTTGGTGAGCAACATGAGCTACTGGTTGGGGAGCACTGGTCTAGAACTAGGATGTAGAAAAACATCATAACATGACGTTTATTGTTATCAGGGCTTTACTTACTGGCATAGTAACAGGCAGCCGAAGGATCCCATCCCAAGATAATACCAAATGTTCTCCCAACCATGCAACATGGCCTTAGCCAAAGAGTGGTCAGGGTCCTCAAGCAGCAAACCGTGTATCCAGTCAGTTTGATGTCACTTAATAAGGTGTTTTGGCTGATTTAAGGTAAAGAGTCTCGTATTCAAACTAGGTTATATCATCAACATAGGCTAACATATACTATCCTATTACTGATACTGGTACTATTACTGGTGCTAGAACCAGTGGCGTAACTACCAGGGAGCAGGGGGTGCAACTGGGCCAGGGCCGCACCCCCGCAGGGCCCCCCCGGCAGATTGTGTTTGCTGCAGCCGGCTGGAGTCGGTTGCAGCTGCAAAGAAAAATGCACACGGACGAGGGTGGGGGGGCCCGGATGCACGGCCCGCACCAGGGCCTGCCCCCACCTAGTTCCGTTACTGGCTAGAACCTTTTTTTAAAGCTGAAAGGCCACAATTGGAGATAAGGGTGGTCAATAAGCCCCCTTTGCTGGTTCAAACTTTGAGAAGGCCTCCTTTCCCCTTTAGGTTAAACATCTGTAGTCTTGTTATAAACAAGACTACAGATGTTTAGCCATAGTTCCAAGAATATCTAGAACAGCAGCCACATTTCCATTTCAAATCTCACCCTAATTGACCTTCTTGCTGGGCTTTTGGTCTAGAAGAGCAAATACACTGTCCTCAAATCTCTAAAGTGGCCTTCAGGACTCCCCATGTGGGGCAGCCCCACAGCTGAGAAACCTTTGCAATAAGGCATAAAAACTAAGGTGAAAAATCTGTGAATCTCAGGCCAAAAGTAGAAAAACTTACAATGTGGCTTCTCCTGGACCTTGCATTGCTCAATGTGAGGCCTGATCAATGGAATGCAATTCCATTTCATGCTATCCATCAGCTCTGAGTAAAAGAGAGCAAGAACATCAGGGTGGGGGGGGGGACTCAAGCACTGAAACAATTCCTTTTCATAATACCATTCCTTTCCATGAGCAATGACTGTGTCTGCTGTCCGCTGGCTCCATCTTCTATATCATCTCACAGCAGCACAAATGAAACCGAGAAGGCTTGGCACAGCTTACTTTGTTCTGAATGGGGCCTTGACAATCCCGCTGCCATTTTTCACTGGTGCCCAAACAAATTAACTTTGCAGACAGACTGGGAGAGAATTGGCTGCTGCTTAGCACAAAAGGACGGCGACTTAAAAAGGAGTTTAAATAATGCAAGTGTCTGGAAGTCAGCGGGCTGATTAAATGCACGATAAATTGCGTTTGCATGCCTCCATTAATATGGCAGAAGCATACAGCCGAGCATCTTTATTTAAAGACAAATAGTTATGGATGGACTATTATTCCTCAAGCACATTTTTGTGTTGATCTTATTATATCTTCAATATGGAGTTCAGGCTCTATTTTGTGTTTCTGCTGAGGTTGTTATAGTAAAGCGATGCACCCGGGTGTTGTGTAGTGATTTCTCCATGACCAGATGTAGCACATAAGGGCGCTGTATTTCCCTTTTTGCACATATAATACCCGTATAACACGCAGTCCCTACTCTGCTGGCTTCTGGGTTCCATCTGGCATAGACTCCCAAGGGTGTAGTGTATTGTATTGTTACAGGCAGATATACTATTGGAAAACAGTATTCCTTGGGAATTTGCAAAACTGCCATAATTTCATTCATAGTAACCCACAGCAACCAACAGTTATCTCTTAGTTCAATCTAAAGGTGCACATGCACTCTGAGATTTGTTTAAGGAGTTCGGCTGATTTCAACCTCAACACCTGACATTCTGGGCATGTATGTGAGCTTGCGGCGGGTCAGTTCCCAAAATTTCACTTGCTGATGCATTTTATTGGTGGGTGTATGGAGCATCAGCAGATAAGGAAGCCAGAGAAGGTGGAATTCATAGCTGCCTGTTAGATATAATCATTTGGGACCTTGATCACAGAACTTGGTCAAGAATTGTCATGGGACATATATCTTAGATAAATGGCTATTTAATGGTGCCTTGGGAACTGGGAAATACGGACTAGCAATAATATTACATTTATTTTCAAGAATTGTCGGTGCTTTACGTATTATTACTTGACCTGGTGTCTTTCCACCCCTTGCAGCCTGCAAGCCACCCCAACCACCCCTTTCCTTTCTTCTCTCTGGTCTTTCCTTTCCCCATCAACCACTATTATCCAATTGTAACCAACGGCTGAGGAAAGTAACATGGTGACGGCAGAACCTCTCACACTTGGGCTTTTCTTTTATTCTTTTGCATGACTTCGAGTTGAAATTGCTGTGTCATTTAGAGCTGCACTTCTGGAAATGTCTTCATTATTCTGCCTTTTCTTGGCCTGCTCCGAGCATTCTGCTACTGGTGAGACAGAGTTCCAAGCAATTTCCTCTAACAAAAGGGATGTGTTCTGCTTCCAGGACTCTGAGCATTAGGCAAGCCAATTAGGACAGTCCAGGGGGTAGCATTGTTTTATTTTTGGATGTTCTTCACGCCAGGTGTGACTTTAGTATTTGTAGCCTAGGGACAAATTAAGTCTTTTTACAAGACGGGATGAGGTTTCCTGGTTGTTAAATTAATGTGTGGGCACCTGCGCGATCCCCATGGATGATCTTTGTCAAACAGCCATTTTTTTTCTCCTAACAACCTTTTTAAATCAGCAGGCAACAAATGTGAAATCTTTGCTTGCAAAGAGGAAAAGCCAAACCTCTGGGATCTCAGCTGAAGCCTCCTGAGGACAAAGTCAAAATTACAGAACAGGTTTCCACCTATAGGGGTGAAGTGGTATCGTTCAGTGATGTCCAACCTGTAACCCTATAGATGTTGCTGAACATTTTGAGATGAAAGGAGTTCCATAATCTTGATGGACAAATGTGATATTTGTATATCATATCCCCCATATCTCATACTATTGGGCAGGTAAAGTGTTTAAAATAGATCAATCAGGTGTAGGTAAAAGACTCTCTTTTTGTCCTCACTGTATCAGGTTCCTCAAACAGAACATAGGAGCCGCCACTTCTCCTTGTCTTCATAAATCCAAATCAATCACTCTGGAGAACCAGTTAATCAAACAAGTGATCATTTATTTGGTAGCACTACATGTTTCCGATCGATCTGATCCTTCCTCAGGTGCCAGTGTTCTCCAGAGTGATTGATTTAGATATAGCGTTTATCATTACCAAATTATGGATTGTAATTGATCAGTACAGAACAATGGAAATAATCCAATTCATTTTGATGTCTCTTCTTCTTAGCTTTATCTCCGGCCATAGCGTCTTGCATGTTCATTAAAATATTCAAAATTCCAAATGTTCTTTCATTCCAGGCTCATGTGAAGGCCCCTTTGACACAGCCTTTGACTGGATCTATAAAGAGAAGAACCAATACGGGGAGCTAGTTGTTCGATACAACACCTACTTCTTCCGCAACAGCTGGTACTGGATGTATGAGAATCGGAGCAACAGGACCCGCTACGGGGATCCACTGGCAATTGCCAACGGCTGGCACGGAATTCCCGTACAGAATATTGATGCTTTTGTTCATGTCTGGACCTGGACAAGAGACGCCACCTACTTTTTTAAAGGTATTACTTGTTCACAGTTGGCTGCACCTTATTAAGCATCAAAGACTCTTGTAGTTAGTAACAATAACTAGGTTCTAGCTTATATAAGTCACATAACATAGGGCTGTCTTTAGCAGTGGTCGCGAGCAACATGTTGCTCTCCAACCCCTTCGATGTTGTTTCCAGTAGCCTCCAAGCAGGAGCTTATTTTTGAATTCCAGGCTTGGAGGCAAGTTTTGGTTGTATAAAAACCACATGTACTTCAAACAGAGCCTCCAGTAGGCTGCCAGTCCACATAAGGGCTACCAAATAGCCAATCAAAGTCCTTATTTTTCACCACCCAGGAACATAACATTTTTTTCCCCAAGTCTTTTTACATCTGACTGTTGCTCACAGGTAAAAAAAGGCTGGGGACCCCCACCATAACCAAATTTACTTTGGCGACTTTTTTGGTTATTAAAATGAATTAGGACTGTCCAACTTACAGCCCTTTACCTACTGTTGAACTACAACTAGGAGTTTAAGTTGGTTTTGTATGATTTTCTGTATGTATATGGTGACCTGATAATCCCAACTATAGATATTGGTCGGTTTATCGACTTTGAAAATTGCAACTGCCAATGCACCAAGTCGACCAGTGCATGATCCCTCAGCATATGAGGAAGTAAGAAATAAAAAAAAGTAAGGAATAAAAGCCGCAGATCCTTTTCACTTCCAGATGTTCTGAGCAACAGTCCAAATTAGTGCAAAAAAGATTGTACTGTGGGGCCAGTACTTCCAGTTGGGAAATACAAAAATACAATATTTATTAATAAATACTTATATACAAGTATTTATTGTCTGTTGTTGCTGTTAAAATTAAGTCAGACACCTTACAAGTGGAGCGTTTATATTATTAGCAGCCATTTGTGCCCAAGTCATTTCATCCTACAAGAGACAGTCTCTAAAATGCAGCAACGCTGTCCTTCCCTTGGCGTTTCCTGTTGGTTAAACACATAAGAGTCTGCCAAGAGCTAACCGAGGTTGAAGCTGCAGTAAATTCTATTTAAAAATCATGCAATGTCAATGAAGGCTCTGAACTGTGAATAGATGTACATCCCTGTTGTCTCGGGGGGACAGACCAAGAAGCTGAAACTGCTATAATGTATTTTACGGCCAATCGGGTCTATCACGTTGTTTTGTGGTTTGAAGTATTCATAGCTTTTCCTTTGCCACCTTTGGTGGGTTCATCGTGGGGCCCTCTAATCGCCATATACATGTTGTTTATCTAAGGTACTCAGTACTGGCACTACGATAGTGAAAATGACAAAGCCTATGCTGAAGATGCGCAGGGAAAGAGCTACCCTCGCCTAATCTCAGAAGGGTTTCCTGGAATCCCAAGCCCCATCAATGCTGCCTATTTTGACAGGAGAAGGCAGTACATTTACTTCTTCAGGGAGTCCCAGGTAAACATGTTTCCTCTTTGGTTCTTATTATTGAATGTGAACAACATAGGACTGGGGCCTTATAGCCCCGCCAGCCGCAAGCACTCTCTGCCTCCCCCAAGCCGCAACCCCCCTCTGGCCCCCCGTTCTTACTTATTCCTTTGTGGGGCATCGACCGGGGGCCAGGAAGGGAGTTTAGGGGCAGTGTCAGAGCCATGGAGAGAGGTAGGGAGAGTCCAGGACAGTGCTTAAAGTAGGGAGTGGGTTTGGGCAAGTGGGGCCCCTGAGAGCCTCGGCCACCAGGGTTTTTCCCAGTGCCCCATCAGCCCAGTCGGAATGTGAACCAATCAAAAGGAAAGTTGAGGTACTGGAATTATAATCACCTTGGTTAGAGTAATTCTGAACAGCAAAAAATTAATGTGATCAGACCTCTTGCTTGATTTAAGCTTACTGATCCACCACCATTAGATCATCTTGGGCAACCTCAGTCACTCAGTTTAGGCTGATTCTAGTCTGTCCATGACTCTTCTTGGCCTGTGCACAACGTTCATGTGCTTCAGGTGCATGTAGATCCCTACCATCTCAATGCAAATTCCATAAGGAGGTACATGTTGATGGCCAAACTGGACAACATCCAAGCAATGGTCCCACAGGCTAATTGGTCAGAAAAGACCATTTACTGGCAAGAATTTCCTTCTGGTCACAAATATGGTTGACTATTCCCAAGTTTTCCAGCTACGATCAGATGATCCCAGTGGTGTCCAATAAAAGGACAATCATTTTAGCCTTGAAAGCAAGTAAAGCAGGTAAAACCTAGCCTCTATGCAAAAGGTATAATGAAGCAATTGAATTCTTATTGAATCAGATGAAAGTGAGTGTAGGACTGGCCATAGCAGGGATGAATTTGACGTAGTTCTTAAATATATTGCAATACATGGATAAACAATCCCTTGCCAGTACCTGCCGGGGGTTCATTCTTTGTTTGACTGTATGAAAGATTCCATTTAAGGATCAGTATTTCCAACAACAATATGTTCTCTTCCTTAGGTTTTTGCCTTTGATATCAACAGAAACAGAGTTGCGCCAGACTTCCCCAAAAGAATCTTGGACTTTTTCCCAGCTGTCGCAGCAAACAATCACCCCAAGGGCCACATAGACGTGGCCTATTATTCCTACACATACAGCTCCTTATTTCTCTTCAAAGGAAAAGAGTTTTGGAAAGTCGTCAGCGACAAGGACAGGAGGCAAAACCCGTCTCTTCCATACAATGGATTGTTCCCCAGAAGAGCAATATCTCAGCAGTGGTTTGATATCTGCAACGTACACCCTTCATTGCTGAAAATGTGATTTGCCCAAAATAGCCCAGCCTGAATAATAGTCATGCACTGAAGTTTTCTAAAGTCTTCTTCTGCCCTTGTCCCACCTGTGCACTCACCTGTAGCATGGACATACTCCCAGATGATTGACCTTTCTACAACTCTACTTCCAGAGTGTCCATGTCTAAGAACTCCTTAGTAAAAGAGTTGACTAAACTATTGTATTGTTTCCTAAACGCAGCCATAAAGGAGCTCCAACAGCACAAGATTCCAGGAAGCCATTCCCCAAATCCATAAAGGACAGGAGTGTGCGCTCCAATAATGGCTAATATATGTACATTATTAAACACAAGAATGGGAGAAATCCAATCGAGAAAAAAGTATTTATTAGTTGAGATGAATCCCAATTTGGGAAGATTGAGAGTTGAACAAGGATCCTTATTATGTATCTGCTTAAATGTTTTATTTATCCATTTTTGCTTGAGTTTCTGCTTCGATTAGAAAGTATTGGAGCATGATTCAATTCAATATGGGACCTGATAAACCTAATAATGATTGAACTGATGTGAACTCCTTCTCCAGAATGCACTTCTAAACACAAACATAATACTGATGAAGGAGGAGGGATAATGGTATGGGGATAGAGGCTCCATAGAAGGCAAACTTTAAGGCTGCAATAATATTGTGGTCAAATATGTGCTTTCTCCTTGGTGGTAAAGTTTTATTGAAGGCCCTTTGCTTCTTCTACTCAACAGTGGACCATGTGCTCAAAGTAAGGTCCCTACACAATGGTTGATGGAAATGTGACTGGTCTGCATGAAGCCATCAACCCAACTGAACAACTGTGGGATGAATTGGACCATGGACTAAGGGAGCCAGGCCTGATCATCGAAGCCGGACCTCACTCATGCTTTTGTGGTTGAAGAGCAAATCCCACCACTAATCTTCCAAGACCTAGAGGAAAGCCTTTCCAGAAGAGCAGAGGCTGTTGCAGCAAAGGAATGTCTAACTCTAAATGACTATGAAGATTTTCATTCATCCAGGTCATAGTATATCTAGTATAGGTCAATCTAAAAAACAACTGGACTTACTCAGCAAGTCCAGTTGTTTTTTAGATTGACCTATACTAGATCTAACTCTAAATCAAAACCTTCAGGCTTCAGAATTCCATGTTCTCATTAATAAATGTGTAGCACCGGGACTCTATAGCTCTTAAAGGCCGTGCATGTTTGATTTAGAAAGATACAGTTGATGTTATTACTGAGCTTTATACAGCACTGTTATTCTGCACAAATAAAACTTTTACTTTACAGTTCTGATTATCTCGAGCAGTTTGTGGACCGTGTCCCCGCATTTTACAGGCATAATACAATCTCGTACACTTTATCTCTTGCCGACTATGTGACATTCAAATCATCTTGCTATTCAGTGAAAAAGTTTCCGCTTTTAAAGGACAAAAATGTTAAAAGAACAAATGAAAGTGAATGATTTGCATTGATTGGTTGGTTGGTTCATCTCCAAAAGTTTTCTTTGAAGCTGAAATCACGCATTTTATTGTATAGTTGGTTAATTTGAGCAGAAGAGAAAAGTTGGCTGCAGGGAAGCTGGACAGTTATAGCAACAATCACTTCTTTGGCAAGGCCACCTAATGAGAAGATCGTAACCTGACGTGACCATCAATATTGTAGGTGAAAGAGGAGTGATGAATTTATTTTCTGGCCCCAATGCCAAAGATTGGATCATAATGAAGGTCTATGTCTGTGCTCCTTCCTGGCCTCTCTCTTTTCCATTGATCAGTCCCCCTCAAATCGCACCCAAAATTAAGTATGTGCCTCTTCCTAGTTCTGGCTATGGCTTATAGATTCCCACCAGACCACATCAAAACATTAATACAGTCCTTGCCTCGCCCAGTTGATATCTGAGTGATTTTCGAGCCTGAGGGCCTCATACATAATCAACGTGGTCTGGAGGGGTCAGCGTCTTTTATCAGGCCAGCGACCATCCATTGAATCTTGTCCAGACTGTGTAAAAATCTCATTTCCCAGCATGTGAGTGTCAACCCTATAAAAGTAATTGACACAAAAACAAAAAGCAGATCTAGAAGTATGCTCCTCCCCATGGTATTTTCCTCCTGCCCTTTTTCTTATGATCCTCCCCCATGGTATTTTCCTCCCCCCTTTTCCTTATGATACTCCCCATGGTATTTTCCTCCTCCCCTTTTCCTTATGATCCACCCATGGTTTCCCCCCCCCCACTTTTCATTATGATCTGCCCCATGGTGTTTTTCACCTCCCCTTTTCTTAAAATCCTCCCCCATGCTATTTTCCTCCTCCGCTATGGTATTTTCCTCCTCCCCTTTTCCTCATGCTCCTCCCCATGTTATTTTCCTTCTCCCATTTTCCTTATGCTCCTCCCCATGGTATTTTCCTCCTGTCCTTTTCCTTATGATCCTCCCCCATGGTATTTTCCTCCTCCCCTTTTCCTTATGCTCCTTTCCATTGTATTTTCCTCCTCCCACTTTCCTTTTGATCCTCCCCCATGGTATTTTCCTCCTCCCCTTTTCCTCATGCTCCTCCCCATGTTATTTTCCTTCTCCCATTTTCCTTATGCTCCTCCCCATGGTATTTCCCCTTTCCTTTTGATCCTCCCCCATGGTATTTTCCTCCTCCCTTTTTTCTTACGATCCTTACCCATATTATTTTCCTCTTCTGCTTTTCCTTATGATCCTCCCCCTACACTCTTTTCCTGCAACTATTTTTTCTTATAAATTCCACCCATCCTTATGATTCCAACAAACCCTCATTTGCCCCTCCCCTTTTCCTTATAATTCCCACCCACGCTCTTTCCCCTTATGACTGCCACCTACTTCCCATTCTCCCATGTAAGTAAGACACATTTGGTTAATTGTTAACTGAAATTATTGGTACAAATACAGGGAGGGATCTAAACTATACCCTTGAGTACCATTTATTTACATACTGCTGCCTTGTGTTGGCTTTTATAGGCCCTTGTGATTTTCAGTGTAGAACAGTGAAATTGAAAAGACTTTCATTTTCTAACTTTTTAGGGTTTTGGTGGAGCAAGTCACAGTTAAGCTGGCCATTGAGATTTTTAAAAGTTGAGATTTTTAAAAGATCCGATCCTCATCGTGAGACCACGATCTTCTCAGAACGATCGTACGAATTGACCATCAACTAAAAAGACCAATTTGCCAGGAAAACAAAGGGGAGCTGCCTGCTTGGCCCTGCAAACATAGAGAGATTGCACTGAGACCGACAAAGATTTTTTAACCTGGCCGATCAATTTCCTGACAGATGTACGATCGTTCGAATCCCACTAACCGCACGATAATTTCGAAGGATTGGTCGGACTTCGCCAAAAATCGGTCGTTCGGCAAGAAGAATCGGCGCGTCTATGGGGAGCTTTAAATACCAAATATAATAAACTCCTTATCTGTAATCCTGAGACACAGACAATACCTGGGGTGGGGGGGGGGGGGGTGGGTTGAATAACAAAACAATGAACCAGTATGCTAAATAATAAAAATATCAGGGAACTAATGGTTTTTAAAGGGGTAGTTTGCCCAGACATTAGCATTCTGTATGCTGCAGCCAATCCTATTCTAAGGCAAATGTGTAATACTTCTTTGTTCATGTTGAAATGGTATTTTTCATCTGCAGCTAGGCTTGGAATTTAGACTACAATCAGCTGCTAGGACTTCATTGCAAAAGGCAGCAGAATGAAGAGCCTGAATAGAAATAAAGGATAATAATTGAAGACTGGCAGTATTTTTTTTGGTTGCTGGGGTCAGTGACCCTGACAACCAAAAAGGATTTTAATTACCAGGCTGGAACGTAGTAGAATACAAAGGCTAATAAATCAAAAGAAAAAAACAACTGAAAAGTTGCTTAGAACAGGCTGATCTGCAACATACTAATAGTTAATTAAATTGCAAACCTTCCCTTTGATTGACAGAATAGGGAGTAGATTTTCAACAGAAGCGCAACAGTATTATTTGGGTTATATGAAGTTGCCTTTTACACCCCTTGGATTTCAGAATGAAATCGACTAGCTGCTGTGCCACCAAGGAGAGATTGAGCGGAAAGTAAAAGTGCCGCTATAACATAGCACTGACAGCATCCAGCTGAATGGTGTGTGTCTCTATAGAAAGAGGTGTAAAACATCAGGAGGGCTATGGGTAGCCTGGTTGTAGCCAGTAAGCCAGGGACTATATATTAGAAATCCAGCCCTTATTATTTTAATGAAGCAAATACAAAGGGAAAGTAGAAAAATGAATGTACAGTGGCCCATTAACTTGTACCTGGGAAACAATATGGAATCTGTCACACTCTTCATGACGGCCTTATTGTCTCTCAAGTGTTTTTTTTTTTTTTTATTTATACAGTAGCACATTGCATATTTCGTTGCAGGCTGCGTTACGCAGCAAATGTGGAAAAACCCACCAATCCTGGGATTAACAAGGCACGGCCTCCGTGTTGTAACTGGGGAACAACGAGGTGTTTCATGGAGTGGCAGGATCCTTAGGAGTGAGCTGATCCAGTAAATGTATTAGAAGGTGGAGGCGCTCGCTGAGGGTTGCGCTTCGGTTGGTCATAGCCCGTAACAGATTGTTATAGACTTGCTTGTATGTTCTCAGAGATGCCTCCTCCTCGGGGACACTGCGGGGACAGAAAATACAGGATTTGTAAGTGGCATGGAAAATCCATTATGGAGACTCTGCAGGGACGGGATTTAACCCTCAGACTGACAGCAACACAGAACTACACTGTTTCAGAGCTGCAGACGACACTCTACTATTATATTATATGGGCATCACCTATTCAACGTGTGCATTTTAATCAGTGCCCTTCCTGTGCGGAACCAATTAATAAAACCCAGACCAGCTACCTGCATTTTTACCTGCTTGGACCTGCTACCCGACCCTACCCACAGCTGCCTTATCTGCAACCTGACCCGCACCCCGCTGACTACAAATAAACAGGAAGTGCTGCTTCTGCAGCCTGGAAGTGACATCATCATAAGTGGGCCGGCACCCCCTGCTGAATACAAATAAACAGGAAGTGCTGCTTCTGCAGCCCGGAAGTGACATCATCATAAGTGGGCCGGCACCCCGCTGACTACAAATAAACAGGAAGTGCTGCTTCTGCAGCCCGGAAGTGACATCATCATAAGTGGGCCGGCACCCCGCTGACGACAAATAAACAGGAAGTGCTGCTACTGCAGCCCGGAAGTGACATCATCATAAGTGGGCCGGCACCCCCTACTGACTACAAATAAACAGGAAGTGCTGCTTCTGCAGCCCAGAAGTGACATCATCATGTGGGCCTGCAACCCTGACCAGTGGGCAATGGGGTCTCTGGCTCACATGTGAGACTGCTGAACTGGGTGCATGTACAATATCAGGGGGTGGGCAATAACCGAGTTATAGGGCTCAAGCACGTGCAAAATCATATTAGACACAAACCTGGCGAGGCTAGGTCTCCTATGGCGGAGTTGTACAATGACCTGCTGTGGGATTAGATCTCCCTGTTCAGCCCGACTCCCCAGTGTTACCCACTCACCTGATCACTCATGAGTAGGGTTGTGCAACTGACTACATGTGATCTATAGTGATCCTTATCCAACCCATTGTATCCTCTGATTATAGTGATCTGCTTCAGCCTCCATCCCCACCGCTGCCCTGTCTGACACCCCTTTATTGCCCTGGATTCCACTAGTGAACCCCCTTTCTGTTTCCTCTGCTCTAGAGCCTGGCCAAGAGCTCCGTGGTCCAACTCATTGGGGCAGATTTACTAAAATGCGAATTGTTGTTACCACTACTCTAATTCACTAAAATGCGAAGTTGCGTCCTGAGCATCAAACCCTAGTGACCGATTCTGCCTAGTGAAACTTTTGCATTTTGGTGAATTTGAGGAGTTACACCCGTTTGCCAGATCGGAAAGCCTCCTGGCAATAGAGTGTGAACGAACGCTATCGACGGTCCCGTTCACTAGCGAATTGTTGCCTACACCTGTTATTGAATTGGCGATGTCCCTGCGGATGGGATTTCCTGCAAATTTACGCTAGCATTGGCCACTTCGCCTTTTAGTTAATCTGCCCCATTGAGTTCAGCTAAGCAGACTCAGCAGATAATGGCAGTACCAGTACTTGCGCTGCCCACTCAGGGGGGTGGCATTTTTAGGTTCTTCAACACGCTGGTTAATGCAGTCGGGGAATATCCCCTTTTATTCAGCCACCAAACATCAAAGTTCGGGGGGGAAACACCCACCCCGAACAATGTAATTCTCCTATCGCACACCTGTAGTTCATCAATCCTGCAATTGGTGGTGCGTTCCTTCCGTTGACCCGGCCGGGTCCCTTAGCAACCAATGTGTATAAGAAACGGATCCACGGATCAGGATGATGAAGGGTGGGTTGTGCCATGGCTACACATGTATCAGTACCAGTATATTGCTTTGATTTTCTACAGAGATCTCGTACACCCCACAGACACCTAGACAAGTCAGTATGTGTACCAGTGTAGCCTGCAGCACCTGCATTACAATGAGGGGCAGAATAAAGGAAAAGGGGAATAATCATGATAAGAAAGAAACAGTGTCCCAGACAGGAGCAATTTACTCAGTACAACACAAGCTTTCTTTATTTGTCCCCATTGCTACATTGCCTGCATTCAACTGAAAGTGTAATCCTCTCTATAAAACTAATTTACCTCTCCAGATTAGTGATCCTGGCATTGCACATGCTGTATATAAAAGTGATAAATACGCAAGCGTTTGCCAGCCTGATACCGGATGCGAGCCTAAGCCGATGAAATATCACGACACTAGAGAGCAAAAACAATTACTGCTTGTGTGGAATTACTCTAAACAACAAAATCTCGTTATCATACCGACTCCGCTCCCCATGATGTATGGAGAGTTTCTATTGCCATCTTGTGGATCCCAGCCACAAATTCCATCTTTGGACGCTCCAATCTAATACCTTCCAACATTTCGGAAATAGAAAGAGGACAAAAATATTTGACCACGCCCATTTTGTGGCCACACCCCCTAATTACCCTGTTCATTTTACAAAATTTGGCAGGTTATTAAAGTTTATGTGTTATTACAGTTTTGCTAATGAAGGTGAATTGCCCTTTAAGCTGCAAGTCAGTTTTCCCAGGAACCTGTGCAGAGCGAAACGTTAGACCACCAATAAACCTCCACTTTCATTTAAATTATTGACTTGCTGTATTTCCTCGGAGTGCTGTCAATCCTTGCATTTGTCTACATACTTTTTGGACTAGCACCTAGGCATTCCATTTGGTTTGTATATATATATATATATATATATATATATATATATATATATATATATATATATATATATATATATATATATATACACACACATATATATACAGGACCGCCATCAGAAATTGCAGGGCCCCATACGACAAAATTTCCTGGGCCCCCTGGGCTGCACCCACCGCAAGCCCCACCTATAGGTACGCCCTCCCCACCCCACAGGTCCACCCCCCACCACACAGTAAAAAAAAAACATTGGTGGTGGTGGTCAGGGCCCCCCAATAAAAAACATTTGTGGTCAGGGCCCCCATTAAAAAATATTGGTGGCTAGGATCCTACATGGTAAGAAAAAAAATTGGTGGAGAGGGCTCCACCACGTTATAAGAACATTGGTGGCCTGGGCCCCCCTTAAACATCAATGTAAAAAACTTGACCCCCCCCAGTAGTTTAAAAAAAATTGGAGCCCAGGGCCCCACCACACAACAGGGACCACAAAGCCTTTAGGAGGGCCCTGCCATGCTGTACTTACTTCATTAGCTTGGCCCACCTGCTGTCAGTGAGCTGCCAACTACAGAAGGGAGGAGGGGAGCACAGGTGGCTGCATCTTCTTCCAGTGACAACATTTTCTTCCCTTATTGGTCACAGAATTTCAAGTCCTGTTAAAGCTGCATGGTGATTGGATGAGCTGGAGGGGAAGTTCAAACCTCAGCTATCCAATCCCTGAGCAGCTCAACCGGGACAACTCTGTGACCATTAAGAGAAAGTAATGGACAGAAGATACCTCCCCTTGTGCTACCGCCCTGCCTTCCCGAAGTCGGCAGCTCTCAGAAAGCAGGGGGCCCCGGCTAATCAAGTAAGTGTGGCGTGGCCCTTACCCTTGGGGCCCCATACAACTCTCCCCCCTGTCAGGCGGCCCTGATGAGTACCAATAGAAAAAATGCACAATAAGTCCATCTACAACATTCTAAAATGTTGTGTACAGGTAAGTTTCCCCTTTAATATCTGGCATTTTTCAGCTGCTGTTGAGAAATATTAGCAAATATTGTATCAAACTGTATGAGTTTACACAATAAACTATCTCACTAACCTTCTTGACAAATGTAGAGAGCAAAACAAAGGAAATGTTTTTAATTCTTCATGGTAAAAATAAAAAAATGATTTGTTCTATACTAGTGAAACCTACTGAGTATCACTCATGTATTATAAGACATAATGTACCCCCTACTGAAAATGATAAGGATATCTATGTATATATACATATATATAATTTAAATTATGCTTTTGTATAAGTTAAACACGAGCACACATTTATGTGCGGGCTGCTTTGATATTTTTTGATGGGGCTGCTTTTTACTCCCAGTCCGGCCCTGTGCGCGGGTGTGTATATGTGTATTGTTTGGCTTATACATTTTTTTCTTACTAAGAAAGTATATGATGACAAATTACTCTTCAGAACATTCTTGCTGCCTATATTTGCATGTACCAGAGACCATGGATGTGTTGCTTTATGCTTAGTGCAATAACTGAAATGCTTCTATTGATTTTCGTGCTGCTGCAAAGGTTATATAATAACCAAGTGCCACATGTCATTAACCTTCTACAGTATTACTCAATAATGGTCATTAGTGGGTTTCACTAGTATAGAACAAATCAATTTATTTTTACCATGAAGAATTAAAAATATTTTTAAAATACATTTCCTTTGTTTTGCTCTTTACATTTGTCAAGAAGGTTAGTGAGATAGTTTATTGTGTAAACTCATACAGTTTGATACAATATTTGCTAATATTTCTCAACAGCAGCTGAAAGATGCCAGATATTAAAGGGGAAGCTTACCTGTACACAACATTTTAATAATGTTGTAGATGGACCTTTTATGCATCTTTTCTATTGGTACTCAATTTCTCATAACTTATTTTGTATTGCCTTACCTCTTTCCAGATTACAACTGAAAAAGCTTTCTGGTTTGTTCGGGTCACTGACATCAGCAACCAAAAACATTTGTAATGCACCAAATTGTAATAGATGCTCTGTAACAGTCTTTATTAAACCTTCCTGTTGGGAACATACTCAGAAGGTACTCAGTTGCTGCTGCAAAATGTTAGCAGTTAATATATCAACAGTTGCTGCAGTAATTTATGCCTTTTTTATGACAGTATTTTATCCCATGTCTTCCATTACAAAGTGTCTATAAATATCCATTCATAGGCTAACCCAGTGATCCCCAACCAGTAGCTCGTGAGCAACATGTTGCTCTCCAACCCCTTGGATATTGCTCCCAGTAGCCTCAAACCAGGTGATTATTTTTGAATTCCAGGCTTGGAGGCAAGTTTTAATTGCATAAAGACTAAGTATAGTGCCAAGTAGAGCCTCTTGTAGGCACATAGGGGCTACCAAATAGCCATTCACAGTCATTATTTGGCACCCCAAGTGACTTTTCATGCTTGTGTTGCTCCCCAACTCTTTTTACATTTGAATGTGGCTCATGGGTAAAAAAACGGTTGGGGATCACTGGGCTAACCCTTTAATCACCTGCCGGTGTCATTTCACTACCTTAAAAAATATGGCAGCAATAACACAATTACTCTAGTAAAGTCAAAAATATTACAAAGTCTGACAAGGTAAGGATATGGATGGGGTACTTTTAGGCATTTTGAAAAATTTTGAAGAATTGTGCAGGCAACAAAATGGCTATCCTTGAAATAGATTAGCTACCATATATACTTGAGTATAAGCCGTCCCGAGTATAAGCCGAGGTACCTAATTTGACCTCCAAAAACTGAGAAAGCTTACTGACTCGAGTATAAGCCGAGTATAAGCCTAGGGTGAGAAATGCAGCAGCTTCTGGTAAGTTTCAATCAAAAAATTGAGGGTTTCTGCTCCCGTCTCGTTTTTGGACGCCGACGACCATTCTTGGATGCCGGTGACAATTCTTGGAGACTATTCTTGGATGCCGACAACTATTCTTGGACGCCGACGACTATTCTTGGACGCCGGCGACTATTCTTAGGTGCCGGCGACCGTTTTTGCGATTGACCCGAGTATAAGCCGAGGTAGAGTTTTCAGCATATTATGGAGGCTGAAAAACTCGGCTTATACTCGAGTATATACGGTAAGTGCTGTATGGCAAACATGCTTACCAAATAAATGTTAACATTGTGTGTATATTTTTTAGCTTTTTCCTTTTTCCTAAACAAGATCAAAGGACACTGGCATGTAAAGGACAAGGCATGTAAATCCAGTGCCCATACTGAGATTTTGTAGGATTTATTTTTAACTGCAGTTACCAATTTCCTAAATTTAGAACACACAAATGATTCAGTTTTTTGGTAATAATAATGTCGGATTCAGAAAAGAGTTAACATTTTTCATGCAGAGTAAAAACAATTTGGGACATTTGGGATTTGTTGTTCAAATGTTTTAAGGAACATTTTATTCCATTTTAACAGCAAATGTATTTTATATGTCAAATTTGATTTATATGTATACCCCATGTTCAACATGAGTTCAAAATAGGGCTTGTGCTGAATATACTTTTTGCCTATTAATAATGACAAACGTATGTTTTGGGCTAAACAGTGCAAACTGGAAAACAAACTCCTACATGCTTGGTTCTTATGAGTCAGATAATTAGATTAATAGTGCTCATATGATCCCCTTGCATAATGGATTTATGTTTATCTGTAAGCCAAACAGTCACAATAAACAGTAAAAGGATGTTTGTATTGTGCAAGTTATGAAACTGAGCTTATTATAAGGAAAGTAGTAAATGTGTATGAAGCCCCAAGTTGTAAACTACATAGCAGACGACCTTGACTTCCTGAGGATAATATCTCCAACTATTTGCCTTTTAGGAGTTGTAGAAGAGATAATTCCAGCCAAATATGCTCACATTTGTTACTGCATCTTACTCTTCTATGCAAAAACAACTGTAGCACTCCACTGGATGGGTAACCTCCCACCTTCTCTTAAAGCTTGGGTGCAACTAGTTAACAGTGTAGTACCCCTCTATAAACTCACATATGAGGCTAGGGGAGCACCGATGAAATTTGACAAAATCTGGGGCCCATGGAATGACATTGACCCAAACCCCCCGTAGAAAGACTATGATAGGTAAACCCTCTTACGCTTAGACAGTGGGGGATCACTCTATTAAATTTGGAGGACTAAGCTTAGCCCTTAAGCTGACATATACAATGATGTTTTGGGGTGTCCATCTATACTCACTAACAACCTTTGCTGTAATATGCCTTGTGTCAACTTGCGATGTTATACCTACCTTTTGGACCTTATGTGAATTAGTCTGCATAACTGTCTGTCGTGTATGTAATTGATGTGTGTTTAAAAGAAATAAAATTTACCTCTAAAAAAAATGTGTATGAAGCAAAACTTTTTTTTTTTTAAACTTGGCAGAATGCAAAGGTTTCATTTATTTTGTTTATGTAGAAAATGGTACATACATGGGTGTACTGCTCCTTTAATTTGAAACCTTTCCTAAAGACTTTAAAAAGAATGTAACAATAAATTACACAATTACAGTCAGGTGCTCAGTTTATCAGTGATAGGCATGCAATGCATGGGTGTGTTAACATCAGCTACACCTTACATTACGGAATAGAAAGGACACCTTTCTACATCTGTAATCAGAAGCCAGGCCATAAAAAATAAAAAATGATGAGATTGTATAAAACAAATAATTATAGCTACTCTAAGCTACAGTTGGATTACTCGAAACACATTTGAAGGTCCACCCCCGCTTCTCAAGAGGATCCAATCAAAGCCACGTTTGCTGCTCACGTTGGTCAGATATATGTGCTGATAGCGGAGCCGGTGTGAGTAGGATGTACATAGGGGCAGAGTAGTTCTCAAGGGGTAGGAAGATCACAAGATAGTCACGAGCACAGACACATCTGTGAGCTTACTTATTGACTTTGGCCCATTTGCTTGGAAATGCCTCATTAAGCAATGGGTATAGGGGCAGAGTGCTTCTCTAGTAGTAGCAACTTTCATCCATCACAAAGCTCCTGTGACTGACAGACATCAGTGCAAGGGCACATCTGTGGTCACAGAATTTGGCCCCTTCTGCCTCCCATAGCAGGAAGTTAGTATAACACACTGTCTAACCTGAAGCAATCTTAGCCATGGGCCAATCACCAGTGAGTCAAGGACTATCAAACAATTCATTGAAATGTGTGGCAGTACTTCTTCCCTCAAGCAGGGGGGGACAAGTGGCCCAGGCATGAAGGGCACTTTTGAAAGAGCCGGGCCCCCCTTCCGAGCGCTGAAGATTTGTGGCCATTTTTGATTCCGAACAGCTGAAAATGCGGAAGTGCCGAAAAGCCGAGGTGGTGAAAAGACCCGAAGACACGAAAACAGCCGAAGTCCCGAAGTGGCAAAAAGACCCGAAGTCACGGAAACAGCCGAAATTGAAGTCCTGAAGCGGCGAAAAGACCCAAAGTCACGAAAGGAGGCGAAGTTAAAGTCCTGAAGCCATGAGTTCAATTCTACTGAACACTGGCCCCAATGTATTATTTTAATATTCTATAGGTCCCTGCCACCAATGTTTTTTTTTTTACATTTTTTTTGGGGCCCCAATTTTCGTAACTTGTAATGGGGGCCCTGCCACCAATGTTTTTTTTTTAAAAAAATGTTTGGGGCCCCAATCGTGTTACATTGTATTGCATCTATCCTATACAGTAATATAACTAGAGGGGGTGGGCCCTGGTGCAAGACAAGCAGCCAGACCCCTCCACCCCTCCCCCTAAACAACTTTTCAATTGGTCTTCATTTTTTTATATAGTTTTTGAATGATTTGCCATCTTCTTCTGACTCTTTCCAATGGGGGTTGCTGACCCAGTGGCGTAACTAGACCCCTAAGGGCCCTGGCACAGAAATTTAAAACTGGGTCCCCACCCCCCGATGCATTGGGCTGGAATACAGCATTACTGGGTTGGGAGAGCAAGTAGTAGGGCGAGGATTAGCGTTGCAGTCGCTCGGTCAGCTCTATGTCCTGTTCTGTAAAGAGGGACTTGGTGGCATTACGCAGAGGAGCCATGTGCCTTCAGCATAGATGCACTGAATAGGGACAGCCATGTCAACGGCACTGCTTCAGCTACGAAAAAGTGGTTTGACCAATCAGGGCCAGAGAGGTTATACCAACTCAAAGAGACGTGAACAGCCGATCCGGGGGAGCGCTAGTGAGTGAAGGGAACCACTGACTGAACTTGCTTAGTGCTGGGTCTCCTGTTCAATCTCTCCCTACTATACCTGCTATCCAACAGTCACACTCCCTTCCCAGAGACTATTATTCTACTGTTACTATAGGCACCATCTCTCCCTACTATACCTGCTATCCCACAGTCACACTCCCTTCCCAGAGACTATTATCCAACTGTTACTATAGACACCATCTCTCCCTACTATAGCTGCTATCCCGCAGTCACACTCCATTCCCAGAAACTATTATCCACTGTTACTACAGGCACCATCTCTCCCTACTATACCTGCTATCCCACAGTCATACTCCCTTCCCAGAGACTATTATCCACTGTTACTATAGGCACCATCTCTCCCTACTATACCTGCTATCCCACAGTCATACTCCCTTCCCAGAGACTATTATCCACTGTTACTATAGACACCATCTCTCCCTACTATACCTGCTATCCCACAGTCACACTCCCTTCCCAGAGGATATTATCCCCACTGCTACTATAGGTACGATCTCTCGATACTATACCTGATATTCCACAGTCACACTCCCTTCCCAGACTATTATGCCACTGTTACTATAGGCACCATCTCTCCCTACTATACCTGCTATACCACAGTTACATTCCCTTCCCAGAGACTATTATACCACTGTTACTATATACACCATCTCTCCCTACTATACCTGCTATCCCACACTCACACTCCCTTCCCAGAGGATATTATCCCCACTGTTACTATATGCACCATCTTGCCCTACTATACCAGCTATCCCATAGTCACAGTCCCTTCCCAGAGACTATTATCCCACTGTTACTATAGACACCACCTCTCCCTACTATACCTGCTATCCTATAGTCCCATGTTTTGCAATTTTTGGTCCCAAATACTTATCACCTTTGCAGGTGAGACCTGGGAAGTGAAGGGTTATCAGGATGTATGTGCGCATCAACGCGATGCTCTGATCCTCTTGTGGGCCTCCTGTTTCTGCCGACACAGACTACAGCAGGCGGGGCTTCCTTTCCCTCGCCGGCCACTTCCACTTCAACGGGTGGGGGGGTGGTGGTGCAAAGTGGATCTGACCCCCAGCCAGCACAAAAGAAAAATGCAAAAAAAAAAAATGGTTAAAAAAAAACTAAAAAAAAAAAAGTCAGTGGAGCCCCGAGGGGGAACAGCCAATGGTATAACTGCACCTCCTGCTCGCCCGGTAGCTACGCCACTGCACTGACCCCATGAGAAAAAAAATGCTCTTTAAGGTTATACATCTATTGTTATTGATACTTCTTCTTACTCATCTCTCCTATTCATATTTAAGTCTCAATAGAAACATGTAGCAATAACAGTAAAGTTGTAGCTTCACAGAGCATTTCTATTATTTTATATGGGGTCAGTGACCACCATTTGAAAGTTGTAAAAAGTAAGAACAAGGCAAATAATCCAAAAACTAAAGAAAATAAACAAGGGACACCAAATGAAAAAATGCTTAGAAACAGCCATTCTAAAACATACTGAAAGTTAATTTAAAGGCGAATAACACTTTCACCAGTCTTCACTTCAGGAGGCAAGGCAGATCTCATTGCCAGTCAGAATGAAACTCTGCAGCTCACTTTACCAGGTTCTGTTTAGAAAGGATTAGAGAGAAAAAAATTAATTTGGGAAGAAGAAAGTTCGGAGAAGGATAAGAAGGCATGCTTTTCATAGTAGGATTTTAAAAGAAAAACATTGCACTGGATGAGGGGTAAAGTGAAGGCCTTTAGTCTAAAAACAAATGGGGTTTTAAAATAGAGAATGTAATGCTCTGCTAATTATTTAGGAAACAAGGGTTGCATCTATTTACCTTCTCTAGACGGTCCTCTGTGCCCTAATGAAGTTTCCTCTGGTCAGCAGGGAAAGCCCAGCACACTGCAAATCTCTTTGCCAGTCAGACTGACACTCTGCAGCTCACTTTACCAGGCTCTGTTTGGGAAAAAGATAGGGAAAAATAGAAATTAGTGACTTTATTATAACCAGATCATATCAGAAGAAAAAGGATTAGAAGTAGGGATGCACCGAATCCACTATTTGGCGTTCGGCCGAACCCCCGAATCCTTCTTGAAGGATTCCGCCGAATACTGAACCGAATCCTAATTTGCATATGCAAATTAGGGGTGGGAAGGGGAAAACAATTTTTACTTCCTTGTTTTGTGACAAAAAGTCACACGATTTCCCTTTCTGCCCCTAATTTGCATATGCAAATTAAGATTCGGTTCGGCCGGACAGGAAGATTCGGCCGAATCGAATCCTGCTGAATAAGGCTGAATCCTTGCCGAATCCCGAACCGAATCCTGGATTCGGTGCATCCCTAATTAGAAGATGTGATATTTCCTAGTAGGATTTTAAAAGAAGAGCTTTAAAGACATTGTACTGGATGAGGAGTAAGGATATGGTCTGTAGTTCAAAAACAAATGGGATATTACAAGATAGATTGTAAGGCTCTGCAAACATCTATTGGAGAAACAAGGGTTGCATCTATTTACCTTCTCTAGACGGTCCTCTGTGCCCTAATGAAGTTTCCTCTGGTCAGCAGGGAAAGCCCTGCACACTGCAAATCTCTTTGCCAGTCAGACTGACGCTCTGCAGCTATTTGTGAAAAAGATAGGGAAAAATAGAAATTAGTGACTTTATTATAACCAGATCATATTAGAAGAAAATTTGAAAAAGTTCTGTGTGAGGCTGAGCTATCCACAGAAGAGGAGAAGACATATGGATTTAAGGGTATATATTAATATTTTGTAATGAACTTCTTGTATATGAGTGATAGCTCTACAGTGAGCACCAACCAATTGTGTTGTTTGGTTTGCTGCAGCCATTAATTGGATGTTCTTTAAAGGAGAAGGAAAGTTACAGAGGCATTTTATTGCCAATAGATTAGCTGCAATAGTGCAAGCTAGAATGCTATATTTATTCTGTAGAATGTTTTACCATACCTGAGTAAAAAGCTCTAGAAGATCTCTGTTTGTTTAGGATAGGAGCTGCAGTATTAACATGGTTTGACATCACTTCCTGCCTGAGTCTCTCCCTGCTCTGGGCTCAGATTACAGTAGAGAAGGGAGGGGGGGGAAGAGGAGCAAACTGAGCATGCTCTTGCCCAGGGCAATGAGGTTTATGCTGAAAACAGGAAGTCTGATACAGAAGCCCACGTGTACACAATAGAAGGAAAGAAATGTGGTGTTTCTTTTGACAGGGGACTCAGAGCAGCATTACTTTGGGGGTTAACCCTAGTAGCACCAATATAATAATATATAAGTAAGCATAAAGTAAAATTGATAACAGGCATATTAACACTAGAAATGCGAGTATAATTACTATAGTAAATGCAGCATATTAACCCCAGCTGTGCCAGTATACTCACTGTAGAGATGGCCAATAAGCACTCTATTAACTCCAGACATGCCTTTAAATGTAAATGGCCTAGACTTGCCGTTAAAAAATAACCTGCTCTGTAGAGAATTTAAGTCAATAGGTCCTAGTATTATATTTATTCAAGAGACCCATCATCATAAAGTGGACTCATGGAGGATCCATTCAAAGGAATTCCCAACAATAATTGGGGCCTCTGGCATAAAGCCATCCAATTGTCAATAGAGCAAACGGTTGAAGACTAGAAGGGACATTTTATTATTGTATGTGGAACCCTGGGTAATACTCCTATAACCATCTTAAATGTCTATCTGCCAAACAACAGACTCTTACACACTCTTAGAAGGATAATTGCAAACATTGGCAGTGAAAAATGTAGGAATCTAATAATAGGAGGGATTTCAACATGATTTTCTCACATGATAGGCTAGGGCTAGGCCAAAGATCAAACCTCCCAACAATTTTGCATGCTAATGTGAGCCAACTATTTACAGGATGTCTGGTAGGAATAGCATCCCACTAACAAGGAGTTCACCTTCTTCTCTCGCCCACACCAGGTCCACACACACATGGATCTCCTCCCTAACGTGGGCAAATTATGCGCCTATTAATAACAATACTGATAGGTGGCTCAAACAGTCCCATAACTTCCTAATAATCATAAATCTTTCCAAAATGACCCCGCAAGGGTGGAAATATCTTAATGCCACTATAACTCCTGAAGAATTAGACTCAATACTAAAATCTATGCCATCAAACAAGTCCCCAGGCCTTGACAGTCTTCCATATGGATATTACAAAACTTGTATTGGCTAAAACCTTAGCAAATACATGCTTAACCATTTCAATAGTTGGTTGGAAGGGACCCCTTTCCCTAAACATGCCTTAAAGGGGTGGTTAAAAATAAAATCGATAGTCATTAAATCATATTTGCAATTTGGCTTAATTTAAAAAAAATGGATCGTTTTCAAAACAGCTACCTGTAAGAAGGTAATCTCTTCTCTTTGCCCAAGCCAGAGGGATTTTCAACCAGGGCCACCGTTAAAAATCATGGGGCATCGTAAACAAAATTTTTCCGTACAACAAAATTTTCGGCCCAACCACCACCCACCCTGGCCCCAAGCCCCGCACCCCACCCAATCCACATCACAGTTAAAAGACCACACAGACATCAGCACTAAAAAAGGTACCCCCCATACACACAACTATTGGGGACCAGAGCCCCCTATAAGTTAAAAAAAAATTTGTCGCTAGGGCCCCCATAAATGTTTTTTTTATAAAAAGCATTGGTCCCCCCTTACAAGTTCAAAAAAAATTGGGGTCCCAAAGAATATTTTTTAAAAAAACATTCGTGGCAGGGGCCTATAGAGTATTAAAATAATACATTGGCGGCCAGGGGATAAAAAAAAAACACACATTGGTGTTCAGAGCAATGGAACTCGTCGTGGCTTCAGAACTTCAACTTGGCCTCCTTTCGTGACTTTGGGTTTTTCGTTGCTTCAGGACTTCAATTACAGCTGTTTTTGTGACTTCGGGTCTTTTCGCAGTTTCGGGATTTCAATTGCGGCTGTTTTCATGACTTCGGGTCTTTTCGCCTCTTCCGGACTCCGGGATGTTTGGCTTTTTCGGCACTTCCGCCTTTCGGCTGTTCGTGACTTCGGAAGGAGGCGGCACGGCTTCGGCGCTGTCAAGGGGGTCCCAGCTCTTTCAAAAAGTTCAGCACTGCCAGGCCCCCCTTCAGGCCCGGTACACTTGTACCCCCTGTTCCCCCTTGATGGCGGCCCTGTTGCCAACACCTTGACTGAAAATAGACCCCACTTCAAATTCTTCAGTTCAAGAAACCAGTACTGGTTTAGGCAGGGCCGCCATTAGAAATGATGGGGCAGGGTGAGATTAATATAATCATTTTTATTTTTTCACCTGATCATTCCCTGGTACCCTGTGATCTTTTGTCTTACTTACATTGTGTATATTTCTGCTGCCATAGAATTTTTGCATATTTTTTCTAAAAAAAAAAAAATGTGCACTTGATAGTTTTATAACTATTGTGGATAATGTATCTGTAATTTAGAAAATAAAATGTAGAAAATTACATTTGTGTATGGATTTTATTGCTTAATATTGATGTATTGGCTCTTTTTCTGGCTACAATTAGCCTTTTAACTTTTTATTTATTTATTCATTTTTAACCAGACCTGAAATGATTTTGTTTTATTCATAGCCAGTTTTCAGTATTCAGGCTCTCACATTAACCAGCTTCTATGCTTCCTATGTGCTTTCTAAAAGGGCAGTTATGGTTTCATTCTTCTGTTTTGCAGAATTTAGAGATATGATACAAATCTATTTATATATTAAATCCTCACTTGGTTGTATGGATATATTCCATAAACCTGGCCTCCTTTCTGCTGCTAATTGATGACACATGGGCATATAAAAACTCACCAGTCAGTTTATAGCATACATGTGTGACTGTTGGTATTAGATGCAGAAAGATACAGTTATGGGACCTGTTATCCATAATGCTCGGGACCTGGGGTTTTCCAGATAATGGTTCTTTCTGTAATTTGGATCTTCATACCTTGTCTACTGGAAAATCATGTACATGTATGATCATGTAAATTAAATAAACCCAATAAACTGGCTTTGCTTCCAATAAGGATTAATTATATCTAAGCTTGGATCAATTACAAGCTACTGTTTTATTATTACGGAGAAAAAGGAAATCATTTTTAAAAATTTGGATTATCTGATAAAATTGAGTCTATAGATAATAGCCTTTCCGTAATTTGGAGCTTTCTAGATAACAGGTTTCTGGATAACTGATCCCTTACCTGTATTACATATTACAGGTATGGAACCTGTTATGCAGAATGCTCGGCACCTGGGGTTTTCTGGACAAGGGGTCTTTTCATAATCTGGATCTCCATACCTTATGGCTGCTAAAAATCATTGAAACATTTATTAAACCCAGTAGTATTGTTTTACCACCGGAGAAAAAGGAAATCAATTAAAAAAAAAAAATCTTTATTATTTGCTTATAATGGACTTTATGGGAGGTGGCCTTCCCATAATTCATGTCTTTCTGTATAATAGGTTTCCAGTTAACGGATTCCATACCTGTACTGGAAACTGTTCTATAAAATGTGATGCTTAGATCATGCACTGTAACAGATGTGTCCTTTTACGGTACATACATCTTGAGGCCCCTGTTTATTATCTGAAAATGTCTTAATAAAAACTGATACAAAAAAAAA
This sequence comes from Xenopus petersii, assembly GCA_038501925.1. Classification (NCBI taxonomy): domain Eukaryota; kingdom Metazoa; phylum Chordata; class Amphibia; order Anura; family Pipidae; genus Xenopus; species Xenopus petersii. The sequence continues at coordinate 122,141,204 of CM076684.1, read as the reverse complement.
TCTTTAGAGGATGAACATATGTTTTGTCGAAATTTAGAACTGAACTGGGAGAAAAGTTTTTTGAAAACTGAATCTGGCTTAGCGTCATGTGCTCATTCGGTTGGGCAAAGGTTTTCCACAGACACACCTGATTCCAGTCTTTCATAGCTGTAGCATGTAGAAACACTCTGCATGTGTTATATGGGAAGGATGGCTAATCTTTAAGCTAAAGTGCAATCATAACAATACACTTCCTGCATGCTGGGACAGTATAACCTTCAGCTTTGTACAATCCCTCTCTGTCAGGACCTGACCTGTTTCACGTACACAAACCATCAAATCAAAAAATAGCTTAAACATTCCTCCGAAAGACGAAGAGAAAGTTTGGCCCAAAAAGAGATTTCCGTGCCAGGGATTTGAAAATGTTTTAGGTACAGATTTGCACCAGCGTTTCCCAACACATAGTTGTAACCATCTCCCTGCTACATTTGCCAAAGGTCATTTTTCAATGCTGGAATCCAAGTGTTACTAACTACACACTGTAATTGTAGCTAGGTAGGGAAGAGAGTTTTTAAGTATTTCTATTTTTTTTATTATTCATTTTCTGTTTACTTCTCATGGTTGCATTGTCTGCACATTATAAATATTCTAATATTTGACACTCAGGCAGTCTCTCTCTCTCTCTCTCTCTCTCTCTCTCTCTCTCTCAGTATTCTACACAAACCTGTGTTTTCTTACATACTGTATACTCCTGAAAAAGCTGCTTTTGCAGCATAACTGTTATTGATGCTTCTGAGAGAGTGGGATTGCGGATTGTGCACCCACTTTTTACAATGTCTATGGTACATAGTACTGGATTAGACAGTTTATGCAGCCTGATGTATTATAGTATGTGGCTACAGCATTCAAGCAGTAAGTGAGGGGCAAAGCTGTTCATCTTGAAGAAGGAAGTTTATATTGTAAGGAACTGAGGACTGGAATACAAAGCCTGGCATGGGACTGGAAAGATTGAAATATGCAGTCTGCAAAATCTTAGGAAGCTAAAAAGCATTTGGCTCTTTGTATCCAGAACCATTGTGTTGGCTCCAGTGTGAACACAGTGATACATCTGTGGTATAGGGTCTCCAAAGTAAAGCAGTTACTTACCACATAGGGAAAGTGGCCCAGGTGCACCGCCCTGAGCCCTCAGCATGGGGAGCAGGACCGCCATCAGAAATCACAGGGCCCTATACAACAAAATTTCCTGGGCTGCGCCCACCACAAACCCCACCTACAGGTCCTCCCTCCCCACCCCATAGGTCTGCCCCCCACCACACAGTAAAAAAACAAAAAAAATATTGGTGGCTAGGGTTCCCACATGTTAATAAAAAATAAAAAGATATTGGTGGTCAGGGCCCCCCATAAAAAAACATTTGTGGCCAAGGCCCCCCCATTAAAAAATATTGGTGGCTAGGACCCCACATGAGGAAAAAAAATTGGTGACCAAGGCCCCCCCACATTATAAGAAAATTGGTGGCCAGGGCCCCTTAAACGTCCATGCCTTCCCGAAGTCAGCAGCTCTCAGAAAGATGGGGGGCCCGGCTAATCAAGTAAGTGTGGCAGGGCCCCCTTACCCTCGGGGCTCCCTACAACTCTCCCCCCTGTCCCCCCCTGATGGCTGCCCTGTATGTATGTATGTATATACCGTATATATAAACACACAGATTTCCCCCTTTTAAAGAGCAGAACAGAAGTAAAGTTTATAGGTAAACACGGCATTTAGAGAGGTTATTTCATTGCTCGGAAAGAGAAGGGCCAAGGTTATCAAAGCAGCTATCAATAAAAAGGAAAATCACTTTACGAACACACACCATAGGTATTTGAAGCCCAGTTGGATGCAAGCAGATGGGAAAGACACTTTACAGATGAGAAAGACACTTTATAAGACTCAAGTACCAATTATAGTTTGTAGGTCTATATTGAGGATATTGTATTTTTTATGGAATCTATGAATTCTAAGAGCAACGCAGTGAGAAGCCTCAGGTTAATAAGTGTTTTATTGTGGCACCTGCCTGAGAGTATCCATACTGCAGAAATGCTGCTTTTGGGGAGAGGGGGAACTCATAGAAAAAGGTCCATGGCTAAACTGTAACTTACAATATTCACGTTTGAACTAAAAGCACTAGGATACAGATATGTGCAGTTCAACTAGAGCTGAAGTCTAGCTGCCCCTAAAATTCATTTAGAAAAATGCTCTGCAAAGCAAAAATGCTTTTTGCTTTGCTTTAGACCAGGGGTCAGCAACCTTTACTATCAAAAGAGCCATTTTGCACCCTTCATCCACTAAAGAAAAATAGTCTGGAGCCGCAAAACATAACACAGTTTATAAACTTTTAAAAGTTTTAACCTTTTTTTAATTTTAACTGTTTCAACATCAGAATACAACAAACAGAAGTGCAGTGTGTATGTGTAGGCCTACTTTGAAATAAATTAAACACTGAATAGCCCTAATAAATGTTATTCTTCTCATCTGTTTAATGTGACTTCTGTTTCTGAAGCTCCATGCTGATCTTCCCTCTCTTGTCTTGAGTGTGTGACCGCTGTAAGGACCATGATGAATCATATTGCTGTGGCTCGGTCTTGCCCGTCACTCCTGTGACGTCTATACAGCCCTCGCACCTGCTGGTGGCTTCCCGGTCTCACACTCAAGAAGCCACCAGCAAATGCAGGGGCACCTAGATGGCATCAGGCCAGGACTGGCAATCTGTGGGTTCTGGCAAATGCCAGAGGGGCTGCTAGAAGGTGCCATAGAAAGTCAATATTTTGTGGGCTGATTGGGCCTCTGTGTACCTGAAATGCCAGGGCCTATTTTAATTCTCAGTCCGGATCTGGACGACATGATATCGAAAGCCGCTAGACAGAGCCGCAGCAAGCAGGATGAAGAGCCGCATGAGGCTCCGGAGCCACGGGTTGCCTACCCCTGCTTTAGACAATCTGCTTTATGGAGACAAGCTCTGTGGGGGCGGCCATTATGGGCCTACGTCAGCAAACCATCAGAACTCAGGTACCTGTTTTTGTTCTTTGATTCGCTGAGCAGTTTCACAAGCTGCAGGAGGAGGAATGACAGACGGGACTCAAATATATTGACTCGTTTTAGCACTTCCTCCTTGCTGAGATTATCTGAGGAATCCTCTGATGTCTCGTTTCCGCTTGTACACCCTTGAAATGGAAAAGAGTTCATTAAAGCATAGGTGCATCTTGTTATACGGAGCACCGCTTTATTGCCAATCAGTTCTGGCAGGATGGTAAACCAAAATGAAGTATGGAACAAGGGACCAAGATATGGAAACAGGGACAAGTTTTTCTTGCATTAGCACTCAGGAAACCCAAGAGAGCACTTCCTGCTAGTCATAATAGTCATTAATCCTGTGACTGCGCTTCCTGCTAGAAACCCAGGTTTCCTGTTAATCGTGTGACTGTACTTCCTACTAGTTATGAGTATAGGCTTCTTGTTAATCCTGTGACTGTGCTTCCTGCTAGCCGTAAACCCAGGTCTCCTGTTAATTTTGTGACTGTTCTTACTGCTAGTCATGAGTCTAGGTTTCCTGTTAATCCTGTGACTGTACTTCCTGCTAGTGATGAGACTCTGTTTCCTGTTAATCCCGCGACTGTACTTCCTGCTAGTCATGAGTCTCAGCTTCCTGTTAATCCTATGACCGTCCTTCCTGCTAGCCATGAGACTCTTGTTTCCTGTTAATCCTGTAACGCTACTTCTAGCTAGTCCTGAGTCTCGGTTTCCTGTTAATCCTGTGACTGTCCTTCCTGCTAGTCATGAGTCTCAGCTTCCTGTTAATCCTGTGACTGTACTTCTTGCTAGTCATGAGATTCTGTTTCCTGTTAATCCTGTGACTGTGCTTCCTGCTAGTCGTAAACCCAGGTCTCCTGTTAATTTTGTGACTGTTCTTACTGCTAGTTATGAGTCTAGGTTTCCTGTTAATCCTGTGACTGTACTTCCTGCTAGTCATGAGACTTGGTTTCCTGTTAATCCCGTGACTGTACTTCCTGCTAGTCATGAGTCTCTATTTCCTGTTAATCCTGTAACTCTACTTTTTGCTAGTCCTGAGTCTCGGTTTCCTGTTAATCGTGTGACTGTACTTCCTGCTAGTCATAAAACCAGGTTTCCTGTTGTGTGACTGTGCTTCCTGCAAGTCATGAGTCTAGGCTTCCTGTTAATCCCGTGACTGTACTTCCCAGTAGCCATAAACTAAGTGAAGGATGAATTACCCCTTTATATTTAGAAGAGCAACATTTCTACCATTTAATAATATGTAACAATATGCGAGACTCCTACTTAAATGTATACTATTGTAGCCCTATAGTAAACTGACTTATGCTAGGGCCGTTTACTCTACTTTCCTTGGTGGGCTGAGACCACCGATGAGCTCTCTTTCTCAGGGGTAAGTCCTCGCAGCGGGGTGGAGGCAAGGGTGTAGTGTAACTGTAACCTGATGCGATAGCACAATGATGGGCGCCAGTAGTTCTTTAACAGTTGAACAAAGAACAGTATTTATTGAACAATAGCACATAGATCATTTAGCACATTGATCCACAATGGAGTATAGAACATACACAGCAGCATAAAGGAAGCATATACTCACAGCACGTATAGGCTGAATCCCCACAGGCTAGGGAATATACAGCAGAGAGTAAGTTGACAGCATGTGATGGATATTGCCCGTTTTTCAGGATATCTTCCAGTGGCAGACTAGGGGAACTCCTGACATCCTTATCTCAACACTTGGTTCCTTACTTTGGGTCAGTAATACCCTGGGATCTTAATCCCTCTAATCTCCTCGGTGGAGCCTTGAGCTGCTCAACTAATTAACCTCTCTATCACTCCTAGAGCGATCTATAAAAAGAGTATAGCTGTCTAATTACTAGGGCCAAGGTGCCTAGGGTCAGCACTACCCATTCCCTTCCAGCCTGCTTGGTTGGGCTAAAGCAATGGACCCAGAGCACATGGTTCCTAAACCTTTTATACTCTGGCACAGTGCCATCTGGTGTACACTGTGTGAACTGCACGGGTTACATAAGCACAAGGTCCCCATAAGGACCCACTAAGGTGTCCATATTACTAGGAATGTGCCTGTCTATAAAGTGTAAGGGTGTCTAAGATTTTCACATCCCTACACTATTAATTGTTTTTTCTTCTTTGCTCGGCTCTATAATCCTATGATTTCAAAACAAATTACTGCAACTGTCAGAACATTATTTTGGAATACTTTGACTGTTTATATGCCTGTATTCTAAATAAAAAGGATTAAAAAAATACAATTGATATGGTTTTTCATTGTTTTTTTTTTTTAAATCTTTGAACAAAGAGTGAAGCCCACGGGGCTGTTCTGGAGTCGGACATCAGCAAGGTAGCCCTGGGTGGCAGGGAATGGACAGAGACTAAATAACTACCGTATATACTCGAGTATAAGCCGTCCTGAGTATAAGCCGAGGTACCTAATATTACCTCCAAAAACTGGGAAAGCTTATTGACTCGAGTATAAGCCGAGGGTGAGAAATGCAGCAGCTTCTGGTAAGTTTTAATCAAAAAATTGAGGGTTTCTGCTCCCATTGGAGGTGCCGGCGTCTCGTTTTTGGATGCCGGCGACCATTCTTGGTTTAAATTGTGATGCAGACTGCACTGGTTTTTATTGTTATACAATAAAAATCTGAATGAATTAGTCTTGTATTGTGACTTTTTTTAGGTGTGGGTGTATATGTGTGCGTTGTTCCCTAAACTCACGTCATTGATAACAGCCACAGATCATGTGCTGGGAATCAAGTACATAGGGATCTACATGGGACATCTGCAGATTATCACTGCTAAAGGACTATGGTTGGCTTGGGCTGGTTAATAATGATAAAAAAAATATGCCCGAAACATTAGTGAGAAAGTGTGAGCAAGTTCAGAAGAGACCTACAAAGCTGGAAACAGGTACTTACGCTACTGAACCTAGAAGTTTGAAAAATTGAATATAGGAATAAAGCAGCACTGAATACAAGCGCCCTGATTAGAAAACTTCCAATAAAAGCAAGTATTCAGCAGATCTGAAAATGGTGTTTGTGTTCCGCTCTCCTGAAGACTTTGCTTACCTGGTCAGATTAGGACAGCAGCTCTTTGTGAATAACGACAAGCGCACAGCGGGTTCTCATCATGATATCCAGAGCTCGATGCAGAGTCTTCTGCTTCCCAGTGCTGCTGTTCTGACCTTCAACGATATAGCAGGCTTTAGTCTTATTAACCGTACTCTGACCAATCAGTGCTTTTATTTATTTATTATTTTAATTAGACCTATGGGGATCAGCTTAGACAATTTAAGGGTTTGGGTTGATAGTCACAAAGAGGGAGCTGTAAAATTCTTCACAGCTTACAGTCTATATTATGTATATGACCTAGAATAGTAGATGGTTACCATAACTCATTAAAGGGCTGGTTCACCCTAAGGCTAGGGCCACACTAGGCGATAGCGCCGCGATTTGACTCGCTGGGGAAACTTTTGCGCTGGCGTCTATGGGGAATCGCGAAAAATCGCCAGCGTAAAAACACACGCGGCGATCTTTTTTCTACTGTCGCTCGAAATTGCCTCGCTAGGCGATTTCGAGCGACAATAGAAAAAAGATCGCCGCGTGTGTTTTTACGCCGCGATTCCCCATAGACGCCAGCGCAAAAGTTTCCCCAGCGATTGCGGATTAAAAGTCGCGGCGAAAAGTCGCCGCGAGTCAAATCGCGGCGCTATCGCCTAGTGTGGCCTTAGCCTTAGGGTTGGTTCACACGAGGAGATTCAGGGAGATTTTGTCGTCTGGCGACTAATCAGCTCTTCTTCTGGGCGACAATTTCCCCGAACTGCCTCTGCGTATCTTCCCATCCACTATAATGAAAACTCACCTGCGCTAAAGCACACGCAACGCTTCATTTTCCGAAGACGCCCAAAGTTCTCCTCGAATCTCCTTGTGTGAACTAACCCTTAAGTTTAACTTTTACTATGTTATAAAATGGTCAATTATAAGCAACTTTTCAATTGGTTGTCATTATTTTTTATAGGTTTTAAATGCTTTGCCTCCTTCTTCTGACTCTTTCCAGCTTTCAAATGGGGGTCACTGAAAAACAAATCTGTAAAGCTACATATTTATTTTTACTGCTACTTTGTATTACTCTTTTTTCTATTCCTATTCATATTCCTGTCCCTTATTCAAATCAATGCATGGTTGCTAGGGTAATTTGGAGCCTAGCAACCAGATTGCTGAAATTGCAAACTGGAGAGCTGCTGAATACAGAGCAAAATAACTCAAGAACCACAAACAATAAAAAAATGAAAACCAATTGCAAATTGTCTCAGAACATCACTCTCTTACATTATACTAAAAGCTGATTTAAAGGGGAACAGACCTTTTAAATGATTTTATTTTATCAAGTTTTCAACTTATTGCAATAAATAGAAAATTGCTTGCCTGAGTATTTGCATTTATGTACATAGTTGGGTGGTGTTATATTGCTTGACTGAGTTATAGCATTCTCCAGCGATAAACACGATCATGTATAGATATATACGGGTAGGGAAAAGGCCTCTGCCAAGGCAAACAATATGGCAGCTCATTGTTAGATAGACAAAGGTAGCAAAGTGCATAGTAACTACATTTTTATGACACTAGTATGGGACCTGTTATCCAAAATGCTCAGGACCAGGGGCTTTCCGGATAACGGATCTTTCCGTAATTTGGATCTTCATACCGTAAGTCTTCTAGAAAATCACATAAACATTAAACAAACCCAATAGGCTGGTTTTACTTCCCATAAGGATTAATTATATCTTAGTTTGGACCAAGTATAAGCTACAGTTTTATTATTGCAGAGAAAAAGGAAATTTGGATTATTTGCATAAAACTGAGTCTATGGGAGCATTCTGGATAACAGGTTTCCGGATAACGGATCCCATACCTGTACCAAAGGGTCACAAATAAACTGTGAAATAAAACCTTACTGGCAGCATCTGTTTACATCTATACATCATGTATATATCTATACATGATCGTGTTTATCATTGTTAAAAATTTGGATTATTTGCATAAAACGGAGTCTATGGGAGCATTCTGGATAACAGGTTTCCGGATAACGGATCCCATACCTGTACCAAAGGGTCACAAATAAACTGTGAAATAAAACCTTACTGGCAGCATCTTTTTACTGTTTAGCGACCCCCTACTTAAATATAAGGCATTTCATGCATAGTGTTTGTATATGCTCTTGATTTTGTTTTGCTACATGTAAGAAATAGTCTGAAAAGCATCCATCAGACTCCAGATAGGTACATTTATATTAGACCTGTTTTGCAAGATGTGCCACACTCGGCAGTGGTGTTGTGAAATGGCTACAGACCAGTCAGTTTCTAGGCCTGCAGGTGCTGAGTACATAAGGTCCCACCCATATGGAAAGGCTTTATCACAATGAACTTCCATGTGTGTCTAGTACACCCTGCTGTCTGTGCACCTGCTTGTTTGAATTCTCTATGGTAAGGAAATGCTATTGCAGATACTCACTAGGTACCAGAGCAAGATCTGATCTGCAGAACAAAAGTTTGCAACACAATGCTGTTACAAGCCATGATAAGTTCTGCAGTAAGATTGATGGTGCCCAATTTGCTGATGAAATGTCTGTACCAGCACAATTTCACCCGACATGCATGTTCCGAACACACAGTAAAGACAATTTTCTATTGTTCTGATTGAACAGCATGAAGTGAAGAGATCTGCTGGCCAATTGGCCAACATGATGGATTGTCAGATGACAGTTGCAAACGTACGCCATGGGCGAAATGATCAGTTAATTGGGAAAATTTGCTTAAAGGAAAACTATACTCCCAAAATGAACACTTAAGCAACAGATAGTTCATATCATATTAAGTGGCATATTAAAGAATCTTACCAAACTGGAATATATATTTAAGTAAATATTGCCCTTTTACATCTCTTGCCTTGAACCACCATTTTGTTATGGTCTATGTGCTGCCTCAGAGATCACCTGACCAGAAATACTTCAACTCTAACTGTAACAGGAAGAAGTGTGGAAGCAAAAGACACAACTCTGTCTGTTAATTGGCTCATGTGACCTAACATGTATGGTTTGTTTGTCAGTACAGTGAATCCTATGATCCCAGGGAGCGGCCCTTATTTTTTAAAATGGCAATTTTCTATTTATGATTACCCAATGGCACATACTACTAGAAAAGTATATTATTATGAAAATGGTTTATTTACATGAAGCAGGGTTTTACTGTTTTATGCAATATCTTTTTTTAGAGACCTACATTGTTTGGGGGGTATAGTTTTCCTTTAAGGGCGAAAATTCGCAAGCGTGATGTCATTTCGGGACTTTGCAGATTTACTTATGGGCACTGGCGTAAATTTGCTAGCGAATGAGATAGACTCTAGCGCTACCGCACACTCCGCCAGGCAAATTTTTGATCTGGCGAATGGACGTAACTATGCAAATTCACTAAGATGCAGATTTTATTGAGCGTTACCTCTTTCGCCAAACTTGCCTTCGTCACCTCAGACCAGGCGAAGTACAATTGAGAAGATAGGACTTCCTCCAAAAAAATGTGAAAAATTTTCTAAATCCCAAAAAACACTGGCGACTTTTCAGTTTTTATGGGTGATAGGCTGCAAAAGATCGTCATTTTTTTTTTTTTAGGGTACCCGGCTTCCCCCCCTACATTTCTTAACATATGGCACATAAACTATACAATGGGCTCATGTGTAGTGCAATATAACTACTCTATTTTCTTTTATTAAGGTTCCCGGGCTTGTGTAATGTAATGTATTTGCTGCAACATATACGTACATTCAGCTTTAACTTCCCGCCGTATGCAAATTAGGCAACACTAGCGCAACTTCGCAAGCCCAGGCAGCAATTTACTGCAAAGTGCATTTATTCACATGACATGTTTCGGGTGCTGAAATCTTTCGATGTTCGACACTCGAAACATGTTGTGTGGGGCTTGGGCTTGTTCCTTCCTTAAGAATGTTGTAGTAGCCTTTTTTCCTGTTTCCGCCATTGCTACTCTGCAGCTTGTTTATAAGAACTATAATAGTATTTCTGAAGCAAACACCAGTGCAGGGCAACAGTACACGATATTTTCATTACTTTCATTTTTTGGTGTTACTGCTCGTTTAAGAGAGTCTGCAACTAGGGATGCACCGAATCCAGGATTCGGTTCGGGATTCGGCCAGGATTCGGCCTTTTTCAGCAGGATTCGGATTCGGCCGAATCCTTCTGCCCGGCCGAACCAAATCCGAATTTGCATATGCAAATTAGGGGCGGGGAGGGAAATCAAGTGACTGTTTGTCACAAAACAAGGAAGTAAAAAATATTTTCCCCTTTCAACCCCTAATTTGCATATGCAAATTAGGGTTCGGATTCGGTTCGGTATTCGGCCGAATCTTTAACGAAGGATTCGGGGGTTCGGCCGAATCCAAAATAGTGGATTCGGTGCATCCCTATCTGCAACACACTGCAGTTAATTTGAAACTTGCTCTTGAAACCCCAGAGAGATTTCCAAAGTAATCGTTATTTTGTTTCAGCAATGCATACAGAACTGTCTCTTGATAGGGTTTCGCTAAAAAAGAAACAAAAAAGAGAAAGAACAAAACAAATGAGGGAAATTTCGTGGAAAGGGGCGAGCAGTAAGAAAGAATGAGACAGAGCGAGCAGCGGGAGCCGGGAGTTTAAAGGAACGACAAGTAAGAGATTGATTAAAAGGAAATGAGATGGACTGTATGTGTCTGATTAGAGAGCAGGGTGCCATGTCCTGTAAGGACGCATTACACTCGCCTCTGCACATCTGCTCGGCGGCAAATTAAAGAACGGCTCGAGTGCATCATCAAATGCTGGAAGTTTGGAAATCAGGAAGCCGGCTGATTGAGGCATTTCAGTGTTTACGGGTAATTAAATCGTGCTGGGAAGTAGGACATAAGGGAACGTGTCCCGCTCTGAGCAGACATTGAGCTGCATGTACAGGAGTGAATGATCTCTGCAGCGAGGCGTGAAGTATTCATCTAGGAGACTCCAGGCAGATACTATTAACTTACCCATATCTCGACTAAATATACAATGTACATATTTACACTATATTCACGAATGTTAGGCAACCCCCCCTGTCCACTGAAAAGTGCACTGGCCTGAGGTCCTGTTCTAGCCGTCCAATCTTTCCCAATGCCCCAGCAATCCCCTTTGATGTCCTCGACACTAGACCCTTACAGTAAAAATTGGTCTTTAATTTCACTTTATTGTGCAAAGGACAGCGCAAAGTGGAATTAAAAACTTTTAAGTTACAATCTTTACTGTAAAGCTGGCCATAGATGTTGAGATTTTTAAAAGATCAGATCCTCATCGCGAGACCACGATTTTGTCGGAACGATCTTACGATCGTAGGAATAAACCATCAACTAAAAAGACCAATTTGCCAGGAAAACAAAGGGGAGCGGCCTGCTTGGCCCTGCAAACATAGATAGATTGCACTGAGACCGACAAAGATTTTTTGACCTGGCCGATCAATTTCCTGACAGATGTCGGCCGAAAAATCGTAAGATGTACGATCGTTCGAATCCCACTAACTGCACGATAATTTCGAAGGATTGGTCGGACTTCCTCAAAATCGGTCGTTCGGCAAGAAGAATCATCGCGTCTATGGGGAGCTTAAGTGTCTGGTTTCTACGCCATCAAAGGGGATTGTTGGGGCATTGGTGGTTCTGTGCGGTAGAAATAGTACACTGGGCCAGTCTAGTTTAGCAATTGTATTCACTGGTAGTGTATAATACATTGCCCCCCAGTTAATTCACTTTAATTAAAGGAACAGTTCAGTGTAAAAATAAAAACTGGGTAAATAGATATTATGTGCAAAATAAAAAAATGTTTCTAATATAGTTAGTTAGCCATTAATGTAATTTATAAACAGGGTTGAACTGGGCCAGTGGGACCCCGGGATAAAACCAGGTGGCCCAACAGCCCTCATGGGCCCCGCCAGCCCAGACCCGCTCGCTGCTGACTGAGCCTTGCTCCCTGCTGATCTCCTCCCCCCGCCGCAAGAAATATCATTTACAGAAGAAGGTACGCACTGTAGGGGGAAAGGCACATATCGCGCAAAGGGATTTGCAGCGGGGGCCCATGCGGGTGGCTATGGTTCCCACATGTTAATAAAAAGATTTTGGTGGTCAGGGCCCCCCCATTGAAAAAAACATTTGTGGTCAGAGCCCCACATTAAAAAAAATTGGTGGCCAGCCCCTCCCCCCCCACGTTATAAGAAAATTGGTGGCCAGGGCCCCCTTAGAAGTTTAAAAAAAATTTGGTGCCCAGGGCCCCACCACACAACAGGGACCACAAAGGGTTACCTTTAAGGGGGCCCTGCCATGTTACACTTACTTCATTAGTGTGACCCACCTGCTGTCAGTGAGCTGCCAACTACAGAAGGTAGGAGGGGAGCACAGGTGGCTGCATCTTCTTCCAGTGACAACATTTTCTTCCCTTATTGGTCAAAGAATTTCAAGTCCTGGTAAAGCTGCATGGTGATTGGATGAGCTGGAGGGGAAGTTCAAACCTCAGCTATCCAATCCCTGAGCAGCTCAACCGGGACTTAAACTCAGTGACCAATAAGGGGAAGTGATGGACAGAACATAGCTCCCCCTGTGCTCCCACCCTGCCTTCCCGAAGTCAGCAGCTCTCAGAAAGCAGGGGGGTCACACTAATGAAGTATCAAGAAAGTGTGGCGTGGCCGGGCCCCCCTTAACCTCGGGTCCCCCTACAACTCTCCCCCCTGTCCCCCCCTGATGGCTGCCCTGTCGGGGAGAGAGACGCTTGTTTGGCAACATCGCCAAATGAGCGGATCTCCATATGTATGGCCAGCTTTAGGAAAAATGGTCTCAAATTGGCTATACACTGGCTGATCATGTACAGTATCCAACACAAGCATACAATAATTAGGGTTTTATTTCAGCTATCGTAATGAAAGAAACTGTAAGGCTGAGGGCTCACAGAGTGTTGGCGCTGCTGCTTCCAGCTTACGTTTTTTTATTTTTGCAGGCTGAGAAGCTCCATTGCCCAGTAAGCCTCTGTTAGTGTGCATACTCAGGGAGTGGAGCAGAGGTCGGCCTAAGGGCTCTTAGGGCTCTTACACATGAGCGTTCTGACCTGCGCTCCCCTGCGTTCCGTTTTTTGGCGTTCAGCCGCAGGGGAGCGCAGGAAAAGACACAAGTCATTATTTGAAATGGGGCTGTACTCACTCAGGCGTGTGTAGGCGCCGAACGCAGGTTCAGATGCAACATGCTGCATTTTTCCTGCGTTCGGCGCCTACACGCGCCTGAGTGAGTACAGCCCCATTTCAAATAATGACTTGCGTCTATTCCTGCGCTCCCCTGCGGCTGAACGCCAAAAAACGGAACGCAGGGGAGCGCAGGTCGGAGCGCTCATGTGTAAGAGCCCTTACACATGAGCGTTTTTACCTGCGCTCCCCTGCGTTGCATTTTTCGGCGTTCAGACGCAGGGTAGCGCAGGAATAGACGCATTTCATTATTTCAAATGGGGCTGTACTCACACAGGCGCGTGTAGGCGCCGAACGCAGGAAAAATGCAGCATGTTGCGTCTCAACCTGCGTTCGGCACCTACATACGCCTGTGTGAGTACAGCCCCATTTGAAATAATGAAATGCGTCTATTCCTGAGCTCCCCTGCGGCTGAACGCCGAAAAATGGAACGCAGGGGAGCGCAGGTAAAAACGCTCATGTATAAGAGCCCTTAAAAGTGGAACTGGGCATTTTCGGGCCGTCTTATTTCTCCTGTGTCTGCCTGCATGGAAGCGGAAGCTGTACTTTTAAAGGGGGTGGTTCACCTTTAAAGTAACTTTTAGTATGTTATAGTCAATTTTAGACAACTTTTCAATTGGTTTTCATTATTTATTTTTTATAGTTTTATAGCTATTTTCCTTTTTCTTCAGACTCTTTGCAGCTTTCAAATGGGCGTCACTGGCCCCATCTAAAAAGCAAATGCTCTGTAAGGCTACAAATGTATTGTTATTGCTACTTTTTATTCATCTTTCTATTCAGGCCTCTCCTATTCATATTCCAGTCTCCTATTCAAACCAGTGCATGGTTGCTAGAGTAATTTGGACCCTAGCTACCAGATTGTTTAAAATGCAAATTGAAGAGCTGCTGAATAAAAAGAGAAATAACTCGAAAACCACAAATAATAAAAAATTACATCAGGGGTGTCCAACCTTTTGGCTTCCCTGGGCCACATTGGAAGAAGAAAAATGTTCTGGGGCCACACTCGAAATACACACAAACACTAGCGCTATCTTTTGATTTACTTTATTGTAAAAGAAAAGAGGGCATCATGACATTGTGTTTGAGAAACGAATGTATCATATATCTGGTTGCATGGAAGTAGTTGCAATTCTCAGTGAATTCTCAAGGTCCACATCAGATAGTTTGGTTCTAAAAAAAAAAAAAAGTTGCTCACAAATGTAGGCGCTGCATATATCCCTAGCATAGCGGGCGATACTGCTGAAGAATGCTTACCTGTCTTTGTAAGTAACTAAACACTCTGCTATTCCTGCTCTGGGAAGCCACACACCCCATGTAAAATTTAAAGCACACATGCAGACATTTAGCGACCGCATACATACACGCTCTGTGCGTGACATTGCAACATGAAGTTTCCTGGATTGGCGGAAGTTCAAGCTGGGCCGCATTCATATCCATCCTGGACTGCATGTGGCCCTCAGGCCTCAGGTTGGACACCCCTGCTCTATGTCATACTAAAAGTTATCTCAAAGGTGAACAACCCTTTTAAGTGAAGAAAGCGGAGCTGAACCTCTTCATTCAACCTGCAAAAAAACCAAAAAAAAACGGTGCCTGTGATCCACCTTACGGTAGTCAATAGCAGAGGTGCCTGATTAGGATCCAAACTGCACAACAGCTCTGTTTTAAATGTAATTAAAGCAGTGAAGACACACACTACAACATGTCGCCAGTCTATTATCATATTGATAAAGGGCAAGGCCACAAAATGAAGTGTGTGCCTACAAATGATCAAATCACATTGATGGGATACAGGCGGTGGAGGCAAGCGGATCGTTAAATCTGGACGATTTTAGGCCAGATATCAGTCAGGGAGGCCTGTCAGAGGGCCCCATACACAGGCCAATGAGCTGCCAGTGCTATCTTTCGGCAGCTTTAATCTGTACACATATGGCCACCTTAAAGGGATACTGTCATTTTTTTTTTTAAATGCATCAAATTCTGCACTGAAATACGTTTCTCAAAAGAGCAAACAGAATTATTTATATTTAATTTTGAAATCTGACATGGGGCCAGACACACTGTCATTTTCCCAGGTGCCCCCAGTCATGTGACTTGTGCTCTGATAAAATTCAGTCACTCTTTAATGCTGTACTGCAAGTTGGAGTGATATCACCCCTTTCCCCCAGCAGCCAAACAAAAGAACAATGGGAAGGTAACCAGATAACAGCTCCCTAACACAAGATAACAGCTGCCTGGTAGATCTAAGAACAGCACTCACTGGGACACATTCAGTTACATAGAGTAGGAGAAACAACAGCCTGCCAGAAAGCAGTTCCATCCTAAAGTGCAGGCTCTTTCTGAAAGCACATGACCAGGCAAAATGACCTGAGATGGCTGCCTACACACCAATATTATACTTGCTGGTTCAGTAAAGATATTTTAAATTGTAGAGTGAATTATTTGTAGTGTAAGCAGTGTAATTTAGAAATAAAAACTACACCATAAAAATCATAACAGAATCCCTTTAAGAAACAAGATTAGAAATCATTTCATTCACATTCTTTACCTTTTCCTGGGCTTTTCTCGATAGAGGAGCATAATCCTGGAGCAAGGTGGTCTGGGTAAAATATGTCGTTGACAGCTCCCAGAATACAGAGTCCCAGACAGCCTGATGGGTTTCTCTGTTATCTAAAGCCTTTAATGCTCTGTGATAGTAATCAACAGCTTGCAAATGGAGAAAAGATTGGACACCATTAGCTCTCTATTAGCGCAGCTTCCCACAAATCAATATAACATTCTATGATGGGACCTATGGTCATGGTGTAACTGCCAGGAACTCACCAAGGGCCGTGTTAGTGAGAAACTATAGATGCATATGTGTAAGTTCACTTTTTAAATCAACAATCACAAATATATACATTTTATTTACTAAGAAAAATAATATGTTTATAAGGGCTGTGCCACACGTAGCACACGGAGGGCATTTGCCCAGGACTCAGCAGCATCACCACTTATAGTGTTATTTTTCTTCTGAATTAAAGGGAATTTTCAGGTGTCCTGTTGCCCTTTTTAAAGGCAAACTGCCTGGGTGTCAAAGCTCTATGTATGACGTTGCCCTAAAGGGGTCGTTGATTTCCCTCCATAGAGTTTAGGAGATGGGAGCATTGAAGAGACCAGCAGTTATTATGAGTAAACGTCCCAGTTTGTAGGCTTCCACCTGTAACTTTATAATGACCCAGTGTAATACAAATCTGTACCCATAGTGAGATAAACATTCACCGTTTTCTTTAAATGCACTTTATGCCCACATTGCAGGGTTGCAGGGCCATCATTTTAATGAGTAATTAATGTAATTGTTTGCCATTGTCACAGTAAATTGCTGCAGATAAGGAGTTTTATCTCAGTCAATTACCTTCTATTAATCAGAGTACTAATTAAAAGCTTAAATAAACCAAGGTAAGCAAACAACGCATCGCTAGTAATAGAACTGCTACGACATTTGTCAGACAATCACAGTTAACACTCTGTGCCTCCAGTCCGGAGCCAAATACACAAGCTGGAAGACCAGAGTAAAGGCTTATTAAAGGGCCACTATACTTTCCTTTTACTCTATTTTTCCCTTTCAAGCAAATATAAAGGCCCAAGATAAAGCACAGGTCCAGGGCAGCTTACAGCAGAGTGCTGTCAATTTGCTCCCAACTAGTTAGTGAAGTGTGGGTCGACCCGCAACCCCACTTCCCACCACCAGCGACCGCCCGAGCCTGACTTCTGGGTCTCTTTTATAAACCCGCGCCAACCTACCCCGCCGATGACGTCACAAAAGGGCCAGGGTGAGAGGCACACGTCTATAAAAACTCAACCCGGAAGTCGACATTTGGAAGGTCGCGGGCGGGGAGAGCAGTAGGAAGAGCTCAACCCGCACACACCCTGGAAAGGAGCGTGCGAGGTCGGTCCGAATTCGCACGACCCGTGGATCCCACGGCTATCACGTCAGCCCGCACATCACTACAACTAGTATATTGCCATTTAGTGCAAGTGCAACATGGGGAGGCACGTTTACCAAAGGTCGATTTTCGAATACCTGTGAGTTTTTAAAAACTCCCCTAAACTCCCATAAATCCGAAATTCGACCAATCAAAATGTGTTTAAAAAAAATATCGAATTTCTCGGATAAATTAAATCGACCTGAAAACTCAAATAGAATTTGATTCGAATTTAAAGAACTCGAATGTCACGAAGGCTGCAAACAACTACAAATTGATCCCTGGACTTCTCCCATTGACTTAAACAGCAATTCATCAGGTTTTTACGTGGCGAATCGTCAAATTTGAGTTCTCAAAGGGCCAGAGTATGATAAACCTCGAAAATCAAATTCAAATTTTTTTAAAGACTGAAAACTAATTTGAATAACTACCTAGTCGAATTTGACAGTTTTGATCTTAAAAAAATTAGAAAATTCAAATTTCGAATTCAAGCCTTGATAAATTTGCCCCTACATGTGCTGGATAATAGGAAACCTTGGAATCGGGTTGGAGTGATGATTACTTAATTGGGGAGCCATTATTGTAGGACAACAGGCCCACCTTATTATAGCAAGCAGCCTCATCTGGAGAGAATTCACCTCTGCTGACATCCGCATCAAGCAAATCCGCATCAAGCGGCCTATGTTGCACAGTAAGAGGGCGATGTTGATCAAGTCCTTGATTGAGTCAAAGTTGGAGATTCCTTTCTCAAAGCTCTTCTTCCACAGGTCTTGCTCTGCACTGGAGACACTTTTATTTCCTAGTTCAAGAATGAAGAATGCAAGAACATTACAGAATTTGCCCTGCAAGATCATGCACTTACAGAATATCATAAATTGCTAGCTAGAATGTGCATGTGCTCTCCAATGTGTTGTATGGCCATGCACAGGCTGATAAAAGCTGCTGACAGACAGAGTCGGCAGCTTATTGGCCACGGGCTTCCCCGATCGAGATCTGGCCGAAAGTCGGCCAGATCTTGATCGGATGGGACTAAAAATCCCGTTGGATCGCAGCCGAATCTGTTCGTTGGTGCGGTCCTGCAATTTGACCGCCCGTTACCATTTGTTAGGATCAGTCCAATATTGCCCACCTCAAGGTAGGCATATCGGGGAGAGATCCGCTCGTTTGGCGACATCGCGGATCTCTCCATGTATGGCCTCCTTAAGACGAGTACAGACGAGAGTACGAGCACAGTACGAGACGAGCAGTTGGTTAAAGCATCCACATCTTCCCTTTTCATGTTTCCTATTAAGGTTAATGGGATACTGTCATGGGAATACACATCAGTTAATAGTGCTGCTCCAGCAGAATTCTGCACTGAAATCTGTTTCTCGAAAGAGCAAACAGATTTTTTATATTTAATTTTTAAATCTGACATGGGGCAGTCTTCCAGCTGCCCCAGTCATGTGACTTGTGCTCTGATAAACTTCAGTCACTCTTTACTGCTGGACTGCAATTTTGAGTGATATCACCCCCCCCCCCAGCAGCCTAACAACAGAACAATGGGAAGGTAACCAGATAACAGCTCCCTAACACAAGATTACAGCTGCCTGGTAGATCTAAGAACAACACTCAATAGTAAAATCCAGGTCCCATTGCAACATATTCAGTTACATTGAGTAGGAGAAACAACAGCCTGCCAGAAAGCAGTTCCATCCTAAAGTGCTGGCTCTTTCTGAAAGCACATGACCAGGCAAAATGACGAGATGGCTGCCTACACACCAATATTACAACTAAAAAAAAAATACACTTGCTGGTTCAGGACTGAAATTTTATATTGTGGAGTGAATTATTTGCAGTGTAATTTAGAAATAAAAACAACATCATAAAAATCATGACAGTATCTTTAATGAAGATGGGTAGGTCATGGACAGGGGTTTGACACAAATGAGTGCAACTGGGGCAGATCAAGGGTGCGCAGCCCATTTTCTTTGCATTGGTGCTCTCTTCTACTTGTAGACACAGCTCTTCCCTCTAGGGGGCAGGCAACCAGCTGGCTAATAATTTCAAGTCTCAGTCCAGACCTGTATACAGGACCTGTAATTGTTTTTTTCCCCCCAAATATTCATACAATGATGGCCGAGCTGTTGCTGCTTTCTTTCATGAGAAATACAACACCCAGCATCCCACAAAAGTGATCACAATACTGAGGGGACTACTGGGATTACCCAGAGTAGCTATCAGAGCTGCCCTGGGAATTTAAATAGTACATGTGCTTAAACTGAATTGGAACAGTTTCACAGACACAAACAATGGGCTGTCATTTCTTTATGGTATTTCCAGGGGTGCCCTAATCATCCTATTTTTAAAGTAGGTGCATAGCAGAAGAATAGAGTATTTGTCTGTATCTGTGCAGTGAAATATATGTATATGATACTGAACCATTAAAAGGCAGCAGGATGGCCACACGCCAAACAAGTCTGATTCAGGCCATAACAATACTCTTTGTATAAAAGCAGCATAACCAGCAAAAATCTGCATTTGTTACTAGAGCCAAGGGGAAATAAGGACACTGCAGAGCCTGAATGCGAATTACTTGGTCAGGCTTCCTGATCCATTTCAGTTACTGCGCTGCATGCTAGATGCCATGATTATTCACGTACATGCTCACAAAACGAATAGCATAGGAAAAGTATTTATATTATTTGTTACAAGGACACAGTGCCATATCTAGGGGAGAGAGAGAAGGGGCACGTGTTTAGGGCACAACAGTGGGGGTCCGTCAGGTACTTACCTCTTCTATAAGCCGTACCCCAGTAGGGGTCCTCATTCTCCCACCGCCCCTGTATTGCTCACCTACCATCCCGGTCCTCCCCACAATAGGGCCAATAGTAAGGCTGTAATGCCATTTGTGGCTCCTTGTATGCTCTCTGTTTGTTCAGCTCATGGGTCAATCAGACAGTCGCCACATTTATAGGCCGCTTTAACTCCAACAGTCGCTTCACTTGTGCATCTAATGTTTTGACCCACATTAGGACCTTTATCTATATATATATATATATATATATATATATATATATATATATATATATATTAGGGATGCACCGAATCCACTTTTTTGGATTCGGCCGAATCCCAAATCCTTTGCGAAAGATTCGGCCGAATACCGAACCGAATCCGAAGGTGGGAAGGTATAAATATTTTTTACTTCCTTGTTTTCTGACAAAAAGTCACGCAATTTTCCTCCCCACCCCTAATTTGCATATGCAAATTAGAATTCAGATTCGGTTAGGATTTGGCCGAATCCTGCTGAAAAAGGCGGAATCCTGGATACGATGCATCCCATATATATATATATATATATATATATATATATAATATACATTACTATTTATGTAATTGTTTACTTTCTTACACTGCATAGCAACTTAATCAGCAGCAAACATGGTTTGTGCATATGTGTTTTCTTGAAGATATAAGTTACCATTATGTTGGTTACTTGGAGCTGCAATGGTCTGTTGCCCTGCTACAGGTGAAGCTCTTGCCATGGAGAAAGAACTAGTGCAGTAATGAAGATTGCTGGTAATAGTGAGATCCCACCATTTGCAGATCTGCACCAATTTGATTAGTCCAAAGCAGGAACAAAAATACATCATTCAAAGCTACATATCACCATCTTCTGGTCTATGTTAATATTAAGGCTTTCACCCACTTTTCTATTTTACTCTTTCAGTCGCATATAGGATAGGGTTTCACTAATGAACATGAATGTACTTTGAGCTGGTGAATGAGAAAGATCAGCATTAAAAAAATCTGTTTATAAGAAGGGCTATTCTTCCATATGAGATTGAGGTAATTCTCTATACATATATACAGTCATATGAAAAAGTTTGGGAACCTCACAGTCTGCACAATAATTTACTCCACTTTCAACAAAAAAGGATAACAGTGGTATGCCTTTCATTTCACAGGAACATCTGAGTACTGGGGTGTTTTCTGGCCAAAGATTTTTAGTGACGCAATTAAATCAAATGTGAAAAACTGGCCATGCAATAATTGAATGGCTGTGTGGCTAGTTCAGGGACTGGGGCCCTTGTTAAATTAGAGGGTCCGATTAATTCAACCCAATATCAACACATTCTTCAGGATAATGTTCAAGCATCAGTCACAAAGTTGAAGTTACGCAGGGGTTGGATATTCCAACAAGACAATGACCCTAAACACACTTCGAAATCTACAAAGTCATTTATGCAGAGGGAGAAGTAAAATATTCTGGAATGGCCGTCACAGTCTCCCGACTTGAATATCATGGAAAATCTATGGGATGATTTGAAGCAGACTGTCCATGCTCGGCAGCCATCCAGAAGCGTAACTAGAGGGGGGCGGCCCTGGCGCAGGACGCTCAGCAGGGCCCCCGCCCCCCTCGGTACACCAGGAACTGGTCTGGCAATATGCGCCGCACATCGGCGCGCGGACTGCCGGGGGGGCCCTGAGGGGGTGCGGGCCCTGGCCTGCTCGCACCCCCTGCTCCCCCGGTAGTTCCGCCACTGCAGCCATCAAATTTAATTGAACTGGAGAGATTTTGTATGGACAAATTGTCAAAAATACCGCAATCTAGACACTCATCAAAGGCTATAGGAGGCGTCTAGAGGCTGTTACATTTGCAAAAGGAGCTCAACTAAGTATTGAAGTAATATCTCTGTTGGGGTGCCAAAATGTATGCACTTGTTTAATTTTGTTATGATGCATATTGCATATTTTCTGTTAATCCAATAAACTTTATGTCACTGCTGAAATACTACTGTTTCCATTAGGCATGTTATATATTTAAAGGAAGTTGCACTTGCTACTTTGAAAGCTCAGCCAATGATAAACAAAACTACAAGGAATTAAGAGGGGTTCCCAAACTTTTTCGTATGACTGTATATGCATTTATATGTACTTTATACATGTTACAGCAAAGGTATTTTTTAGAGGACATAACAGATCCAAACTAGTCTCCTCGTGTACCTCTGTTGCTCTTTGCTGACAAAGCATGCTCTGGGACAAAGACGCAAATGAGAAAGCAGGGCAATTACCAATAGGCTCTAGATTAATTGTCATAAAAATAATGTAACTATGGGTGAGTAAAGCCTTAAAACACAGGAACATTTAATGTTACTTGCATTTTTAAAACAAACCCAGTGTAGGACAAACCTAACTCATAAATGATGTAAAGATGCTCAGGGTTGGAGTTAGAGAAGAGGGGGTCCCTGACAATGCAAGATGGCTGGAGACCCCATGTGTGGATAGGCTTTCATAAATAAAAGATGTCCGATCTCCAGCACCTACAGCTGTTGTTGATCTACAACTCCTAGAATCCCACCACAATATCTGCTCTACTGTCCTGCAGTTGCCCTATAATAAAGCTGCATAAAGAAGAAACCAAACTCTGTATACTATACAAAGCAGTCGTTCCCCAAAGAAAAATCATTGCATCTATGGGGACCTTAAAACATCTCACTAGCATACCTACCAACTGTCCCTTTTTCGGAGGGACAGTCCCTCTTTTGACAGCTCAACCCGCAGTCCCTCATTTGTACTGGAAAGTCCCTCTTTTCTCTGCACTGAACAGCCAGAAAAAGAAACAAAGTTTCTCACTTAATTGGCTTTTAGCAGAGAGCCCAGAACAGCTAACAGGTGCAAATAAGATACTTTGTAACAATTTTGAGACACAAAAACACAGTTTAGATAAGGAGAAATATTTTCAAACTTTCATAACTTGCCAAAATTTTGTAAAACAAACATGGTAATTAGGGGGTGTGGCCACAGAAAGTGGTGTGGTCAAAACATTGCTGAGCTAGGAGCGGAAAAAAAATTTTTGTTCCAAAATGTTGGGAGGTATGCACTAGGACCAAACAAGACCCCACTGAGGGGACTATGCCCTTTCTAATAGTGACGCGTGGATGCTCTTTAAGAGCAGAGGAGGAATGTATTTCCCCAGTCTGACCCAAACCCGGAATAATCGCCCATACTTCCACCCCAATCTGGGTATTTGAAATTCATTTACATTTTATCCTAAAACACAAACACTAAAAATTTTAAAGAAATAAATATTGGAAAGTAGCTATGCAAAGTTGTTTTTGGGTGGAGAATTCCCTTAAGGGCTAGTCCACACGAGGAGATTCGGGGAGATTTTGTTGCCTGGCGACTAATCGCCTTGTCTTTTGAGCGACTATCTCTGATGCACACGCGGTGATGCGTTTTCTGTAGTCCCCCGAAGTTGCCTCACTGAGGCAACTTTGGGCGACTATAGAAAACGCATTGCTGCGTGTGCATTAGCGCAGGCGACTTTTCATTGTAGCCTATTGGGAAAAAACGCTGAGGCAGTTCGGGGAGATAGTCACTCAAAAGACGAGGCGATTAGTCGCCAGGCGACAAAATCTCCCCAAATCTCCTCGTGTGGCCTTACCCTAAAAAGATAACAAATTTATTTAAATACATTTAATGAGAAACTAACCTCCTGTAAGCGAATACGGAAATATTATTATACATTTTTCTGGATTATGTATGTCCCCTTTAATTTATTTTTGGGTTTAAAACCCCCTTTAATGTATAATAGTTAATGTGTAACTAAGAAACAGCAAATATGCCCTTTCTCCTTAACCACAACATATTAAAATGTTACTTTTGTAATACTAATCTTACTTTTATGGAGAAATAACTCAATTTTTTTTCCATGCACTCAGGTCTGTCAGCTGAACCGTCCTCATATTTCAGTGGGATAGGAGTACTGGGGTCGGTGAGCTGGGAGTTCCCCGTCTTTTTTTCACACTGCTGTCAACACATCCCTAAGAAGAAAGGACAAAGGGCATTTTATTATGGCAACCATTGAGAATTTAAGGGGAAAAGGTGATTGTGAATAAGCCTAACCTCTAAAAGATAAAGGAGCAGCGTTCCTCTGTGTCACTACAAACTGGGAATATGCAGCAAGGCTGGAAAACAGAGAACACATTTTTAAATACATAAAGGATGTCAAAAGAAGATGAATATAGATTTGTTCTGTCACTGAAAGAACAATGACTTCTATAGGGAAAACAAAAACCAAAAACACAAGCAGGTCAATCAAAACTGCTGACTTGGCCCTTCCAGAACACGTCAGCAATTTATCGGCCCGTGAGCTTGGCATGATTAACGACTAATCTTTTCTACAAAACAGTCATATTTCAAGTCTTTACCTCAAAAGGGTGGTTCACATTTATTTTAACTTTTAGTTATACAATGTCCTATTCCTACCAACTTTACAGTTGGTCTTCATTATTAACTATTTTTATAGTTTTTGTAATCATTTGCCTTCCTCTTCTATATCTTCCCAGCTTTCAAATTGACCCCAGCAGCCAAAAAACTGTTGCTCTGTGTAATCATTTCGTTATTATTGTTACTTTTTATTTCTCATCTTTACATTCATTTAATTTTAAATTCTGACATGGGGCTAGACATATTGTCAGTTTCGCTGCTGCCCCAGTCATGTGACTTGCACTCTGATAAAGTTCAGTCACTCTTTACTGCAAGTTGGAGTGATATCAACCCCCCCCAGCACCTAACAAAAGGACAATGGGAAGGTAACCAGATAGCAGCTCCCTAACACAAGATAACAGCTCCCTGGTAGATTTAAGAACAGCACTCAATTGTGAAATCCAGGTCCCACTGCAACACCTTCAGTTACATTGAGTAGAAGAAACAACAGCCTGTCAGAAAGCAGTTCCGTCCTGCTTGAAGACAGAATGAAGAGAAACAGATGCTTTGAGATGGATAGTGAAGATAAACTTGATTATTTCAGAATCAGTTCAGAATTGTTAATTGATTGTATTTAGGAAGTCACTTATTTCAGGATGATGAAGCTTATACTAAATTTTCATGTTCACTTTAGTTCTCCTTTAATATTTCATAATTTTCTACTAGACTTTAAGGTATGAAGATCCAAATTATGGAAAGATCCCTTATCCGGAAAATACCAGGTCCCACGCATTCTGGATAACAGGTCCCACACCTGTACATCAAAAGTACACGTTCTATCTACAAGATACACCTACCCATTTCTGATGTGTGGATTTATATTTTTTCGGCACAGATAACTCCCTGACTGATTTAATGATAGCAATGGCTTTGGATTCCTCTGTAATTTTTTCGGAAGTGGAGTTGTAGGAGACAGTTTCGTCGCTGTCAGCCATTTCTTCCTCCTCTTCTTTGCTGTAGCTTTCATCAGAGTTTCCATTGGACGGGACATCCCCACTCTCTTCTTTCTTTGGCTCGTCCAGTTGGAAAAGTTCTGAAAGCATGTGATTGGCTGATGCAATAATCTTCAGAGGAAGGGACAGAGGGTAAATATTTTTGTCTTCATTAGTTATGGTTTGGTTTAATGTTTTAGTGTTTTCTGCTTTTTTGGTTCCATGGATACTAAACTTAGCAGCCTAATTCAATTTTAAACGACAGGTCCCACACATAAGATATTAAAACCTAACAGAGTACATAGAAATGATGTTTTTTTTATTCTGAATTTACTGTGCCAGCGCAGCAGTTCAGCAGCCCTATAACAGTAATGATCCGTGTCTTCTAAGTTGTCAAGAGAAAATCCCCATATTTGATATTGTTTAGGTGGCCATACACGATAAGATCCACTCGTTTGGCAAGGTCGCCAAACAAATGGATCTTAACCCGATATGTGCACCAAATAAGGCAGGGCAATACCGGGTCACAGGACCGAGATCTGCCCGTTTTGCGATATCGCCAAACGAGTGCATCTCCCTATGTATGGCCAGCTTATGAGAGAGTTTTCATGGCCTGTCCCTCCACCACTTATTGCAAAACTATTATGGCTGTGTCTGCACTGAGCTTTTGTACATTACATGAACATGCTCAACAGCTGTACTAAGTGCAACACACGTTGCTTTGTAAATGTCTAAATGCCAGCAATTCATATTCAAATTCTACTGCCTCATTGCAATGCTCTGGCAGCAGACCCTGCATAATACTGATATATATTTGCTGCTGTGGTCAAATAACTCACTTGTGGATGCCTCCCCTTGTCCACTAACTTCAGGCAGTTGAATAACAATGTTCGGATGGTTCCGTAGTGCTCCCTGTTTTGGGTTTTCTTCATCATCATGTTACAAGCCACCCTATTAGGAACAAACAAGAGAAAGATTAATGGCACGTACAGTTTTAATGTCGCCGCTCATTTCCCGGCTAATAGTTTTCTTTGCTGCAACAAACTGGGTCACTTGTGCCTGGCAAGATTTATTCACTTTTGTTTCCGCCGAGTCCCGGGAAGGCTATAAAGATTCCAGTGCGTTGATGCATCATGATAAATATTTAAAATTTTATTTTAACAGGGGACAAAGCCATGGAAAGTAGGAACAGAGTTACAAAGGGACCGAAGGGAAATATCACAAAGCAGGCTGACTACAAATTTAAAACTCCCAAAAAAAGATCCTGTGTTCACAGTTCATTCCCATAAGGCAATATGGAATGAGGAATGGGTTTTAATTTGTGTGTCTGCAAATAGTTAACTATTCCACTGTAGTTTAACCTCCCACTGAGCCATGTAACAATGCAGATCCCTTTTCATTTAAGCACACATTTTACAGCCCAATGAAATGAAGGGAGCGCATTTTATTTTTAACCCACACAATAATTTAGGAATGGACCCAATAATCTTGATGCAATTAAACCAGCTTGTCCTGTTACTAGCCAACGGCTCTTATGAACTGCAGGTCCATCACCCGCAGCAAGAAAAAAGCTAGGAGGGGTGACATGTACCTACAATCAGAACCAATCAGACCACAGTACAGAACATTTCTATTTAAAGGAGAAGGAAAGCTACCGAAACAGTTTATTGCCAATAGATTAGCCACAATAGTGCAAGCTATAACACTAGATTTATTTTGCAGAATGCTTTACCATACCTGTGTAAACAGCTCTAGAAGCTCTCTCTGTTTGTTTCAGATAGCAGCTGCCATATTAGCTTGGTGTGACATCACTTCCTGCCTGAGCCTCTCTCTGCTCGCTTATAGATCTGGGCTCAGATTACAGTAGGGAGGGGAGGAGAGAGGGACATATAAGCAAACTGAGCATGCTCAAGCACTAGCCCTGGGCTCAGATTACAGTACGGAGGAGAGGAGGGAGGGGGGAGATATGAGCAAACTGAGCATGCTCAAGCCCTAGCCCTGGAGGTTTTAGCTGGAAACAGGAAGTCTGATTCAGAAGCCCATGTGTACACAATAGAAGGTCCGAAAAGCTATGTTTCTTATGACAGAGGACTCAGAGCAGAATTACTTTGACAGTTTACTGGTGACTCTTTTGTCTTACAGATATGCAGAAATCCAACAGGGGGATTATTTGTAATCTAGTAACCTAATTATATATCTGACAAGAACCGAACATGGAGTAGCTTCAACTTCCATGTTTGCAATGTTTAGCTCAAGAAATAACAAAAAACACACATTTGACTTGATTAAAACAGAAGGAAAAAAGTTCAGCCCAAGCCCAATTCCCTAAACTGAAGATGAACTTGGGGGGGGGTGTTATCCTGCCCCTTTAAGTAATATCAGTTTTTTGTTAATTCTTGCCTTAGCTAATAAAATGAAACCAGTTTCAAAGTCTCATCACTTCCTGTTCTACTAAGCAGAGGAGAAGCTGATACAATAAATACCAAGCTCATAGACAAGTCCTCTATTATAATACACAAGAGCCGTGAATATCCTGTAAATTATATCCTTATAAACGATGAGTACTGATGTCATCAGTTATAAACGGTGAGTTCTGATGTCATGCACCTTACTCTACTATAAGCTTCATTCCCCGTACATATGCTCCGGATGAGACCTTAAAACCTTAGGGAGTGAACCTTCGCAGCGATGTGGAAGCAGGGTGTAGTGCAACTGTAACTTTATTCAGGGTGCAAAGAATTGGAAGTTCTTATAACTTAACCATAGAACAAATTTATTGAGCACAGTATACAATCCTCAGTGGAGTGTACATAAATCAGAACATTGCAGGTTCATACAGTATATTGAATAGGCAGTACTCACAACACCTTTGGTCAGTATGGTTCTCCTCAGAGATAGGAACAATACATGCAGCTTTGAGGAGGTACACCCAGCTTTCAGCCTTTTCCCTAAGTGGAACCTGAGGGGAGTCTATCTACCCTAGGTCTGTACACTTAGTCCCTACTTCTGGGCAATGAGTACCCTGGGATCTTAATCCCACTACAATCCTCGTAGGAGCCTCAAGATGCTCAGCTAAATAATCTGACTGACTGTCACTCCTAGAGTGATCTATAAAGGTGAGTAGCCTATTCTTACTAGACCTGACCTGTCTAGGTTCCACTCGAGCTCTGCCTCCTGCACAGGCTAGAGCCAGCACAAGATGGACTCTGAAAGCATGGCTTCAGAGCCTTTTATATCCTAGCACAGTGCCATCTGCTGATCACTGTGAAAAGTAGCAAGAGTCAACAGTACCCCTCCCAACTGTATTTTTGGACCCAATTAGGTGTCTATAACATGGAGGGACTGCCTGCACAAAATATTAGGGGTGGCTATTTTACACATCCCTACACAAAGATCCTCACCCTTTTCCTAGTATACTGATCTTTTTTTAGACAAGGAAACTGCTTAATTTCAAGGGGCAGATTTATTACGTTACGAGTTGTGTTTTGCACAAAAATTTGAGTTTTTGAGTTGTGTTTTTTGGTCAAAACATCTTCAGGTTAAAAAAAAAACTTGAATTTTTCTATTCAATTTTTTGAGATTTATTATACCCTGACCCTGGAAATAGATCTAATACAAAATACACCATCAGGTCATGTAGAAGTCAATGGCAGAGGTCTCTTGAACCATTTGAAGATGTTAACAGCCTTCTTGATGTTTGAGGTTTTTTCGGATGGTTTTGGCCGAAAACTCCGGAAAACTCCCACGGAAAACTCGAGTTTTTGGGTTTCGGGAGTCGAACTTGCAGAATCGGGTTTTTGCCATTCGCGTTTTATCTTAAATAAGATACCATTCGAGTTGTGCGTTCATTTGAGGTATAAAAAAACTCAACACTCGACCGTTGATAAATAACCCCCCAAGTATTCAGATTCATCATCATATGTATGTTTTTTTCCATTTATAGCAGTCAAATTAAGGGGCAGATTTATCAAAGGTCGAAGTGAAAATTAGAATTAAAAAAATGTGAATTTCAAACTAACTTTTGTGTACTTCGACTAGGGAATACTGCAAATAAAATTTGAATTTGAAAAAAATTTGAATATTGAAAATTATCATGTACTGTCTCTTTAAAAATTCGACTTTGATCACTCGCCATCTAATACCTGCCGAATTGCTATTTTAGCCTATGGGGGACCTCCTAGAACCCATTTGGAGTCAATTGGTGGACTTTGAAAAATCAAAGTTTTTTTGGGGGGAAAAACTTCTAATCGCATTCGATCGAATGTGCTATTACTTCAATTCGTATGATTCGAATTCGGCCGAATATGGACCTATTCGATCGAAAACGGACCTATTAAAAAAAAAATGTGTGTGAGTCTAAATCTGTGCTACGGAAGCCTGGGAAAGGTAAGAAAATTGTGCATTGCTTTGTAAGCTTATTCTCTGAGATGGTGACTTCCCCCCACCCCATGCAGTATATTGGCACCCTGCAGTGAAGGAGAATTTCCTTGTGCTTTAAATAACAAATAGTATAACAATTATTTGTCTTCTTTTTTTCATGAGGGTGTTTAGGAGAAGAAGCAGTTTCACAATGCAATATTCTGTACCTTGAAAATGGTTTGCTTTTTTTGCTGCTGCTGCTGCTTTGGATGGCGGGCCCAAGATTGGCATTTTACCGTAGCCAGTTGGCTGGTGGAAGCTTTAAATCTGTCTTCTCTTGGAGGCAGGCAAATGTGGCAGGTGGAGCAGAGGAATACTTCACAATGGCCTGGCTTTTCACTTTACTGCCACCAAGAGACAGCAAGGATTCCTAGAAAGTGCAACAGCACATTCTATATCAATATCTATGGAACTACAGCTCATTTGTTTAGCTCTACGGAAAGCATTTTAGGACATCCTCCGGGGAAATCCATGTCCACCATGCGATCTCCTATGGCTTAGAAATGCCACATCGGGTGTTTTTACTGTCACTCATCCTCAAATGCTGCAGTCACACCTCCGTCCTCTACCCTCCCTTCTCAGCCGTCAGCCATATGAACTCCCTCCTCAGCCCTCCGCCCTCTTCCCTCCACCTTCCGCCCTCAGTCCTCTACCCTCCTTCCTCAGCACACAGCCTTCCGTACTTCGCCCTCCGCTATATGACATCACATAAAAATATGGAATTTAAAAAAAAAAAAAAAAAAAAAAGACCACCAGGAAGGTGAGGAGGGAGGAGTGAGGACCCATGTCGGATGGCTGAGGAGGGAGGAGTGAGGACCCAGGACTCATGTCGGATGGCTGAGGAGGGAGGAGCCAGGTCGGTTGACTGAGGAGCAGGAGCTGACGACTGAGGAGGGAGGATCGAGGTGTGACGTCTGCTTTGAGGGAGGAGTGAGTTGAAAAGCAGGCGATTTTGCATTCCTCTAGCATAGGAAATCGCATACAGGACAGGAAGTTCCTCAGAGGATGTCCTAAAATGCATTCAGTATAGCTTTCTCTCTCTTCTGTGTTCTGACAGGAGTCACACCTCCCATGCAACATCGTTTCAGGAGTCAGAGACAGGAGTGAAGAGAATATAAACAGCCAGACAATTACTGCTTCTAACAAGCAATTACATTTATAAGTAACCAAAACCACCAAATTTTTACCATTGTATACGAAAAAAGAACAGTATTCAAAAAACTCTGTGTACGGTGCTCTAAATGCTTTTCTTCATTTGCATTTTCAACATTGCAACGCATTTTAGGTAATGTAGTTCCTGCATGCTGTCTGTAAGCTGTGGAGAAGTTGTTACAATTTATAACATCAGTGTTTAGTCCCAACTTCCCTGCCAGGATTTCAAATGATGCGGAAAAAGAAGAACTGTTAAACAGCTGGATTTCAGCAGAGAAAATGGTATTTATTGATATTTTTTGAAGAAACAGGTAACTGCGATGGGTATATTAGGGGTTTCTGTGTTATGTGGGCCTCTTTAACAAAATTTGGTTTGGAAGCTGGAGTTCCCCTTTAATCATGGAAAAATGTGAAAGCTGCGATTTCCCCACAATTAAACCGAATTGCTGTGAGTAAAGTAATTTACTGACGCCAATTACAATGTTAGGGAAGGGTAAGGAATATTTTGGAGACTTGTCATCTGTGGTTGTGCATTTTTACTATTGCCCTTACGGCACACTAGAAAATTAGTCAGAAAATGAGTTTCCTTATCATTTAAAGGAAAGTCTTCTTCCACTTGGGGGTTGCAAACAAGTGATTGTATTTACTTGCTTCAAACCCTGGGCCGGTGCTCCTATCGGCAGAAAACTGCACTGACCCGGGGTAATTCCAGTGAGCACCACAGAACGATCCTCTTCTGGCTTCTTTTTTCTTCAAATTTCCAAGGGCAGACGCATGCCCAGTAGAACGAAATACCCGACTTTTCGGTTAAAGTTCAGCTTTTTGCTCTACTGCACATGCACACCCGCGAGAAGGATAAAGAAGCCGGAAGACGATCGATTTGTGGTGGGAATAACCTCAGTCTCAACCTCAGTCCGGTGTAGTTTTCTGCTGATAGGAGCACCGGCCCGGGGTTTCATGTGATTAAATACAATCACTTAGGGGTGCCTAACATTTGGCACCCTCAAGTGGAAGAAGACTTTCCTTCTCCTTTACTGGCCATGGCATGAGTACATAGAGATATGCAGAGGGTAGGAGCAGCTTTGTCTAGTAGAACCCAGCAGGCAATGAGTACATATAGTTGTGCAGGGAGCAGTAGCAGCCTTGGCTACAATAGTCCAGCATGAGTAAATATAGATGTGCAGGGCACAGTGGCAGCCTTGGCTAGTAGAAACAGTATGGCACAAGTAAGTATAGCTGTGCAGAAAGCAGTAGCAGTTTTGGCTAGGAGAATAACCCAGCATGGCTTGAGTAAATATAGATGTGCAGGGAGCAGGAGCAGCCTTGGCTAGAACACTGAGTATGGCACGAGTACATAGAGATATGCAGAGGGTAGGAGAAGCTGTGTCTAGGAGAATAACCCAGTATGGCATGAGTAAATACATATAGAGAGCAGGAGGAGCCTTGGTTAGAAAAAGAACAAACATGAGTAAATAAATATACAGAGGGCAGGAGCAGTCAGGCTACGAGTAGAAACCAATAGCACAAATAATAAACAATAACAAGTGTTGGCAGAACTGTTATTGAGCTCAGCATGTTCCTCAGTATTCTCCTTGCTGTGTGAGTGATTGTGTGGGCTCGCACACCCAGTAGGTTCCTCAGTCTCCATTTGCCACTCCCCCCTCTCTCTCTCTCTTGCCTACACGTTATCTACATGCGATACCTCCCCAGATACCTATACACAAGCGATTGTACCAGAAACATCCAGACCGGCTTCCATTCGACCCAGAAGTGTTTGACGAAAACCAACCCCCTTGTTTCCCCCTAGAGGTCAGAGAGGCGGGCCTTATCTATAAATGTCAACCAAGAGCGATGTGTTGCAGCAGCACAGGCAATCTTGTGTTAACAAGGGAAGATGCAGAAGCCACATTCTCTCAAACCCAACACTCTCCGGCAATAAAATAGATTGCTCACTACTTCTCTTATTTCCAGTGAATTCTCCTACCCGTTTCCCACTTTATTTCTTCACTATAGAATTCCGATGACTATACAATACAGTGATCTGACGTGTTTTGCGTTATGCCAGGCTATTCTTGTTCCATGCTTCCACTGGGCTGCATGTTGCCTATCCCTGAACTCACAAGCTGTTGGCATTATGGTGATGTTAAACATACAGAAACAAACAAGAGCACAAAGTTGATGCAAGAACTGGTTTGACAGCAATTGAGACAGCTACGAATGAGTTTTCTTTGTTTCTAATGGTGATCTAAAAGGGTGTCCCTTTGTAACTTTGTTATACATCTTTGAAAGACCAAGACCACGCACATGCTCAGTGTGGTCTGGGCTTCAGGTTAAATCGTCATAAATTATCAAAACAGCATAAATCAAGTAATTTCTGTCATAGAAGCTGTTACAGCAAGACTGATTAATAATCAGAATATACAGACTGCATTGGGTCTGCGGAAACAAATCTCTACATAGTCGCCGGCTGCTTTACAGGGAAACAAACAAAGCTGCTTGAGGTCAGGGAAATAAGCCTCCCCCCCTGCCATTTGAAAATATGATTGTTTCCCTGCAGAGCAATTAGGTTAGGGTTTCCGATCTACAGCAGTCAGAGCAAATAAAACAAAGGGAGAATTTCACTGCATACATTTTAATTAAAGTATATTGGAAACAGATTTCTTTTCATTAAAGAAAGTAAAAATGAGATTTTTTTTTTTTTTTTGCGTTTACATCTCCTTTAAATGCTTTAGATAATATCCTATAGAATACCTAGTGGGTATGTGATGTACAAGACGTCTGCTTTTCACTGCCAAACCATAGGTTGCCATTTAGTAAATCTGGAGGGCTGAGCGAACAGCAGTATAGTAGAAAGAGTCCAGTCAAAGAGACTATTAAATACATTTATTTGTTGCAGGGAAATATAAAAGTCCAAAATACAAATCCTAGCGGTGCTTGCCGTAACGGTTAAATCTCTTGTACAGGAAGCGGATTCTCTTAGTCAGATTTTCTCTGTCTTGATAGAACATTCTTGGCCCAACCATTTGACGCTTTCGAATGCATCTTTGCAGTTCGTTCCCTTTCCAGCCCCGCAGCCAGAACGGGCCTATTATTAGGTCACGGGGGTGTGCCTTAAAGTCACCTTCAGAAAGAACAAGAATTACAGGTGAAATACACTGCCAAACACATATTGATCCTGTTGTATAACCATTTGTCTGCCCTGACAATAAAGTACCTGACTGCCAGCAACATATGTTTTACTTTTACAGAAAAATCACATTAAAGCTACAGTGAAACCTCAATTTTATACCCCTTGTTTTTAGTTTTCCCTCATTTTACACTTTTTTTTGTGGTCCTATCAATATAGAAAGCATACTGGATTTCCCTGATTTTACATTATCATGACTTAAAATGGGGTTTCTACTATATTCATGAAATAATTCATAACTGCTCTGTATTAATATATTAATTTATATCAGTTCACTGATGTAATCAAGTTACTATATAAGCAGCAGAATCATATTACTATTTTATATATATATATATATATATATATATATATATATATATATATGTGTGTGTGTGTGTGATATGAATTAAAGAGGTTGGTCACCTTTAAACTCACTTGTAGACATGTAGAGAGTGATAGACTAAGAAATTTTGCACATGGTTTTCATTGTGTATTATTTGTGAGTTATTTCTAGGGATGCACCGAATCCGCTTTTTTGGATTCGGCCGAACCCCCGAATCTTTCGTGAGAGATTCAGCCGAATACCGAACCCGAATTTGCATATGCAAATTAGGGGCAGGAAGGGGAAAACATTTTTTACTTCCTTGTTTTCTGATAAAAAGTCACGCAATTTCCCTCCCCGCCCCTAATTTGCATATGCAAATTAGGATTCGGATTGGCCGGGTAGAAGGATTCGGCCGAATCCGAATCCTGCTGAAAAAGGCCAAATCCCGAACCGAATCCTGGATTCGGTGCATCCCTAGTTATTTTGTTTTTTATTATGCAGCTCTCCAGTTTGCAATGTTGGCAATCTGGTTGCTAAGGTCCAAATTACCCTAGCAACCATGCATTGGTTTGAAAAAAAAAACTGGAATATAAATAGGAGAGAGACTGAAAAGAAAGATGAGTAACAAAAAGTAGCAATAAAACTATAAATATGTATCCTTGCAGAATAATTATCTTTAAATGGGGTCGTTGACCCCCATTTGAAAGCTGGGAAGTTTTAGAAGAAGGCAGCAAATAATTAAAAAAAACTATTAACAATAAATAATAAAAAACAATGGAAAAGTTGCTTAGAAATAGACATTTTATAACATACTAAAAGTTAACGGAAAGGTGAACCACCCCTTTAAGTTAGCTTTTAGTACGTTATAGAATGCAACTTTTCAATTGGTCTTCATTATTTGTAGTTTTTTTTTTTTTTCCAATTATTTGCCTTCTTCTTCTGACTCTTTCCAGCTTTCAAATGGGGGTCACTGACCCCATCTAAAAAAAAATGCTTTGTAAAGCTACACATATATTGTTATTGCTGTTTTGTATTACTCATTATTATTTAGGCCCTCTCCTATTCATATTTCAGTCATTATTCGACTCAATGCATGGTTGCTAGGGGAATTTGAACCCCAGCAACCAGATTGTTAAAATTGCTAACTGGAAAGCTGCTGAATAAAACTTTAAATAACGCAAAAATCACAAACAGTAAAACATGAAAACCAATTGAAAATGTAAAGGTGAAAAACCACTTTAAGCCAATGAAAATATTATTAGCACATATTTATAAAGTGCCAGCATATTACACAGACTACGGTATATAATAAATTGGTGTATACATAAAACATTCAGATTGAAAAAAAAAAACAGCCGATAACTGATAAAAGAGGTAAAGTGGACACTACCCAAAACAGATCACAGTCTGAAAGTATGGAAAGATGGTTCACAAGACTACCAAACGGATAGGGGAGAGATTTAGACTACTCAATGCAAAAAAGTAATGAGGGAAAACAGCTACTTCAAATGGCAAATCCCTGCCCCATTTCTTCGAAAAATATGGTCTTACCTAGAATCCCAATGTTGTCATACACTCCGTATAGTGCCCTCTTGTTATCCCAACGATCAGTGTTTTTGGGTTGAGGCATAAAGTCTACTTTCCGTAGATCACGATTTCCTAGAAAAAAAAAAGCGGAATTACTACACCTCTCTCCTTTAATGCATCATCCATTGGCCTCAATTACCAAACACTTCTGCTTAAAGGGGTATTTCACATTTACGTTAACTTTAAGGGGCAGATTCACTAACTTCGAGTGAAGAATTCGAATGAAAAAAACTTCGAATGTCGAAGTTTTTTTGGGCTACTTCGACCATCGAATGGGCTACTTCGATCTTCGACTTCGACCTTCGAATCGAACGATTCGAAGTAAGAATCGTTCGACTATTCGACCATTCGATAGTCGAAGTACTTTCCCTTTAAAAAAAACTTCGACCCCCTACTTCGGCAGATAAAACCTACCGAAGTCAATGTTAGCCTATGGGGAAGGTCCCCATAGGCTTGCTAAGCTTTTTTTTGATCGAAGGATTTTCGTTCGATCGTTGGATTAAAATCCTTCGAATCGTTCGATTCGAAGGATTTAATCGTTCGATCGAACGAAAAATCCTTCGATCGTTCGATCGCAGGATTTGCGCTAAATCCTTCGACTTCGATATTCGAAGTCGAAGGATTTCAATTCGAGGGTCGAATTTCGAAGTATTTTTAACTTCGAAATTCGACCCTTAGTGAATCTGCCCCTAAGTATATTATAGAATGGCTAATTCTAACTAATTCTAATAATTCTAGCTAATTTTTCAATTGCCCTTCATTCTTTTTTTTTGTATAGTTTTTGAATTATTTGCTTTCTTCTTCGGACTCTTTCCAACTTTCAAATGGGGGTCACTGACCCAATCTAAAAACAGATTGTCTGTAAGGGCTTTAGCACACGGGCAGATTCTTGGAGATTTAGTTGCCTTGCGACTAATCGCCTCTTCTTCGGGGCGACAATCTCTCTGAACTGCCTTCCACCAGCTAAAATGAAAAATCGCCTGCGGCAATGCACTCGCGGTGCTTTGATTTCTGAATTCGCCCGAAGTTTCCTTGTGAGGCGACTTCGGAAATCGAAGCACCGCGAGTGCATTGTCGCAGGCAAATTTTTATTTTAGCAGGGGGAAGCCAGTTCGGGGAGATTGTCGCCCCGACTAAGGCGACTAAATATCCCCGAATCTGCCCGCATGCTAAAGCCCTAAGGCTACAAATGTATTGTTATTGCTACTTTTTATTACTCATCTTTCTATTCAGGCCTCTCCTATTCATATTACAGTCTTTTATTTAAATCAGTGCATGGTTGCTAGGATAATTTGGTTCCTAGCAACCAGATAGTTGAAATTGCAAACTTAAGAGCTGCTGAATAATAAGCTCAATAAATCAAAAACCACAAATAATAAAAAAAAATACAAACTGTCTCAGAGAATAACTCTCTACGTCATTCTAAAAAGTAACTCAACGGTGAACAACCCCTTTAATTGGGGTAGCTTAAGCCCAATAAAAAAAATATGGTGGCTGTATATAGGAAGCTGATGATTTAGTTCCTTCACATCAAGTCAGCAGCTTATCTGCTAGTGTATGGGGCCAACTGTCGAGTCTGCCTTTTCTGTCTGAAAATAAGGCAGATATCAATAAGGCAGTTTTGATCTTCATAAACCCCAATCAATGATCACTGGCTCTAGACCTTTGCTAATGAGTGTATTTGGTCATGTATTACTAGGGATGCACCGAATCCACTATTTTGGATTCGGCCAAACCCCCGAATCCTTTGTGAAAGATTCGGCTGAATACCGAACCCGAACCCTAATTTGCATATGCATATTAGAGGTGGGAAGGGGAAAACATTTTTTACTTCCTCGTTTTCTGACAAAAAGTCACGTGATTTCCCTCCCGCCCCTAATTTGCATATGCAAATTAGGGATCGGATTCGGTTCGGCCAGGCAGAAGGATTCGGCCAAATCCGAATCCTGCTGAAAAAGGCCGAATCCTGGCCGAATCCCGAACCGAATCCTGGATTCAGTGCATCCCTATGTATTACTACCTTTAAACTAGATATGTTGTGCCTTACATTTTTCAGCGTATATTTCAGTTTATACCCTGATTTTTTTGCAGAATTTACAGTTAATATATGTTCTAATATTTAGTTAAGCATATAACCATAGATTAGTAGACTGCTTGTTTAAGCAAGCATAAACTTTATGACATGTACCGGTAAGTACCATTTTTTTTTTACTCCACAAACATATTTTTTTTAAAGTACATTTTATTCTTTTGAGAATTCTTAAGTGATTGCCATAATTTCACAGCTCTTCCTCTGCAATAAAACCTTTCCTGTTTCCTGTTGCATTTCAGCCCTGGCTCCCTCATCCAACGTGACAATTTATGCACATTTGTACAAGTGACTAAAACCTAATTAAATAGGAGGAAAAAGCCCCAATACTTTACGTAAGACTTACCAAGTGAAAATGATCGGCAGCCTTGGGGCAAAAGGGAGCGGCACCCCCATAGCAGCTTTTGTACACTCCACATCTAAACAGAGGGAAATAAGGAGACTAATGTCAGAGAGGTACTGCAGCCTTCATTCATATTTGGATATAGACAATTTATATTAATAGAGATTCAGATATATAAATGTGTGAGCAACAAAATGAGCATGCAGAATAGTTTGGCACATGTAATGGTAAAGCTGTGACTAAAAGAATGCAGAACCCTCCTCTAATGACCCTATATATTTATTAATTTAAACACGGAATATATAATACCGGTATATGATTTTATGCCCTTTAAAGGGGTTGGTTGTTCACCTTTGAGTTAACTTTTAGTATGATGTAGAGAGTGATATACTGAGACAATTTGCAATTCGTTTTCATTTTTTATTATTTGTGGTTTCTTGAGTTATTTAGTGTTCTATTCAGCAGCTCTCCAGTTTGCAGTGTCAGCAATCTGGTGCTAGGGTCCAAATTACCATAGCAACCATGCATTGATTTGAATGAGAATATGGAATATTAATGGGGGAGGGTTGGAACAAAAAGATGAGTAACAAAAAGTAGCCATTACAATAAATGTGTAGCTTTAGAGAGGATTTGTTTTTTAAAGGGGATCAGTGACCCCCTCTTGAAAGCTAGAAAGAGTCAAGAGAAGAAGGCAAATAATTCATAAACCATATAAATAAATAATGAAGACCAATTGAAAAGTTGTTTAGAATTTGCCATTCTGTAACATACTAATGGTAAGTCCACACTGGGCGTTTTGGAGAGATTTGGTTGCCTGGCGACTAATCATCACGTCTTTGCAGCAACCACGAGGAAAACTTCGTAAAACAAACCG
Organism: Xenopus petersii; assembly: GCA_038501925.1. Classification (NCBI taxonomy): domain Eukaryota; kingdom Metazoa; phylum Chordata; class Amphibia; order Anura; family Pipidae; genus Xenopus; species Xenopus petersii. The sequence continues at coordinate 122,101,776 of CM076684.1, read as the reverse complement.
CCGCGTGTGATTATCATCAGCGTTTTTTTTCATTTTAGCCGGCGCATGAGTGAGGGAAGGTTCCAAAACCAAATCGCCTGGCGACTTACCCTAAAAGTCGACTTACCCTAAAAGTTAACCTGAAGGTTGCTAATATGGCAATATTAAGAGGTAAAACTAGGTCTGTTTTGCAAAGCCGATCCTCTTTATAATATATATTATGTCCATAAAGCTGTGCTGGAATTGGGGAAAGATGCACAGGAGTGCCTATGAAATTTAATCCCCTCAGGAGAAATGCAAAAGCTCTGAATCCCATAACATGTTTAGGTGCCTCTATGCATTCTGGGCATCAAATAGTAAGTACAAGGAAATACCAAAATGGGAAAGGCAAAATGGGTTTATATTAAAATGGGTGAAACCAGAAAGTGTTGGTGGGTGGGGATTAAAATTATGGGAGGGGCTTATTTTAGTATTCAAGGTGCACATAGTAGTGATATGCAGGTCGGGTTTTTCCCAACCCGCACCAACCCAATATCCTTGCTCAAACCACCCGCCCGACTTCCAGGTTCCTTTTATAGACCCGTGCCGCCCCACCGATAACGTCACCCGCAAATGGGGGTGCGAGGGCGGCCAGAGTCCGACCGACCCACCGGTATCAGCCCGGCCCGCACATCACTAGCACATAGCATCCCTCCCCCCCCTTGTTTCACTCCAATTTAAGCACTGCCATAAAGGCTATAGCACACAGTTGTTTTCTTGGCCGAGAAGTGCCCAAAAACTGCCCTTTCCTAACGCTTTTCTCTATGGATGCACTGAATCTAGGATTTGTTTTCAGGATTCAGCCAGGATTCTGCCTTTTTCAGATGGATTCGGCCGAATCCTTCTGCCCCGCCGAAGCCAGCTGCAAATTAGGGGTGGGGAGGGAAATCATGTGACTTTTTGTCACAAAACAAGGAAGTACAAAATGTTTTCCCCTTCCCACTCCTAATTTGCATATGCAAATTCGGATTCAGTATTTGGTCGAACCTTTCGCAAAGGATTCGGGGGTTCTGCCGAATCCAAAATAGTGGATTCGATGCATCCCTACTATTCTCTTAAATGACAAGGAAAGTCTAAAATAGAATAAGGCTAGAAATGCTGTATTTTGTATACTAAACATAAACATGAACTTACTGCACCACAAAGCTTAATCAAACAAATAATTAATGCTTTCAAAGTTGGCCTCAGGGGGTCACCATTGTAACTTTGTTAAACATCTTTGCAAGACTAAGACTGTGCACATGCTCAGTGTGGTCTGGGCTGCTTAGGGATCGTCATAAACAAAGCTGCTTGAGTTCTGCATGGCTGGGAAGTAAGGCGGGGGCTCCCCCTGCTGTTCATAAGTATGATTGTTTCCCTGCTCAGCAGTTAGGGACCATCTGACAATTCCTATCCACAGCAGTAAATGATGGGAGAATTTCACTGCATACAGTCAGGTTTCTTATAAAAACGGTACACATTTTTTAATAAAAGTATATTGGAGATAGGTTTCTTTTTCATTATTTTGGCTTTCTTTGTCCTTTAAAAGAGGAGTCCTTTGGGGTTTTTAAAGGTTAGGCACCCCAAGCGATTACCCCGGGCCGGTGCTCCTATCAGCAGAAAACTGCACCAGCCCGGGGTTATTCCAGCGAGCAGAGAGAAAAGCCGAACTTTAACAAAAAAGTCAGCTATTTCGTTCTACTGCCCATGCGTCTGCCCCGGGAAATTTGAAGAAAGAAGAAGGAAGTCGATCTCTCCTGGTGCTCACTGGAAGAATCCTGGAATCCTGATTGGAGCACTGGCCCAGGCTGTGAGGTAAGTAAATGCGATCAATTGGGGGTGCTGAACTTTTGGCACCACCAATCAAAAAGGACTTTAGTTCTCCTTTAAATGGAAATCCTCTAAGCTTTAGTGAGCTGTCCTGCTCGCTCTAAAACCAACATCAGGTCAATTGAGTCATATTCATCCAAGCAATAAGCTAGAAGCTCATAAACACGTGCAACAAACGGATCACACAACATGCAGTGCCCATTTCATCATTTTAACTTTACTCATTCGTCGTGTTCAGCTGTATACAGTAGCGCGCTGAGTATTGTGACTTTTGTCTGCTCGAGCACATTTACCTCCTCCGTACTGTCCCCTTCCTTCTTTCAATATCCCTTTTGCCCTTCTTCCTACTTCCGCAATAGGTGCATGTCGGGAAATGAGTCTGTCACACTGACACGAATGTGCGCATGCGTTAATAGCGTGGTTGCCGGGTTACAAAGGAATAATTAAACTAAATTAAAGTTGAGCGTTATTTCTAGTGTAGAGTCTCTTTTGTACGTGCTATAGCACACGGGGCATCTTGATCTCTTCTGTGCCAGATTACATTTTTACTGGAAACACCCGCCATTAGTCTAACAACAAACAACCCAGGCCACAATATAGATTTATTTAGAAAGGATGATGTAAACATACCTCCCAAAATTTTGGGAGAAGAATCTTTGACCACGCCCGTTTTTGTGGCCACACCCCCTAATTACCATGTTCATTTTACAAAATTTGGCAGGTTATGAAAGTTTGAAAGTTATGAAAGTGTTTTTTTCCAGTTATTACAGTTTTGTTAATGAAGGTGAATTGCCCTTTAAGCTGTGGGTCTACGTTTTCCCAAGGGACCTGTTATCTTATAGTGTTACAATTACTTATTGCTTATCTCAAAATTGTTACAAAAGTATCTTATCTGCTGCTGTGGCTGTTCTGGGCTCTCTGCCAACAGCCAATTAAGTTAGAAACATTGTATCTTTTTCTGGCTGTTCATTTGGGGTTGCCACCCAGCCAGTATTTAACCGGCCCACCTGGAAAAACAGGTCTCAATGCCAGTGCTGGTATTAAAAAAATACAGTCAATTACACGGACGGTAACATTCTGAGGGGAGAAACCGCCATTTTGTTTTAAGCAGCTTCGATGCTCCCTCCTCGAAATCCCCAGCTGCGGTGCCTGGGACATCACAGCGCTTACGTGACGTTGTGTTGTCACAGTCTCACGTGATGAAATTTGTGGGCGGCGTGACTGGCGTCTTTAAAGACCCCGAGTGCAGGAGGAGCGTGCGGACAGTCATAAACAGAAGAGCTGTATGGTGCTGACAGCCTGGCAAACTGACAGCACAGCACACTAGGGGTGGGATGTTAGGCAACGCTAAAGGTGGCAACGCTATGTTCAGTGCAGAGAAAATCTGGACTTTCCAGTACAAACGAGGGACTGTCCAGCTGAAAAGGGGACAGTTGGGAGGTACATAACTAAGTTATTAAAGAAACAGCCTTAAAGAAAGTGAACAATTTCAGTAAAATATATTGTTTTTACTGAACCTGACCAATAAATTACTATCATCCCTCATAGCCTAAATTAACAGAGGGCATTTGCAGGGTTGTCACCATGTCTGGGAAATCCCATATAGTCCCTATATCTGTTTTCTTTATCTCCTATTAATATTAGCGTTAGTGGCTTAAAGGGGTTGTTCACCTTTGAGATAAATTTTAGTATGATGTAGAGCAGTGCTGTCCAACTTCTGTGGTACCAAGGGCCAAAATTTTACTGGCCTATGTGGTGGAGGGCCGATAATAGAAGTCCCCCTTTTAAACCACACCCACTGTAAACCACACCCACAATACCACTAGAGCTTTTAAGATCATATCCACATTAACGGTGGTAGCACACCAAAAAAAAAAACAAATGGTTGGTGCTCACTGCAGGGAAATCCCTGATCACTCATATGTGAAAAATTTAAGTCATGTTAAAAACATACCCTTAAATCCATATGCCTCATCCTCCCCTGTGGATAATACAACAACCCCCCAACACATGATTAAACACCTTAGGAGCCCTTAACAACAATTTCCAAATGCTACCAAACCCCAAGAACAAACCCCTAACAGGCTTACATCTCACAGGTAGTGTAGGCCAAGCAGAAAATGGCACACCCAAGCAGCACTGGGCAAGCAGAGAATGGCACACCCAAGCAGCACTGGGCAAGCAGAGAATGGCACACCCAAGCAGTACTGGGCAAGCAGAGAATAGCACACACACGCAGCACTGGGCAAGCAGACAATGGCAAACAAGCAGCACTGGGCAAGCAGACAATGGCACACACAAGCAGCACTGGGCAAGCAGAGAATGGCACACACAGAGAGGAAAGGCAGAACAGTAGACAGGGAAACCTATCTTTCTAATATGTACTACATACAGTGATACAGTGCTGGTGCCCCATTAGCATTTTGAATAAATTGTGAACAGGTGAACAATGTGGGCAGTTTCAGTCTGGATCTCAGGTGTGAACAGTACAGGCCTTTAGGATATAAACAATAGAGGCGTCACAAGTGTGAACAATACAGGAGGATCACAGGTGTGAACAATACAGGGGATTACATGTGTGAATTTGAGGTTTAAACAATGCAGGGACCAATTACTCTCTGTAGTGATACTTATTAAAGCTTACATATGGTAAGCAGACACAGCAGGTGGGGGCCACAATAAAATATTAATAACCATATCAGTCCAATAAGTTAAGATGCGCTTGAGTGCTCTCCTCCTTCTTGAAATACCTTGGATGTCGGTACGTCTGTTCATGAGGATTGAAGCATTCATTCTCATTTCGCTATCAGAGCGCAGACTCACATACCTGTATGTGCCTCTCATATAACTGCATACTTAGTACCCTCTCTTGTGATATTACAAGTTTCCAAGGAGTTTCATGACCATTTTTTAAACAGGTCATGGAACTCCTCAGTAACTTCTAATATCCTCATATTTTGCAACTGGGGGTACTTTATTTTTTAGAATACACAAATTTCAGTGAGTCATGTGACAAAAATGACATCAGAACCCACCATTTATAAGGATATAATTTACAAGATATTCATAGCTTTTGTGTATTATATATCTATAGATAGATAGATAGATAGATGATAGATAGATAGATAGATATACTGTATGAAATAACTGTGCCTACAGTAACTGCTAATATGTTTCTCTCTGTATTACTACTATTTACTTACTACCATTACTATTTACAGAACATACAACTCCAATTGGTTTAGCAAATTTATTGACCAAAAACACTTTGAATAATTACATGTAGTCAACTATTCAGCAGGGAAAGCCTCACTACATGCATTTCAACATTAAAAATGTACAAAAATACTTTTAAGTGGATAAATTCTTAGGAACAAAACCAAAATGTAATAAATCCTTATCTATTTATAGAAGCAACATGCTCGGTGTTCCAGTAAAAAAAAAAAAAAAACAGGTTAGAGAAGAATATCCTCCATTGCATTAAAATGGATTTATAAGTGCAGGGCACACATCTCAGAGCAATGTAACAGGTTTGAGATATTCTGTTACATAATATTGGAATTATCAGGGCTTTTTTACACGTTCTATTCAAAGCTTATTAATGAGTAGTAAAAAAAAGAATATAGAAAACTGCAATATGTTTATTTGAAGGACCATTGTTTTAGAAGGGCTATTGCGGTTGTAAATCTTCTGAGTGCATTTTGTTTTTGAAAGGAGTGTTGGCATGTTTACCATTTTCTTGTCTTGCTGAAATTCAATCAATTGCGATAATAACTAGAAACCGTTGCAGCAACCACCCTTGATAAATACTGCCATTTCTACAGAACATCAAAGATAATGTGGAATCTGGATCAGGTGCATTTTTAGATAGAACTGGTTTGTGGCACAGGGAGTTTTTCATGTAGATATTTCTTGCTCCCTTGCTCTGAAAAGTCAGACACAACATGATTTTCTCCTCTAAGTATCCACTTTGTAGTAAGTAATCCTTCTATCCCCACAGGTCCACGAGCATGGATCCTAGCAGTGCTGATTCCCACCTCCGCTCCTACAACAATATGTCAAACAGAATAAATTAATTGACAGTATACATAATAGATAGTGATGGGTGAATAAATTTGCCAAACGCGAATTTCCGTATTTTGCCGCTGGCGAATAAATTCGCAAAACTGCAACGAAAATTCAAAAAATTTCGGACTCACGTCGGAATAGTCGATCGCATTAAAACTGTTGCGGGCTTCAAAATTCGCGTTTCACAAATTTCTTGCCGTTTTGCAAATTTCACAGGAAATTTGCAAATTTTCCAGCGAAGCAAAACGGGACAGATTTGTCCATCACTGATAATAGACATAGATTATATATATGTGTATATATAAAGCTAATTGAATTATTCTCAGTATCCATTGGTGAAGGGTAGGGGTAAGCAAGGATATTGAACCCCCAGGACACAAAAACGCGTTAGCACCTTGACAAAACATGTATATTTAAAGGAAACATGAATTTGGTTGACAAATTTAAGGGTGTTATTTGGTTTACAAATTTTATCGAGTTTTCAAGCAAAAACCACCAAAAAAACCCTGAACATCATGAAGGCTACAAACATCTTCAAATGGTTCGAGGGACCTCTGCCATTGACTTCTACATGTCCTCGACCGGTGTAGTTGGATTAAAGCTATTTCCAGCTTCGGGACATAACATATCTCGGGGGGGAAAAAGGGTTTTATTTTTTAAACCTGAAAACTTGAATGTTTTGAAAAACACAACTCAAACTTTGATAAATAACCCCATAAGTGTTGAAAGTTAAGAGGCTAAATTGACATTCCAATCAATTGAAAATGCAAATACAAACATAAAGGAAAAACAAACCAAGTCCAAATCGATATCCATCAGAAAATCGAGTGCTGGTATTCCAGAACACACAAGCGCTATCCACGTGCTGCAGAAAATATTCTGCTATTTGTTCTGGAGAAAGGAAGAGGAACACAAAAATATCAATACTCAGAATTTTGGTTCTATGTCAGTCATAATCCCTGGCATCTCTTGGTGTAATGTAATAAAAGGGGCAAAGTTTGCTACAGGTCTTGGCATCCATAGCAACCAATCAGCTGGTATTTACTGGCTGCCTCTTTAAAAGCTAGCATCTTGCTGGTTGATATGGGTTACTGCACATGGGCAAATTGTATACCTTTTATTACATATGGTGGGCCTATTTCAACTAAAACTGACAGAAAGGATTAGGCAGAGTATAAAGGGCATGTGACCAGGCTTCATTACTTTTTAGGGATATACATGTATTAAAAGATAAGACTATATGAGAATTGCACTCAATACTAATATACCCAAGTCTAACCATGACTCCTCCAGTTACACTGAGTAGGAGAAACAATAGCTTATCTGAAAGCAGCTCCATTGTGAAGTGCTGACTCTTTCTGAATGCACAGGATCAGGCACAATGACCTGAGGTGGCTTCCTACACACCAATATTACAACTACAAGAAAATAAATTTATTGGTTCAAGAATAACATTTTAAATGGTAGAAGTACACAGTGTAATTTAGTAAGAAAAACTATACCAAAATGATGTCAGAATACCTTTAAGTATAGTAAAAGTTACTATATTTTACCAGCTCTATCTCAGGAGATATAGAATAGCAGAGTAAACTCCTCACCGTTCTCTGTGATAATAGCATCTGTGTGGGAACTGCCATATTTGTGAATATGCTCAATTGCATCCTGGACTCCATCCACCACTTCAAGGCAACACTCCAAGTCACCATATTCTGTGCGAAGAGATCTCACTTCTGATGGGCTGAAGGTCAGGTAGGAGGCGAACCTTGGACCAGCATGAATTTTAACCTGTACGTATAAAATAAAGTCATCATTTTCTGCTTATTTGCATGCAAGAGTAGAGGCTGCTGCACTACATGACTTGGATGAAAGAGACTTCTGCTGATACTAGAAATAGCAGGATGATCTAAGATTCAGTTAGGCAATAGAGGTCTGTCCATTACGACTTGGACGTTTCTCTGGTCAGTTCTAAGCAGAGCAACATCACTAGTTTCCTTTGTGGCTGGTTGGGAACCACAGGCACGCTGATACCTGATACCACGCTGTTGATAAAAGTTCATAATATTGCTGAAAACTAGAATGAAAAATGATCCATGTAAATGGCAAAACTGCTCAGAAAATCAATCGGAGCAATCATTAAAGGGATTCTGTCATGATTTTTACAATGTAGTATTTATTTCTAAATTACACTGTAAATAATTCACGCAACAATATAAAATTTAATTCATGAACCAGGAAGTGTTTTTTTTTTAGTTGTTATATTGATTTCTAGGCGCCGTCTCAGGTCATTTTGCCTGGTCATGTGCTTTCAGAAAGAGCCAGCACTTTAGGATGGAACTGCTTTCTGGCAGGCTGTTGTTTCTCCTACTCAATGTAAGTGAATGTGTCGCAGTGGGACCTGGATTTTACTATTGAGTGCTGTTCTTAGATATACCAGGCAGCTGTTATCTTGTGTTAGGGAGCTGCTATCTGGTTACCTTTCCTTTGTTCTGTTGTTTGGCAGCTGGTGGGGAAGGGGAGGGGGTGATATCACTCCACCTTGCAGTACAGCAGTAAAGAGTAACAGTTATCAGATCACAAGTCGCATGACTGGGGCAGCTGGGAAACTGATAATATATCTAACCCCATGTCAGATTTCAAGATGAAATATAAAAAAATCTGTTTGCTCTTTTGAGAAATGGATTTCAGTGCAGAATTCTGCTGAAGCAGCACTATTAACTGATGCATTTTGAAGAAAAAAATTTTTTTCCCATGACATTATCCCTTAAATTTGTTTCGATGGCTTACATTTCCTTTAAAGAAAATATTGCTCATTGACTGGGGGAGGGTGTGATCAAGATGTCTACATTGGCACAGTAAGAACGTTCTAGGTCTGTTACCTGTTCGACCCTTAGCATGTCAATGATCTGGTCAAATAGTGGAGTTCTCAATATATCCCTATGGATCAATAGCGTTTCCATTGCATTGCAAGCAGCTGGATATTCACACTTGGAGTCCCGCACTAAAAATAAACAAAAATGTAGTTTCTTATTACTTAGGCTTCATTCCCTAGGCACACTAGCATATTAATTCATTTGTGTTATCGATGCAAACATATTCCATGACTTTAAATCGGTCATACCAACAATCTACCCTTGGCTAATATCAAAATACACAATGATATTATTCTTTACATAGCCCATGCAGCTCTAGTGTGCTTGGATCTGAATACAGGGTTAATCTCTTTGGTTCTCCTACATGTCATAGTATACTGGAAACTGCAATATGGATCCCCAGGCCAAGAGGCTTTGAAGGCCATCTAACTTGATCTGGCCCAAATGTGACTCATTTATCCTAATCATTACTCTAAACAGATGAATGATTCTGCACTCACCAATTCTTGTGACCTTCTCAACACTGGCTTCAGAATCCACATACACGTGGCATATGCCTTCACTGTGCCCCATTACGGGAATACCCTTGGCTGCTTTCTCGATGTCCCGGACTAGTTGTGAGGAACCACGTGGAATGATCAGATCAATGAGTTTGTTTAAACGGCAGAGGTCTTCAACTTCTTCTCTGGTGTTCACCTACAAACAAAAGTTTGCTACAAGTCAGACACAAAGGCAGCATAGCGTAAAGAGAGTATGGATGGTGCCCACAATGAAAGAAATTTTACATTTTCTGTGGTTTTAAAACAGAGCTTTTAGACCAACTAAGAATTAATATGGCAAAAACTATGTAAATATCCCCTCTACTCCATCCCAGCTTTCTTCCCTCCCACTCTTCCCCCAACCCCCTTTCATCCCCTAGTCCATTCTCTGCTTCCCAACTCAGCACCATTTTAACTTCCTTTTCCTCTGGCCAAGCTTTATCAAAACTCCTGATATGGTGATGTTGCCCAACTTTGTGGTTATAAAGTGCCACCATCTTTTAATGTATGCAGAGGAAGGCCTGGGGACATATTAGGGAATGCCACCTCCCTCACATTCCACCTCTTCTCTCTTGCTGGATTGCTGCACCCCATTACAGAAATTGCATTATGTATGCGCCGAGGCAATCGGAGAGGGGCAACCCAACCTCCTGGATTTGCTGCAAAAAACAGTACTGGGAGGACCAAAGGAAAAGATTCCTTCAGAAGAGCCAATACCACAAGAAATTTGCATTGTAGGATCTCCATAAGTGGACAGACATCCCTGCTTTTCTGCCACTTTTCCCAGGGCCTTCCCATCTGATGACCCTTTGCCAACCACTACAGCGACCTCTGTTCTGTCCCGTGTCTAGGGTTGCCACCCGGCCGGTATTTTACCGGCCTAGCCGGTAAAATACCTGCCAAGGCCGGGGCCGGTATTACAAATTTACCGGCAATGTAACTGCCGGTAAATTTGTAATACGATCAAAAGGAGCCCTCGGCCTGCCCCCAATCGCCCCCAATCCGCTGCAACTTACCTTTTCTTTTGCCTCTTCTAGCATCCGTGGTGTGGCCCCGCCCCTTTTGCCATCATGCCCCACCCCTTTTGACGTCACGTCCCGCCCCTTTGAGGCCCCACCCCCAGCAGCCGGTACATTTTTTTTTATAAAAGGTGGCAACCCTACCCGTGTCCCAATCCCTCCAGTGACGTTTTTTGCCAATAACCAGACTGTGAGGGGGTAAGGCAGGCACAGCTTGGGAAAGGTTGTTGGTCATCTCAAAATCTATCGTGCATTTCTGGCCAGTCAATGTACAAGATCAATACTAATATGCTAATCAGTTACTGTAATTATTTGCATTTTAACATCTCTCAATAGACAAATATTAAGGTAACTTACAGTGGCTCTATGTTGAAAATTACTATCAGGGTTCAGGTGGGGCCTGGTTTTATAAATGCAAAGCTACAGCAGGGTCTGTACCTACTGAACAAACAGTTTTATGTCAACTAAGTAAATGGCAATGACAATTCCTGGTCAGATACACTAGCGTTTGGATGAAGTTGGCATCCTGGAGTGGAAAATGTTTTATCACATCAAATTCATGAGGGGCCATAGTTGTGAGACGTAATGGGGCAGATTTAAGAAAATTCGAGGTGAATTTTCGAATGAAAAAAATTTGAATCTAGAGCTATTTTTTGTGTACTTCGACTAGGGAATAGTCCAAATTCGATTTGAATTTGAAAAAATGTGAAAATTCTAATATCGAAATTTATCATGTACCGTCTCTTTCAAAATTCGACTTCGACCATTCGCCATCTAAAAACTGCCGAATTGCTGTTTTAGCTTATGGGAGACCTCCTAGAACCTACTTGGAGTCAATTGGTGGACTTTGAAAAACCAAAGTTTTCTTTTGGGGAAAACTTTGAATCGAATTTGATCGAATGCGATATTACTTAGATTCGTACAATTCGAATTCTGACCTATTCTATCGAAAACTGACCTATTCAACCAAAAAAAACTTTGACTTAATTTCGGATGGTCTTTTTGAATTTTGAAGTTTTTTCAATTCGAAATTTGACCTTTGATAAATATGCCCCGATGTGTGTGTAGGAGAACCATTGTACAATGAGACCAAGTAACAGAAACTAAAAACACCCACTAATGTAAGATGAAAGGGCACCAACAAAGAATTATCCGGAATTTGAAATGATTCTGAATATAGTACAGGTATGGGGTCCGTTATCTGGAAACCCATTATTCATAAAGCTCCAAATTATGGAAAGGCTGTCTCCCATAGACACCATTATAAACAAATAATCCAAATTTTTAATAATTACAATTTTCTCTAGAATAATAATAAAAATAATAATAAAACAGTAACTTGTACTTGATCCAAACGAAGATATAATTAATCCTTATTGGAAGCAGAACCAGCCTATTGGCTTTATTTAATGTTTATATGATTTTCTAGTAGACTTAAAGGAGAAACAAACCCTTAATTTTTTTTTTTTTTATTAAGGGTTTGTTTCTCCTTTAAGGAATGAAGATCCAAATTACAGAAAGATCCATTATCGGCAAAACCCCAGGTCCTGAGCATTCTGGATAACAGGTCCCATAACTATATAGTATAGTATACTATAGTCTGATATGTCCTTACATACAGTGTGATAAAAAGAGAGCTGTACATTGTAGGATAAGTTGTAAAATACGCACCAGTTGCACAGTGTCCCTGACTCCATGAAGTGACAATGCTTCCTGAGTAAGCCGGTAGAGTATCTGATTGGTGTTGGAGGCCTCCTTACCTCCTTTCAGAAGCAAACCATTCCCACTTGCAATGGCCAGTGCAGAGACCTAACAAAGGGATACAAATGATGGAACGTTACAGATTTGTAGGCAATTGGCATAACTACATTTTTTTGTTAATTTGCTTCACACACAGTCTGACACTATGATCAAGGGAACTGAGGGAGGGTCATGCAGAGTGACTGTTACACTATCTCACCTGAGGGAGGCAGTCTGGTCTGGACTCAAAGATAACTAGTAGGACCCCGATGGGTACAGTCACTTGCTCCAGTTCCAGATCCTTGGCAATCCGTGTTCTGCGCAGCACCCGGCCTACACTATCTTGTGAAGAGGCAGCGATCTGCCGAAGCCCAATGGCCAGACTGTTCAGCTTCGCTGTGGATAAGCTCAACCGTTTCAGCAAAGGAGGAGCCAATCTTCCTACAGTAGAAGAAAACAGTTTCAAGATGGATTACAGCAGAGCTTTTTGACACATTTTTGGTTGAACGCCCAATTTTCTCTCAAATATCTCTCAGTGCGGCCATAATAAAAAAAAATAAAGCAATAAAAGTAATATATAGGGTTAACTAACTAGCAACAAATGGCCTCTTTTTAACTTAACAGTTTTTGATTATTTCCATTTATTTAGAGAAAACAAATATATAACATATATAGCCTCCGCTAAAAGTATGAGATGGATTTGGATTCTGTAGCATGTGGCTTGTAATCAGGAGGACACTGGTAAATATACCTAGAACACTAAACACATGGGGGCAGACTTACTAAAGGGGCGAAGCGGCAGTCGCTAGCAAAAATTCGCCAGAAATCTCATCCGCAGGGACATTGCCAATTTACCAACACACGTAGATGACAATTCGCTAGCGAAAGAGATTGCCACTAGCGCAATTTCGTGCATTTTCGCTCAGACGAACGATCATTACTCCGCAGATTCACTAAAGTGCGAATTTTACAGAACGTTACTTTCTCCAGAGTTTCCACTGCCACCTTAGACCAACTGATAAGATGAAGCTACAAACGCTTCAATCTTATGTCAGTGACATCATATCCTGTATGCCGGAAATTCTTAAAGTTTTTTTTTATTATAAAGGGGATTGCCTTCAAAAGTCCTAACTATTAAAGATTTTTGCATTGCACCAACATCTCTAATAAAGATGTCTATACGACCTACTGTATATGTACCCGCCCTGTTCAAACTGAAACGAAAGAGTACTAACGAAGTTTCGCAAATGCAGAATTGAACGCTAGCGAAAGATTACTATGAAATGGTCTCATTTACGAATTAACGCAAGTGAAACTTTGCCAGCGTTCAGTTGCTGAGATGCAACTTCGCATTTTAGTGAATTAGCATACTGGTAACGAATTTGTGCCTGGCGAACTGGCGTGAAGTGTGCTGGATCATTCGCTGGCGAGAATTTGGTGCAGCAAGGCTACTGTTTTTCAGACAGGTAGGTAGTAGAGGCAGTTGGAAATACATTTCTTTACACAAGCAGAAAATGGTTATAAACAATTTATTTCTCTTTCTACAATTCGTTACCATCTCACCTTTATCCTCTGCCTCTTCTATATCCTTCTTGTTAGCAGACAAAATCTCCTCTCTGTGATCGGTCAGTAGGTCGGCCAAGTGAAAAATGATTTCGGCTCTCTTGTTTGGAGAGAAAAAAAATGTACACCGTATAATAAGTAAAAGTTAAGATGTTTAATAAATAGCTAGAGAGTGTGCGCACTAATCTCCTAAAATCTGAGATATAAGGTAATCTTGTATTTAAAAAAAATTACCTGCTCAGGTAGCAAAGTTGCCAAGTTCCTTCCACCTGTCCGTGCCATCTCTGCCTGCTGTTCCACAGTGGGTCCTGCAAGATATTGAAAGCGGTAACACTGAAGAGGCGCCGTCTAGTTATTATAGGGTGGTGTCACTCAAAGTGACCTAGTGATGAGATGGTGTAGGTAGTTGGCACCAAATGAGGCTCAGTTTAGATCACTGTAATCGTCTGCAGCAATGTCAGCCCTAAGGTAGCACATCTGGGTTACAAGTAGGGTTGACAACTTTAAGAAAAAAAAAAAATTACCGGCCAGTGGTGGGGGCAGGAACAAAAGGGGCAGAGTTGCAGGACTATGTCAAAAAAGGGGAGGGGCCATGTTGCACAATGGGCAGAAGGTGAAGAAAAGGTATGTTTGGAGAGGAGGGCCATGGGCTTTTGTTAAGGGTATTACCGGCAACTACATTGTGGTAAGTTTGTAATATTGGCCCTGGCAGGTGTTTTACCGGCTAGGCCGGTAAAATACCCGCCAGGTGGCAACCCTACTTGCAGGCCATAAAGGAATAAAACACAAAGCTGGAGGGGATTTGTGACAATTGGTGGAGTAAGGACATATAAGGGCTCTTACATATCAGCAGCTTTCGTGCTGTTCCCTAGTAGGACAGCTGTCCATGTTATATCTAAAACATAGGCGCTCGTCCCATTTTTAAGCAGAAGGTGGATGAAAAGTAGATGAAAAGTGCCTTCTACTAATAACCTATACCCCCCAATGAACTTAAGCAACTGATAGTTTATATGAAATTAAGTGACATATTACAGAATGTTACCAAACTGGAAATATATTTAAGTAAATATTGCCCTTTTACATCTCTTGACTTCAACCATCATTTTTTGATGGTCTGTGATGGTGTGCTGCCTCAGAGATCACCTGACCAGAAATACTGCAGCTCTAACTGGAACAGGAAGAAGTGTGGAAGCAAAAGACAGAACTCTGTCTGTTAATTGGCTCATGTGACCTAACATGCATGGTATGTTTGTGTGCACCATGAATCCTAGGATCCCTGGGGGGCTGTCCTTTGTTTTTAAAATGGCAATTTTTTTATTTATGATTACCCAATTACCCAAGTACTAAAAAAGTATATTATTATGAAAATGGTTTATTTACATGAAGCATTGTTTTACATATGAGCTGTTTTATGCAATATCTTTTTACAAAAACCTACATTGTATGGGGGGTATAGTTGTCCTTTAAGCTCAGATACCCTTGAATACTAAAAAAAAATGTTAAACACAGATACATAATGTACATGGTAAAGTACAGGGTACCTAACAATAATATATATTACCTGCTGGTTTCACTTCTGAAAAAAAGGTCCCAACTTTCTTCCCCTCCACAATATCAGTGATCACGTGACCAGAGATCTTCGGGTAGGTGCCATTTGCAATAACAACAGAAGTACCGCCTTGTAGGGCCCATAGAGCTGCTTTCACCTGCAGTTATGAAAATGCAAATCCTTTATTAGTAATAAACAGTGTTCTGTATGCTGGTGTCGCTACTCATTTGTGGGCACAATGTGTGGGTACAAGGGCACACAGTCAGGGACAGTCAAATCAATTCATTTATTGAAATCATGCTGGCAAGCAATGTTACCAATGATTGTAGCTCCAAACTCAGACTCCAGCTTAATCCCTGGAGTCCCGCCTGAGCCCGACTTCAGGGTTCCTTTTATAAACACACGCCCCCACCCACCGATAACATCACAAAAGGGGCAGGTGTGCGCCTATAAAAGTTCAACCTGTAAGTTGGAAACTGCCATTTGTAAGGATGGTGAGAGCAGTCAGAAGAGCTCAACCCACATCCGCTAATGACCAGGAAAGTAGGGTGCGAGGGCACCCGAACCCACCCGACCTGCGGGTATCTGGTTGGCCCACACATCACTATACTGGGGGGCATCTTTGGATGATCAGTGGCTTTGGGTTGGTACAGAAACCCAAAACACAAGATGTAGCATTTCTTTAGCCCGAGTACTCTGTTCAGTTCTCCGTTCAAAACAAAGCTACAAATACAGCGAAACACCCCTTTCTTGCACTATGGGGAGCACCTGGAAAAGCCAATATGTTTGCAGCTGTGGAACTAATGTGACTACATATTTACTATATGTATTTTTACCTTTGTTATGAACTTGAAAGGAAAGTTGAGGCTAAAACCTTGAACCAAAGGGCATACCTTCAACACAAGAAGACTAAAAACCACTGTCTGAAATTGGGCCACAGTATATTTAGCCCTGTAAAAATAACTCTACCTTTTATACTACATACATAGGCCACATAGCTGAGGTACACATAGAAGGCAGTAAGTTGAGGTGCAATTACTGTGTGACTGTGTTCATTCCTGTTTGGAGGGGGTACAACAGCTCAAAAATTCATTCCAACAAAACAGAATCAGATGAGAGATATATGGCATGGAGAAACAGTACCCCTTTAAATGAAACAGCAAGTGGTTCAGGATTAATGCTCTCCAGTTTAGTCTTGTTCAAGCCAAACCAGGGAATATGATGGGTAAAACTTATGGAAATATCATGTTTGTTGCAAAGGTGTTTACCTTCTATCTATTAAGTTATAGGAAGATGACAAAAAAACGGCAAACTCCACAACATACAGAACTTAACTTTAGATGAACGTAACATAGAGGAAAAGGAATAAAGCAAGATTGAGAATGAACGAGACAGTGAGAAGGAGAAATATTGGGGTATGTTCTCTCCTACTCAGGACCTCCCAGTACAACAAGTATACGAGTTGTTGTCTCAACTTAGGGGTATAAAGGAAACAAACATTACATTGCCTCTACTCAAATTTCAACTGAGGCATTATCCAATGAAAGCTACAGTTTAATTATTTAGCTTTTGTTTCAGCAGATCTCCTAGTAATCTGGTTGCTAGGGTACTAATTACACTAGCAAGCATGTACTGATTTGAATAAGAGACTGGAATATTAATAGATGAGGGCCTGAAAAGATAGAGGAGTAATAAAAAGTAGCAATAACTATACATTGGCAGCCATACAAAGCATATGTGTTTTTTAGATGGGGTCAGTGACCCCCCCCCCATTTGAAAGCTGGAAAGAGAGAGAAGGTGGCAAATAATAAAAAAAACGATAAAAAAAAAAAAAGAATGAAGACCAATTAAAAAAGTTGCTTAGAATTAGCCATTCACCTTTAAAGAGTTGTTCGCTTTGCATTAACTTTAAGTATGATGTAGAGAGTGATCTTCTGAGATAATTTGCATTTGCTTTTGATTTATTATTTGCGCTTTTTGAGCTATTTACCTTTTTATTCAACAGCTCTCCAGTTTGCAGTTTCAGAAATCTGGTTGCTAGGGTAATAAGGACGGTTTTGAATAAAAGACCGGAATATGAAATAGGAGGGGGCCTGAATATAAAGAGGAGTAATAAAAAGTAACAATAGCAATACATCTGTAGCCTTACAGAGCATTTGGGGTCTGTGAACCCCATTTGAAAGCTGGACAGAGTCACCTTCAATGTAACTTTTAGTATATTATAGAATGGCCAATTCTAAGCAACTTTTTAATTATTCTTCATTATTTATTTTTAATCGGTTTTTAATTATTTGCCTTCTTATAGTGACTCTGTCCAGCTTTCAAATGGGGTTACATAGTTAAATTACATAACTAACTGTAATTTCACTATGTAACCCTATTTGAAAGCTGGACAGAGTCACAATAAGAAGGCAATTCTATAATATACTAAAAGTTACCTTGAAGGTGAACCATCCCTTTAAACCATTAACTGAAATGTGAAACATCCCTTTAGGCGTTTTTTCAGACTCCAAACAAATTACAGAAGAACCCGTTATCTAAATAAAAAAATCCCAGGTCCCATGCATTCATATATACTTGTATATGAAGGAAAGTTAATAAACTGCATTCAAGTATAGCAAAAAAAACAAGCGCCCCCTGTATAGCCACTGTAATTTGTGTTGTTTTTTTTTGTCTGTGCAGAAACATAGAGAAGCTTCATAAATAACATTAATACAACAAGTTTCATACACTATCTACTTAATACAGAGCACATTTATCTTAGGCAAAGCATTGCTTGTGACCAAGGCTCCATCTCATTTGTGTAGACAAAACACAATTCCTGGCAAAAAAGTAATATTCTGCCAAAAATAATAATACAGCTTACTTCCCTTGTACCTTAGTCCTCACCTTCAGCCTGAAAACAACTGCAATAGGGCACAGATTCTCAAACTGCTTGGGTTAAATATTCATGTGTAGGCCTAGATGTGTTCTGAACCATAGCAGGAGGTTTCATGAATACATTTTTCCTATTGTATATAAGTGTTGAGACGGAGTATAAAACACTACAAAAGGGATCTTGAACCTATAGTTTTAAAAATAACTCCCCAGTGATTCTGCTTCTATGTGCTTATGGCAGATAAAGTAATTGAAGATTACAATGTAGAACAGAGACCTACTGCATAAAGGGTCATACAGGGAAAATGTAAAGGGGAAGTAGAAACGAAAGCAAAAGGAGCATATTTGTTTACCGAGAAAGGAGGTGTAGAGATAGAAGAGCAGAGGGCTGAAGATCGAGCCTTGTAGGGCTGCAATGGAAAGGGGGAGGGTAAAGGAAGATTTACCAAACAAAACTGGATTTTTTTGTTTTTAAAACTTTTTCCAATAATCTGAAAACGTGATTAAAATTACAGATACACAAAAGAGCTCATGCAGGTACCTTTGCCTCCATGCCTCCCATACCAACTCTAGATTTGGTTCCAAAGGTCACCGACTGCTGATCTCCAGGATAAAAGATGTCTATGAGTTTAGCGTCATCCGACCCCGGTGGACTGTTGAACAGTCCTGAAATACAATCATTAGGAAGACAGAAGGTAATGTTTGTGAATCAGATCAGGTCCAAACGGCTGGATTAAAATTTCCCATTTGATAGGAATTCAAAATATAGTGTATGCAGTAAATAAAACTGCACGGAAAAACATAAATGAGGGATGCCTTAATGACACAAAGCTTGTGTGAAATTGCTCTCTTTTGACCACAAATAGATATCCCATAAGACATTCAAAAGTCAAACAAAATGGCTTTTGAGTATATGAG
The DNA here is from genome assembly GCA_038501925.1 of Xenopus petersii. NCBI lineage: Eukaryota > Metazoa > Chordata > Amphibia > Anura > Pipidae > Xenopus > Xenopus petersii. The sequence goes on along the minus strand of CM076684.1, from coordinate 122,082,806 downwards.
GTGGCCAGTGTGTTGTTGCAAAACAAATTATCAATGAAAAAGCAACTTAAATTACAATGTATGGGTTTCGTTATACAAAAAAAGGCATTACTACCTTTTTAAAATGCCAGGGTTCTCTTAATGGAGGCCAAATGTGACTAGGGTTGCCACTTTTTCAGCATACCTGCTTTCCTATATATTAATCTTTTTTCCCTATTAATAACATTGGGATGAACCATCATTTTTACCAGCCAGGCCGGTAAAATACAGGCCAGGTGGCAACTCTAAATGTGACCCACCAAGAGAGCTTTATGGCCTCCACTGACCTCTTGGATGACATCACTATTTATTTCAAAACCCGGTCCTCAAACAGGTATGGGATATGTTATTTAGAAACCCGTTAACCAGAAAGATCCGATTTACAGGATAGCAGTCTCCCACAGACGCCATTATATTCAAATAATCCCAATTTTTTAAAATTATTTCCTTTTACTCAATAATAATAATAATAATAATAATAATAATAATAATAATAAAACAGTACCTTGTACTTGATCCAAACTAAGATATAATTAATCCTCATTGGAAGCAAAACCAGCCTATTGGGTTTATTTAATATTTAAATGATTTCTTAGAAGACGAGGTATGAAGATCCAAATTATGGAAAGACCCATTCTCCGGAATACCCCATATCTCGCGCATTCTGGATAACAGGTCCCATACCTGTACAGCAAATAACTAGCCCTATGAATGGAAACAGTTGGACAGAACTAACCTATAGGAAAGTGCGAGAGGTGCATCACGTACCTTCTACATCAGACAACACAATTATCAGGTCGGCTTTCATTTCAACAGCCAGTCGCGCAGCCAGACTGTCATTGTCCTTGATGCTGATTACCTGTGAAAAACCCCAAGGTCAGAGCATGGAAAGATCTTTACTCCCAATGGAGGCAAAGTGGTAGTGAAAGTAAATTGAGCTCATTTTTGGAAAAATAATCTTGTGGGTATCATTATAAAGATAATATCCCCCCCCCAGGAAGCTGTTGTCACACTGCCTCCATGCTTTGCTACCGACATATGATGGCCAACTGACCGAATATCTTGCACTCCTGGATCTGTGTCTCCAAAGATGCCCCAGTAGCTCCCCAACTTCTTTTCTGCGGATTCACTGCACATGCTCTGTGCTGCTGTCACTGAGCTTAGGGACTACTGCACAAGATACTGAATATATATCACAGAAAATGTAACAATATAAGGATGATTAGTAAATAATTCAGATTATTGTTACATGGCAACCCAAAAACCAGCACAATTAGCATCAGTATTTAATAATCAGCCATGTAGCATCAGCGTATATTACAGGCCAACCTCATTTATTGCTTGATCATTTGTGATGACCCCTAAGCTTAGTTTCTCAACAACCACTCAAAGCCCACTGAGCATGTGAGTGTCACAGACAAAGATGAGAAACTTTGAAGGCCTGGATCAATAACACTATAGAAGCCTTAGCCGTTAGGCTAGTTCAGTATATATAATATGGCATTTCTAGCCATATTCATTTTAGGCCCTTTCTGCCCATTTGGGATTGCCAGCGCACCTTCTGCCCAGATAATGGCCCTCACAAGTGGAAGGAATAAACTGTGATTTTTTTTTTTTAAATTGATCAGCTTTAAATCTTTCACTACCAATTGGCCCACCTTGGTAAAAACACTATAAAATGACAACCCGAAGATCCAGAGGAAGGGAGTTTAGAAGTCACAGTTTCAATTCATGAACAGCAGAAAGCAGAGTATTAGAAGAAAGGAAAAGTTATAAAACAATAGATTAGTTAAGATAGCAATGAGCTAAAGCAAGATAGCAAATGAGCTAAAGTATCCCTCCAATGCTGGGGAAGAAATAACCAGAATAATAATCCTTTTTCTATGCATTTGTTTTTTAAAGTATGAAAAAGGGATGGCCACAACGCTTGCCTTAGGTGAGGCACAAGCATTCTCCTTAGATAGAAGCAACAGCATCAGGAGAGCTATGAATACAGCCCAATAGGGACAATGAACCTTTTACTTAGTAATTACAATATTTGAGAAGATATATGGAAATTAGTAGCCATGTTTGATATATACCTTTACTATATAGAGTTTTGTATTAAAAACAAAGGGGCCCAACTCTCATATGTAAAGCCTCCATCTCCACACATATGGGCAGGTTTATCAAAGGTCGAAGTGAAAATATGAATTTCCAGCTAATTGTGGTGTACTTCGACTAGGGAATAGTACAAATTTGAATATCGAAATGCATCATGTACCGTCTATTTAAAAATTAGAATTCAACCATTCACCTTCTAAAACCTGCCAAATTGCTGTTTTAGCCTATGGGGGACCTCCTAGAACCTATTTGAAATCAATTGGTGGACTTTTTTTTTTTGAAAAACGTTGAATCTAATTCGATCGAATGCACGCTTACTTCGATTCGTGTTCGGTCAAAAACTGACCTATTCACCTGAAAATTCGACCCTTGATAAATCTGCCCCCCAATGTTCTGACATGGTGCAGTCCTTTTGCATAGTTCTCTAAAGTCATAAGTTTCCAAACTAAGGGTCTGTCTTCTCTTTTTATGGATAATTGGGGATAGTTATTTTCTGTCCTGTCTTATCTATCATTAAAGGAACAGTAACATCAAAAAATAAAAGTGTTATAAAGTAATACAGATATAATGCAGTGTTGCCCTGCACTGGTAAAACTGATGTGTTTGCTTGAGAAACACTACTATCGTTTATTTAAATTAGGGATGCAATGAATCCAGGATTCGGTTCAGGATTCGGCCTTTTTCAGCAGGATTCGGATTGGGCCGAATGCTTCTGCCCGGCCGAACCCGAAACCTAATTTGCATATGTAAATTAGGGGTTGGGAGGGAAATTGCGTGACTTTTGGTCACAAAACAAGGAAGTACAAATTTTTCCCCTTCCCACCCGTAATTTGCATATGCACTTCCTGGTTCTGTGATTTGCATATGCACTTCCTTGTTTTATGCAAATTAGGGTTCGGATTCGGTATTCGGCCGAATCTTTCACAAAGGATTCGGGGGTTCGGCCGTGGATTCGGTGCATCCCTAATTTAAATAAGCTGCTATGTAACAATGGGGGCAGCCATTCAAAGGAGAAAAGGCTCAGGTTACACAGCAGATAACAGATAAGCTCTGTAGAACATAATGGTGTTCTCTGTAGAACATAATGGTGTTATCTGTTATCCACTATTTAACCTGTGCCATATAGACTTTTTTCAATTTCCCCTATTGCTACACAGCAGCTTGTTTATATGAACTATAGTCGTGTTTCTGAAGCAAACAAATCAGTTTTACCAGTGCAGGGCAAAAGTAAATGATATTTTCATTACTTTAAAACACCTTCATTTTTTGGTGTTACTGTTCCTTTAACCATTTGTTGTACAAACAGGGGCCCTGACTAACTGAACTGCAAAGGGGGCTTGAACCCAAGAAGAATGAAAGGGTCTCATATATACATCACCAGTTTCCAGCAGGAATGCAGATAATGCAGATAAGCAGCCATGCACTAGTGGGGAAAGCTCTGCATGCAGTGTGTGCCCACAGGAATACGTTACCCACATTTACCCCCTGCAGATCACTGTTGGGTTCAGGAGGAGGAACCACTGCGTCATTGGTGTTTATGATAGGAACAATGTTCATTCTAAGCAGTTCATGTAAAGTGCCGTTTAAATTCCTCCGTTTTTGCTCGTCATGGAAATCGAGGTTTGTTACTAAAATCTGAAAACAACAAAACAGGTAGCGCCAGGTTGGTAATTTCAAGCTTATTATGCAGGACATACAGTTCGGCACATATATAGCGGACTGACACATTATACACAGTTATGTACTTGCCAGGCCTCATCCTCTATTTGCCCACCCTATCCAAACCTCACCCCTTTCACAGCAGAATAGGCCCCTGGTGGCAGCCATGTCTGCCCACCACCTTGATTGCAGCCCTGCTTGCAAAGAATAACCAAAACTATAGAGTTTTTTTGAAAATGAACAATGCAGTATTTCCAACACAAGCATTATTTAGTGGGCTCTTGTACAACACAGGTGTATTTTGCCACTTAAAGGATGTTTCACCTTTAAAGGAGAAGGAAAAGTAAAAACTAAGTAAGCCTTATCAGAAAAAAATACAGCAGTAAACCCTCAAATAATGCTGCTTGGAGTCCTCTGTCAAAAGAAGCAGAGCTTTTCTTTCCTTCTATTGTGTACACATGGGCTTCTGTATCAGACTTCCTGTTTTCAGCTTAAACCTCCTTGCCTCGGCGTGAGCATGCTCAGTTTGCTCCTCTTCCCCCTCCCTTCTCTGCTGTAATAGGAGCCTTTCCCTTTTTATAGTTTTTGAATTATTTGCTTTCAGCTTTCAAAGGGGTCATTGAGCTCATCTAGAAAAACAAATGCAACATAAGGCTACACATTTATTGTTATTGCTACTTTTTATTACTCATTTTTCTATTCAGGTCCTTTCCCATTCATATCCCAGTCTCTTATCGAGCACGGTTGCTAGGGTAATTTCTAACCTAGCTATTAGTTTGCTTAAATTGCAAACCTGAGAGCTGCTGAATAAAAAGCTAAAAAAACCACAAATAATAAAACATAAAAAACCAACTGCATATTGTCAGTCAGAATATCGCTCTCTACATCAGTGATCCCCCAATCAGAGGCTCACAAGCAACATGCTGCTCACAAACCCCTTGGATTTTGCTCCCAGTAGCCTCAAAGCAAGTGCTTATTTTTGAATTCCAGACTAAGAGGCAAGATTTGGTTGCATATAAACCAAGTGAACTGCCAAACAGAGCCTCCTGTAGGCTGCCAGCCCACATAGGGGCTACCGAATAGCCAATCACACCACTTATTTTGCACCCCCAGGGACCTTTTCATGCTCGTGTTGCTCCCCAACTCTTTTTACATTTGAATGTGGCTCATGGGTAAAAAAGGTTGGGGACTCCTGCTCTACATCATACTAAAAGTTAATTGAAAGGTGAACAACCCCTTTAACTGGAATAAGAGGGCTTTAGAAATAAAGTCCCATACAACAAATACTCATAGCACCAATGTACCAATGTCCTTATTATCTTACCTGAGCAGCACAAATACTGTACTGTGTAAACATAGCTTCATACAATGCCATGAGTCCACTCTGGCCGGCCGCTGCACATGCACGTGCTTCCAACACTGGAACTTGCTGGAGAGAGCAGAGAAACACATTAATCTTTGCTCTGAAATGACTACTCCTCCCTTTGGCATAACAAAGGATTAGTTATGGGGGGTCCACAGGGTGTGCACAGGGGATGGGGGGTGGATTTTGCTACATCTATACCACTGTCTCCTCCATAATGACAGTCACTTACCATATCTTTCAGCTGGTTCTGCCCTGAGTGCAAGGCTTGTCTCACACTCTGTGATAAAAGGATTTCATGGCGCAGACGCTGCTTTCCAAATGCCACGGCACCACTGGTGACTATCATCATCTCTCGGCCCTGGTTCTGCAACACAGACACCTGGAAGAAATACGAGTAATTAATAGGGTATAGTTGAATTCTGCGCTCGGTACAAAAGAATCTCTTCGATGCAGCACCAACTCAGTATATGGAACCCACTTGTCCCAGCGGTCAAAATTTATTGGAAAAGGTAGCGGTGCACTACAAAGACTTGGTGTGGTTAGCTGGCGCTTAAGCAGGGAAACATATGCAGGATCTTCCGCCGGATTATGCCTGTCAGGTAAGAGCTATATAGTGAAGTATAGCAAGGAATCATAGATCAGCCCGCACTTAGAATGTACTTGCAGGATAGCAGGTATCAAGTAGCAAAAAACTGTCTGATATGCGACTCAATACCTGCTATCCTGTAAGTACATTCTAAGTGCGGGCTGATCTATGATCCCTTGCTATACTTCACTATAAATAGCTTTTACCTGACAGGCATAATCCGGCGGAAGATCCTGCATATGTTTCCCTGCTTAAGCGCCAGCTAACCGAATGTGAGTAGCTTTTAACAATATTACACGATATTACACTCATCGGCCCCTTCTCTCCTTTACTGACACACTCCAAGTCTTCGTAGCGCACCGCTACCATTTCCAATAAACCTGGAAGAAATAGCTTCTATTAACGTTTGTATTTTTTTTTTTTACGTTAAGCACAAAATCTCTAACAGACTGAATTACAGGGGAAACCAAGTACTTGCAAATCTTTAAAGGGGCAGTTCACTTTTATTTTCACGTTTAGTATGTTACAGAATGGCCAGTTCTAAACAACTTTCAACTGGTCTTCTTTAATCATTTTTTTTTATATATAGTTTTTGAATGTTTGGCTTTTTCACTCTTTTCAGCTTTCAAATGGGGGTTCACTGACCCCATCTAAAAAAAAAACAATGCTCTGTAATGGTACAAATGTATTATTGCTACTTTTTATTATCACCTTTGTATACAGGCTTCTCCTGTTCATATTCCAGTTTCTTCAAAATAATAATAATAATAATAATGATAATAATAATAATTCAAATAAAATGTATGGCTGCTAATTTGGACCCTAGCAACCAGATTGCTGAAATTACAAACTGGACAGCTGCCGAATAAAAAGCTAAATAACTCAAAACCCACTAATAATAAAAAATGAAAACCAACTGAAAATTGTCTCCAAATATCACTGTCTACATCATACTAAAATTTAAAAGGTGAACAACACATTTAATGCTGGATATACTGTAAGTCTGCGGCTTACCAAACTTCATGAGCCCCCACAGTATCAGAACTAAATGTAAAGATCAGCACAATTTGCTGCAGAACATCAGTGGTTAAAGCAGGTCTGTGTCCAGTATGTTATGTCTTTGCCCTACTTTTCATTTGTGGTTACAAACAATACAAGATCTCAGTATTTCTTATTATGTAAATCAACCTGCTTGGAAGGTATGTTATAGTTTCCATTTAACTACAGAACTACAGTATTATACCATATGCAATGGTTTTATTGTGGCTATACACTCTGTTCTGTACATGCAGATCCAATAAAAGAAGCAGACATTCTCTTACCTGTTCTACAATAGATGCCAGTCTCCCAAGGGCTAAGCCACACTCGTCCCCTCTTGTCACTACTGCGCTTCCCAGTTTCACAACGATTCTTTTGGCGTGCTTCAGCTCACTGCGGTGGGCAAATGGCTTCCCATGAGTGCGCATAAGTGGCATTGTGATGAAAGGGATATTACTCCAATGGCGGACATTCTGCTGAGGTGTGCCAGGGAAACCTTGCCAAGCGAAAACATAATTGCATTTAATCACTAAGTGGCTATAGACAAGGCATCCACTGCAGATTGTAATACAAGGGTCATAAACCGTTTTTTTACCCATGAGCCACATTTAAATGAATACAAGTTGGAGAGCGACATAAAAGCATGCAAAATGTTCCTGGGGGAACCAAACAAGGGCTGTGATTCGGTATTTTGTAGCCTCTTAGTGGACTGGCAGCCTACAGTATGATCTGTTTGGCACTACACCTATTTATTATGTAACCAAAACTTGCCTCCATGCCAGGAATTAAAAAGAAGCACCTGCTTTGAGGCCACTGGGAGTAACATCCATGTTGGTGAGCATGTTCCTCACTATCCACCACCTACTGCGCTAACACTTAAAAAAATTATTTTATAACTATTTCATCCACACATAAATGTAAGGATTAATGGATGCTTTGTGTTCTAGTCCAGCAATAACAATGGTCCCAAGGATAAACAGCACTTAGAGATACTAAGAGATACTATACTGACCCTTCACAGACTGTAAGAAGGCTTGTTCTGGATGAGCATCCTTGTATTGAAAAACATAGGTACTCCTATCAAATATTCTGCTATTATTGTGTTTATTGGATTATGTGACCATTGGGGGGGACGGGGATGCAGGCATAGACTAAGGATATTATTGGATAGTAACATTAGACAATATTAAAGGGGTTGTTCACATTCTAACAACTAGTTGTTTTCAGATAGATCACCAGAAATAATAACTTTTTCCAATTACTTTCTATTTTCTATGTGTCACTGTTTTTCTAATATTGAAGTGTAAAATGTCATTTTTTCACCTTCTAAAGCAGCTCTGGGACGGGGTCGCCGAGCCTGTAAACTGTTCTAAATGGATACAGTTAGTTGATACATTTAGTATCTTTGTCCCTGCTGAGCAGAATCACTGAGTTTCATTAAAGGCAGCTGTTAGAATTGATACAATAGTTGCATACTTCATTGATGATGCTGAGAAATGTATCAACTAAATGTTGCAAAATTGTAAAAGTTCAGAGTCTGCACCTGAATTACTGAGCTGTCGGACTCAAACACCAGAGACACAAACATTCAACTTTAAACTTGAATTTTGGAAAAACAGTAAAAAAATAAATAATGGAAAGTAATTAAAAAAAGTCTTTATTTCTGGGGACCAATCTAAAAACAACTGAATTGAAAAAGGTGTTTGGAAGGTGAACAACCCCTTTGAAAAAAACCATGACCAAACTCCCATGCCCAAATTTAACTTATTAATAAAAAAAAAAAAACACAAATTTAATCAGATCACGGAAAAACTCAATAAAATTGAGCTAAACCCGAAACGGTTTAATTTTTGGGCTTTTTCCCCAAATTGCTCTAATTTTTCAATTTTTTTCCACAAATTGCTTGAGTTTTTAGAGTTTTCCCCTGTAAACGCCAAAAAGTTGGATTTTCGGGCTAAACCCAGCGTGGATCACAAAAACCTCAAATTGAGATAGGTGCCTCTCCCACTGACTTATACAGGACCTCGACAGGTCTGAGATGAAGGATTTTCAGATTCTGGCTTTTTGTAGCATCGGACTATAATAAATCAAGTTTTTTGTTTTTTTAGTTTTCTAGTGAGAAATACTAGAGTTTTGAGATTTTAACATTCAGATTTTAATAAATGACCCCCCTAAAAGTCAAATTTGCTACTGGATTTACAGATTAAAAACAAATGTTCTATTCTCCGAGTCCTGAACAAAAACTGTGCATTGCACTTCTATTCTGCTTCTCATAACATCCATCTAGATTCAGCACTTTCCCTGTATAGTGTTATCTACACTCTGTAAATACATCCCGTCCGTCAGTTAATATTGACTCAGAAGCACAAGAATCAATATCATTTCAATGTAAATATCAGAGGCACATAGTAAAACAATGTAAGATATGCTAGTTACGTTACTATATAAGCCTTTTCGGAGGCAAGAATCCTGTCCAGAATACTATATTCAAGAAGTACATTCAGTTACATCCGTTGAATCTAGTATTCTGCACAGTGCATGCCTGCTCTTGATAATACTGCCATAAACAAACATTGAAAAAGGTTCTGTATATACTCACAAATAAAGTTAGAAGAAGCCGTAGTTCGTACATGCGCAAGGAGGCATCTGGCAGTGATGCCCACGCAGGAACTCAGAGCAGCCCGGTGCAACATTTTGGTACCTTCAATTAAAAATAAAACACAGCAAATCCAAAGCAGTTTAAAATGACAAAGCTACAACATAGTGGTTAACAAACATCAAGCTTTGAATTTATTCCTCCTGTTTAGAATAAACATTTAGAATAAAGAATAAACAGGAATTTGAAATATATATATATATATATATATATATATATATATATATATATATATATATATATATATATATATATATATATATAAAAAAAATGTTCTTACTTTTTTCTTTTTTTAAGCTGGAAATGTTTGTAATAATAAATGGCTTTGGGCAGAGCGCAGCTTAGTTACAATGTGAGCCCTATTACTGCTGCCTGGCTGCCTGCTGGACACTCAGCTCACACACTAAGCCGGCACCCAACGTGACCACCAGACAAGATGATGAAACTCAGAGAGGCGTTACAGCACTCCCTGTGTCTGCCAGCAGAGTGCACACGCCGATGCAAAGCCACAAGATTACCTTTAACCATAGCAACCCAAGCAATGCTATATTAGCCCCTTATATGGAATATTGGGTCAAAGATGGAATACTCTGCAGTAATATAATATATAGTGAATAAAGTACCCCCTCTTGTAAAATATAAGGATATTATAAGTTACCGAGGAGTTTCATTTATACAGGTCATGGAACTCTGAGGTAACTTATAATATCCTCATATTTTACAACTGGGGATACTTTATTAATTATAATACACAAATTTTAGTGAGTCATGTAACAGAAATTACATCACTACTCACCGTTTATAACTGATGACATCACTACTCACCGTTTATAAGGCTATAATTTACAAGATATTCATGGCTTTTGTGTATTATAATATATATATTTAGTATGCTTCAACTGATTAGAGAATATATTAACAGATATACATTCATTTCTGCAGTACGGGTAGCAATGTACTCTACATACCATGCACTCAAAAACTGTATTCAATAGATTGAACTTGTAGCTACGTGGACTAATAATGGGCAAAATCTGCCCAATGTTATAAGTGCTATAAATAAGGTTGCACACCTTCTCTGGGGGGAAGGTGGATAAAAAAGTGAGCTGATGGCATAAATGGATGGCAGAAGATACTTGAGCTGCACGCATGTGACAGCAAAAAGTCAAGTATGGGTGATTTAATAGGCAGTTTAGTCATCCCTTATTCTCACATGCACTAAATAATAATTTTCCTAATGCTTTATCTCCCAAATATGATTTATTCCAGTCACTGCCCATTTGCCACCTCTCCTTAATATCTGTCATACCCATTACTGCTTCCATTCTCTGTTCCAACTTCTCAATCGCAATACACATTGCTCTCAACACTGCCCCATTTCCACCTCTCCCAGATGTATGTATATATGTATGAATGTATATATGAATGTATATATGTAGGTAGGCATGCATGTATAACTTTATAAAGTTAAAGGACACAGTGCAATACGATATATAAAAGTACACACAGGGAGGACAAAGAACAAAATACATACAATGAAAAATAGATACATGTACACAGAGCTTATATAAGGAAGATTAAGTGCCATGTGGTAACTGAGATAGTATGAAGGAGGTCCTTGTCCTGTAGGGCCAAGTTTAAGTGGGTGGATAACATACAGGTACAAATTGGAGGGGAAAAGTGCACTGTCCCTTAGGTGCCAGGACTAGACTAATGTTCTACTTTTCCTTGGATCCTTCACCAGCCCACTGTCACCTATATCAAATATCCCTTCCACCCATCAGTGCCCCACTGCTGCCTCTCCTTAATATGCTGTTCCCATCACTCAATTTTCACAAAATATACACTGCACCCATAACTTCCACCTCTCACAAATAACAATTGCACCTTTTATTGCCCCACTGTCATCCAAAATATACCTTTCATCCATTACTGCCACCTTTCTCAAATATCCCACTTGCACCCATTAGTCACCACTCTAAACATACACTCCACCCCTACACCCATCAGTCACCGCTCCAAACATACACTGCACCCCAACACCCATCAGTCACCACTCCAAACATACACTGCACCCCTACACCCATCAGTCACCACTCTAAACATACACTGCACCCCTACACCCATCAGTCACCACTCTAAACATACACTGCACCCCTACACCCATCAGTCACCACTCTAAACATACACTGCACCCCTACACCCATCAGTCACCACTCTAAACATACACTGCACCCCTACACCCATCAGTCACCACTCTAAACATACACTGCACCCCTACACCCATCAGTCACCACTCTAAACATACACTGCACCCCTACACCCATCAGTCACCACTCTAAACATACACTGCACCCCTACACCCATCAGTCACCGCTCCAAACATACACTGCACCAATCACTGCCACATCTCCCAAACATCCCTTGCAACAATAGTTTTATTATAGGATCACAATTACCCCCCCCCCCAATAAACTACACTCAGTCCTATATTCCACGAGAAATACACCCTTACCAGACCAAAGCCACCACTTCCTCATTTTTATTTCCCCCAAAACCACCACCAGACACAGCTTCTCCTCATAACCAGATCATTCACTCATCCTTCCCCCACCTGCGTCCCTTTAAACCCGATCACGCTGTCCCAGTCCTCCCTCCTCACCTATTCAGCCTGCAGTCCGCTCCGGCTATTCTCAGAGCGCCAGTAAGCTCCTTGCGCAGCTCTTCCGCGCACAGTGACGTATTCCTGACGCCGCGTTCTCAACCACTACGCTGCGTTATTTACGGATCTTTCTAACAGACCAAAGAAACGCAGAGCGCAACATTGTTTCTGGAATCGCCGTAAAGCTCCACGTGGCGTACTACGTGTCCTGGGCGGGCCTTGCCTAGACTGGCTCTTGTTCGATAAGGGCGGGTACATCTCGCCTGTGGGTTGTGAGGTGGCTAAATCTGTGGGTTAGTATCTGCTATTCTCAAGCAGTGTCAGTGTGGGTGCCACGATATTAGACTGTAACCTGTTATTGGCGGGTGTTAACCTGAGAGGAGAAGGCGTAACTCGTACTTGTACAATACATCTCTCTAGGAAGAGCAGGGACGCCAGCAAGTAAAATGGTGTCGTTTACTTAATTCAGCTCCAGTCTAGTTACTGACAAACACAAATCTGTGTCCTTATATAGTGAGTTTATGAGTTCATGGGAATATAAGGGTGGGGATACTTATAGAAAACCAGCTAAGGGCTCCAATTACTGGGGACATTTAGAAACACTGGGCAAATTTGCGCTTGGCTTTAGCTGTAATCCACGGCAACCAATTAGATGCTTGCTTTCTTTATTCTGTATTTGCTGGAAAAAAAGCTAATCACTGGTTGGTTGTTATTGTTTACTGCCCAGCTACAAGTGTTTTCTATATGAGCCTTTTTATGTAAATGCAATTTATTTGTACTTGGAGCAGGCCTGGGACCTGCATTTATTCAAATGATATACTGACCAAACTGATTGACCACAACTGATTCAAGCCCAGTCCAGCCTTGGCTGTTTGCTGTTAAGGACAAGTAAAACAATATCCGCTCAACTAGTGCTTCTATAAAGAGAAATGTCAGCTGGCCCCATGATGTCATTAGGGTGATCATGATCCACACTGGGCATTGTATGACCTAAGGACTCATTTACCAATAGGGCAGGGTGTAAAGCACAAGATGGGGTCCACAAGACACTGTTGGTAGAGCTGTTTTGGTTAGGTGCAGGTTGTGCACTGGATATTTGGTGTGCTACTTGAGTTAAAGGAGAAGGAAACCCCCTGGGCGCAAAACCCCTCTCCCCCTCACCTGTGTTTTCCCTCCTCCCCCTAGCCTACCTGTCCCCCTGGGCAAATGCCCCTAACTTGTTACTCACCCCTCTGCGCAGGTCTTGCCCACGGAGTTCACAGTCGCCATCTTCTCCCACGCGGCCTGTAAATGTTCCTACTGCGCATGTGCCAGAAGACGCCGGTCAAAGCAGGAAGAAGACCGCGTGGGAGAAGATGGCGACTGTGAACTCCGTGGACAGGACCTGCACAGAGGGGTGAGTAACAAGTTAGGGGCATTTGCCCAGGGGGACAGGGGGGAGGAGTGAGGGGGGCAACACAGGGGAGGGGTTTGCGCCCAGGGGGTTTCCATCTCCTTTAATGGACTGTTATTCAGAATGAAGTGCAAACACCTGCACCACTCACATGAATCTAGAGCACCTGAACACAGGAAGAAAGAGGGGCAATCTGGGCACAGTATGGGGGTGCCCATAAGGTAACTTTTATTATGTTATAGAATGACCAATTCTAAGCAGCTTTTCACTATTTATTTTTTATAGTTATTTGCCTTTTTCTTCGGACTCTTTGCAGCTTTTAAATAGGCGTCGCTGACTCCCTTCTAAAAAAAAAAAAACAACAACTGCTCTGTAAGGCTACAAATGTATTGTTATTGATACTTTTTATTGCTGATTCTTCTATTCAGGCCTCTCCTATTCATATTCCAGTCTCTTATTCAAATCAATGCATGGTTGCTAGGGTAATTTGGACCCTAGTTATCAGATTGTTCAAGATGTAAATTGAAGAGCTGCCGAATTAAAAGCTAAATAACTCAAAAAACCTTCAATAACAAAAAATGAAAACAAATTGCAGTGTCTCAGAATATCACTCTTTACATCATACTAAAAGTTATCTCAAAGGTGAACAACTCCTTTATGTTCTAGGGAACGTCAACATGGACAAGTTGCATTTTTTCCCAACAATTCTCTTGCACTTGGGGCAGTGGTTAATGAGGCCTTATCCCTTGTTACCATTTAGGAATACGGAGCTCATTATGTTTGGGGAGCACTAGACACTGACCAATGCAAGGATATGAAAAAATATTTTTCAGCAACAATATCAGAGGAGCTTAGTTAGCAAAGGAGCATATTTCATGGCGATGAAAAAAACATTTAGGTGGGGGGGGGAGGTGTTCAACTATTCCAGAGCTGGTGATTTGCAAAGGAGCAACTTTCACTCTGTCTTGAAGAGACATGCCATCGCCTCTGGCATAAAGCAATTGCGTTCCAGCAGGAAAGGCTCCTAAAATTCCTTCAGTCTGTCCAATTGAGAATTTTGCACAGTTTGACTGCACAACCGATACACCACTAGAGGGTAGTCTAAGATTGTGTTATAGGTGCCATCACAAAACAGTATGTATTATTGCTCCATCTCTTTCTGTTCCACCAATAGCATTGTTTATGTGCAGAATTAGTGTTAAGGTGGCCATAGACACACAGATCCGATCGTACGAATCGAGGATTCGTACGATTTTCGGATCGTGTGTGGCATGTGCCGACTTCTTTCGTCCGGCGGAGATCGGTCGTTTGGTCGATCGGTCAGGTTTGATTTTGACCCGACCGATCCCGCCGGAGCTCATGGCACATCGTAATCTGATCGTTCGGCCGTACGGCCGAACAATCAGATTACCCCCGATATAGCCATGCCTGTTAATGGCATATCGGGGAAAGATCCGCTCGTTTGGCAACATCGCCAAACGAGCGGATCTTTGCATCTATGGCCACCATTAGTCTGTGGATCAAATATGCCAAAAGTAAGTAATTTTTTGTTCACTCCTATTTTCCAGTATTTACTGGCTCAGAAAGCCCACTACTCTGTGTTAGCAATGTGGGGGTTGGGCACTACTGCACTTTGTAATTGCATAGAGCTGAACAAAACAGAAATTCAGATATGAAAGTGACTAATGGCAACTTTTTGCTACCCTTGGTAAAGTACCAGCTTGAAATGGCACGTTGCTCCTTTTATAGCACCAGAATATTATCATTGGCCTGCAATACCCAGAATGCTACCCCATTTTTGTCACATGGGAGAGCTCATTTTGATGCTTTGTGAATATGTGTGATATTTTGGCTTCTGCTAGACTTGAGAGTAGACTGGTGGGACATGATGCTCAAAAATTTACTACAGTTATTAAATTGCTTCAGTCTTAGGGCTCTTACAGGCGCGTGTAGGCGCCGAACGCAGGTTGAGACGCAACATGCTGCATTTTTCCTGCGTTCGGCACCTACACCCGCCTGTGTGAGTCCAGCCCCATTGGAAAAAATGTAATGCGTCTATTCCTGCGCTCCCCTGCGGATGAACGCAGAAATACGGAACGCAGGGGAGCGCAGGTAAAAACGCTCATCTGTAAGAGCCCTTATTCCTGAAACCCAAATGGCTCTTGTAGGGGGCTTGCTTGTTAAAAGACAAAATCTAAAAGGGGAATATAATTTAAATCTCAAAGCATTTTTAAAAAGGCGTTTTTGCGTATGTGTAGTGCTGCAATGTGAAATCATTCGCTGGCGAATATTGCATCACTAAGCAAAGGTTAGCGTTAGCACCTGCTCTCTAGTTTCGTTAAATACTTTGTCGCAAAATATGCTTAACGATTGCGAAATTTTATTACATACACTGCACTTGTTTGCAAAAGCCATTTGGTTGCAAACTTTGCAAGGAAGTCGTTGAGGTTACTTTATAATAGGGATGCACTGAATCCACTTTTTTGGATTCGGCCGAACCCCCGAATCCTTTGTGAAAGATTCGGCCGAATACCGAACCGAATCCAAACCCTAATTTGCATATGCAAATTAGGGGTGGGAAGGAGATTTTTTTTACTTCCTTGTTTTCTGAGAAAAAGTCACGCAATTTCCCTCCCCGCTTCTAATTTGCATATGCAAATTCAGTTTGGCCGGGCAGAAGGATTCAGCCGAAGCCGAATCCTGCTGAAAAAGGCCGAATCCCGAACCGAATACTGGATTTGTTGCATCCCTATTTTATAAATAAACCCCATATGTATTTCAGCCTCCAGTAAGGGGGAAAACCAGAAGGAGTCTTTCTGTAATTTGAAACTCTGTACCTTAAAGGGGTGGTTCACCTTTCAGTTGACTTATAGTAAGTTACAAATGGCCACTTGTAGCAATTTTTCATTTAGTTTTCATTATTATCATATTAATATTCATTATTTCATATTAATATTATCATAATTTGGACCCTAGAAACCAAAATGCTAAAATTACAAACTGGAGAGCTGCTGAATAAAAAGCTAAATAACTCAAAAACCACAAAGAAAAAATGAGGGTGTAACCCCAAATGTGTACAAAGACAAATCCTCTGCCCTCATACACATTAATACTGTATATTTAGGACATTAAACTCAAACTGGCCAACTGCACATGTTATCCCTAGTTTGCCCAGTTGTTGCAATTTAGCAGACATTTGGTTTCTAGGGCCCGGTTGAGCCTAGCAACCAGGCAGTGATGTGGATTAAAAACTTAAAGATGAATAGGAGAGAGCCTAAATTAAAGAGATAATATTAATATTAAAAAGTAATAATAAAATGGAAGACTCACAGAGCCATAGCTGTTTTGCTGCTGGGGTCAGTGACCCTTGAAAGCTGGAAAATGTCACAACAGCAAAACAATTAAAAAATTAAAAGTTGCTGTGAATAGGTAATTCAAAATATTAAAAGTTAACTTGTTCTCCTTCCAAAGCCTTTTTTCAGTTTAGTTGTTTTCACACTGTACACCAGAAATAAAGACTTCTTTCAATTGCTTTTTTTTATCCTTTTCCCAAAATTAAAGTTGAATTTTCCTGTCCAGTCTGACAGCTCAGTAATTCAGGAGCAGATTCTGAACTGTTACAATTTGCTGTATTAGTTGATACATCTCTCAGCAGCATCTGTGGAGTATTAACAACTATTGTATAAATTGTATAAATTCTAACAGCTGCCTTTAATTCAACTCAGGGATTCTGCTCAGCAGGGCCAAAAATAAGCAATGTATCAATTTAGAACAGTTTACAGAGTCGGCGACCCCCCCTCTCCCAGGGCTGCTTTAGAAAGACATGAAGATGAAAAATGAAACTTTACACTTCAATATTAGAAAAACAGCTACAGATAGAAAATAGAAAGTAACTGAAAAGTCTTACCCCCTAATGTAATAAAAGGCACTAAGTTTTCCCCCGGAGTACTAACCCATAGCAACCAATAAGACATTGCTTTTAAACAGATGACTAATAAATTCTAACTTCTTATTAGGTGCTATGAGTTATTGCTCCTGGGCAAACTTAGTGCATTTTATTACATAACCCAGTTTATATGAACTATCAGAAAACAACTGAACAGAAAAAAGTGTTGGAAGGGGAACAGCCCCTTTAAAGGTGAAATGCCCCTTTAAGGATGCCCCATAGCTTATAAAAAATTATATATATATATATATATATATATATATATATATATATATATATATATATATATATATATATATATATATATATATAGTAAATTATTGGTGTATCAACCATTGATTGATTCAGTGACCTTCTAGCTTGAATTTCAAATGTATCTGAGGGAGCCAATAGGCATTCTCACCGAAACTGGCCTTCAGGCTTACCCCCCACATGCCAGTACTTTAAGCAGGAAGGCCACTTAGTTTGGAAACCATTGGCCCATCAATCCCTTCCCCAGCGGAGCTTACAGTCTAAGATCCTTATCATACTAACTATTGTCAGTTTTATCAGGAGCCAATTAAACTGCCCAGATTGAGTATCAAGCAAATAGCAAATAAGGGTCAGGACACACGCTCAGATTTGGGGAGACAAATCTCTTCTGCTTCGGGGCGACTAATCTCCCTGAACTGCCTCATCACCAGTGGGATGGCACTTCGTTTTCCGAAGTCGCCCGAAGTTGCTTTAAGAGGAAACTTCGGGCAACTTCAGAAAACAAAGTGCTCTGAGCGCCAACCTGCTGGCAATTTACATTCTAGCCAGCGGGAGGCGCCGGGCAACTAATCTCTCCAAATCTGAGCATGTGCCCTGACCCTTAATGTTTACCATTATTTACTGTTTTGGGGACCCCCTAAGCCCACAGCATGTCTAGTACTACAGACCTCAAAGTATAGTGCTGATGTGTTCGCCTGACCTGAGGATAACCTAAGCAAGGGCCTGAGGCTATGAGCAAAAACCAATTTGTTCAGGAAATTTGAATATGATCAGATATCCTTCTTTTATGTCCCCCCCCACACACACACAAAAGATTTACAGGCCCACCTGATAGCCAGCCACAGCCAATTTAATCATTTCATGAGGGGCTAGGGCCTGTCATAAATAAAGGGCATTTGAGATGTTGCCCAGCAGGTAGAATTTATTGTTCAATAACTAATGACAACAGAAAAGGGCTGTTCTGCATTTCTATGAAGAAAGGTTGTTTTTTTTAATTTCACTCTCGGCCTTCAGCGAGGGCAGTAATTAAGCTAATACACAGAAATGCCATTGCAGGGTTTTTCCATCGACCCGTATATGTGTTTATTGAGACAAACGTTTCTGGGTTTTGGGGGGGTAGGGAGAAATCCTGGTTCTCCAGTTTAGTTTATTATCATTGATGAATACATAAATTATTTTTGTGTTACTTCATTTTTAAACTCAATGGTGTGAGGGTGCCTTGGAATCGAATAATGGGCTGAGCCCAGAGAATGCTGTATTGTTTATTGCATATTAATTATGTATTATATAAATAACTTTATTTCCTATTGCATATATGGGACCTGTTATCCAGAATTCTCGGGTCCTGAGGTTCTCTGGATAACGTATCTTTCCTTAATTCATACATTAAGAGGCACATTTATCAAAGGTCGAATTTCAAATTCATGTCAGTTTTTGAAAACTTCCATAAACTCCCATAAATTCGAAATTTGATCAATCAAAATTTATTTAAAAAATCAAATTTTTCAAACTAGGGTGAATTAAATCAACCCAAAAACTCAAAACATATTCGAATCGAATTCTATTTGAGTTTTTTTCACCAAAAGAAACTCCTCGGATGTCAGGAAGGCTGCAAACAACACCAAATTGAACCCTGGATGTCTCCCATTGACTGAAACAGCAATTCGGCAGGTTTGAGGTGGCGAATAGTCAAATTTGAGTTCTTAAAGGGCCAGAGTATGATAAATCTCAAAAATGGATTCAAAACTTGAATCGAGTTTGAATAACTCCCTAGTTGAATATGACAGTTTTCACCATGAAGAAATTCAAAAATTCGACCCTTGGCCCCTAAATCTATACTAGAAAATCATGTAAACATTAAATAAACCCAATAGACTGCTTCTGCTTACAATATGTATTAGTTATTTCTAAGTTGGGATCAAGTATAAGGTAATGGTTTATTATCAAAAAAAAGAAGGAAATCATTTTTAAAATTTTTGATTATTTGGATAAATGGCGTCTATGGGAGATGGCCTTTCCATAATTCAGAGCTTTCTGGATAATGGATCCCATGCCTGTACTAATATTTATGCCTTATAGCTCACCTAAGCCCAGTATATCAGCTTGCACCTTGCCATAAGCAAATAAACTACAAATCCCAGCATCCCCATCAGTCAGCCCACTTGAAGGTGCCTGCCTTTGGCCCTAGGCAGCTAAATAGGAACCATATACACAAAATCAAGGCTGCCATTGGGGGGCACAGATGTGGTGGTCTGATGTGAAGGAATGGATTTGGTTTGGGAGGCTCATGAAAGCAATGGGGTATGGCTGGTCAGACTGGGATGGTCAAGCATGTTGTTTTGATGAACGTTTATGTTTTAATTCAAGGTCCCATTTTAATTAGTTGGCAGGATCACCAACCAGGAGAAACCACACAGGCAGCAGCCTAACAACACCGGTCCTCTTGCGATAGAATCCTGCTAACCAAGTAGTACAGGTATAGGACCTGTTATCCTGCTCAGGACCAGGTAAGGGATCTTTCCAAATTTTGGATCTCCAAAATCTGAATTTATCTCATTGTCCCAATAATAAAAGCATCGTACAATTTTTTCGGGCTTTTCTCCTGACATGCTTGATTTTTTGAGTTTTCTCCAGAAAACCCCCGAAAAAGTCGTATTTTTCAGGGTTAAACCCACAGAAGACCACCATAACTTCAAATTGAGATAGGTGTCTCTCCCATTGACTTGTACAGGACCCTCTAAAATCTCTAAAAATTCAAGTTTTTTCTTTAATCTTTTGCCACAGAAAAAAATTAAAAGTTTCAAAAATAATACCCTAAATAAAGCCAATAGGATTAATTTGCCTCCAGTAAGGATTAATTATATCCTACTTGGTCTCACGGTTAAGGTACTGTTTTATTATTACAGAGAAAAACAAAATATGTAACACATTTTTGAATGATTTCATTAAAATGGATTCTATAGGAGTTAATTCAAAGGTGAACAACCTCTGTAAGCTGCTGGATGCACAGTTGCTTAGTCTTCTTACTTCTCCATCAGGCAGATACTAAAAATTATTTAAAAGTGAGCTTTCCCTTTACATAATGGATGTTGGGATTTATCTTCCTCTGATTGCTCAGATCTAAAGAGACAATGCACTCCGTTACTTAGGGCTCTTACTGATGAGCGGTTGAAGCTGCGCTCCCCTACATTCCGTTTTTCTGCATTCAGCCGCAGGGGAGCGCAGGAATAGACGCATTTAGCTTTTTTCATGTAGAGTTTTCCATCCATTTCCCCTAATGCTGGAGAAATGATAGCTTGTAGCGGCCGCCTTAATGAGCCGATTGTTAGTGGATACCAGATCGCATTGCTTTTAGGTAAATTAGCGCCAGATGCAGAGGATTAGTGCACTCTTTCCAGCGGTGACTCTAAATTCAAGAGTTTCCTCCGGTCTCTGTACTTGGTTTTGTGCCTGGAATGGGACCAGCGTCACAGTAAAGCGCTACTGAGCTTTTTTCCTATTTAGCACACACTCCCAATTTATTACATTTATTACCAGCGCAGACTTTTTTTGGAAAGTACCAGGGTGCTTGCTTGCAAAGTCATATTAAACCCAAATATGTGCTGATATTCCTTTCAGGCGGATTCCTGGCAGCGAGGAAAATAAGCAGAAAACAGATGTACACTACAGGTCAATGGACGGGGAAGGAAACTCTAACTGGCGTTTTGTTTTCTCATCTGAACAGCGTCCAACAGAGCAACTGTGCATCAGTTCTGAGAAGGTGGGTTCCTTAACCCCTTCCCCCTTGCTCCCTCATGTAAAAAATGAAAATGTCTGTATTATTATAAGAAAACGATTATCCACAAATCGAATTAAAGGGCCACTGACGTGTGTAGCTTTCGTTAGTTAGTCTTTACCATTCCTGGAAAATGTCATATTTTAATTGTGAAGGGCAGTTCATTAATATTTATTGCCTAAAACTCCATCAAACAGAAGAGAATGGGCAGGGTTTTGTTTTGACAATTGGGGAAAGATGGCCAATCACAGCAGAGCCGCCTCATTAAAAAAACAAGGCTTCTACTTCAAAAAATGTATACATGTAAAGGATAGAGAAAAATGTTGTGAGACCAAATGAATCTTTAACATTTTTGGTGTTCTTTTAATGAACAGTATACCCCCTTGTTTAACAGAAGTTCAATAAATGTGGCTTGTGCTGAACATCTTATTTTGTTGAGATCGGGCAGAGCTACTACTTGATGTATGGTTTTTGTGATGTGCATAATTATATTACAGTGCACAGATGATCCTCCTGCATAATGGACTTCTGCTGTAAGCCAAAACAGTCACAACAAAGGGTGATGGGAGGGGGTTTGTTTTAGGGTTGCTCACCTTTTTTTGGGAAACAATACCAGCCTTCTTATAGTTCCATCTATGATCTATCAATAGCATTGCTATCATGCATCAGGGGAACTATCGTGAACATTAAAATTAATATAAGCTTCATCATACTGAAATAAGAAATTTTGTAAATACAATCAATTCAAAATTCTGCATTGTTTCTGAAATAATCAAGTTTACCTTCACTATCCATCACTCAACATCTGTTTCTCTTCTTTCTGTCTTCATGCAGCAGTTGGGTGTCAGATATTTATTGACAGTTAGATCCAATACATCCTTATAGGGGGGCTCCATTCCTAGCAGATGTATTAGAGCTCACTCAAATAGCTGATTACAGCTATTAGAGTGCGCTCTAATACATCTATGCAAAAGGAGTCCCCTTATAAGATACATTGAATCTAACTGTCAATAAATATCTGACACCCAACTGCTCACTCAAATAGCTGATTACAGTACAAACAAAATTGAACAAAATAACTGCCTTTTGCATAAATTCTACATGTAGAGAGACATGATGTCTGGTGATTTTAATAGAGTGAGCTGTAATACATCTATGCAAAAGGAGTCCCCTTATAAGATACATTGAATCTAACTGTCAATAAATATCTGACACCCAACTGCTGGATGAAGACAGATGGAGTAGAAACAGATGCTGAGAGAGGGATAGTGAAGATAAACTTGATTATTTCAGAAACGATGTAGAATATTAATTGATTGTATTTACAAAGTTTCTTATTTTAGTATGCTGAAGCTAATATTACATTTTCATTTTCACGATAGATCCCCTTTAATGCTTTGATGCATGTTTTCTGGCTGAAAGCAAACTGTACCAGTATCACCTATTGCTATCCTTTTTATGAACAGTACTGATACTTACTATTGGTAAATAAGCAATAGTTTTGGCTTTTCATAGTTACATAATTAATTTGGGTAACCCCCCCCCACAAAAGTCTAAGTTCAACCCTTTTAAATGACTCCCCGTTCATATACACTGTAGATGTGCCTATATAGATTTATCAATAATATACAGGTATCCAGATATACTGTTATCCAGAATGCTCGAGGCCATGGACTTTTCTGATATGGGATCTTTCCATAATTTGGATCGCTATGCCTTAAGAAAACTAAAAAAAAATGGAAGCATTAATTCAACTCAATAGGATTGTTTCTTAGCATCAAGTATTCAGGTATTGTTTTATTATTGCAAAAATAAAAAAATAATTTCATTAAAACGAAGTCTCCCTAAATTTGGAGCTTTTTGAATAAAGTCTTTCTGAATAATGGATCCCATACCTGTATACATATATAGTTGATATTATGCAAATATGATGGTGCCCCTTAACATGAATGCTGCAGGTATTTTACTAGTTTAAACATAATTTTTATTTCTCACATAAAATTTGTTTTTCCAAACTAGTTTTAGCTTTTAATTTCATGAGAAATACTTTCTTAGTAAAGAGAATTTAACTGACAAGAAATATCTCTTGCACATGGCAGGATTGTGATGGTTTCCTACACTGGAGTGAATTTGGATTTGTGGCTTTTTCCTACGAGATGAACCACTTAGCAGTTTACTACTAGACTAGATTTTATGTCTTTGTTTTAAATTTAGTTAGAGCAGGGTGTAAAATGCAATACAGGTGTGCAAGTTTTTTGCACATGCCCCTCACCTTAAAAATTGCTCCAACCCGCCCTTTAAAACCCTAAACTGGATACACACAATTGGGCAAATTCACTAAAGGACAAATTTTCGCCAGTGAAGGATCCACCACACTTCGCGGCACTTTGCCAGGTGTAAATTTGCCACCACTACACTAATTCACTAAAATGCAAAGTTGCGTCTCTCTGTAGCCGAACACTGGTGAAGTTAATTCGTTAGCCCGAGCATATCATAACGAAGTTTCGCTAGCGTTCATTTCTGCCTAGCGAAACTTTATGCTCTTTATACTCTATGCTTAAGTCAATTTGAATAGGGCGGGTACATATAGGTTTTATAGACGTCTTTATTAGAGATGTTGGTTCAAATGCTTGAAGCGACCACTTATTATTACAAATATCCAAGGAACCATAATAAAAACAAAAGAGATTCCCTAATATCTTAGACATGTGCCCACCCTAAAACAAATGTAGCATGCCCCTGAAATGGTTGGAAAAAAAATGTCAACATAAAAATGTTTAATAATTAGGACTTTTGAAGGCAATTCCGCTTTACAATATGAAAAAACGCCAGCGTTTTTTTTTTTTAAGAACTTTTATGACTTTCTGGCAGACAGGATATGATGTCACTGACATAAGATTGAGGTGGATGTAGCTTCATCTTATCAGTTTGCCAGGTCTAAGACGGCAAAAGAAACTCTGGCCAAAGGGGTAACGTTCTGTAAAATTTACACTTTAGTGAATTTGCAGAGTAATGATCGTTGTCATGAACGAAAATTTGCCTGGTGATAGGGCGCGAAACTGCACTAGCAATTGTCCCTTTCACTATGCCTGTTAGTAAATTGGAGATGTCCCTGCGGATGGGATTTCATGCAAATTTTTGCTAGCAACGCCCATTTCTCCCTTCAGTAAATGTGCCCCTATGGCTTTTTAGTTTCTTATCTATATTTATATGCATCTTTTCAGGGACGTCTGTAGGACTGGACACAATAGAGCATAATCCCCAAAATACCACAAATACGTATTCTCCTTGGGCGAAAAGCTGGCTCTGAGTTTACATCAGCTGCAGATATAGAGAATTTGAGAATGAGAATTTGTTGTCATTGTGAAGACATTGCTTCTGCGCCTGGATTTTTAACCTAATTTTGTGATTGGGTGAGGAGATTTTATTAACTTGTCAATACACAGCTTGCTTTCTTGGATATCTGTTGATTAGTACCTGTCCAGGGTTTATTTTATTGAGATCAACGGCTGTTGTAATTTTTGACCATGTCAGGGTTGCATTTGCTATTAGGGAAGTTCATCATGGGTTTTAGACCCCAACAGCTGCCTGTGCCAAGCCATTTGCTATGTAGCCTCGTGGGAGGGGAGTAGAGAAAGTCCCCAGGGAGACCACATAATTCAACAAAGACACTTTTACTAGTGTTGACTGAGTCATAAAATGCTTTTACCAAAATGATTGCCAGCCCAAAGAGGAACTGATGGCATTAATCAAAAGGTATATGTATTAATATGTCTAAACATAGGGACATAGGCATGCATTCTGGTGATATACAGTAAGGTGCACACAAAGCGACAGTTGATTTTAATTATTTACTTTGTTAACAAACTGCTTTTTTTTAATGAAAGATTTAATTATGTCTTTTAAGATCCCTGAATATTTGGAAATCATGTGGGCTTCCAAGTGTGACGGTCATAAGTATCTTGTGCTGGGTAAGTGCTTGGCATGCTTTCTTCCTCACATTGGCATTGGATCAGCAGAAGGACTCTTGGCTCGACAGGACTGATAAAGGTTTTTTGATAAATATACAGCTTTATTGAGGCAACTGGTCATCATTAAATAACTATTTATATAAAGTTGAGCTTGTTTGTAGTTGATTTTAGAGTCACACATCATTCAAGCTGGCTGTAAAGGGCATGAGATTGACTGCCAACTTGGTCACTGCGTTTTATAAGCTTGTGTATGGGGATAAGGCAATGGCCTCCCGTCTGGCCATTATCTACTAGGGTCTCAGTCAAATATTGATTATGTTTTATTTATACATAATATTCACATGCCCAAATCCATTTGGCTGCTATTCCCGAGTCCTCATTAGTTCAATCTACCCAGTTGTCTCCTGACCTCTTTAATGACGAAATGCCTCATGTGCTAACCAGTCGGCTACCAGACCCAACAAATGCTCAGTACATGCCCACAGGCCACATAATGGCCTGCTATTGTTGACTTGGACCTAACTACAACAGTGACCAGACCTAAGGTTGAGTTGAGGGGGTTAGGGTACTTTATGTACAGGCTGGGACCAGGAAGTGAACATCAAAATGATCAAAGACAAAGTGGGTGAGAAGGAGAACATTGACATAAAAGATCAATGGGCAGCAGTCAGGAAGGTTCTGTGGACTTAGATACTCCTCTCCGATCTATAAAGATCAAGTCTACAAGTTTTGTTTATACTCACTACAAACACTAAAGCCAATTAAGCATATTTGGTATTGTTAGGTCCATTAGACTGCGGATGAACACTAAATCCATAGAATGTCTTTAACAAATAAAAGTAGGGCCTGGAACTTTGTATCTAACCTTTATTTCCTTCATATGTTGTTGATGAAGCAAATAGGTTATCTTGGCTGTTTCCTACAGATTCTACTGTTTTAAATGTAACATTAACAGAAGAACACCTTGTCATGGTTGTAGAATTCAGATTCAGCTAAGTATCAACTTCTTTGATCAGAATGGCAAAATCAACTGTGATCATATATAGTTACTTAGTTACATAGTTAAGTTAGAAAAAAAGACCAAAGTTCAATCCCTCCAAATGAAACCCAGCTTCCACGCACACACTTACACCGACCCCTCCAAACACTCACATAAATTATATATACACCTACAATGCCCTGTAGGGGGGTGCGGGCAGCGCAGCAGGCCCCATGGTAGTGTGAGCAGCTAAGTTAGGGGCCCATGGGGGGTGTGGGGGCCCTAGTGGGCTGTGCACCCACCAGTATGACCCTGCTTGTGTACTATCAATAGTTGTGTGGAGGTCCACCTTCCACTTCACTGCATGATCTTTGATCTTAACCTATGGTTTAAATGATGATATAATTAAGAATTGGAGTCCATTCTTGTAACCTCAGAAGGGAACAATTGACAAATAAAGGTATTGGGAAGACATTTTGGTTCTTTAATTTTACCTCCAGAGGAACCATACATGGGAGATAGATATCTTGGAAAAATACTAAAGGGGAAAGTCTGATAGGATGGGCAGGAAAACCCTGGGAGATCATATACAGATACATGAAGATAAAGCTATAAGAGAAGAAGATAGAGTTGGAAAGCTGAAGGAATTAATTTGGAGGGTAGAGATATACAAATAAGCTGTTGAATGTGCTTTGTGCCCTCTGCCTATTTTCTCCATAGCTTTTATTCAGATGAACAACCTCATGACCTAGAAATGAAACATAAAAAAGCAAAACCTGCCATAACAAAGATGGATTGTCACTTCACAATTGACAAAGTACCTTTAAAAGCAATTACCATTTCATTCAGATAATATTTATAGTATTGATTTCATCATGTGATAATGGAAACATTTTTGATGGCCCATTCTTTTTGTGGCTGGGCAGAACCTTGAAACAAAGGCGAAGGCTTTTTTTCTCCTTGTTTTCAATTATATTATGTTTAGAAATGTACCTTAAATAGGTATAAGAAAATACTGGGTACCCCAAAAATTATATATTGGCTCAGTGGTGGTAAGCTTAGCTGCCTAGAAGTGCTGGGTTGTATGGTTGATTCCAACCAGGGTACTATCTACAGGGATGTTCTCACTGTCGGATCTCTGTGTATATGAGTTTCTCCCCACACTTCCTAAACATACAGGCAGGTAACTGGTGCCTAATAAAATTGTCCATAGTATGTATGGATGTGATAAGGAACTCAGGTTGCAAGTTCAACTGGGTCAAGGGCCGATGGGCTGTGTATATTCTCTGCAGAATGTGACTACACTATATCACTAAACATATGCAGCATATATGCTACTTTTCACCTGTTATATCAGTACTATAAGATTAAATTAAGGGAGTTGTTCACCTTTAGATTAACTTTTAGTATGATGTAGAGAGTGATATTCTGAGACAATTTGCAATTGGTTTACATTTTTCATTATTTGTGGTTTTTGAGTTATTTAGCTTTTTATTCAGCAGCTCTCCAGTTTGTAATTTTAGCAATCTTGTTGCTAGAGTTCAATTCTCTTGCAAATCATGCATTGATTTGAATAAGAGTCTGGAATATGACTAGGATAGTGCTTGAATAAAAATGCAGCAATAACAATACATTTGGGGGCAAATTTACTTATATCGAGGGTTAATTAACCCTCGATATTCGACTGTCGAAGTTAAATCCTTCGAGTTTGAATATCGAAGTCCAAGGATTTAGCGATATAACGATTTTTTGTTTGATCGTTCAATCGAACGAATAGCGCTAAATCCTTCGATTCAATCCATCGATGGAACAATTTTTGTTAGACCAAAAAAAGCTTCCCCATAGGCTAACATTGACTTTGGTAGCTTTTAGGTGGCGATCTAGGGGGTCGAAGTTTTTTCTTAAAGAGACAGTACTTCGACTATCAAATAGTCGAACGATTTTTAGTTTGAATCGTTCGATTCGAAGTTCGAAGTCAAAGGTGAAAGTAGCTCATTCGATGGTCGAAGTAGCCAAAAAAACATTCGAAATTCTACGTTTTTTTCCTCTATTCCTTCACTCGAGCTAAGTAAATGGGCCCCTTGTAGTCTTACACAGCATCTGTTCTTAAATTGGTTCAGTGACCCCTATTTGAAAGTTGGAAAAAGTCAGAAGAAAAAGGCAAATAATTCAAAAACTATACAAAAGAAAAAATGAATGCCAATTGAAATGTTGCTTAAACGTAGCCATTCTATAACATACTAAAAGTTAACACAACATATATAACATTTATAACTTACATAAAGTTAACATCATAACTTTTTTTTCACTTTTTAACAACCAAAAGAAAACATAACATAAGGTGAACCACCACTTTAATAATATTTATGTATAGTATTATAGATAGTGACTTCCCACTCCTGTTACCAACCAGTCTTCTATTTTCTTTCTGCTTCTCCAGCATAGGATAGCAACTATCAAGTGGTAATAGGAGCCATTACTTACAAATGGAAATAAAGTAAAAAGAGGAAAGGCAGAAGAAAGGAAAGTTCTTATCTTCAAAGCAAAAGCTGAATACAGCGGCCATCAGAGGGTCAAACTAACGTAAAGAATTTTCTGCTGTCAGTCGACAAGACTAAGTGGGAAAGGGACAGGTGGAGAATGTTTTCAACATTATGGGGGTTATTTATTAAACTTCACATTTAATTGGGATGCAAAACTTGAATTTTTCTAGGAGAAAAAAAAATATAAGAAGTTTTAGAGATTTATTAAAGCCTGATGCTGCAAAAAGCCAGAATCCGAAAATCCGCCACCTCAGACCTGTCGAGGTCCTGTACAAGTCAATTGGAGAGGCACCTATCTCAATCTGAAGTTATCGTGGTCTTTGGTAGGTTTAGCACGAAAATCCGACTTTCTCTGGGTTTTCAAGAAAAAACTTGAAAAACTCAAGCTTTTTGGAGGAAAAGCCCAGAAAATCATATAATTCGGGGTTTCACTTGATTTTTTTACTGATCTGATTGAGTCTAGTTAATTTATTAATTTATTGATAAATAAGGCAAAATCGCATGCGAGTTGGCTCAAGCTTTTTTTCATTTTGACAATGAGATAAATTCGGATTTTAGTAAATAACCCCCCTTTAAGTATGTTAACCAAAAAAGTACAAATTGTGACCTAGATACCTCAATATGGTAGAATGGTAGATTATGTAGGCATCACAAAATACTCTAAATCTCAATTAAGCAAAAGTTGTGCTTACCCCTGCTACACAAATTATTTAGCCTTTTGTTCAGCATCTCTCCAGTTTAGAATTGTCCAGTTTACCCTAGCAATCAATGGTTTGACTGATAGACTGGAGTATGTATAGGAGAGAGCGTAAATAAAAAAACAAGCAATCAAAAGGTGACCATATTAATCCAATTGTAGCCTGATAGAGATATGTTTTTTTTGTACCCAGGGTCAGTGGCCCCTATTTGTAAGCTGGGAAGAGGCAGAAGGAGCAAGAGTAGTAATTCAGGACTCCTAACGTAACGTTAAGTCGAATAGATGCACATATGGCATATTAAATGGCTTATTTGCCAATAGCTTGAGTTCTAAAGGATCCAGACCCAACAACAGGCAACAGTGGAGATGAATATTCCTAATAGGAGTTGCTTATCCTTGTATATTAAAATGAGTATCCTGCAGTTCTGCTACATTCCACTTGATGTCACTGTGTAGGATATTATACAGCAACGTAGGCTGGTTTATAAATATATATATATATATATATATATATATATATATATATACACACACATACAGCACCTACAGTATATACTATAGTTGCTGTTATTCTGCTCTTGTTATGGCAACTTTTCCCCAGAAAGCAGTAAATAATTTTACATGGGGAACTGAAAGCAAATATATATATATATATATATATATATATATATATATATATATATATATATATATATATATATATATATATATATATATAATTTTTGACATTTATGCAACAGACTTAGGGAAGAGTATACTTCAGGGGGCCCATTTATTAAACCTTGAATTCATCTGTTAGGAGAAAGATCAGCCGGCTCAAATAAAAAACTACAAGGTTGCCAGACTATCATAGTATTCTGTCTTCCTACATATGGGAATGGGGAGCTCCCTAGGGTAGGCCTAAGGCAGCAACAGTCCCTGCCAACTAGGTAGATTCTGCATTTCTGGGTTTAAAGTTGCGATACCGGA
Source organism: Xenopus petersii (assembly GCA_038501925.1). Classification (NCBI taxonomy): domain Eukaryota; kingdom Metazoa; phylum Chordata; class Amphibia; order Anura; family Pipidae; genus Xenopus; species Xenopus petersii. Next base: position 122,052,193 of record CM076684.1, on the reverse strand, counting down.
AAAGCATGAACTATTGCTCATCACTGCCTTTAAGGGCAGAGACAGATAAGAAGATTGGGGGAGATTAGTCGCCTGGCGACAAATCTCTTTTTTTTCAGATGAATAATCTCCGCGAACTGTCTTCCCGCCGGCTAGAAATCGCCAGCACTCGGAGCGCAAAGTTTCTTATGCCTTATGAGGCAACTTCGAGCGACTTCGGAAAATGAAGCGATTCGAGTGCCATCCCGAGGGTGATTTACATTGTAGCCAGCGGGAAGAGAGTTCGGGGAGATTATTCACCTGAAAAAGAAGAGATTATTCACCTGAAAAAGAGTAGATTTGTCACCGGGCAACTAATCTCCCTGAATCTGTGCGTGTTTCTGAGCCCTAAATCCCTGTCTGACTATTTCCATTAGCAGTGAGCTAAGTCATACATATGGGGGCCCATTTATTACACCTCAAATTATTGAGTTTTTAAAGGGGAAATCTCAAATTTTTAGAGGGGGAAAAAAACACTCACATTTTTAGAGATTTATTATACCCCAAATCTGCTAAGAATCAGAATCCGAAAATACTCCATCTCAAACCTGTCGAGTTCATGTAGAACTCAATGGCAGATGTCCCTGAAGTTGTTTCTTGAAACCGTGATCTGCGCTGGATAATACGATAAAGTCTGGGTTTCTTTTTTATAAAGTTGAGTTTTCGTAGCGTCAATCATACAATTCAAATTGATGCATGAATTTGTTTCAACAATTTATTTGCTCTGATTTTATCAAGAAGAATTATTGATATTGTGAGCTTTAGAGATTATATCCCAATGAGTTCAATTCATGGATAGGAGTTGACTTTGTTTTAATTAAAACATTTGATTAATTCAGGTTTTAGTAAATGACCCCCCTTAAAAATCTACTAATTTGGCTACCTCAAGCTTTACATGATTTGCCACCCATGGGCTAAGCCAAAAAAAATGTTTAGAGAAGACATCCCAGAGGGGGCGACTACATCAAGACGTCAATGTGGTCCTTGCCCAACAGGATTTTCAAAAGATGCCTGGCCAATATTTGGCCAGATATTGGTAAAGCAGGCCTCATACACTGGACCACTTATCCAACAAATGAGTCTCTTCAAATTGAGGTGACATTCATTAGATTCATTATATTTTAAGTGACTATCCTCATATCAGTGTGAATTTATGGGATGGTTCACCTTTAAGTTAACTTTAAGTATGTTATACAGCTAATTCTAAGCATTTTTTCAATAGGTCTTCATTATTTATTTTTTTATAGTTTTTCAATCATTTGCCTTTTTCTTCTGTCTTTTTCCAGCTTTCAAATGGGGGTCACTGACCCCTTCTAAAAACAAATGCTCTGTAAAGCTACAAATGTTTTGTTATTGCTACTTTTTATTACTCATCTTTCTATTCAGGTCCTCTCCTATTCATACTCGTCTCGTATTCAAATCAATGCATGGTTGCTAGGGTAATTTAAACCCTAGCAACCAGATTGCTGAAACGGCAAACTGGAGAGCTGCTAAATAACTCAAAAACCACAAATAATAAAAAATGATGACCAATTGCAAAATGTCTCAGATATCACTCTCTATATCATTGATCCCCAACCAGTAGCTCGTGAGCAACATGTTGCTCTCCAACCGCTTGGATGTTGCTCCCAGTGGCCTCAAAGCAGGTGCTTATTTTTGGAGGCAACCTTTGGTTGTATAAAAACTAGGTGTACTGCCAAACAGCCTCAATGCAGGTTGACAATCCACATAGGGGCTACCAAATGGCCAATCACAGCACTTATTTGGCACCCCAAGAACATTTTTCAGGCTAGTGTTGCTCCCCATCTCCTTTTACTTCTGAATGTTGCTCACGGGTTCAAAAGGTTGGGAATCCCTGCTCTACATCATACTAAAAGGTAACTCGAAGGTGAATAACCCCTTTAGCAACCAGTCAGCATGAAACATTTACGGCTCACCTCTTGTTTGAAACATCTGACTGGTTACTATGGGTTAATAGGTGGCCATATAAAATAAAAAAACAGCTTTTTTGGCCCTTATAGAGTCAGCAGCTTGTTGACGTTGTGTTTGGGGCCTTTTTAGTGGTGTGTCTGGCCAATATCTGGCCAGAAATTGTCCTGTATGTTTTTTTGCGTGTCATGTGGCAAACCCACACAAGATAAAGAGAGAATATACAGTGTCCCGCTTGCCTACTAATTCCAAGACTACTCTTAGTATCACCCCACTCAAAAAATTCTTAACGCTAATATTGGCATGGCATATCTTTAGTAAATGTGCCCAACATTTAGAAAATCATTATTTAGAAGTTATGGCCAGGGACCACTTTTCCTATTAATTAATCATAATTAGAAAAAGAACAATCTGTCCAGTTTGGGCTCAGCCTTACCGAACATAATGATTAATGGTAGATATTCATGGCACAGAACATATTCCCTGGCTTAATCAGACCAGCAAGTGGAATGGATGCAAAAACAAACCTGACATGGCAATGCCCTAGCAACTCCAGGATCATTTTTTATTTATAAAGCTCATTGCTATTTACTTTGCACAGAAGTGCAAACAAGCTGCGGTTGCTAATCAGCATTAAGGCACGGCTCAGAGCAAACCAATCACCTGACGGATTTTTGCCAGACAACGAGGGGGGATTCCTCGGGTTACGGAATAAAAGCAAAGTCAGGAATGAGTTTATATTTAAACTTCTACCATTCCAGTAATATAAGATCTGTGTAAATATACAGGGTTCTGCGGCGCTGAATGATTTCTTTTCTTGGGAAACCTATAAATGGCTGAATATATTATTAAGGAAAAAGGGGCACGGGGTCAGGTTTATCTTGGAGTTTCTTGCACTCTGCAGGCTCAGGTCTCCTCTTAATTAGAAAATATAACGGATTAACCAGTTTAACTGGTGTTTATACTCCATTTATTTTCCGCCAGACAGGCTGGAATGTATCTTGTATGTAGCTTCCTTCATGCACAGACTGTTGCTTGTTGTATTTGCCTTTCTAAGTACTAACAGGAGCTGCCATAGAACTCATTCTCCATAGTCTTGGGGTTTGAGAGATTCTTGAGCATTGGGCATCACTGAGTAAAGCAAAGCATCAGCCTTAGCATAAGAGGGGGGTATACAGTATATTAATGGTTGTTATTATCATTAACATGTATTTAAAAAGCACAAACATATTCCGCAGTGGTGAACAAATACATGGGTGTATTTTCTAAATATAGAGATTATATACAAAAACAATACAAGGTAAGGAGGATCTTATCATCTAAAGATATGCTCCCTTGGGGAGGACAGATATGCTTGGCCAAATCAGGATCACCTTAATGGAGACATAAAGGATAAATGAAAAAACCCTAATTTTGTAGGCAATTATAAGTAATATCTAGGGGCAGATTTACTTAGTGTCGAATATCGAGGGTTAATTAACCCTCGATATTCGACTAGGAATTGAAATCCTTCGACTTCGAATATCGAAGTCGAAGGATTTAGCGCAGAAAATTCGATCGAACGATCGAAGGATTATTCCTTCGATCGAACGATTAAATCCTTCGAATCGAACGATTCGAAGGATTTTAATCCAACGATCGAAGGAATATCCTTCGATCAAAAAAAACTTAGGCAAGCCTATGGGGACCTTCCCCATAGGCTAACACTGAGTTCGGTAGCTTTTATCTGCCGAACTAGGGGGTCGAAGTTTTTTTTAAAGAGACAGTACTTCGACTATCGAATGGTCGAATAGTCAAACGATTTTTAGTTCGAATCCTTCGATTCGAAGTCGTAGTCGAAGTTGAAGGTCGAAGTAGCCCATTCGATGGTCGAAGTAGCCCAAAAAAAACTTCGAAATTCGAAGTTTTTTTACTTCGAATCCTTCACTCGAATTTAGTAAATCTGCCCCGTAGTGTTGCTTTTACATGGTGCTAAAAAATATTATCTTTAAAAATAGCCCCTATATTGGAGCTCCCTATAGACAATTCTTCTATATCTAAATTAGTATAATGCACTTGTACATTCTTATTTTTTTACACAAATGTCTCCTAGATGGAGCCATCACTGCGTTAATGTGGTGTTAGGAAGGCCCCATACATGGGCAAATAAACTGCAATAATCTGCCTGGGTATAGCCAGCTTTACTATTGACAATTGTAACTGAGAGATCAGGAGGGGTCATTTTACACAAGACGCAAGTGCAGGAGCACAAAGAGCTGCAAATCAGGTGCATCTCATGACAGATTGGAATAGTTGCAGAGTGCAAGGCAGCCCTGTAGGACCAGATTTCTAATTTGGCCACCCCTCGACCAGAAGGTCCTTGCAACCAATTCCCCCCCCCCAGTGAACGTATCCCTCCTCGCAGTCGCATGTGCAGGTTCCTGCCGGAGCACTGTGGATTGGGCAGGCACAGAATTTAAAGAGCTGCATATCCCCAGTTTTCCTGAAAAAAATAGAATGTGGCTGGGTGGAATGCCGCCCCTAAAATAGCCAGTCCCAGACCTGTGTGTCCTTATTCACCGGGCACACACAGGTCTCTGTACTCCATCCCTTCCCAGATCTTAGAAAATTACCCCTAGGGATGTTTTGATCATTTTAGGCAGATTCTCCATCCACCTATTTGCCCATCCCTGTCCCACCCACAACTTACACCCTGCAGTAAATAGGCCTTACGCGTTTCGGGAACACCTTCCCTTAATCATAGGCTATGATTAAGGGAAGGTGTTCCCGAAACGCATAAGGCCTATGTATTTCCACAGTGCCCAGCAATAAAAAACCTGTTTTTTATCGGAGTGCCGTCCATCTGTTGGTGTATACATTTGTGGCAGTGGGGACACTGCGGACCGAGCACCCGATACCACAGGGAAGCAGCCAAGCGGTGGTGAGTTGAAGTGGTCCTAATTGCTGTTGACATTTTGCAGTAAGCTCTGGCCCTTTTTGGGACTGTACTGCCTAAATAGACACAACTGGTAAATACGCCCTTGGTCCTAATAGATTGCACTGTATCTAGCAAGCAATAAGGAAGCTACTATTAATATTGAAAAATACAGAGGAAGAACGGTCTATGTACACCGTAAAGGGATGGTGCACCTTAAAGTTAACTTTTAGTATGTTATAGAATTACTTAATTCTAAGCAACTTTTCAAAGGGTCTTCATTTTTTTATAGTTTTTTAATTATTTGCCTTCTTCCTCTGACTCTTTCCAGCTTTTAAATGGAGGGTCGCTGAGCCCATCTAAAAAACAAATGTTCTGTTAGGCTACACCTTTATTGTTATTGCTGCTTTTTAATAGTCACCATTCTTATCAGGTCCTCTCCTATTCATGTTCCAGTCTCTTATTTAAATCAATGCATGGTTGCTAGGGTCATTTGCAAAATTGTAGAATGAGCACGTACTCCTGTGACCCGCCATCTTGGATAAAAAATGAATTTCGAGTTTGGACCCTAGCAACCAGAACATTTCATGCAATTTGCCGAATTTATGTCGAAGGCCGTGTTGTGTCCATATTAGTGCAGCGCATATATGTTGTGGCAGGTGCTACTTTGTGGGCTCCCGCTATTAAATTTGTATTCTGGGGGTGGAAACCCTGCAATGTGAGTAAAAGACATAGCGATTTAAATCTGAATATTGCACATTGCACTTCATTGCACATTAAGGGACAAATTTATTAAGGTTCGAGTTGTTATTTCCATTCGGGTTAAAAAAAAAATACCTTGACCCTGGAAATAGCTTGAATCCGAAAAAACACCACCAAAAACCTGTTGAGGTTCTGTAGAAGTCAATGGCAGAGGTCCCTAGAACCATTTGAAAAGGTTAACAGCCTGCTTGATTTTCGAGTTTTTTTCAGAGGGGTTTGGCCAAAAACTTGAATGGAAAACTCGATTAGAGTGATTCTTCCTATTTTTCCTGCCAAAAACTCGCAGAATAAGGTTTTTGCCATTCGAGATTTTTCTTACATAAGATGCCATTTGGGTTTCGAGGTCATTTGAGTTCATTCGAGGTAAGAAAAACTCTGAAGCTGGCCATAGACGCAAAGATCCGATCGTACGAATCATCGTATGATCGGACTTCCCTATCTCCAGACCTGCCACTAACCATTCCGATCAAATAAACTACACAGAAACAGATGAGCCAATGTTCTGCCCTGACAGCAATCGTACGAAAGTTATGTGCGACCAAAGCTGGTGACCGTCTCCCACTGAAAGTCGTACGATCGGCAATTCATGCAGGGATATTACCCACAGCCGACAGAAATCTTTTAACCGACCGATCTCCTCCGGACGAAAAATGTTGGGACTCTCCATACACGGTCCGAAAATCGTACGAATCATCAATTTGTACGATTAGATCTTTGCGCCTATGGCCAGCTTAACACCCGACCTTTGATAAATCAGCCCCTATATGTTGTGAATGGATATGTCCTGCAGATTAGGGTGGACAAATGTAATACCACTTTCCACCTGTTGCTGGCAGCAAATGCATTCTATACAATGGAACCGCCTCCAAAAGATAAGCTGGAGGTAGCTCATGTTGAACTGTACTTTTGAATGAAATCTGTTAGATGTGCCACTGGCAGGTTAGCAGAAACCATGTTTAGACTTACATTTTGAAGGCAGGGAATGTCTTTCCCTTACTCCAAATGAGAAGCATCATACTAAGGGGCAAATTTAGTAAAGGGCGAAGTGGCTAACGCTAGCGAAAATTCACCAGCGTGACATAATTTCGTTACTTCGCCGTAAATTTGCTAGCGAAGTGGACCTACTCTAGCACTACTTCGCACCCTTACGCCAGACAAAGTTGCGCTATGGTGAAGGGACGTAACTACGCTAATTCACTAACTTCGCATTTTACTGAACGTTACCTCTTGCGCCAGACTTGCCTTCGCCACCTCAGAGCAGGAGAAGTGCAATAGAGTAGATAGGGCTTGCTTCAAAAAAAGTTGACGCTGGTGTCATTTATTTTTTAAGGGTGATAGGCTAAAAAAGATTGTACATTTTTTTGGGGGTACCCTCCTTCCCCCCTACATTTCCTAACATATGGCACCTAAACTATACAGTGGGCACATGTATAAGGCAAAATAACAACTTTGTTTTTTTGTTTTTTTGTTTTTTTTTAAGCTTTCCCAGGCTTGTGAAGTCTAATATATTTTCTGCTACATATACGTCCATTGTACTTTAACTTGGCGCCGTATGCAAATTGGGCATCACTAGCGTAACTTCGCTTTGCTTGACGAATTAACGCTAGCACAACTTCGCTACCTTTCGCCTCCCTGAGCGCAACTTCCGATTTTAGTGAATTAGCGGCACCTTGGCGAAGTGTGGTGAAGCCAACGCTGGCGCAACTTCGAAGGTAAGTAAATTTGCCTCTCAGAGTCTGCTTTACACTGCAATAACAGGAGTAAGATTATTGTTGCTTGTTATAAGTACAAATATCACGCTGGGCAATATTTTCCTGACAACCATGAAAAGAGTTAACACATTAATCAAAGCAGATAAGTCAATTTTTAGCAGTCTAAAGGCTCTTACACATGGGCGGTTTTACCTGCGCTCCCTTGCGTTGCGCTTTCTTCCATTTAGCCGCAGGAGAGCGTAGGAGTAGACACACTCAATTATTTTAAAGGTGCTGTACTCACACAGACGAATGTAAGCGCCGAACGCAGGTGAAATGCAACATGCTGCGTCCCACCTGCATTTGGCCCTTACATTCGTCTGTGTGAGTACAGCCCCCTTGACAATAATTGAGTGAGTCTACTCCTGCGCTCCCCTGCGGCTGAATGGAAGAAAGCGAAACGCAGGGGAGCACGGGTAAAACCACCCATGTGTATGAGCCTTAACACATTTATTTTCAATAGGTATCAGAACTAAGGGCAAGTCAGCAGCTGCACAGAGCACTAACACCTGTTGCAAATTGCCTGCTAAGGATGCTGCGGAAAGTACAGGTATGGGACCTGTTATCCAGAATGTTTGGAAGCTGGGGTTTTCTGGATAATGGATCTTTCTGTAATTTGGATCCTTCTGCCTTATTAGAAAATCTTTAAATATTAAACAACCCCAATAGGCTGGTTTTGCTTCCAATAAGGATGAATTATATCTTAGTTTGATCAAGTACAAGGTACTGATCAAACATATTATTACAGAGCAAATGGATTGGATTATTTGTATAAAATGAAGTCTATGGGAGACTGCCTTCCCGTAATTTGGAGCTTTCTGGATAATGGGTTTCCGGATAACGGATCCCATACCTGTACAAAAGAATGGACTCTGTTAATGGGTGCATTCTTTTGGACTCTGTTAGAGTTGACCTGAAACTGGCATAAACCATTGTGCCTTATGGGAAGCTTGTTTTAATCCTTGACCTTCAGAGCAATTACTATTCATGGCCCTCGCAGGGGAAATAGGCGCTTTCCCCAATTTTCACGCTCAGTGGCCTTTAGACTGACCCCCTTACAGCCACTACTCTGCTGTACAAAAGAACCAGGTGTGTTCTCAAAGGGGGAATTACCTAACTGCCGACTTTACTATCTGATATTTTATTGCATACCTCACATCAGCTACAAATAAAGGAGTTTTACTGTGTTTATAGTTGAGCAAATGAAATAGGTATTTATTATCGCATAAACCGTTTGCTTCCAAATTCTCAAAGGCAATAGCATCCCCCACTATCAGCTGTGCTGGAAATGAACCTTATATGCTCCCTCTTACTCTTGTAATTGAATTTGTTTCAGTGCAGTGTCCAAACAAACACTCGAGTTTGACATGATTGATAAGTAATTGTGGCCATCATGTTAATTCCCTATTTAAACACTGCGGCAGAAGTCATAAATTGCTAACAGTGCTGCTTGTGCACTTAACCTGCCATCAGCGGCCAAACAGCGAACGGACGAGAACGTCAGAGAATTTCTGTGCAAATCCATTAACGTTTATTGTCCATTGCTAATGGCCCCGATGCTGATGCTTGCTAGGGTATTTATGAAATGACTATTTTTGAAAATAGTGCTAATAATAATATGTATATTTTTATTTGTAAAGCGCTCCTTGAGGGCAAAGCACTGTACAGCAAAACAATAAATTAGTAGTAATAAACAAGGGTCATTGGAATAAAAAGTAACAATATGTGCATTATTAGAAATACAATTCACATAAATATAAAAAATATAATTACAATACAGATGATGGGGCCAATTCACCAAGCTCGAGTGAAGGATTCGAAGTAAAAAAACTTTGAATTTCGACCATCGAATGGGCTTCTTCAACCTTCGACTACGACTTCGACTATTCGACCATTCGATAGTCTAAGTACTGTCTCTTTAAGAAAAAACTTCGACCCCCTAGTTCGCCATCTAAAACCTACCAAAACCAATGTTAGCCTATGGGGAATGCTTGCCTAAGTTTTTTTGGTCGAAGGATAATCCTTCGATCGTTGGATTAAAATCCTTCAAATCGTTTGATTCGAAGGATTTAATCGTTCAATCGAAAGATTATTCCTTCGATCATTCGATTGTAGTTTTTGCGCTAAAATCCTTCGACTTCGATATTCAAAGTCGAAGGATTTTAATTCCCAGTCGAATATCGAGGGTTAATTAACCGTCGATATTCGACCCTTGGTGAATTTGCCCCTAAGTGCTCAGTGTCAAGGAAACAAAAGGCTAGAGGACCCTACCCCATAGGGCTTACATTCTAAATGGGAGGGTAACATACAGACACAATTCAGAGGGGTATGCTCTTTACAGAGCGAATATCCAGAAAGCTCTTACATATTTGCCATTTCCCATAGAGTCCAATATAAACCAAAAATTCTTGAATTATGACTTGCTTGAGTTATTATTTGCTTTTTACCCCTGTAATAGTAAGACAGCACCTTTATAACTTCCGCAGAAACCCACAGGTCCCGAGCATTGGAAATAATATAGTGAATAAAGTACCCCCTCTTGTAAAATAAAAGGATATTATAAGTCACCGAGGAGTTCCATGACCATATAAAAGCACAAGTCATGTAACATGTAATGACATCACTACTCACCATTTATAACGGATGACATCACTAGTCACCGTTTATAAGTAGGGATGGGCGAATTTCTTCGCCTAGTTTCGCCAAAAAAATGATGCCCATAGACTTGTATGGAGTTGTGCGTCAAAATAAAAAGACGCACGACAAAAAAAAATTTCACCGCGCGACAAATTTTTTTTGACGCCCATAGACTTTAATAGGCATCTGCGTCATTTCGCCGGCCCATCCCTATTTATAAGTATATAATCTACACGATATTCGTGGCTTTTGTGTATTATAGACCTATACCAGCACTGAAGATATTGATTGGTATGTGCAAGAGCTCTGCCAACACTGAAGGAAACACCAAGTCCAGTGTTTAAAGGGTTCAGGATCAAATATCTTTATATAGTGACTGAGTTTCCAGTTTTGTTATAAAGGGCCTGGGGCCCATATATTAGTACTTTGGTACAATTATTTGTATTGATACAAATGCGATAGGTGTTCTGTGCTTAAAAGGGCAAGCCAACCCCAAAATAAAAAATTGCCTAATAAAAGAAAACACAATTCTAAGCAGCTTTCCAATATACATTCATTACACATTTTCAGTGTTTTTAACATTATTTGTAAAAAACAATTGATATTGAAAGCAGCATTGGCTTAACACCCAGTTGTCATTTTTTAAAGGAGAACTAAACCCTAAAAATGAACATGGCTAAAAATGCCATATTTTATATACTGAACTTATTGCACCAGTCTAAAGTTTCAGCTTGTCAATAGCAGCAATGATCCAGGACTTCAAACTTGTCACAGGGGGTCACCATCTTGGAAAGTGTCTGTGACACTCACATGCTCAGTGGGCTCTGAGCAGCTGTTGAGAAGCTAAGCTTAGGGGTCGCCACTAATTATCCAGCAGAAAATGAGGTTGGCCTGTAATATAAACTGATTATTAAATTCTTATGCTAGTTGCGCTGGTTTCTGTGCTGACATGTAGTAATTATCTGTATTAATTACTAATCAGCCTTATATTGTGACATTTCTATTCTATGTGTACTGTATATTGTGAGTGGCTCCCTAAGCTCAGTAAGTGACAGCAGCACAGAGCATGTGCAGTGAATCAGCAGAAAAGAAGATGAGGAGCTACTGGGGCATCTCTGGAGACACAGATCTTTACTGCTAATGGGCTGTGGTTGCCTTGGGCTGGTACAGAAGCACAAAACATAATGTACAACATTTCCAGCTACTTCTTTAGTTAGGCTTTAGTTCTCCTTTAAAAGTACTTGAATTATTCAAGTTTTTTTTAACCGAAAATTCTAGTTTTGACTGATAAATACCCTCCGAATTTTTCGTGAAATAAACAACTCGACCTTTCATAAATAACCCTCTAAATGTTAAATATAGTCTTAGCAGTTATGACAAGTTAATCCTTATCCATAATTACTCCTTATCCAGAAAACCCCAGGTACTACCTGTAATACATCTAGTAAGTAAAGCGTCATGTGGGCGTTCGGTGGATAAGGCACAAATGACAGTGTCTTTATTGGTAATTACGTAGAAGGAAACAGCTGCAGCCTGCTTCATCCATTCATACAGTGCTACGCAATATGTTGGCGCTATATAAATACATGTTAATAATAATAATAATAATAATAATAATAATCCATTTCGATTTACAGTGTTATGACCGTGAATTAAATTTAAAAAAAAAGGTTGAAATTCCTTTGTAAAAAAATCTATGAAATCTTATTAGGAAATCTTTTGGAAGTGTCTCTTTTTCAGTGGTCAGAACCGACAGTTTCCTCCCATGCTTCCTGCACTCGGCTCCTCTTCCCCTTTCCCTCCCCTGGAAGCACAAGGGGGAAAATAAGGTGAAGTTTGTTTTGGAGAAAGAAAAAAAAAAAGGTAATTTTCCCTTTGATTTGTTTGGAAAGAGAGGCAGAGATCTTTATCGCTGGGGTGTCGTGGGTGCCACCAAATGCCCATAAGAGCCAGTAAGTTATCTTTCAGCTTTTAGTAGCAGGCAGTAAAGCGTATGGTAGCTGAAACAGATAAATGGGATGCAAGGCTCAGGCAATAATAACATGTCAATGAACTATGATTTACCCTGGTGCTCTTTGTGAACTCCTGCTCGCTCGGTGACCTGATCTTATCTATTGCTTTCCCACTCAGTGCAGCTTCTGTTTGTAATTACCCCATTTAAAGAGCATCCCTTTAGAATAGCTTACATGTTGGGATTCTTTCAGGATAATTATATTAACTACACATTTAAGCAGAAAGGCATGGACAAGCTCTCCTAGCAAAGACTCCAGACTGGTAGCCGGTGCTTACAGAGACCTGTTGTCTCCATCTTACTCAAGTACTTCTACATACCAGACATCTCTAAGTAGTCCTAACCTGAGAATACAAGTCACCTGAGTGCTGTTTCTTTGGGTCTTCCATGTGCTTTTAGGGTATATAAGTATATTTTTACTTATACAGCAGTGATTTGCGGGTCGGCCCGATACCGGGGGGGTCGGACGGGTTCGGGCTGACCTCACATCCCCATTTGCCGACTTCCAGCTTCCTTTTTTATAGACGCGCGCCTGCTTGCCCCGCCCCTTTTGTGACATCATTGGCGGGCCGGGTCTATAAAAGGAACCCGGAAGTTGGGCTGGGGCGGGTTAAGTTTTGGGTGTGGGTCGGATTTTATCCGACCCACACATCAATAAGCTGTACAGTAGAACAATACATACAGAGGTCAAAACAATAATAAAATACAGGTATGGGATCAGTTATCCGGAAACCCATTATCCAGAAAGCTCCGAATTTCAGGAAGGCCATCTCCCAAAATGATTTTTAAAAATGATTTTCTCTGAAATAATTTTCTCTGAAAAACAGTACAGGTATGCGTTATCCGGAAACCCGTTATACAGAAAGTTCCAAAATTACGGAATGGCTGTCTCCTATAGACTCCTATAAAATCAAATAATCCACATTTTTAAAAATGATTTCCTTTTTCTCTGTAATAATAAAACAGTAGCTTCTAGTTGATCCAAATATTTACATGATTTTCTAGTAGACTTAAGATACGAAGATCTAAATTACATACCCGTTATCCAGAAAGACCCAGGTCCCAAACATTCTGTATAATAGGTTCCATACCTGTACTTTGTACTTTATCCCAGCTAAGATATAATTAATCCTTATTGGAAGCAGAACAATACTATTGGGTTTATTTAATGTCTATATGATTTTTTAGCAGAAAATGTATGGGGATCCAAATTGTGGAAAGGTCCGTTATCCGGAAAGCCCCAGGGTCCAAGCATTTTGGATAACAGGTCCCATACCTGGCTGTTCTGGACTCTCTGCCAAAAGCCAATTAAGTTAGAAACGTTTCTTTTTCTGGCTGTTCAGTGCAGAGAAAGACGGGACTTTCCAGTACAAATGAAGGACTGCGGGTTGAGCTGTCAAAAGAGGGACTGTCCCTCTAAAAACGGGACAGTTTGGAGGTATGAATTTGGTAAAAGATCCACTTGCTTGGCAACCTCGACTAACAAGCTGATCTTAAATGTATTGGCATCTTTAGATAAATCCCACGGCCCACCTCCTTTCTCGCCCTAGGGTTACCTGCTTCATTCAATGCAACAATACACTTCTTTGGAGATTTTGATCTGTCGTTCCTTTGGCCTGGGAGTGGTACAATCAGTACAATCAGTTTGCATGCTCCAGTCTTCTGGAGGACAGTACCACCCACAACTTGTGAATTCTGTCGAAGTCTTGGATGAAGTTTACTCATTATAACAGCCATGGGAGCTCCAACATGCTTTCATTTCAATAGAAACATTGTCATCTTCTATAGTCATTTAAATAGAGTGGCATGGATGGTTAGATGAAGTTTATCTAAGAGTAACTAATGAATGGAGGGAATGGGTTTGTAAATGTCTGAATGGATGAGCGCAGTTCTGTTCTTCTTGTTTCATAATATGGAGATGTTTTTTTTAATACAGGGAGTCCTCGAATTACATACACCCGACTTACATACAACTAACACATACAGGAGCTATTATAGTACTGTGGTTTGTTTAACCTTTATTAGCATTTACTTTTAATAAACCACCTGTCCTAATCCCCTCTGGTGTGTGTTGTCTACTGCAGAGCACAGAAAGGTAAAATCACAAATGCACAGAGCGGTAAAAATAAATACTATGTTAAGACCAACATCTGTCTTGTTGCATTTAATAAGTAAATGTATATGTTTTAGGGATGCACCGAATCCACTTTTTTGGATTCGGCCGAACCCCCGAATCCTTCGTGGAAGATTCGGCCAAATACCGAACCAAACCCTAATTTGCATATGCAAATTAGGGGTGGGAAGGGGAAAACATTTTTTACTTCCTTGTTTTCTGACAAAAAGTCATGCCATTTCCCTCCCGCCCCTAATTTGCATATGCAAATTAGGATTCGGTTCGGCGTGGCAGAAGGATTCGGCCAAATCCGAATCCTGCTGAAAAAGACCAAATCCCAAACCGAATCATGGATTCGGTGCATCCCTAATATGTTTCAACTTAGATACAAATTAAACTTAAAGGGATACTGTCTTGGGAAAAAAATTTTTTTGCAAAATGAATCAGTTAATAGTGCTGCTCCAGCAGAATTCTGCACTGAGATCCATTTCTCAAAAGAGCAAACAGATTTTATTATATTCAATTTTGAAATCTGACATGGGGCTAGACATACTGTCAATTTCCCAGCTGCCCCAAGTCATGTGACTTGTGCTCTGATAAAATTCAATCACTCTTTACTGCTGTACTGCAAGTTGGAGTGATATCACCCCCTCCCTCCCCCCCCCCAGCAGCCAAACAACAGAACAATGGGAAGGTAACCAGATAGCAGCTCCCCAACACAAGATAACAACTGCCTGGTAGATCTAAGAACAACACTCAATAGTAAAAACCCATGTCTCACTGAGACACATTCAGTTACATTGTGAAGGAAAAACAGCAGCCTGCCAGAAAGCATTTCTCTCCTAAAGTGCAGGCACAAGTCACATGACCAGCGGCAGCTGGGAAATTGACAAAATGTCTAGCCCCATGTTAGATTTCAAAATTGAATATAAAAAAATCTGTTTGCTCTTTTGAGAAATGGATTTCAGTGCAGAATTCTGCTGGAGTAGCTCTATTAACTGATGACAGGATCCCTTTAAGAACAACCCTACAGACCCTATCTTGTACATAAGCCGGTCCTGGGGACTGTATTTAATGTGCTGCATCTCTGGAATATATCATATGTATGTAGGTATCCAGTGCTTTGGACAAAATCACAGCATTGGGTTTGGCATATCTTGTTTAATCCACATTTCTAAAATACCCTCCAGAGTGCGTGAAATTTTGAAAAATGTGCAGAACTAATGATATTAAAAGTGCAATATATCACACTAACATATGGCATTTTCACTTAGTCATGCATTTCCCACAGCACATTTTTCCCAGAGACACCGCTATGCTGCATGTTCAGAATGCACGGAGACTGAAGTACCATATATCCAAGCACATATCCAGTTATCAGTAACCCGCTGATGATGTCACAAAAGGTGCGTATCTATAAAGGCGGAAGCCAGCATTTGAATGTGGTTGGACTGGGGAGAGCAGGAGAAGAGCTCAACCCGCACCTGCCCACAAAGAGGAATGCAGGGTCGGCTCATACCCGCCCGACCCGGGGGTCCTGCATATATTGAGCCAGCCCGAACATCACTAGCCAGAACTAAAAGGTGGCAACCCTACACATGGGTCACAACTGTTGCTTTTGAATCTGAGCTGAATGCTGAGGATCAATTACAAACTCACTAAACAGTTATGTCCCATGTGGCCCCTCTTAAAGTCGCTGACTTAAGGTGGCCATAGACGCACAGATAATATTGTACAAAATTAATTTTCATCCGATATTCGTTGCGTGTATGGTGGAAAAAGAGCCGACCAATATCGGCAGAAGACTTGGATATCGGTCGGCTCGTCGATGTGGCTGGACGGAAAATTTTGATCGGGTGCCTTTGAAGGGACCCAAACATCGTCCATTGTTAGTGCTGAATCGTCAGATACAGGTCGAATTCTATTGTTTCTTCCCGTATATCTACCTGTATATCTGACAATTCAGCTCTACACGTGTGTATTAAAATGAACGATCTTTCTTGGAACGATCTTTTCCAAGAAAGATCGTAATTGTTACGTCTATGGCCACCTTAACTCAGAGTTAGAGAGCTGAAAAGCAGGAAGTAGTGTTCTGGCTATTATGTTAGACATCCAGGCGCTCCAGCCTTTATACATTATATTGGCTAACTATATTAGAAATATATTTTATTTTGCACATACTATCTATTTACCCAGTTTTTATTTTTACACTGAACTGTTCCTTTAATTCTGCCATTTATTTACCCCAAAATATACACCTGCAATTCCATCCTATCAGAGATCTACTCAGCAAAGCAATATATATATATATATATGTTTTAAATGTGAAATGAAAGTACCTCAAGTGTAATATTCAGTTTCCTGGTTTCCCGAAAGCATTTTCTTTGTATATTATTTGCTTCTGAAATTAATCAGATTTTTCACCATTTTATGTGCCTGCATTGATATAAAATACCGGTACTAAACACTTCATAAAGTCGTATATCTCTAACCAAACCAAATTGAGATAATGCACCTTTATTTGTACAATATGCGGCTGTTGTTTTACGAGGTGCAAATCTTTTTCACACGCACGCTCGTCTCCTTTGATTGTTCCCTTTGGATTTTTGGAAAGTTCTTCAGCAGATGGGAGTTGAGGGAAGTGTGTTCTATTCTGTTTGTATATTTCTCTGGTCATGACCTTGTTGCAAAGTATCTTTCTCTTTGAAGGTCCCCGGATCTGTCAGTGACATTTGTTTGACTGTCTCCTTTAACTGTCTACCATGTGATGCTGGGATTGGGATATATCATTTGGAGTGAACTCATATGGGTTATACATTGTACAAACTTCCAGGCAGGAAATAAATACAGCATATAGTCCCTTTAGCAAGAGAATCACTTCCTATTCATATTTTCCTTCGAATGGTTTTCTCAATGAGGAATATCCTATGTCAACTCTGTAGCCTTTTCTCTTTAAAGAAGCCTATTGATGGAAAACTTTTTTACCCCTCCATAACTACTTACCGACCAGGCCTCTGCTGTGTGTTAAAGGGATACTGTCATAGGAAAACATGTTACTTTTGAAAACACATCAGTTAATAGTGCTGCTCCAGCAGAATTCTGCACTGAAATCCATTTTTTAAAAGAGCAAACAGATTTTGTTATATTCAATTTTGAAATTTGACATGGGGCTAGACATATTGTCAATTTCCCAGCTGCCTCCAGTCATGTGACTTATGCTCTGATAAACTCCAATCACTCTTTAAAGCTGTATTGCAAGTTGGAGTGATATCCCCCCCCCCCCTGCAGCCTAACAACAGAACAATGGGAAGGTAACGAGATAGCAGCTCCCTAACACAAGATAACAGTTCACTGGAAGATCTTAGAACAGCACTAAATAGTAAAAGCTAAGTCCCGCTGAGACACATTCAGTTACATTAAGTAGGAGAAATAACAGCCTGCCAGAAAGTAATTCCATCCTAAAGCGCAGACACAAGTCTCATGACTGGGGCAGCTAGGAAATTGACAATATGTCTAGCCCCATGTCAGATTTCAAAATTGAATATAACAAAATCTGTTTGCTCTTTTGAGAAATGGATTTCAGTGCAGAATTCTACTGGAGCAGCACTATTAACTGTTGTGTTTTGGAAAAAAACATGTTTTTCCATGACAGTATCCCTTTAAGAAAATTAAAATTGAGTTCCGTATAGATGTTTAGCAAAGTAGATATTTGAGCTGCCTGGAGGTTTGTTCTTTTATAGAAATCAAATAACCATTTTTGACATCCACCAACAGGCAATGTTAATAGAGCATTTAGTGAATAAGATCATTGAAACCTAATAGATCCATAGGATGGTTAGCCTGGATGCAGGAGCAGGCAAAGCACAACTGTATTGATTTGCGGAAAATGAATAGCGTTGGGAGTACACACCCAAACCTACTTTTCACAGTCAGTATTAATATTATTGTGTACCGTACATCTCAGCTGTCTGTGTAGAGGTCGGCGCTGACCTTTACTGTAACCAGTACAGATACGGGATCTGTTATCTGGAAACCTGTTATCCGGAAAGCTCAGAATGATCGGAAGGCCATCTCCCATAGAATATGGGAGTATTTCCTTTTGATAATAGAACCTTGTACCTGATCCTGCTCCGGAATAATTCATATTGGTGGCAAAGCAATCCTATTGGGTTTATTTAATGATAAATGATTTTTAGCAGATTTTAAGTGAAAAGATCCAAATTATAAAAAAAAAACCCTGATCCTGAACATTCTGCATAATAGTTCCCGTACCTGTACAAGTATATAATGTCCTGCAATGTGTACTGGAAGCTTAAGTTGCACCCTGACTTTAAAGTGGGTATATGGCATCCGTTATCCAGAAATCCGTTATCTAGAAAGCTCCAAATTACAGGAAGGCCATCTCTCATAGACTCCAATGTATGCAAATAATCCAAATGTTTAAAAAATTATTTCCTTTTTCTCTGTAATAATAAAACAGTAGCTTGTACTTGATGCAAACTAAGATATAATTAATCCTTATTGGAAGGAAAACCACCCTATTGGGTTTATTTAATGTTTACATGATCTTCTTGTAGACTTAAGGTACAAAAAGCCAAATTACAGAAAGATCCATTATCCGGAAAACCCCAGCTCCCAAACATTCTGGATAACAGGTCCCATTCTTGTACTTCAAGTAGAAGAAAGACCATGGGGCAGATTTACTAAAGGGCGAAGTGGCCGTCGCTAGCGAAATTTGCCAGAAATCCCATTTTACAGCACGTTCACCAGAGTTTGCTTAGACCTGGCAAATTGATAAGATGAAGCTACATCCTACTCAGTGTTATGTCAGTGACATCATATCCTGTTGTTGTGTCCAATGCAGCCACTCCATTGGCATCATGTGTAAGCATGGCCCCCAAATTGAATGCTTTTTCTTTTATTAAGCTATAATTGACACCATGTCCAACGAGCCAACAGTAAAGTGAAAGCTAACAACACTATAGATTTATATGAATGTAGGACAACATTTCTACATATTCCCAAAACAGAATAATTATTTCTTATAACATTGATCAAAATATTTGCCCGCGTCAAAGTCAATAAATTGAGAAATAAAAATGTGGATAATATTTAGGGGTTAGGCATTTCATCACATTAAATAAAACCCTGTGAATCGTCTTATCCCTCTCCCGGAGCTTGAAGGGAGGTATGGTTACATGTCTGTAGCTTCAAAGGACAACTGACACTTTGTCAAATATTTAGTGAAAAACAAAGTAGAGAAAAGAGGTGTTTCTCTGAAAACAGTTGAGAGGTCAGAGAGCTCTACTTGGAGAAAAAGTGAAGGCAAGAGAGACACAGCAGGTGTCATATAGCAGGACAGTCTGAGAACTAAACATCCGATGGAGAACTTGGGTAGCCGAGTGGTTGTTCCCAGGAATCCTGATATACAGCTCATGGGCCATGACGTTGGCAAAGTATTTCTCAAGCAGAGTTGAGACATACAGGTACGGGACCTGTTAACCAGAATACCTAGGACTTTCTGGATAATGGATCTTTATGTGATTTAGATCTTAATACCTTATGTCTACTAGAAAATAATGTAAACACTAAATAAACCCAAATAAGAGTAATAATATTGTAGTTGGGATCAAGTACAAGGTAATATTTTATTATTACAGAGAAAAAGGAAATCATTTTTAAAAATTTGGATTATTTGGATAAAATGGAGTCTGTGGGAGATAGTCTTTCCATATTTCAGGGCTTTCCAGATAACGGATTTTCGGATAACGGATCCTATACCTGTACTACACATTGTATTATGGGCTGTTTTTTGGTGACACCATGTCAAACAGGTTTGGTTTGAGACACAGGGGTGGAGAAGTGACATCCCTTTCTCTGAGTATACAGCATTTGAAGGAATGTCAGGCCACAATTTCATGAATTTGTCTCCCCAATTTTCTCCCTGCTCTAGACCAGTGTTGGACTGGGACACCAGGGGCCCACCAAAAAACCTTAGCCCAGGGCCCACTCTCAGTACTATTATTCTTTCTCTCCCCACTCAACCTCTAGTCTCCTGGTCTCTTTTCTTTACATACTTTAATCAATTATTCCATCTATTTAGCCTCTTTTTCTCATAGAAATAGGGAATTGACATGAAATAGGCCAAATGTTTAGCAGCATGAGGTCCCACTGCCACCTGGGCCCACCTGGACTTTTCCTGGTATCCCTGTGGGCCAGTCCGCAGGCCCGGATTTGTGGAAAGGCCACCTAGGCCCGGGCCTAGGGCGGCAGGATTTTAGGGGGGCGGCATGCTGCCCAACCAGACCCATATTGGTTCAAAAACATTGGGGATGCGCTGGAGGTACAATCATTTTTTAAATTTCCTGTGCGCCAATCCCCATTGCTCCAGTCCAGATGATTTTTGCACGAATAAAGAGCAGGGGACAGGGGCGACGAACGGCAGTGGGCCTAGGGCACCCACTATGTAAATCCGGCCCTGCCAGTCCGACTGCTCTAGACTAATTTCAAGCGAGTTTGAGTTTCAGAAATCGGACTCAACTTCTTTATGCTTGACATTATATTCAATTCCAATGCATAATTAATGATTGATATTGGAAAAAAATACATATACAGGATCCAATATCCAAAAAGACTAAATTTTAATCAAATAATTCCACTTTTTTGGAATTTCGTTTTTCTCTGTGATAATTAAACAGTACCCTGTACTTGATCACAACTAAGATCCTTAATGGATATAAAATAATCCTATTGCATTTATTTAATTTTAAATGATCTTTTAGTAGACTTAAAGTATGGAGATCCAAATTACAGAAAGACCCTTTATCTGGAATACCGAGCATTCTGGATCAAAGTTCCCATACCTGCATAGGAATTTATATTCATTTGCTTTCCATTTAATGGCATGCTTAATTTTTTTTTTTTCATTTAATTCCTGTTAAATGACCTGGGAATCCAACCCGCTATCGTTCCAAGTTTCTCTAATGGAAGCAAAATATGTAATATATTGATGCTAAATGTATTCGACTCATTTATTACAAAGCTCCTTTATCTTCTACAACCGAAGGCAGATACATTTCAGGAATGGATGATTCTCTTTGCCTCTCAACAAACAATCTGTTCGTATTCCAAAAGTTCTTCTCCTGCAGCCAACGAGGAGAGAGAGCTGCTCCCTGACAGTGTGGCTTCATCCCAATGCCGTTGATGATCTGTATCTGTAAATACCTTTGTCTGAATAGTTGCAGTTAAATAGAGAAAGTGTTTTACTCCTGTACTTGGGGTCAGCCTTTTAATGAACCATGGATTCCGTCGCAGAACAGCTGCTTCTTTTATAAGCAAAAGGAGTTCATGTATAGTTCAGTGTAACGTAATAATATAAGCAATGGGTATGCACCTATTCATTTCCCTATTTGTATGTGCACATGGCAAGGGCTTCGGGCACTGGATTGACTGCAGTGAAATTATTGGAGTAGTTCAAGAGCTAAATATACAGGATATGTATGTGATTTCCTGAAGGTCAGTTATGCTGCAGTATAAACATTGCGTCTGTGTTTCCAGCATGCACTGCTAAGTATTAAATTAGTTCTATTTATTGAGTCTGAGTGTAGGACTAGCCACACCGGGGATGATTTTGACGTAGTTGGCCAGCTTAAATAGTTTGTTATATATGGACAAACAATCTGTTATGTTTTGGTAGCCAAGGATGAGTAGAGTATAACAGTGCTTTATTAGCAGGCTCATGCAGCCATTACACAACAGTAAGCAATTCTAACACCACATTTACTCTTGGCACAAATAAGTTATTTATAGTAGTTTCGTAAGTCTCATCAGGTAATGGTAATGTATAGAATATACGCTGTCCTGCTCCCAGACAGTGAATATGTAAAGCACGCTTTCTAGCAGCAGAAATCTCCCCTTGGTCAGCAGCAATGATGTAATTTTCAAACATACGGATCCAAGCAGTAAAAGGTATGGTAGGCTCACCAGGGTTTGGGAGAAAAGCTGCAGGCTGCTGCAGAGGTAGAAGAGCCATCCTCGTTGCCAATTTGTTATATGTTGGTAGCTGAGGATGAGTATAGTATAACAGTGCTTACACAACACATTACACAACAGTAAGCAACTCTAAAACCATACAATCCCAATTTTATTTAAAGGGTAAGGCATTTTAGTAGCTTAAGGCACAAAATGTTTTAATGTCCTTAATATATTGATAATGGGTTGAGTGCAGAGGACTTTATCTTTCCTCAGTAACATAACTAATGTCTTCCGGGCCCGGGCACAAAATGTGCACCCGCGCCACCCCCCCGCCCGTCCATCCAGATGCGCACAATAACATTACATTTTAAGCCTTACATAGCATTTGTTGTTTAAATGGGGTCAGTGACCCCCATTTGAAAGCTGGAAAAAGTCAAAAGAAGAAGGCAAATAATTCAAAAACTATAAAAAAGAAATAATGAAGACCAATTAAAAAGTTGCATACAATTAGCCATTCTAAAGCATACCATTATATAACATACCATGATGTATTGATAGTCTGAGACAATTTGCAATTGGCCTTCATTTTTTATTTTTTTGTGGTTTCTCAGTTATTTAGGTTTTTGTTCAGCATCTCTCCAATTTGGTATTTCAGCAGATATCTGGTTTCTAGGGTCTTATTTACCCTAGCGACCTGGCAGTGATTGAATATAGAGTGGAACATGAATAGGCAAACAATTGAATAAGAAGATTAGTTATAAATAATACTGTAGCCTTAGAGAGCAATAGTTTGTGGTAGAGTCCTGCAGCGGATTGGGTGCCGGCGGGTTGCCCGCAAAAACCGGCGGTACCCTGTGGGTTGCTGGTAGAAGTTCTGGGTGCGGATATAGACACTGGTCGGTGGTTCAGCAGGTCGCGGGTCGGGCCGCAGGTCTTCTCAATAGCAATTTTTACTCCTTTTTTCTGATCACGTCTAATTCCGATGATGTCACTTCCGGTTTACAATGACAGCACTTCCTGATTCTTGATGGTCAGTGGGTCGCAGGTCAAGGTTGCGGATAAGGTACTTGCGGGTTGGGTGGGGTAGTGGGTTCAAGCGGGTAAGAATGCGGGTTGCGGGTCCGGGTTGTGGATTGCAGGTTGCAGGTATGGGTCGGGTACGGATTCTAAGAAATGGACCCGCACAGGATTCTAGTTTGTGGTCTGGCAGTGTCACTGACCTCCCATTTCAAAGCTTAAAAGACACAGACAAGGAAGAAGATAATTTAAAATCGATTAAATAAATGGGGACTAATTACAAAGTTGCTAAACCCGGGACACTCTATAAAATGCTAAAAGTTAACTTAAATGTGAACCACACCTTTAAAGGTGAAGCCTCATGGGAAATATATCATTGCACCCCAACAGCAAAAAGCAACAGTTTTTTTGTTTATCTCCTATAAGTTAATGGAAAAGTAACATCTTGTTAAAACTCTCTCTTCCCCCCCTTTTGAACAACACCACTGGGAACCAATATTATTGCCTCATTTGCTGTACCGGGCTGGTCATAAAAAGCAGAGTTGCATCCGGGCTTGACTTGAACTGAGCATGCTCCTGGTCGGCGATCGAGGAGAAGACATCATCAGCAAGTGAGAGATGGCACCAACCATTCCAGCTACACTACGCTCCTAGTCAGGACTATGTATGACAAACTGGACAATATTAGGGGTTCAAGAGCTAAAAGTGAGGTCTACGGTTTTAACAAGATTTTTGTTTTCCTATAAATTTGGGTGATATATAACCAGCAATAGACATCATTGTGGTCACCAGTTATTTAGTCAATGGCCTTACGCTGTACAATAAATTGATAAACACAATAAAAACAAGATGATTTTGAGAACTTGCCTTCATGACAAGACCATCTAACTGTTTCCATCTTTCAAATGGAGGTCACTGACCCCGTCTAAAAGAAACAAATGCTCTGTAAGGCTACTAATGTATTATCTTTGTTACTTTTTCTTACTTATCTTTCTTTTTCTCTCTTCTATTGATATTCCAGTCTCTTATTCAAATCAGTGCATGGTTGTTAGGGTAATTTGTATCCTAGCCACCATATTGATGAAATTGCACACTGGAGAGCTGCTGAATAAAAAGCTAAATAACTCAAAAACCACAAATAATGAAACCCTAAGTGGTGCAGTCCTTAAAGGATAACTAAACCCTAATATGAATATGGTGAAACGTATAATTTTATAAACTGAACTTATTGCACCAGCCTAAAGTTTCAGCTTGTCAATAGCAGCAATGATCCAGGACTTCAAACTTGTCACAGGGGGTCACCATCGTGGAAAGTGTCTGTGACACTCACATGCTCAGTGGGCTCTGAGCAGCTGTTGAGAAGCTAAGCTTAGGGGTTGTCACTAATTATCCAGCAGAAAATAAGGTTGGTCTGTAATATAAGCTGATGCTACAGGGCTGATTATTAAATTCTGATGCTAATTATGTGCTGCCATGTAGTAATTATCTGTATTAATTACTAATCAGCCTTATAGTGTGACATTTCTATTCTATGTGTACTGTATATTGTGAGTGGGTCCCTAAGCTCAGTAAGTGACAGCAGCACAGAGCATGTGCAGTGAATCAGCAGAAAAGAAGATGGGGAGCTACTGGGGCATCTTTGGAGACACAGATATTTACTGCTAAAAGGCTGTAATTGCTTTGGGCTGGTACAGAAGCTCAAAACATAATGTACAATATTTCTAGCTACTTCTTTAGTTCTCCTTTAAGTTAGTTCCATAAATATCACTGTAAGTATGCCACCCACCTTAAAACCTTCACTTGAGTTCATGCCGGTGTCATAAAAGTCACTTTATGGTACCAGGTGCACTAGAGTGCAGAAGAGGGTAAGAGTGCAAATCCTAA
Source organism: Xenopus petersii (assembly GCA_038501925.1). Classification (NCBI taxonomy): domain Eukaryota; kingdom Metazoa; phylum Chordata; class Amphibia; order Anura; family Pipidae; genus Xenopus; species Xenopus petersii. The sequence continues at coordinate 122,027,183 of CM076684.1, read as the reverse complement.
GGAACAGTACGACTGACATACCGAGAACCTGAATGGGTTATAGAACTGCTGTTTTTGTAACATCTTTAACAGAATTTGCTTTCCCATATTTCACAAGCAGTTCTTGAAAAACCCAGTATACTGACAGGTTTAAGGTGAAGTCTGGGTCACATCTCCTTATGCTTACTGTAATGCAAATACCTTAGTGCTAGAGGGGGCTCCGCTGCTCTGCAGCTCTGCACAAGTCACATCTCATAGAGTTCAGACAAGCTAAATGCATGACAAATGGCCCAAGCTCACATTAGGCTTGTTTCAGAGCAGATATGTGTTCAGATTGTGTATAATTATGAATATCATGTTACTTCTTTCAACGAATATTAAAGTTGGGTGAAACTGATGTATTATGGTTTAAGAAAGTAACAAAAAAAAGTTAAATATAGAGTTGTACTTGATGTTTTCCAGGCAACTCAATGGCATAGCCGTTACATAATACTATGCCTTTGTTATAATATTACTACTTTAAATAAACAGGCACCGTGGATTTCCTGTATGCTGTAGTCCCTTACAGTATATATATATATATATATATATATATATATATATATATATATATAGGCCCAGACTGGCAATCTGTGGGTTCTGCAAATGCCAGAGGGGCTGCTGTAAGATGCCATAGACACTCACTATTTAGTGGGCTGGAGGGGGGCTGTTTGGGCCTCTGTGTTGCCTGTTGGGGCCTCTGTGTTGCCTGTTGGGGCCTCTGGCTACCTGAAATGCTATCTTGATTTTTAGTCCAGACCTTGTAGTAAATCATAATTAAAGGGGTTGTTTACCATTGAATTTACATTTAGTATGATGTAGAGAGTAATATTCTGGGGCAATTTGCAATGTGTTTTCATTTTTTATTATTTGTTGTTTTTGAGTTATTTAGCTTTGTATTCAGCAGCTCTCCAGTTTGCAAGTTCAGCCGTCGCATTACTAGGGTCCAATTTACCCTAGCAACCATGCAATGATTTGAATAAGAGACTGGAATATGAATAGGAGAGGCCAAAATAGAAAGAGCCTTAGATGTGTAAATGTGTAGCATTAGAGGGCATTTGTTTTTTGTTTTTTTTAGATGGGGTCAGTGACCCTCATTTGAAAGCTTGAGATATTCTGAAGTAGAAGGCAAATAATGCAAAAACAATAAAAAAAAATGAAGGCCAATTGAAAAGTGGTTTTGAATTAGCCATTCTATAACATACTTAAAACTTGTGAACCTCCCCTTTAAGGCAGAGCCCCTACTATATATGTGCTTTGTGCATAGATTAAATAAGAACCTTACTGTGTGGATGGTATTTCCCATAGCCCTGTGTGGATGTAATAATTGTGACATCCCTCTGAAATGCAAACCCTTAGTATAATGAATTCTTGTGAGTATATGGTATAGGAACCTCCTTATATTGATGGCATTTTCCAGAGTAAGTAAAATGTTGATGGCAGAGGGTAACCCTACTGTATGTTTCATGTCAGATCATATAGCTGCTTTAAACGGCCAGGTGCAGAGGATATCCTGTAAACTACATATCCTGTGGATAATTGTGACATCCCTATGAAGGGGTAGCCCCTCCCTTGTATATATTTGTTGAGTCAAGATTGGGTGCACACCTATTCTTCTATAAAACTTGGATCCACAGTAATATATTCTGAACTCCAGATGTAAGCTAGTAACTGCAAGAATTCTTTTATCAGTGATGCTGGCTGATGGATGATGGAACTTGCAGTTCTATAACATATGGAGAACAGAAGGTCACCTGTAGAGAGAGTAGAATGGCAGGACTGAAAATATGCAGCTTCTTTAGATTTATGGGAAGCAGGACCAGAGCAGTGTCTGGTTATGATATGTAGCTGAGTCAAGGCTTCATATAGACATATCAGAGAACAGGACAGAAGGAACTGAAACCAATGAAAAATAATTTAGAAAATCCTAGAACTGCAACACCAAACAGGGTCACTAAAATGTTCAAAACCAGATTGGGCCAAACCCAACTGCAGGAGGGCCCAGGAGGTATAGGGTCCCCATGAGGCCCTAATTCACATACAATTTCAATATATATCTGTAAATTTCCACGTCTAGACATTTCATGGGCCTGATATATAATTTGCTGTGGGGCCCAGTAATATCTAGTTACGCCACTGCCCGCCTGTTAGAGTTTAAGGATCTGACAGTGTTTCTTTACTGAGTACTATTAAATATGCATTTATAGTGTCCCCCTTTAAAGAACACTAATCTCAACGACTAATCTCCCTGGAACACTGCGTATGCTAGATTTTTCCCCTTGCTGCGCATGTATCAGCCTCTGGATTTTGAAGAAAGAAGAAGAAAGATGAAGAGGATTGCTTGCTCACTTGCAAGTACCCCTAGGCCGCTGCAGTTTTCTGCTAGAAGCACTGGCCTGGGGTAACAGGTGAGTCATTATAATCCTTGGGGGTGCCCTAACATTTGGAACCCCCTATGGATCGGACCTTTCCTTGTTCTTTAAATGGAATCTATGGGAGAGGGCTTTCTGGATAACGGATCCCATACCTGTGCTATTATAATTATTTGTAATACCCAAATGCATGAGCCGGTTCCTATTAACCATAACAATTCTGTGTATCTGTCACTTCAGATTCCAGCCTTGACGTTAGCAATAACACAGAAACCTCTGCTTTAGGAGTTAACGTCCCCTTTTCTGAATAACCTTCCCACCTGTGTATTTTATTTCTTCTGCTCTACCTTTAATAGGCCGAGCTAGTACCTGATACCGTTTCATCCAGCCACCATTACCTCTGATATATATATGTCTTTTGGCTGAAATAGCTTTTTTTATTTTCCAGAGACACTTTCAAACACCTTCAGTGAAATCATGCATTCAGCTTTTCCATTAGAGGGATCGTTTTGGCTGTTTGGGAATGAAGGACACTGGTTCATTGAGACGAATTGGCTGGTGTGACATAGGAATGAACCCAAAGGGAACGTAAAGTAAAACAAAGGGTGCTAAAATAAGAGAAAGGGAAATGCTGCAAGAACCATTTTTCCTTAATGAGCTATAGGGAGATTTGTAGCAATTGGACAGTGAAGGCTACGTCTTTCAGCATATGCATCTACAAGTGTCATGGACCCGCTGCACTATATCCTTATTGTCCTCTCTGTGAACTGGGCAGTTTCCTTTCACCAGTTTATTTTCACTACTTCTCCTCTGGCAGCTGTTTCACCCTGTACACATTCATTTGAGATCATTTGCTACTTGTTTCAGAGTCCATGCCAGCTAAATGGGAGAAAAATGGTCGTTGCTGGATTCCCATGCAAATGATGCAACGCTAAAACTATGTGTGGTCAGGAGAGGTGTCCTTCATTTTTATGTTTGGGTTTGTTTTGTTTTGTTTTTTAAATCCCCAGGGTCCCAGGAGAAATCGCTCATTGAGACATATTTAATCCAGCATTACATAACCGACCAGTGTCCTTAGATCCATAGAGAACAATCTGAGAGTCTGTGCGAGAGAGTTGCTTGTAGCCAGAGCATGGCAATTGCTAATGACTAGAAGTCCATGGCAACTTTGCTTAAACTTAGAATTCCAATGTTATTGGTATCTCACATCCTCTTTTTGTCTGTAATTTATATTTCCAACTTTCCTCCTGTAATTGCTCCTGCTGTTGTATATTATGCTCCCCAATAGATACACATCTTATCTACTGCCCACTGGCCCATGTTGGAATCTTACATATTTTTGCCACCTGTTTTGCTCTTCTTCTCTGTTCCCTGGTAGCTCGTCTTGCTGTCTGTTGGCTGACCCTCTGATGATCTCCGTATCTACAGCAACAGTCTTTACAAATTTGAAAAGCAAATGCTGTTGCTTTAGATACATTGAATTGTCTGATTCCATGCCTGCCGTTACTTTTAAATGTTTTAAATTCTGTTTCCTAATGACTTTTTTTCAAATTTTTACATTATTTATCTACAGGTGAAGCTATAGTTTTATTACACAGGAGCTGTGTGATAAGACATGAAGCAGCCTTTGTATTAAGACGGAAAAATTGTTTTTTAAGGGCAGAGACACGTGGAGATTCGGGGAGATTTAGTCGCCCGAAGAAGAGGCGATTTGTCGCCGGACGACTAAATCTCCCCTAACTGCCTTCCCGCGGCTAGAATGTAAATTGCTGGCGGCATGGCACTCGGATCGCTTCATTTTCCGAAGTAGCCCAAAGTTGCCTCACGACAAACTTCAGTCAACTTTGGAAAACGAAGCGCTCTGAGTGCCATCCCTGCCGGCGAGAAGAGTCGCCAGAAGAAGAGGCGATTTGTCGCCAGGCGACTAATCTCCTCGAATATCCACCTGTGTCTCTGCCCTTTAAGGTGCAATAAAGCTACTTTAATGCTGATGGTAGACATCGATCAACATAACCAAAGCACTAAACATGATAAATATGAAGACATATATTTATATGTGTTCTTTGGAATTCTAAAGGGGGCCATACATGTAGCCGCATTGGAGGGCCCCATAAATGGGCAGATAAGCTGTCGATTTTTGGCCAGATATTGGTCGGGTAGCCCAGCAGATAAATCTGCCCGTATATGGCCACCTACAGATCCATTGTAGGCTTTTTCTGCATGTTAAAATGTGTGCCCACCCGTCTAAAAGTGAGGCCACTTTGCACTGACCTATCACAGGACACTATCCAAACTGCACCCACCACTGCTATTGCGCTTCTGACATAACGTTACCACTAAATCTCAGATGCTTCAGTTCTATTTGTTATTCAGCTCTGATGGAGTCACAAGTTCAGTCGTACAGGTGAAAATCACATTAGTGGGGTTTTCTGGTTAATAGATGGTGGAATGCTATGTCATAACTTTAAAGCTGAATCCTGTTCAAAATATTGCTGAAATTCCACACTAGAGGCTGTTTATATGATGACACAACACACACAGTATTTTTCCCCCTTAAACGGGTAGTACAATTTTAAGGGCATATTTGTGAAAGATAATTCAGTTCCCTGGACAAAATCATATGAATTATTTTATTCCTTAAGTGTAAATAATTTATAAAAGTTTTGACATCTTTTACAACTTTACAAACACATTTTTGAAACAAAAATCTTTGTTTCCTACTGTAGATTTGAAATGTTTTGGTTTTCCCTAAGGTTTATTTGAATCTATGTCCGAAAATGTTGCAAGTTTGCCAGAATTTGAATGGAATATTGGTTCAAAATGTTTTTGATTTGGGATCCATTATCTGGAAACCCGTTATACTGAATGCTCCAAATAATGTTATGGCCGTCTCCCATAGACTACATTTTAAGCAAATAATTCAGATTTTTATAAACAATTTTCTTTTTCTCTGTAATAAACAAACACTACCTTGTACTTGATCCCAACTAAACTATAATTAATCCCTATTGGAGGCAAAACTAGCCTATTGGCTTTTAATTAATGTTTTAAATATTTTTTAGTAAACGTAAGGCTTTCAGATCCCAATTACGGAAAGATCCCTTATTCAAAAAACCCCAGGCCCCGAGCATTCTGCATAACAGGTCCCATACCTGTACTAAGAAATAATTGTAGAACGCTTAACATTTCCTTTTTTTTCTTTATTTGTCCTGATGAGGACATGGAAAAGTTAAGAAATTGGCTAAAAACACCAGTAACTGAATTTTTTCATTAAGAGTTTTGGAGATTTTTTTCGACTGAGAAATCTTGAAAATGAGAAAATTCACAGAAAACTGGAATCTCGAATTTTAATTAAAAAAAAAAAAGAGAAAATGCTATAAATCCTTTGACAGAGCTCAGCAAACTAATATAATTGTTGAGCTGAAATAGTCAAATAATTTAAAATCCATAAAAAAAAATATGACTTGTTGAAATGTGTTGAAAAGCATCTCAGTCACATAGTAAAAGTTCATTTAAAGGTGAACTTCTCCTTTAACGATAAAAAAAGCAAACGTTTTCTCTGCACTAAATCATATGCTCGAGGGTAAAGGCAAATGAAGGTGTAAAGGGGTTACACGAGGGTGCACAAATGACTTTGCACATATTTCGGAGACTCTTTTATTATTCTTGCCCCTGTTAAATCAGTTGTTTTTTTTTTTCCTGCCCTAAAATGTGCCCAAGGCAAATACAAATGGTGCCATAAAACATATCCCGGAGTGTATAAATGCAGCTGGCACTTAGCAAGTGAGGCCGAACGTCTAGCACTTTCTTTAGGAGGCTTTAAGAACAAGGTTAAACTGCTCTGTGCATCAACTCTCATCAATTTTGTTGCCTTTAGCAACCAGTATGTTGCACCTTTTAAAGCAGTTGGCGATCATTTATGAACCAAGGCCATGGCTCTGTTTAGGGGTTCACACAAGGGCAACTGCCCTCTACCCCACAGATACTGGTGCCTCACAGGATACATGATGTAGGCTGAATAAGGTACAGGTATGGGACCTGTTATCGAGAATACTCAGAACCTGGGGTTTTCCAGATAACAGATCTTTACATAATTCGGATCTTCATGCTTTAAGGGTGGTGGCGCGTGCTGCTACTTGGAGAGATTAGTCACCCATCGATAAATCGCCTCTTCTCCGGGGCGACTAATCTCCCCAAAATGCCTTCCCGCCGGATAGAATCTAAATCGCCGGCGGGGTGGCACTCAGAACACTATTATTTTCCGAAGTCGCCCGAAGGTCCCTCACAAGGAAACTTAGGGCGACTCTGAGTGCCATTTTGGGGAGATAAGTCGTCTGAAGAAGAGACGATTTGTCGCTGAGCGACTAATCTCCCCAAGTAGCAGCATGTGCCAACACCCTAAGTCAAATAAAATGAATGTAAACATTAAATAAACCCAATAGGCTGGTTTTGCTTCCAATAAGGAATAATTATATTTGTCACTAGCATTTGTCGAATATAACTTTCGTACGATTGCTGTAGGGGCAGAACATTGGCTGATCTGTCCTTTTTCTACTATATTTGATCTGAAAGGTTAGTGGCAGGTCTGGAGATGGGGAGGTCCGATAAGTCCGATCCTTCGAGGATTCGAACGATCGGATCTTTGCATCTATGGCCAGCTTAAGGCAAGATAATCATTGTGACACTTTCTATCCAAAGACAATTACATTCTCTTGAATGGTTAGAAATTGGCTTCATTGAATCCCGCCTATAGTTGCAAGGCAGCTGCAGATAGGAAAAGTAGTGGGATAGCAGTATAGAAGGGCAAATGGAAATGGTATGGAAATATGGACCATGCAGTAAATCAGACATCGGTGTTGGAATAGCTGACGGGGCTCTTGGAATCTGATTTGCTCTTGGCTCGGCTAAAAGTCGTCTGTGTACGTACTTTGCACTCAGGGGATGTATTTGTCCTCATGGGTAACTTAATATGAGCCTCCATCGCTGCCATTACTGTGCAATTCTAGGAAAATATGGCATAATTATAAATACGGCAAAAGTTTGCTTTGCCTATGCTTAATTTGTTATTATTTTATTTAACCAAAGATGCACTTGCCGATTAAATTAAACCCCCAACCCCAGTGAGCTGCCTTGTAATGTAAACCCCCCACCCAGCACACCCTATACCTGGCACACTCCGGTAACTTTCATAGGGACTTTTGCCGCAGATTAAGTCCCCATTATAAAGCAAATATCAGAGCTACTGCGTAATGAAGCCTTAGTGGTGCCAAAGCACACAGAGGGAATTTGCTCCTGTCCATTATGATGTAGCACCTGATTCTCCTCTGACCTATTAACCCTCGTCTTATTTTCACGAGCAATTCCACTTGGATATAATGGTGCATCATTCTATTCTGCTAGTGCTATTTTAGAACCTTTAGGAAATTGAATTGCAATCTTAAAGTTTGATTTCATGTGTAGGTGATAGAAAAATGAATACAGGTTATCCAAAGTTCAGCGAGACAGACAGGGGTGTGCTGACACTGGGAAATAACTATGCGTTTTAGGCAAAGAATACATCAAAAATATTTGACTGGTTTCAGATATAGAGATTGTGTAGAGGGGACAGATTTTTTAGGCTTAGGTTCCTGTGTAAACTCTCTCGTGCAGTTTATACAAGAGTTGAAAAGTTTGGCAGGCAGTTTGCATAGGATGTTAAGCCCACGAAATCCACCTCATAACATATTTTGAATCTGATGCCCATTCACAATTTGTCTTTGTCAGTAACGGAATAACAAAAATTATAATGCACCTTAAGCCCCCTGGTTCTGTGTAGAAACCCAAAATGCACAAAAAGGGAAGAGGGGGGAGAACTCAAAGGCTAAGTAAAATATAGAAGTTCAATGAAAGTGCCATTGATCTGGACAAATAAGCTACAAGTATACCAAAGAGGGGGGATTGATCAATGAACATTCCTTGGTCCCCTGTTTCATTTACGGATGAAATGAATCCACTATTTTGGATTCGGCCGAACCCCTGAATCGTTTGCAAAAGATTTGGCTGAATACCAAACCGAATCCTAATTTGCGTATGCCACTGCGGCACATTTGCTATGTAAATTATGATTCAGATTTGTTTCAGCCGGGCAGTTGGATTTGACCGAATCCAAATCCTGCTGAAAAAAGCCGAATCCTGGCCGAATCCCGAACTGAATCCTGGATTCGGTACATCCCTACTTTCATTGGTAATTTAGTGTACAAGTACATACATTTTTTAAACAATTGGGGATTTCAATTACAATGTTATGATCATAAAGTTGCCAAGCCACCATGTACCATGTCAAGATAAACCCCATATTGTGATCCTAGCTATTTACATCAGGGCTTATTTTTCATAGGCTGGTACCTCCCTTCATGGTTGCATTTCTTAAGAAAAGCGTCTCCTGACCACAATCACAGGCTTAATCCTCCCTCCACTTGTGGCATTTAAAGGGATACTGTCATGGGGAAAAAAAATCAAAACGCATCAGTTAATAGTGCTGCTCCAGCAGAATTCTGCACTGACTCAATATCTCAAAAGAGCAACAGATTTTTTTTATATTCAATTTTGAAATCTGACATGGGGCTAGGCTTATTGTTAGTTTCCCAGCTGTCCCCAGTCATGTGACTTGTGCTCTTATAAACTTCAGTCACTCTTTACTGCTGTACTGCAAGCCTAACAACAGAACAATGGGAAGGTAACCAGATAGCAGATCCCTAACACAAGATACCAGCTCCCTAAGAATAACACTCAATAGTAAAATCCATGTCCCACTACGACACATTCAGTTAAATTGAGTAGGCGAAACAACAGCCTGCCCGAAAGCAGTTCCATCCTAAAGTGCTGGCTCTTTCTGAAAGCACATGACCAGGCAAAATGACCTGAGATGGCGCCTACACACCAATATTACAGCTAATAAAAAATACACTTGCTGGTTCAGGAATGAAATTATATATTGTAAAGTGAATTATTTGCAGTGTAAACAGTGTCATTTAGAAATAAAAACGACATCATAAAATCATGACAGAATCCCTTTAAAGATGAGTGACTGCCAAATGCCAAACCAATTTTTAAAGCAATAAGACCAACCATTAGAGGGGAAAGTGTGGGGGTGCGATAACCAAGGCCTGAAGACCTTCTAAGGCTTAGGATTTGGTGGAAAAGCATACCATTGCATATTGCAGAAGCAAGCATGCTTGGTGCCCGGTAGACAGGCAGGAAAGAGTAGGAAGGAATCGTGGAGCAGACCCCTACCACTTGTCTGGGCCCCCCTCTACCCAAGGCCATCCATAGTCATGGACTGTATAGTAGTTATGCCACCGGCAGTTTTAAGCATGAAATATCAGTGCCAGTATTTTAACACTCAAAATCAGATCTAAAACTGAAGAAGATCTCATTGGCCACACTCCATTTACTGTATCTTTATATTACCATAAATTGGATTATCTTTTTCAATGTCAACCTATACCACTATAAATGGATATAGAATCCACAGATAATTTGCGCTGTGTGTGTGCTGTTTCCAGAGCCATAAACATTAAAGAATATAAAGGTTTAAAGAGGGATTGGTTTTTACTTGTTTAACACTTCTTCCCCCAGGTGAAACCATAAAACTCAAGGTGCTTTACATGCTATCCTCCAGGCACACCTTAGGACTTGTGATGTTTCTGGGGTGACAGAATCCATAGCCGCAGTGTCCCACCTTAAACAGGTCTTACCTAGCAGTGGAATGGTCTGCCTGAGGAAACAGGTCAAAGGTAGGCTAGATTTTTGAAGTCTAGAATGTGGGGTAAGGCATAATGTTTCCATTGTCCTAAAGTGTTCATCATATGTACAGTAGTCTACCAGCCCTACAGCATCTGAAGAACTGCTGCCCCTGCAAGATGTCACCTGAACTCAGATATTGGCGTTCTCATATCTCAGTTATTTTTGACAGTTTTTTGTGTTTCCTCCAAATTTATAGGTATCAGTTTGGCTAGTTACATAGCTTTTGATGAATTAAGTTTCAGCAACTTTAGACCGGAATGGTCTTGCTGCTGCCTAAACTTACATTTATACATCATTCATATCTTACATGCACCTATACGCCAAGTTTGTAAATCTAACAATAAGTTTAGACTTTTACACCCATATGTAATGATAGGCACTAAGTTTGCCCAGTAGCAGTAACCCATAGCAACCAATAAGATGTTTGCTTTTAAACAGGTGACCGGTAAATGCTACCTGCTGATTGGTTGCTATAGGTTACTGCTCATGGGCAAATTTAGTGCCTTTTATTACATTACCCCATTAGACTTTCTCTTTCTTTTGTGATGAAAGCAAGTCCTACACTTCTTTTTCTCTTAATACTTGGATGGTCATAGCTAGTTAGGAGTCTGATGCTTAGAGGTGAAGCGCCTAACGCTAGCGTCAATTCGCTAGTGTTGGTCATTTTCGTTACTTCGCAAATTCACTAACGAACGCTGGCGTAAATTTGCAAGTGTTACTTCGCACCCTTACGCCTGGCGAATTTGCGCAATGGACGTAACTACGCAAATTCACTAACGCGCGCATTGTACTGAACGCTACCTTTTACGCTAGACTTCCTTCGCCACCTCAGACCAGACGAAGCGCAATAGAGTAGATAGGGATTGCTTCAAAAAAAGTCCCAAAAAACTATGGCGTTTTTTCTATATTACGGGTGATAGGCTGAAAAAGATCGAAAAAATTTTTGGGGCTCCCCTCCTTCCCCCCTACATTTCCTAACTCATGGCAACTTAACTATACAGTGGGCACATGTGTAGGGCAAAAACAAATTTTTATTTGATGTTTTGAAGGTTTCCCAGGCATTTGTAGTGATTGTACGTATTCCTCCATTGAAATTTGAATTTGGCGCCATATGCAAATTAACCATCGCTAGCGTAACTTTGCTTCGCTTAGCGAATCAATGCTAGCGCAACTTCGCAACCTTACGCTTCCCCTGAGCGCAACTTCAGATTTTAGTGAATTTGCAGAGTGCTGGCGAAACTATGCCTGGCGAAGTGTGGCGAATTGCGGCGAAGTTACTCCTGGCGCAACTACGAATCTTAGTGAATTTGCCCCTAAGAGTCTCTGGTCATTTAAATTTGGAACTCAATACCATTAGAAAAGGTTGGTAATGACCATCTCTTTCTCTCTTTCTGTAATATTAACTCTTTAAAAAAATATTGAAAAGAAAATCTTACCTGGTAGAGATGGTGTTTTGCTAAAACAGGCAGTCTAGAGAGGTGATTGCCCCAAGACCACCATATGCATTGTTTGTCAGGTCTCTGTTTAGACAGTAGAAATCATCTACCATCAGACAGGTTGGACCACAGAGTGTGAAGGTTTCTGATAGTGGCATTAAGAGTAGAGGTCAAAAAATGGAAAACGCAAATTAGAAAAACCCAGAACAGAATGTCCATAAAAAAATGCATGCTGTTTTTCATTTGTAAACAGACATCATGAGTAAATATGGTTCTTTTTTCCAGGCAGAGCTTTGTGATCATCACATATATATAAAGATTCCTGAAGAAGGCTCTTATATGAGCCGAAATGTTGAATAAAAAATTCTTTGTAATATTTTGTTCCATAGCACCCAGGCATCTGCTTATTTTGTTGTGTGCACCCTGCTTTGGACATACAGTATCTATCTATCTATCTATCTATCTATCTATCTATCTATCTATCTATCTATCTATCTATCTATCACTCTTGATGTTTTGTTTTGAAGTTAATGGAGAGGAAGATCAAGGCCAACAACATGGCAGCGTCATATATACATGCAGAGATGGCGGCGCACCAGGTCACATCGGCCACACCGGGATTAACATGACTGGAAGCCGTAACATTGACCAAAGCAGATGTTTTTAAATCTCTGTGCAGCTTCATATCTGACTCAGATTTTCCAACTGCAACATTCTTTCTGTTTCATTCTTGTATTGTCCATTTTGTCCGTTTAGCAGTTCATCCCTTCTCTCTGGCACCCCCTTCTAAATCCCGATTAAACAGGTAATTGATGATCATAAACAGCCTTCTCGCTGGACTACAATGCTTCCATACTGTTTTTGCCACAGTAACTTTCTGCTTTTTTGGTCTAATTATTTATTTATTTTTTTTTCAATATTTCTTTATTGCAAATATTCAATAATTATATCTCAGTGCATTGATAAGAAAAAATTCGGGCATACAAGCATTGAAATCAACAGATCGCAATTAAACATAGTACTCACAATACAATTGTCCGACACATGAGTAAGTGCTATATGCTACAGAGAATGTAAAAATATTGATAAACAAGGCAGTCGAAAAAGTTTTTTAACAAGGGTTAGGTGGGAGAGGAGGAGAAAGGAGAAACGGATAGAGACAACAAGAGTGGAGAAAAGAAGGAGAGAGAGGGAGAAAGGAAGGGAGGAAAGAGAAAAAAAAAAAAAAAAGAGAGAGGGGGAAGAAGGGGAGAGAAGGAGATTACTTCCATACACTGCACCAAGCATTATACAAACAGAATAGCAGCAAAGTTGTTTTGGTCTCATTTTTATGTAGAGTGCACAGACATTACACATACTCTTGGGGTTCTTGGAGTCCTTTCCCAGAGACTATTATTCCCACTGCTACTATAGGCACCATCTCTCCCTACTATACCTGCTATCCCACAGTCCCTTCCCAGAGACTATCATCCCACTGTTACTATAGGCACCATCTCTCCCTACTATACCTGCTATCCCACAGTCACACTCCCTTCCCAGATACTATTATCCCACTGTTACTATAGACACCATCTCTCCCTACTATACCTGCTATCCCACAGTCACACTCCCTTCCCAGAGACTATTATCCCACTGTTACAATAGACACCATCTCTCCCTACTATACCTGCTATCCCACAGTCACACTCCCTTCCCAGAGACTATTATCCCACTGTTACAATAGACACCATCTCTCCCTACTATACCTGCTATCCCACAGTCACACTCCCTTCCCAGATACTATTATCCCACTGTTACTATAGACACCATCTCTCCCTACTATACCTGCTATCCCACAGTCACACTCCCTTCCCAGAGACTATTATCCCACTGTTACAATAGACACCATCTCTCCCTACTATACCTGCTATCCCACAGTCACACTCCCTTCCCAGAGACTATTATCCCACTGTTACAATAGACACAATCTCTCCCTACTATACTTGCTATCCCACAGTCACACTCCCTTCCCAGAGACTATTATCCAACTGTTACTATAGGCACCATCCCTCCCTACTATACCTGCTATCCCTCAGTCACACTCCCTTCCCAGAGACTATTATCCCACAGTTACTATAGGCACCATCTCTCCCTACTATACCTGCTATCCCACAGTCACACTCCCTTCCCAGAGACTATTATCCCACTGTTACTATAGGCACCATCTCTCCCTACTATACCTGCTATCCCACAGTCACACTCCCTTCCCAGAGACTATTATCCCACTGTTACTATAGGCACCATCTCTCCCTACTATACCTGCTATCTCACAGTCACACTCCCTTCCCAGAGACTATTATCCCACTGCTACTATAGGCACCATCTCTCCCTACTATACCTGCTATCCCACAGTCACACTCCCTTCCCAGAGACTATTATCCCACTGTTACAATAGACACCATCTCTCCCTACTATACCTGCTATCCCACAGTCACAGTCCCTTCCCAGAGACTATTATCCCACTGTTACTATAGGCACCATCTCTCCCTACTATACTTGCTATCCCACAGTCACACTCCCTTCCCAGAGACTATTATCCAACTGTTACTATAGGCACCATCCCTCCCTACTATACCTGCTATCCCACAGTCACACTCCCTTCCCAGAGACTATTATCCCACTGTTACTATAGGCACCATCTCTCCCTACTATACCTGCTATCCCACAGTCACACTCCCTTCCCAGAGACTATTATCCCACTGTTACAATAGACACCATCTCTCCCTACTATACCTGCTATCCCACAGTCACAGTCCCTTCCCAGAGACTATTATACCACTGTTACTATAGGCACCATCTCTCCCTACTATACCTGCTATCCCACAGTCACACTCCCTTCCCAGAGACTATTATCCCACAGTTACTATAGGCACCATCTCTCCCTACTATACCTGCTATCCAGGCCCGGACTGGCAATCTGTGGGTTCTGGCAAATGCCAGAGGGGCTGCTATAAGGTCCCATAGAAAGTCAGTATTTAGTGGGCTGGTGGGGCTTTTTGGGCCTCTATGTGGGTTGAGTGGGCCTCTGTGTACCTGAAATGCCAGGGCCTAATTTAATTCTCAGTCCGGACCTGTTGCTATCTCACAGTCACACTCCCTTCCCAGAGACTATTATCCCACTGTTACTATAGGCACCATCTCTCCCTACTATACCTGCTATCCCACAGTCACACTCCCTTCCCAGAGACTATTATCCCACTGTTACTATAGGCACCATCTCTCCCTACTATACCTGCTATCCCACAGTCACACTCCCTTCCCAGAGACTATTATCCCACTGTTACTATAGGCACCATCTCTCCCTACTATACCTGCTATCCCACAGTCACACTCCCTTCCCAGAGACTATTATCCCACTGTTACTATAGGCACCATCTCTCCCTACTATACCTGCTATCCCACAGTCACACTCCCTTCCCAGAGACTATTATACCACTGTTACTATAGGCACCATCTCTCCCTACTATACCTGCTATCCCACAGTCACACTCCCTTCCCAGAGACTATTATCCCACTGTTACTATAGGCACCATCTCTCCCTACTATACCTGCTATCCCACAGTCACACTCCCTTCCCAGAGACTATTATCCCACTGTTACTATAGGCATCATCTCTCCCTACTATACCTGCTATCACACAGCCACAGTACCTTCCCAGAGACTATTATCCCCCTACTATAGAGATTATGACACCCAACTATAACTGGTATTCCACTGTAGATATATAGGTTACCCTCACAGCTGCAGTTCCCTCTGAGAATGTTATTATACCATTTGCTACAGCATCATCCCGCCCTGCTAAACTATGGAACCATAGCCATTCCCCAGAAACTTTTATCAGCAATGCTAAAGGCACTATATCATCCTACTAAAAGTGCTATGAAAAAACAGGGACATTGAAGTGTTGAAGGGAGAATTTGAACTCATATTTGGATTGAGAATTTAAAAAATTATTTTACTACAACGAGTGCATAACAAAGACTTTATTCAATGTTTGCCTGCCATCTGTCAATTGACCTGACTGCCATGTCCAACTTTCTTTTTAATTCTGCTTGTCTACTGGCAACACTTGGCAAGACAAGATCAAAATGCTCCTATATCTTGATGTACATTAGAATCATCCAGTTTTAAAACTGAAAGTAATGTGTTGCAGGCTACATCTGCTGGGAAGAACATCTGTAGCCAAATGCTATATTTTCCATGCAACAGAGCAGAACTATGGGTGGACCTTGACCATTCAAATTGCTTCATCTAAATTCTCAGAAATGAAAATTATTCTGACCAGTTATAGATTCTATGAAATAAGAAAGCAAGTATTATTATTATTCCTGACTTGTATGTTGAAGTGATAGTAAATTCAGTATAGACTTGGCGTATATTTTGAGTTTAAGAAACCAGACACATATATCTCACTTGTCTGTGTTTAACAGTTGCTCAAGAGTGCACTGGAATTACTTCCTTCCTTCGGATCACCTGACATTCAGAACTTTTAACCTTTATACTTTCCATGTACCTCCCAGGTTGAAAATTTCATATCACCAAGTCTTTATTGGAAGGTACAATAATCAGCTTTGTTCCCAAGATACCCTTCTGGTTTATATTCTGACTTCTTCTTTCTGAAACTGTCTCCCCTTCTTAATTTAGTTCAGAGAATCCACACTGATGGAATACATGTTGATTTTTAGTTTTCCTGATCGTCATGTGTCATATCTTAATTTCCTATATTTATTCACTTCCCCCTTTGGATGTCCTATTGTAAATCCTATAGTAACTGAAATCAATGTTGCATGTGAATCTCCTTATAATATTTCTCCTACATAAATTACATTTTTTAACAGCTGTAACATTTGCAAGAATATGCAACTGCCAAAAAGATACTTAGCTCTGAAAATAATCACTACTAAAAATAACAGTAAATAAAGTTAAGGTGATTTCATGTCTTTTATTATATATAGATATTTTTTGTATTTCAGCTGCAAAATATTTATGAGTTATCACATACAGAAGCTTTTTTTCTTTATAACACTTTATGGCTATTTATTCCATGTACAGCAATAGAATAGCAAATATTGTTATTATTTGTGCTATATATGGGACCTGTTATCCAGAATGCTCAGGACCTGGGGTTTTCCGGATAACGGATGTTTCCATAATTTGTATCTTCATACCTTAAGTCTACTAGAAAATCATGTAATCATTATAAACTCATTGGGCTTGTTTTGCTTCCAATAAGGATTAATAATCTCCTAGTTGGGATCAAGTACAAGGTACTCTTTTATTATTACAGCGTAAAAGAAAATAATTTTTGAAAACTTAGATAAAATGGAGTCTAAGGCCTTTCCGTAATTCAGAGCATTTTGGATAACGGGTTTCCGGATTATGTTTCCCTTACCTGTATATATTGTTATTTTTTCAGTTGGGCATGAATATTATCATTATACGTTAATGCCAAAAATAAATATATGGTAATATATGGCATGGCTATCCAACTGGCGGCCCCCCCTTCTGTGGCCCCCCACATGCTGTGTCTGCTTACCATATGTAATCTTTAAAAGGTATCACTACAGAGATTGACTGGCCCCTCCATTGTTTAAACCTCAAATGACACCTCTATTGTTTATATCCTAAAGTGTACTGCACTGTTCATTCCTGAGACCCAGACTGAAACTGCCCACATTCTTCACCTGTTCACACCTTATTCAAAATGCTAATGGGGCACCAGCACTGTGTCACTGTATGTAGTACATTTTAGAATTATAGCTTTCCCTGTCTCCTGCTCTGTTCTGCCTTCCCTCTCTGTGTGTGCCATTCACTGCTTACTCAGTGCTGCTTGTGTGTGCCATTCTCTGCTTGCCCTACACTACCTGAGAGATGTAAGCCTGTTAGGGGTTTGTTCTTGGGGTTTGTTAGCATTTGGAAATTGTTGTTAAGGGCCCCTAAGGTGTTTATTCATGTGTTGGGGGGGTTGTATTATCCACAGGGGAGGATGAGGCATATGGATTTAAGGGTATGTTTTTAAGATGATTTCAATTTTTCATATATGAGTGATGAGGGATTTCCCTGCAGTGAGCACCAACCATTTGGTTTTTGGTGTGCTACCACCGTTAATGTGGATATGATCTTAAAAGTTCTTGTGGTAATATGGGTGTGGTTTACAGTGGGTGTGGTTTAAAAGGGGAGTGGCCAATACTGACTTCCATTATCGGCCCTCCACCTCATAGGCCAGTAAAATTTTGGCCCTCAGTACCACAGAAGTTGGACAGTACTGATATATAGCCAGAATGTTTGAGAACAGGCCTTTTCCGGATAAGGGGTCTTTCCAAAATGTGGATTTCCATACCTTAAGTCTATTAAAATGAGTAGACATTAAAGGGGTAATAAGATGCAGACTCGGTCTGTCGGCAGCTTTTATCGGCCCGTGAATGGGGGCCTTAAGGAACATCTCTTTGCAACTGAGTTTGCCATTTTTGTTACAATTTCAATAACCATGAACGTTATGTTGGTGTTTCCTCATAATGAATTGTGATTATAACTGACAGAGATCTATTATGGCACAGTGTTTTGCTTTTGTAGAGTCTACATGATATGCTTGGGAAGCAGCCTTTCTTACTAGGTCTTGCACTATACCCAAGGTAGCGCCTGTTTAGGCTACTTCGCCATACCCTCTGAATGCCAGCAGTAAGGCCAAATGACAAGCATAAAACCAAAAAAGTGAATAGGGATTTAGCACAAGGCAGTATATGTCTATGACACGCTTACAACTCCCCCATGGACCAGTTCAAAGATGGAATTTCAGCTCAGCTAAAACGTAACTTTTATTAAATAGTTTAAAATCTGTTTAAAACTATCGCCATCTTCCATCTAGTGTAATGGCATCTAGTATAGTAGAAAATCATGCCCAAAAAAGTTGTCTGTTGCAAAGTAGGACTGCAGGAGCTACACTATGCCATAACCTCTTATTGCTCTTTTGACCAATTAAATACAGGTATTTGACCTGTTATCCCGAATACTTGGGACCTGGGGTTTTTCAAATAAGGCAGTGATCCCCAACTAGTAGCTTGTGAGCAACATGTTGTTCCCCAACCCCTTGAATGTTGCTCCCAGTGGCCTCAAAGCAGGTGCTTATTTTTGAATTCCAGGCATGGAGGCAAGTTTTGGATATATAAAACCAGGTACACTGCCAAACAGAGTCTCAATGTAGGTTGATTTCATGCTAGTGTTACTCCCCAACTCCTTTTACTTCTGAATGTTGCTCATGGGTTCTAAATTTTGGGGATCCCTGGAATAAGGGATTTTTTCCAAATTACCTTAAGGCTACTAAAAAATCATTTAAACATTAATTAAACCTAATAGTATTGTTTTGCTTCCGGTAAGGCTTAATTATATTTTAGTTGGGATCAAGTACAAGTTATTGTTTCTTTACGAGAAAAAGGAAATCATTTTAAATCATTTTAATTATTTGATTATAATGGAGTCTATGGGAGACTGCTTTTCCGTAATTCAGAGCTTTCAGGATAACAGATCCTATACCTGTATATGGCCACTCCATTCCCACATTACCATTAGTATCCTGCCTTAATGATTGGGTTACAGGAGGCTATTCTACTGCTACATTGCACCGATGCTCAACCCGTTTCGCTGATACCTGTGGTTTTCTCATGAGCAAAGGTAGGCATGTTTAATTTATTCAATAAAAGTTATGTTTTAGCTTCAGCCCTATTGAAATTCCTTCTCTGAACTAGGAATTATACGCATGTGGAAGCCACATACCACCTTTGGGGGAATGTAATAAAAGTCGCAAAGAGCAAAAGAATTAGCACAAATAAGAATGAAAAGTCTAATTTCGCAATGTAATACTTGATGCTTGAAGGTGTCGAAATCTTTTGGAGCAAACATAAATTTTTCAGTAAGAAATTTTATTACATTACACTGCGCACTGGCGCTAACGATAAGATTCGCAAACCTTCTTCCACTGTCGAAGCGGTTGCTAAACAGTTTCCGGGTTTGCAAAACTATATTAACTTAATTAATTAATTTGCGCAGAGGCATAACTTTTTGCATTGCAAATGTTTTTTCCGTTACCGACTTTTATTACATTCCCCGACATCTATAATCATTTTTGTTTTTGTACTTTCGACCTGCAGGGTTGGGTCATTTGAGTTTACTCATCCTCAATTATTAAGCAAATTTCAGGCCAATAAATAAAAGATTGCAGTTGTAATCTCCCACAAACAAAAAATGAACCCCCTTCCTCTTATTGAGTTTGTGCACTGGTCGCATTAGCCACATAAGCAGAGGGGAAAATAAGCCGGCGGTTTTTGTTATCATTCCTGCAAGTTTGTGGATCACTGTACGCTTGTATAACCTGGTCAAGAATCTGTATAACGAGAGGACATGTATTCTCACTAAAAAGTCATGACCCGTTTGTTTTCATACTCATCGATGTCCCAGACAGGGAGCAAAGCCACCAGAGGAACCAGAAGGCACATAAGGCGTCACAAATTATTAAGGAGATTAGTTGCGTTTCGCTTGTGCACTAATGAGTACCCATTGGACATAATCGCCGATTACTGATCCACAGTATTGTATTTCCTTCTCATTTTTTTGTGAAAAAAAGGCAAAACAGATTCATAGCTCCAGGTCTCACATAAATTTCTATATTTATGTTCCCGATTTCCCCTAGCGGTTATGTTTTTATTTCAATGTTTTAAGGGTAAAATAGCTGGGATGCCTGCTGTTAAATGACAAAGTTCATGGTTCAACTGAACTTTTGAACTCAAGGGGGGTATTTGACACAGTGAAACCTAAATGGATGTAAAGGCAAAGTTTTCCTGAGTTGAAAGCTAGCTTTTGGGCATTTGTTTGGGCCGACCGGTTGGAAAGTTCTTTATTGATGTTGTTAAACCCTAGCGGTTTAATAGCAGGCAGATGGGAGGGGAGGAAAGAACACCTTAGGATTTGTGAAAAACTGCTGTTCCACTAGTTCATTGAACTCTACCTGACCCTATGGAGGAGCCTTCCTCAGGACACGGTTTTACAGCATCTGTGACAAGACAGAAGCTTCCTATCTTGTTTCAAATGCTCAAGGGCACAGGGGTCACAGATAAGGCTATTTTTAAGAGCACATACTTGTTGCACACATAATAAATTCAATATTGCTTGCTCCTCTGGCTAATGTGGGCTTCGCTTCCACCCCCCCTTGTATTACAAGAATGTATTTTGGATTTAATATATTGCAAAATGTCTTCTAGGTCAAAGGGTCCAGAAATAGAGAAGCACAAAGCAGTGGGTAGGGACCTAGTCTGAAGGCCAGGCTAGGGGGTGGATTTACTAAAGAGCGAAGTGGCTAACACTAGCGACTTTTTACCAGAGTTGCCACCCACAGGGACATCACTAATTCAATTGTAGGTACCAATTCGCTAGCGAACGGGACCATCACTAGCGGTCATTCGTAGCCGACTTTTCACTCTGACGAAAGTCGTTACTCCGCAAATTCACTAAAGTTCAGATTTTACTAAACATTACCTCTTTCGCCAGAGTTGCCTTCGCCACCTCAGACCAGAAGAAGTGCTAAAAAGAAGCTAGATCTTCCTCAGTCTTCTGTCATATCCTGTGTGCCAAAAATGCATCAAAGTTCAAAAAACGATGGCGACTTTTCATTTGTTTTAAGCGGGATTGGCTGCAAAAGTCCTAACTTTTTTTGGGTAACCGGTTTTCTCCAGACATTTCCTAACATATGGAAAAGTGGGCTCATGTATACTGCATTCTATTGACTCTCTTGTCTTTATTAAGGTTCCTGGACATGCGTAATAAAAACTGGTAACTTAAACCATTTGCATTAATATTTATAATAAAGACGTCCATACAACTTTAAATTTCCCACCCTATGCAAATTGATCTAAGTGCAAGATCACTAGCGAAGTTTCACAAGGCACAAATGAATGCTAGAGCATCTTCGCTATGAAAGCACAGCTGAAGTAACGCTAGTGAAAAGTCATCAGCGTTTGACGCCCGGGACGAAACTTAGCATTTTTGTGAATTAGCGTATTCAAAGCACATTTGCGCCTGGTGAACTGGTGCAAGGGGTGCGAAGGTGACACTGGCAAAAATTTGCCCATTAGTGAATCTGTCCCCTAGTCTGAAGGCCAGACTTGGGGAGAATAGTTATTTGCTCTCCTGGACGTGCTTGGGTCTATTGTTTCAGTACCAACACATTAACACAGTGTTTTACTCAGATTTATCATTATTCCCTGTTCCAGTGGAGCTTTAGTCTAAGGACCCTGTCGTATTCACACAACACACACACACACTGGGGCAGTGGTTATTAAATTCTTATCAGTTCAAGTTCCCTAGAACATCCAAACTCTGAACAGAGGTTCCTTTAAAGTTCCAACTTCTAGTTGGGGGCTCCCTTGAAGGTCCATCCTTTGGTCAGGACCAAAGAAATGGGTACAGATGTAGGTAAATATCAGTGTATCTGACATCCAGCTATAGTTCAAAGAAAATGTAGGACAGCAAATACAATTGCAAAATGTCTTCTAGTTCCTGAACTAGAGACATTCAAAGCAGAGGGTAGGGACCCAGTGAAAGCCAGACTTGGGGTGAATGGTTATTTATTCTCCTGGATTTGATTGGCTTTATTCTGCTATTTCGTTTTTTATTAATTTCTTTATTTATATAGTGCCAAAACATTAACACAGAGCTTTGCGTAGATTGTTTATCATTATCATCATTGCCTGTTTCAGTGGCGCATACAATCAAAGGGCACTATTATATTCATGGGCAGTGGTTGCCAAACTTTTTCAGTTTAAGCTCCCTTGCAGGTCCAACTTTTGGTCAAGATCCCTCTTGAAGGCCCAGTATTTGGTCAAAGCCTCCCTTGGAGGTCATACCTTTGGTCAGGGCCCATCTTAACCTATGAAATAGTTACAGATATAGGAAAATATAAGTGTTAATTAACCCTCGATATTCGACCAATAGTAAATGTGCCCCTATGGCTTTTGTATGTTTTACAGATGTAGATGGCTACAATTACATCCTTTTTGTAGCCTTAGATACATTTATTTTGTGTCTAAAAGTGTATTGGGGATATTTTAGCATGCAGAATATATTTGTTTTAAAAAACAAAATTTACTTGAGATGAATGGCACCCCATAATTTGTCTGTTCCGTAGACTGACTGCATGCAGGTTGCCATTTGTTTTTTGTGCCTCATTCTGGGGTCTCCCCTGCTGGTTCACATTGGTTTATCTAGATGGTATGTAATTCATGTGATGTAGTTGTATAATCACATTTACTTTACAGTGCTACAAAATATGTTGGCGCTATATACATACATGTTAATAATAAAAAATAATAATAATGGTATAGTTCCTCAGTAGAAGTTGCTCTCTACACACTGGAAGTTAACTCAGGGTCATATCAGGCAACAAACTCTCCTATATGATCCTGGCATTATTTTTCATGGGTCTGTTTATTAGGGCTGCCCTAAATCAAGAAAAAAAAACTGAGCCATAACACGACGCCTTTCTTTGTAAAAATAACTTTCCCTCTCATTTTACTGCCTCTGAGGAGTGAATCAGTCTCCCCTGTCAAGATATACCAACTGAATTCTATTTATAAAAGAAATGTCATCCTTATAGTTGTAAATGAATTCTTGCAGTGACATCCACGTTTGATAGTTGATAGGCCAAAACAAAAGCAGATGATATTCCTTTTCATCGCCGGGTTAAAAGACACTGTCCATATTAATCATGGAACTTTAAATAAACGCAAAGGCTGGGCTGAAAGTGTGTAATTCATAATATCACAATGATGGAACACCATAAACTGGGTTGTTTGGTATAACAAAGGAAAACATTTCAGTGGTCTTGTACTGCAGGCACATATGATGATGTCTTCGGCCGAAAGACATGCAAAATGCATCTAGGCAGGGAATATATCTTAGTTCCTAAACATGTCTACTTATAAATCAAAGTCTTACAATTTCTTAATAGAAGCTTATGCCAGAAGTGACATCACATGCACAGGTCACTTACATATGTTGGGGGCACTGTAAAGTCCCATGCCTATGGTTGTACCGGACCCAAATACAGCCCTGCTGGGGCAATATATTGGTGAATAAGCCAATCAACCATTGCTCCAAAGGTATCTAGGATAGTAAATACATGTTCATCCCAAATATCACCCTAACTGAGTTTCAAGCTGGGCACATGTGAGAGAACAAATAGGCTTGCTCCCCGAATTCCACTCAAATAAACCTTCAGGCAAAGCCTCTTTTTATTACCTGGGTGGGGGTAACTGTACACATTACATATGTGCCTCCATACAGTTTTTTTTATTCCATAGGGAAGGATTATAAACCATGAGCAGCTATTGTCGTACGTGACTGCTGTGGCTTCATATCTTCTTCCTCTACCATATCTTCTTTTTTTTTATTTTTTACTTTTCATTATTTTCAAGAAAAGAAAAACACAGAAAAACAACATTCGTTATACACAACATTTTAAAAGGAGAAGAAAAAAAATAAAAAATAAAAAAAAGGGATTAGCTGGTGTCAGGGGGCAGGGCTGTTACTGTGAGTAGTGCATGTAGTAAGGCAGGCTGGTGTCGGGGGTAAGGCTGTTACTGTGAGTAGTGCATGTAGTAAGGCAAGTGTGCAGGGCTGCAACTATGAGTAGTGCATGTAGTAAGGCAAGGGTACAGGGTTATAACTGTGAGTAGTGCATGTAGTAAGGCAAGGGTACAGGGCTGTAACTGTGAATAATGCATGTAGTAAGGCAAGCTGGTGTCAGTGCTGTAACTGTGAATAGTGCGTGTAGTAAGGCCATATCTTCTATATCTACCATATCTTCTTATACATCTAAAGTTTTAGCCATGGAGAAAGAGTTTTTGTGAGCGTATATTTAACCATGAAACAGCATGCAAGCAGAATTTTGGATCAAATGAAATCAGAGGCCAAATAATGTCTACACAAATGTTGATCCATGATAATCCTGCTCAGCCTGAACATGCCAAGAAATTTTCTTTCTTTTGTTTTATTTTTACTGGGGAATGTTTGGGACCTCTCTGCTAAATTCTCAATCTTATCCTTCAACCCCATCCTTCTTCCTTTGTTTTGGAGAGAAAAATGTTTTGTGGGGGTCTGGGAGGCTGCCTCTTCAGGGGCCCTCATACTCCCCGGAGTCCTGCCCCAGTCACAACTTCATCCTTGTACCTTATTGTTTTTGCTTTTGCATTCGGGTACATGTGGGGAGTTCATGGAGCAGGTCTGAGTCTTGGGGCCAACTGTTTTTTTTACCAGTGCCCCACCAGCCCAGTCCAACCCTTATAATGATGAGGCCTCTGTGCACTGTGCCTCAATATTACTTAAGCCTTGTGTCAAAACCTGTAGTACAACAACAGCTTAAATGGGTTGTTCACCTTTGAATTAACTTTTAGTATGATGTAGAACAGTGGTCCCCAACCAGTGGCTCATGAGCAAAATGTTGCCACCAACCCCTTGGATGTTGCTCCCACTGGCCTCAAAGCATGGGCTTATTTTTCAATTCCAGGCTTGGAGGCAAGTTTTGGTTGCATAAAAACCAGGTGTACTGCCTAACGGAGCCTCATGTAGGCTACCAGTCCACATAGGGTTTACCAAATAGCCAATCACAGCCCTTATTGGGCACCCCAGGAACTTTTTGCATGCTTGTATTGCTCCCCGACTCTCTTTACAGTTGAATGTGGTTAACGGGTAAAAAAGGTTGGAGACCCCTGATGTAGAGTGTTATATTCTAAGGCAATTTGCAATTGGTTCCATGTTTTATTATTTGTTGTTTTGGGTAATTTAACTTTTTATTCAGTTAACTTTCTATTCTCCAGTTTGCAATTTCATCAATCTGGTTGCTAGAGTCCAATTTACCCTAACAAGCATTCATTTGTTTGAACGAAAGACTGGAATATAAAGAGGAGAGGGCCTGGATAGAAAGAAATATGAGTAATACAAAGTAGTAACATTTGTAGCCTTACAGAGCATTTGTTTATAGATGGGGTCAGTGTCCCCCATTTGAAAGCTGGAAAGCATCAGAGGAATAAGGCAGATAATTCAAATGCAATAGAAAAAATGTAGGCCGATTGAAAAGACACTTAGGGGCACATTTGCTTAGGCTAAGTAAAATCCTTCGACTTCGGACATCGAAGTCGAAGGATTTACCGCATTTAGTACGATCGAAGGAAAAATCGTTCGATTGTTTAATCGATCGAACGATTTTCCTTCGATCAAAAAAAGCTAGGAAAGCCTATGGGGACCTTCCCCATAGGCTAACATTGATGCTCGGTAGGTTTTAGGTGGCGAAGTAGGTGGTCGAAGTTTGTTTTAAAGAGACAGTACTTTGACTATCGAATGGTCGAATAGTCGAACGATTTTTAGTTCGAATTGTTCGGTTCGAAGTCATAGTCGAAGGTTGAAGTAGCCAATTCGAAATTCGAAGTATTTTTTATTCTATTCCTTCACTCGAGCTAAGTAAATGTGCCCCTTAGAATTAGCAATTCTATAACATACTGAAAGTTAACCTAAAGGAGAACTACTCCTTTAAAAGTTGCAGGTTTGGTATCCCTGTGTGGCCCTTCCTTGTTCAGATAAACACTCTATTAGTAAAACAAATATTACCCTAAGTAAACAAGTGCAAAAGGAACAGTATTTTATGGACACAAATGCCCTGGAGAAACTTTCAGACATAAAAATCAGAGAAGCGTTCCAGCATGCTTCCAGGTGAACTGCACTAAAGAATGTCACGGAAACAGGTGTTATGTGACACAAGCAACAATTATCCCCTGCCATGATGGATGTCACTATAATCCGCCTCTTGCATGGTATCTATACTAGTGCCAAAAGCGCTGTATTTTACACCAAGCATTGACTCCGTGTGACACAAATCTGCGTTGCATTTGTTCTGTGAGAATCAGATTTACTTTGTTGTATATTTTGGAAGAGCTGGAGATTTATGTTATTCTGAATTACTGAAATAAATAAGGTGAAATTTAAGTTTATTATAAGTCATCAGGGACTGCCATGACCATATAATGTCTTATAGTGACTCAGGTAATGGAACTGCATGTTTAATCCTTAAATTATATAGTGAATAAAGTACCTCCTCTTGTAAAATATAAGGATGTTATAAGTTACCCGGCCTTCTGTATTTATATTGTCATGGAGGTGACCTCTAATATCCTCATATTTTGCAACAGGGGTACTTTATTTATTATAATACACAAGTTTCAGTGAGTCATGTGACAGAAATTACATCACTAAGCTCCGATTATAACCGATGACATCACTAAGCACCGTTTATAAGGATATAATTTACACAGGAGGTGCTGATACAATAGATTGCAATTATACAGATAAATTAATTGTTGACTGGTATTTAAAGTGCAGTGCCAATAAATGAGTTCATGAATTTATCAGGAACGTGATAAATATAATTAAATTCAGTTTACTCAATGAATTCCTTGGTGATGAATTATTAAATGAATAAAGTACAGTGCCAATAAATAGAATCTCCCAATTGATAGTGATTATTGATTAATACAATTAGTTAAGACCATAATTATATTTTTATATAGTCCAAAGAAGTATTTAGAAGGAAATTGAAATAAAGGAAGGTGGAGTTGTCCCAATATCTTCTATCTATCATTTTCTATCCCTGGGACATCTCAAAGATGGAGAAGGACAGGGCAACCAAGACTGTGGTCTCAATAGTTAGTTTGCCCTAAATGGTTGAAGAGCTATCTTTGCCTAAAAAAACACAAATCTGCGGTCCCCTTAGAAACCCAGTGCGGGACTGCAATAAGAGAAGGAGATTGAACTCAGTGACGATTAAAAATTATACCCCCCCCACTTGACCAATTCCGAGTATTCAAACTGAAGGCTTTTAAGTCAAAATTTCTATTAAAACAATTGCTCAGCAGAGTTCCGCCAGGTTGTTTTCTGCCATTACAGGTATTCCTCTGCAGATAATCCCGTACAGGTATTCGTTTTGGGAACATCAGTCACACAACACCTGACCCCACGACAACCCTTTAGTTCACAATGGAAATGCAGAAAATATTGCTTCCAGCAAGTCTCTGTTGGTAGAAAAGACTAGACGTATGAAAGATTAGACCTCAACCTGGTTCCCTTTGATGCCTTATAGGGACTTGTTTAAATATGAGTTTTAGGGGCATATTTACTTAGCTCGAGTGAAGAATTAGAATGAAAAATACTTCGAATTTCTAATTGTTTTTTTAATTAACCCTCGATATTTGACCCATAGTAAATGTGCCTCCAATTGTGCAGGGAGCTAAAGCATTTATTGGTCATGTCTATTGATACAGTCTGATGTGTATTCCTCACTCCTTTATGGTTCTTCTCCTCCCTTTCCCATGTCCATGTTCTCCTCCCTCTCCCAGAAGACAAGTGTTGCTATTCATATTCACTATGTCTATATATTCTTCTGTCCATTGCACCTGATTGCCTGTGTCTTGTTTGCGTTGCTCATTAAAATCTAATAAATTTACTGCTAAAATATAAGATTGTGTGTGCAATGAAACTGCTTATGTGGGCCAAATTGGATTAATTAGCTGGGTTCACTATAGGCCTAAGGGGGTTGGGCCCTTGGGGTGATGAACCTTATTGGGCCCCTAGATACCCCAGTCCAACACAGGGAGGGTTATTTATTAAAATCCTAATTTATCTAATTTTTTAAATAAAAAAACTGCGACCAAACTGCCATACCGATTGTACCTTATTTATTATTAAAAAAGCTGGATTTAATCGGTTAGGTTAAAAACTCGATAAAATCTACCAAATCGCTCAATTTTTTCGGATTTTTGCCTGAAAAGCCCAAATGGTCGGCTTTTCATCTTAATCAACGTATGATCGGACTTCCCCATCTTCAGACCTGCCACTAACCATTCCGATCAAATAAAGTACAAAAGAACAGATCATCAGCCGATGTTCTGCCCCTGACAGCAATCGTACGATAGACAAAGCTAGTGACAGTCTCCCACTGAAAATCGTACGATCGGCAATACACGCAGAGATATTACCCACAGCCGACAGAAATCTTTTAACCTGTCCGATCGACCGATCTCCGCCGGACGAAAAATGTTGGGACTTTCCACACACGGTCCGAAAATCGTACGAATCCTCGATTAGTATGATCAGATCTTTGCGTCTATGGCCAGCTTTATACACAACCTCGGCAGGTCTGAGATGGCGGATTTTTGGATTCTGGCTTTTTGCTTCATCAGCTTTAATAAATCTCAAAAAATTTGAGTTTAAAAAAAAAAGTCAGACCAGAGTTTAGTAAATAACCCCGAGTGTGTCAAATAACTCTAGGGGGTATATTTATCAAAAAGTGTTAGAGTTAGGGGCACATTTACTTAGCTCGAGTGAAGGATTAGAAGGAAAAAAACTTTGAATTTCGAAGGTTATTTTTGGCTACTTCGACCATCGACTACGACTTTGAAATGAACGATTCTAACTAAAAATTGTTCGACTATTCGACCATTCGATAGTCGAAGTACTGTCTCTTTAAAAAAAAACTTCGACCACCTACTTCGCCACCTAAAACCTACCGAGCACCAATGATAGCGTTTGGGGGAAGGTCCCCATAAGCTTTCTAAGTTTTTTTTTTATCGAAGGAAAATCGTTCGATAGATGAATTAAAATCCTTCGAACGATTTTTCCTACGATCAATCGAAAGAACGAACTGCGGTAAATCCTTCGACTTCAATATTCGAAGTCGAAGGATTTTACTTTGACGGTCGAATTTCGAGAGTTAATTAACCCTCGATATTCGACCAATAGTAAATGTGCTGCTTATAGTTAGTGTTAAGTTAGAGATCGCCATAGTCCTCTAGAGTGAAATTCCGCCACTCTCCATTCATTTCTATGGGATTTTTAAAAGAGTATTTATCAGAGGGTGAAAGTGAAAATCCTTTGATAAATACGCCTTTCAAAATCACATAGAAATGATTGGTGATGGTGGTGGAATTCCACTCTAGAGGACTGTGGTGATCTCTAACTTCCCTTTTTGATAAATATAGCCCTAGGACTGAACCAGTATGGAGTTCCATATGCAGGTATGGGACCTGTTATACAGAATTCTCAGAAACTAGGGTTTTCCAGGTAATGGATCTTTCCATGATTTGGAACCCATACAATAAGGGGCAGATTTACTATGGGTCGAATATCGAGGGTTAATTAACCCTCGATATTCGACTAGGAATTTAAATCCTTCAACTTCGAATATCGAAGTCGAAGGATTTAGCGCAGAAAATTCGATCGATCGATCGAAGGATTATTCATTCGATCGAACTATTAAATCCTTCGAATCGAACGATTCGAAGGATTTTAATCCAACGATCGAATGAATATCCTTCGATCAAAAAAACTTGGGCAAGCCTATGGGGACCTTCCCCATAGGCTAACATTGTGTTCGGTAGCTTTTATCTGCCGAACTAGGGGGTCGAAGTTTTTTTTAAAGAGACAGTACTTCGACTATCGAATGGTCGAATAGTCGAACGATTTTTAGTTTGAATCGTTCGATAGTCGTAGTCGAAGGTCAAAGTAGCCCATTCGATGGTCGAAGTAGCCCAAAAAACACTTCTAAATTCGAAGTTTTTTTAATTCGAACCCTTCACTCGAATTTAGTAAATCTGCCCCTAAGTCTACTAGAAACTCATGTAAACATTAAATAAACTCAAGAAGTTTTGCTTCCAATAAGGATCAATTATCTTAGTTGGGATCAAGTTCAAGGTAGTGTTTTAGTATTACAGAGAAAAAGGAAATCATTTTTAAAAATCTGGATTATTCGAATAAAATGAAGTCTATGGGTGACGGGCTTCCCATACTTCGGAGCTTTCAGGGTAACAGGTTTCCGGATAACTGATCCCATACCTGTATTGCCAATCTATATATAAGCATGGCAACTTTGCTATTTGTTTGTAACACTCCATATTTAATCAGGATTTCTTCGAAACACCTCATTTTTAAAGCTACGTTTAAACTTTACAACTACCGTAGCCTTTTTTATTTGGATCAATGATTTTTCTCTTTCCCCCCTGTGTAATTTGAGTGATTTATTAAGGAAATCACACACTGCCCTTCCGTAAATTCCTGTGAGCTGCGGTACACAGAATGGCCATTCGAAAATTCACCTCCCATTCTTTTTTATAAAGGTGTGAGAGGCTCACAAAGCAAACACAGACCTGTGAACTCAGTCCCCTTGGCCGAAAGCTGCTCTATTCAACGGGCTCATTTTCACATCCTTACATAAAAAAAGAGATGAACCTGCCGCCCTCTTGAGGAAATTGCCTTGGACCGGACAAAGAAGGTGAAAGGTTTGGATGACTTTTTGAACCTCCCGGCACTTGTTAATAGGCTGCAGGACTGGTGGCAATGGTACACGTTTCACTTCAAACTAAAGCTTAAAATGTGCCCTTTCTCTTTGAATTTCACTGTTCAGTTAACTTTTAGGGGCAAATTCACTAACCTCCAGTAATTCGCCAGCGCCGGCTTCGCTCACAAAGTTTCGCTAGCGTTGGCTAATTTGCATGCAGCAGGAAGTTAAATTTCAATGCAAATACATTACATTACACAAGTCCAGGAAACCTTAATAAAATAAAATAAAGTTGTTATAATGCCCTGCACATGTGCCCAGTGTATAGTTTATGTGCCATATGTAAGGAAATGTAGGGGGGAAATGTAAAAAATTACGATCTTTTGCAGTCTATCACCCTGAAAAACTGAAAAGTCGCCATCGTTTTTTGGAACTTAGAAAAATGTTTTTTTTTTTGAGGAAGTCCTATCTACTCTATTGAACTTCACCTGGTCTGAGGTGGCGAAGGCAAGTCTGGCGCAAGAAGTAACGTTCATTAAAATCCGCATCTTAGTGAATTTGCGTAGTTACGTCCATTCGCCAGAGTGAAAATTCGCCTGCCGTTAGAGTGCGAAGTAGCGCTACAGTCTATCGCCTTCGCTACCGAATTTACGCCAGCACCGTTAGTAAATCGGTGAAGTCCCGAAATGATGTCACAACGTGCCGAATTTTCCCCAAAGTAAGTCACTTTGCCCTTTAGTAAATTTGCCCCTTAAGTTGGCCATAGATGCAAAGATCCGATCGTACGAATCATCGTACGATCGGACTTTCCCATCTCCCGACCCGCCACTAACCATTCAGATTAAAGTCTTACCACTGGTAAGACTTTAATCTGAATGGTTAGTGGTGGGTCGGGAGATGGGAAAGTCCGATCGTTACCAGTCAGATTAGTTAAAGAACAGATCAGCAATGTTCTGCCCCTGACAGCAATCGTACGATATCTATGTCCAACCAAAGCTAGTGACAGTCTCCCACTGAAAATCCTACGATCGGCAATACACGCAGAGATATTATCGGCAGCCGACAGAAATTTTCTAACCTGTCCAATCGACCAAACGACCGATCTCCACCGGACGAAAAATGTCAGGACTCTCCACACACGTTCCGAAAATCGTACGAATCCTCGATTCGTACGGTCAGATCTTTGCGTCTATGGCCAGCTTAAGTCTTTAAAAGGTTTCAAGTGGATTCAGCGATTCATGAAAATGCAGTTTGTTATATACTGTATACAGATGTCGTTCATAAAAAAAGGTTATTGCAGGAAAATAAAAGCCAGCAATTCTTTAGACAGAGTATTGGGTTTGAAATTAGACAATTGTACATTTTCTTAAAATTATTACCACTCATTTTTCTTTTTTGAAACAGAGTATTTAAAGTTGCTTTGCAACTAAACCTTTCAAAAATCCTTCTATGGATCTCAGTCTGCCTAAGGGATTCACTGATTCTTATGTATGACACCATGACAGGTGCAACATACAAATTGATCAAAGTGTTGTCTTCTTTCCCCAAATGCACTGCACCTTGCTCCTCAAATAGTGTTTTAGTGAGCACACAATTATCTGGTTTTGTTGCCACATTTGGGTACCGATTAATGGCATACTGGCCATCCCTGGTGCAAGGACTATATATATATATATATATTGTGGTTTTTGTATTTTGCTTCTTTATTCTGTCACTCTGCAAACTGATCTAAATTGAGACTATTAGTTGATACATGCCTTATCTTTTCTAAAAAAAAAATTAAGGACTTTTGCAGGCAATCACTCATTTTTTGAGACTTAGAAACTTTTTCCACTAAAAATATGATGTAAGTAATAGAAGATTGAGGAAGATCTATGCACTCCGGTGCACTTCCCCTGGTCTGAGCTAGTGAAGGCAAGTCTGGTGAAAGAGGTAACGGTCAGTAAAATCCGTGGAGTGAATTTGCGGAGTAACGTCCATTCGCCGGAGCGAAAGTTTGTCTGGCGATAGAGTGCGAATGACCGTTAGCGTCTGTCTCTTTCGCTCGCGAAGTTACGCCTGTGCCTGTTGGTAAATCGATGAAGTGCCTGAAAGCAGTAACACTGGCGAATCGTCGCCAGCATTACTCACTTTGCCCTTTAGTAAATCTGCCCCTAAAGTTTTGAGTTTGAATCTCACCTGATTACCACTTGTAAGGATTTTGCATGCTCTCTCTATGTCATTCAGACGGCTAGTTAGTCAGATCCTAGCAACTGTTCCATGCTGGAGAAATGCAGACATAATAAAATAATGGCCAGCCACAAGTTGGCTTACAATACAAGTTTTACATTATACCAAAAGTGTATTTTTAAGGTGAACGGCCACTTCCATTAAACCAAAAGCCTACAAATGAATAAAAACATTGGTACTATTTGAGCAAAACTATCATGAAAATGCCATCTATGAAGGACAAATGTTCATTTGAAAGGGCACACTGAGCGGTTACACCCAGATAAATGGGTTTCCTGTCATTGCTAATAATTGGGCCAATTCTATTCACTCTTAACAGCCATGTAGTATAACACTTGCTGTGAGCAATTGACACCTATTCAACCCTTTGTAGGACTCCAGAATCCGAGGAAACCATTATCAGGCTGTCTGGAGATAGGGTCGTTTGCACTGAACCTCCATTTGACCTTTGGGATATCGCCTTATGCCCTCTCTTGTTATGGGATTTCCTTCCTGTGAAAACCTACCAGCCTAGGAACTCTGAATATACTTATTATAATACACAAAAGCCATGAATATCTTGTAAATTATATCCTTATAAACGGTGAGTTCTGATGTCATCAGTTATAAACGGTGAGTTCTGATGTCATTTCTGTTACATGACTCACTTAAATTTGTGTATTATAATAAATAAAGTACCCCCAGTTGCAAAATATGAGGATATTAGAAGTTACCTCGGAGTTCCATGACCTGTATATGGTCATGAAACTCCTCGGTAACTTATAATATCCTTATATTTTACAATAAGGGGTACTTTATTCACTATATACATTACACCTGAAATGTCCTGTGATTATTCAGGTAACTACCCAAGTGTAACAGATACAACTAGCACATAGGGGTGTTCTGCTGATTTATACCTTAAAATTAGGAGACAGGTGGCCTGCAAGGGGTGGTTCACTTTTAAGTTAACTTTTAGTATGTTATTCAATGTAAGCAATATTTCAATTTGTCTTCATTATTTATTTTTTTATATATTTTTTTTAATTATTTGCCTCTTCTTCTGACTCTTTTCAACTTTCAAATGGGGTCAATGACCCATCTAAAATACAAATCATCTGTAAAGCTAAAAATGCATTCTTATTGCTAATTTTTAGTACTCATCTTTATATTTGGTCCATTTCCTATTCATATTCCAGTCTCTTATTCAAATTCATTTTAGAAGTGGGACCCCAGGCACTGCAGAAAGCTTGGAACCTCTATCTAAAACTGGCCATACATGAAATGGCCATTATAGATGAAGATTTGAGAATATATTGGGTCACATGGACACGAAGCCTGACAATATCTGGCCAAGGATTGGCCCATCTATGTAGTTCTCTACCGGTTGCTATACATAGGCCTCTGTCATGATCCAAACATCTGTCTGGGGACAAATGATCTTGTCAGACCAATCTGGCCCACCACATGACCTTTCTGTAGAATCAGAGGGGAAAACTGTGGCATTTAACCGCCATTGGGATTCAATTGCTGAAATCAAAGACTTCCAAATAAAGTAGGACAACTGGCAAACTTGAAGTCCTTTACCCCCGCCCCCCAGCAGAAAGAGGAATTTAGAAATAGTTTTGCAAATTTCAGCTAAAACACAGATTTTCTGTTTTCCCTTTATTGGCCCTTGAATGCTAAAGGCCGGTCCAGGTTTCGGGAGCTAGATATGTAGATAGCCATGGCAGACAATAAGGGTATGAAGGGCAGAGACGGCGCTTTCCTTTCATCTGCTAAATTACATAACAAAAGGGTGAGAAATTTCAAGAAAACCATCTTTACGATACATCTAAATTAAATTAGATGTTGTAAACTGAACCCTTTGGTCTTTGTCTGTATATAAAAAAACAGAAAACACCACACTGTGAAAAGTACATGACCCAGTAAGTCACGAGACATTATCAGTCTGTTACTGTGGGAGGTGGCTGCATTGTGAAGACCCTTCCAGAGCTGTTATGGGAGTCAGGTACATACCCCTGCTAGAGTTATACAGCCCCAGCTTTTAAATATAGTCCAGTCATTTTTACTATGCAGCCCTTTGGCAGTTAAATTGTGACCTCCATCGTAGCCTTATAGCAGGGGGTCTGCCAACTGCACATCTGGCTCAGTAACTTTAAAACTCTTTGCCAAATACATTTGTATTGCTATGATGCTGAAGGGGTGGTGCCAGAGTAAATGTCCTCTCTCTTTCTGTCTTTCCCATCAACTTGAAATTCGAATAAAAAAAGGACCAACCGAAACTTAGTAAAAAAATTAAATTTTTTAACTTCGAGTGAATAGGCTGTATTTGATCGAATTCGATTAGAAGTATTTTAAAAAAAAACCTTCGGTTTTTCAAAGTCCACCAAATGACTCCAAATAGGATCTAGGAGATCCCCCCATAGGCTAAAACAGAAATTCGGCAGGTTTTAGATGGCGAATAGTCAATGTCGAATTTTTAGAGAGACAGTACAGGATCAGTTTAGATTTTTACATTTTTTTTTCAAATTCAAATAGAATTTGGACTATTCCCTAGTGTAAGTACACTAAAATTAGCTCAAAATTTGAATTTAAAAATTAGATTTTTCAATTCTACCCTTGATAAATCTGCCCCCTCAGGGAAAGTGTGGAGTATATGCTGTTTGCAAGCATGGAAGAACCGCGGCAGTGAAGATCAACTCTGCTTTTCCTGGGGTTACCTTACTGTGTGCTGCATATTGACAGCTGCAAGGGTCAGTTTTTGACCCTCAAATGAATATCCTTGACAGTGTATTTCTACAGGACAATGTTGGACTCTGCCGTTGGGACACCGGGAAAAAAAACCCAGTGCACCCCTGCAACCCAGCCTACTCCACCGCCCGGACTGTACTCTACCCCCAAGACCCAATAATGGCAAAGAAGGAGGTGGTAAGCAGCACATGAGTGTGGGGCTGGGCTAGCCCTAAATTCCCGGCTTCGGGAAGAGGTCCATTTGATCGCAGTCCTGGTGGGACTCGGATGGCCCAGTCTGAACCTGCTGCTGGATCTCGATATCCAGTCTTGTGGCAGCACATAGAGGGACTCCATGGATACTTCTGAAGGTGTAGTGAAATAAATGTGAAGCAAGCATTTAAGGGTAGTGGATCACGGGAAAATTTTATGCACCACTGAGGGTGAAATCTCCCAAAAATGCCTCTCCATTGCCAATCATTGAAATCGCTGGCAGTATGCCGAACTTTTTGCTTAATCGACCGTAGTTGCCTCCAGAGAAAACTTGAGGGATTTAGTGATAAGTTGGGCATACAGTACCTCCAACGATTTCAATGAATGCCAATGGAGGCATTTTGGGGAAATTTGTCACCCACAGCAGCGCATAAAAGATTGTGGGTGACAAATCTTCCCATGTGCCACTACCCTTAGATGGTTCTTTTAATTCCTGCTTCACATCTATTTGAAGGTTCAGGGCAGTGCACCTGAGCCCTCCATTTACTCTGCTGAGTTTAGCTTTAAATGTATACTTTACACTACTTTATAGCCCTTTGGAGCTATGGCATACAAGATGACTGCTTGCACTTTTTTAGTGATGAATGAATGATGGAAATCCCCATAGGGTGTTCCCATCGGCCGCAGTAAGAAGAGCCACAAATTAACTTATAACCGCAAACCTTTGGCATTTTCCAAGTAGTAAATAGGGAACATATTCCTATTGGTATGACTGCTGAAACTCAGTAGCAACGATCCAAATGCTGTATGTGTGTGTGCCGTAGCCATTACTGCTCATGATATCATGTGTACTCATGACATCTGTGTATGCTATCTTCTGGCTTCATCTCCACTCTCCCTCAGCCAGCCCTACTGATTGCTCTTTCAGGATGATCTTATCTTACTTGGCTGATGTTTCCTCCGCCTGATAACTTTTTCAGTGCCTTCCTATCACTCTCTGGGAACTGGGCCCTAATGAGGGCTGGAGCCAAACTATCTGAACCTTGGTTTGGATTCAGCTTCGCATATAATGATACACACATTTCTTCTATTTATTCTGCCCCTCCCCAATGTTTTGTGAGGTCCTCATTCAACATTAGAATTAAAGTCAAAATATACTTCAATTAACTGCATGGTTTTTTTTTACTTGTAAGTGCTCAGGAAAATACATATGTATGTTGGTAATTGCCACCAAGCCGATGCCACTGGTTACTAAATGAAGCCTTAAAGGAGAACTAAACCTTACCTAAAGAAGTAGCTAGAAATGTTGTATGATATGTTTTGGACTTCTTTACCAGCCCAAGGCAACCACAGCCCTTTAGCAGTAAAGATCTGTATCTCCAAAGATGCCCCAGTAGCTCCCCATCTTCTTTTCTGCTGATTCACTGCACATGCTCTGTGCTGCTGTCTCTTACTGAGCGTAGGGACCCACTTACAATGTACAGTACACATAGAATAGAAATGTCACAATATAAGGCTGATTAGTAATTAATACAGATAATTACAGAAACCAGTGCAATTAGCATCAGAATTTAATAATCAGCCCTGTAGCATCAGCAGCTTATATTACAGTCCAACCTCATTTTCTGCTGGATAATTAGTGACGACCCCTAAGCTTAGCTTCTCAACAGCTGCTCAGAGCCCACTGAGCATGTGATTATCACAGACACTTTCCAAGATGGTGACCCCCCTGTGACAAGTTTAAAGTCCTGGATAATTGCTGCTATTGACAAGTTGAAACATACATACATTCAGTATATAAAATATGTTTTTAGCCATATTAATTTTTAGGGCCTAGTTCTCCTTTAAGCTACTTTTCTCTCCAAAGATGTTATGACAGGTTTAACGTGTATCTGGAGGAATTAGCTTTCTCCTATCAAGGTAGAATCAAATAAATGCAGGCTATATTTGGGAATCTCAGATGTTTTCTCATATTGTCAGAAAGCTACACCTGTCTGAAACCTGAGTCCTGTGCTAGTCATTGCCATTTACTGTATCAGTCCTGCTTATATAGCACCTAGTGGGATCCCTAGACCCCTTTTCTCACCAAAAGCTGTAACCCTAACTGGCCACCACTCTCTTGTTCTCCTTCTCCAGTTCACCTACAGTATGTCTCCTAGTTCCACCTGATATGTGCTCCATTGTACAGGGTTTCATAAAGCCCTTTTTCTGGTTGTCCTCCAGTTTCACTCATTGTTCTTCAGCAGATCTCAACAATCATGTCTTTCTCCCATTCCCCAATTCATCCACTTCCTCCCACCCACTGTTTGGGTGTCATGTTTGCCTCCACCCTTCGTTTGTCCATAGTCGTGTTTGTGGCATTGCTAAAATATTGTCATTTTCCTTCTTCCTCCACTGTAAAATACTGATTAAGACTCTCATTCTCCGCCATCTTGGTTTAATGATGAGTGAATCTGTCCCGAAAAATGTGCAAAATACATTGAAGTCAATGGGCGTCAAAAATTTTTTACGCCAGACAATTATTTACATGTACAACAATTTATCTTGCTCCAAATGCATTAAAGACAATGAGCATCTTTTCTTATGGTGACTTTTTTGTCCAAATGCATCAAAGTCAATGGACATGTTTTCTTTTGGGCGTTTTTTCTCTCTGCGACTTTCTTGTTACAACATATTTCTCTGCAGCAGTTTCGTGAAGAAATCCGGATGGTGAAATGCAGAATTTCACTGCAAATCTATCCATTGTAATGTCATGACTGCAGGAGACTGAGCAACCAGCTAAATACACATAGAGATTTTACATATAACAGTTAATGTACCAAGCGGAATATGAAGGATTTAGCTGTTCCACATAACCAGATGTATCTAAAAAAAGAAACGGCCTATTTGTTGCAGTGAGGATGATGAAGGCAGGGAGGTAAGACCAAGTTGAACTGATGAGGTTAATGGCTGTCTCTCACTCTCTGATCAACCTACTGATTGGGAGAGTCTGACAGGAGCAACTTTCACTGAGGTTATTAAAGGTTCACAGGTCACAACAAGGCCATTTTATCAGTCCTGTCAGTCAGAGCAGTGCCGGCTGTGCACTCACTTTGGGCTTTTCTTCAGAAAAACAAAGTTTATGCTGAGAGAACTATATAATTTTAGGTGGATCCAGTGTGGCCCTACATAGTATAGACTCACAGGCTTATAAAAAGCAAGTTTAGAGCGTCCTAAAAAATATATCACAGTGAAAATAAATGAATTCAGCTAAAAATATGAACTATGACTGGTTGTGGGATAGCCAATGTAGTAGGGAGAGATGGTGCCTATAGTAACAGTGGGATAATAGTCTGGGAAGGGAGTGTGACTGTGGGATAGCAGGTATAGTAGGGAGAGATGGTGCCTATAGTAACAGTGGAATAATAGTCTCTGGGAAGGGAATGTGACTGTGGGATAGCAGGTATAGTAGGGAGAGATGGTGCCTATAGTAACAGTGGGATAATAGTCTCTGGGAAGGGAGTGTGACTGTGGGATAGCAGGTATAGTAGGGAGAGATGGTGCCTATAGTAACAGTGGGATAATAGTCTCTGGGAAGGGAGTGTGACTGTGGGATAGCTGGTATAGTAGGGAGAGATGGTGCCTATAGTAACAGTGGGATAATAGTCTCTGGGAAGGGAGTGTGACTGTGGGATAGCAGGTATAGTAGGGAGAGATGGTGCCTATAGTAACAGTGGGATAATAGTCTGGGAAGGGAGTGTGACTGTGGGATAGCAGGTATAGTAGGGAGAGATGGCACCTATAGTAACAGTGGGATAATAGTCTCTGGGAAGGGAGTGTGACTGTGTGATAGCAGGTATAGTAGGGAGAGATGGTGCCTATAGTAACAGTGGGATAATAGTCTCTGGGAAGGGAGTGTGACTGTGGGATAGCTGGTATAGTAGGGAGAGATGGTGCCTATAGTAACAGTGGGATAATAGTCTCTGGGAAGGGAGTGTGACTGTGGGATAGCTGGTATAGTAGGGAGAGATGGTGCCTATAGTAACAGTGGGATAATAGTCTCTGGGAAGGGACTGTGACTGTGGGATAGCAGGTACAGTATAGTAGGGAGTGATGGTGCCTATAGTAACAGTGGGATAATAGTCTGGGAAGGGAGTGTGACTGTCGGATAGCAGGTAAAGTAGGGAGCTGGCCGAACTAGCAATCTGTGGGTTCTGGAAAATGCCAGAGGGTCTGCTATAAGGTGCCATAGAAAGTCACTATTTAGTGGGCTGGTGCGGGCCTCTATGCGGACTGATTGGGCCTCTGTGTACCTGAAATGCCAGGGCCTATTTTAATTCTCAGTCCGGACCTGGTAGGGAGAGATGGTGCCTATAGTAGCAGTGGATAATAGTCTCTGGGAAGGGAGTGTGACGGTGGGATAGCAGGTATAGTAGGGATAGATGGTGCCTATAGTAACAGTGGGTTAATAGTCTCTGGGAAGGGAGTGTGACTGTGGGATAGCAGGTATAGTAGGGAGAGGTGGTGCCTATAGTAACAGTGGAAGAATAGTCTCTGGGAAAGGAGTGTGACTGTGGGATAGCAGGTATAGTAGGGAGAGGTGGTGCCTTTAGTAGCAGTGGATAATAGTCTCTGGGAAGGGAGTGTGACTGTGGGATAGCAGGTATAGTAGGGAAGAGATGGTGCCTATAGTAACAGTGGGATAATAGTTTCCAGGAAGGGACTGTTGGATAGCAGGTATAGAATGGTGCCTATAGTACTAATGGAGGTGCAAGCCATGGGGAACAAAAAAGGGAGATAATCTATTTTAGGACAGAATTAGGACAATTACACTTTAGATCAGTGTTGCTTAACCTGCAGAAATACAGCTCATTAAAAGTTGAAGGCTCTAGTATTTGTACTCACATGCAGTATATAGGGTCCGGTCCATATTTAACTAACAGATGAATCTTTATATTTACATTAACACGGAAGTGTACCTACACTGGCAGCACACAGGGCACTTGTGCCATATAAGAAATTTGTACAGTAAAATCCAAGTACAAATGTTTGAGGATGTAGGAAACCTGCAGTATGCATCAAGGTAAAAAAAAACACAGCAGATTGTGTTCTGTTAATACTTTATTAGAGCAAACACGAAAAACATATTTACAGGAACATTTACAGAGATGCGATAAAGCATATCCAACGATGCAAATCCCAGACACCACGACCAAGACCCGCATATAGTGCTTCAATTCAGTGACGAAAACAAAAAGTATAAATAACTGCAACACTGTACAAATTAAATATAAAACCAGTTACAAAAGCCACTATGTACAACTTTAAGATGCTATATAAGTAGGTTTACATAGAGCATATGAATTGCTTAAATAGAGCTGGAGAAGGGTTTGAATTTAGCGGGTAGGTTGTCCACAGGACAGATAATTGGGGAAGTTTGCATGGCCGGGGAGCCATTCAGGAGCTCCCAGTCGCAATTCCGGCACAATTCCACAACAAAGACCTTCAGGAGGATTTTAGCGAACTCTTTGCCAATGCAGCACCTCACGCCACCTCCGAAAGGGATGAAGCCGAACCTCGAGGAATCTCCGGGAAGCGGCGTTAGAAATCGGTCTGGGTTGAATTCGTCTCTGTCGGGAAACAGATCTGCCTCCCCATGGGTGTCCGCAATGCTGTATATAACATTCCAGCCCTTTGGAATCTGATAGCCCTGGAAGAACAAAGAGCAAGCCATAAATAGCAGGCAACTGGAGCTACAGGTACAGACAACAGTATAAAAGGTATTATGTGGGGTGCTGGTTTCTCCCTAGAGGGGACTGTAAAACCATAAAACTGGGGATTCAATTACAGGTGAAATTGCATCCAGAGAACTTTGCAGAAGTGTAAAAGCCAACACACTGGGGTTGATGATGATATAAAGCTACACTATAATAAGCTCTAAGCACAGAGATAAAGAAACTTACATTTAATACAAAGGTCTTAAGAGCCACACGAAATCCACCGGCCACTGGTGGGCTGAGCCGCAGGGTCTCCTTAATGACGCAGCTAGTATACTTTAACTGTTGAAGTACTTCCATGCTCAGCTCCTTTTTCTCCTCGGGTTTCGTGGACAACAGACCCTATAGAAAAATAAATAAATAAATAAATAAAGAGATACATATAAGGCTCTCTTTTTAATGTTTATCTCATTATGTCTGCAGATTTTATAGGAACTGCACTTCTACATTATAACTCCACAAACACACACTCCTACAAATACCCTTTAGATTGCAAGCTACTGTGACCAGGGCCCTTTGAGCCTATTTTTAATCTGTATCCCTTGCCTTTTAAATTAATACAAAGTGACAAATCTGGCAGGATCTAAAATAAATATATATTTATTTATTTTTTTCAAATTTTTTATTTTTGAGTATATAGTTGTGGACTGACCCATTCGATTAAGTCCCCTTTAAACAATGTCAGATTATTATATGCAAGCATCCCAATAGTGTTTTAACTAGATTGCAAGCTCTTGTGACCAGGGCCTTGGTTTCATTATGCTTTGTGTGTTCTTGACTTGGCCTGTTTGGTATGGTATAATATTAGTTTAAAGACCATTTTTTGTTGGCTCTTTTTACATAAATTAGGATGTTAAAGAACTGCTACCAAGGAATGAAAACATGGTTGCCGCCATTAATTGGGTCCAGCTAAATTACCTGTGTTTCGAGCTCCTTGCGGACCTTTTCCAGAACATCTTTGTGAAGCGC
Organism: Xenopus petersii; assembly: GCA_038501925.1. Classification (NCBI taxonomy): domain Eukaryota; kingdom Metazoa; phylum Chordata; class Amphibia; order Anura; family Pipidae; genus Xenopus; species Xenopus petersii. The sequence continues at coordinate 121,984,288 of CM076684.1, read as the reverse complement.
AAGAAAAGAGGTGAGTGACGTGGCAGCACTTGCTGTGGTTCCGTGGCCTCCAAACAAGAGCTCAGTTGCGGATTCTTTCAGTGCCTGCAGGAGGTAAAATAATGGTTAAAATAGAAAAATCTGAATATGGCAATGTAGGCTTATATAGGCACATACACAGTGCTGGCACATTATACTCATTACTAATGGGCAAAAGTGTCTCTGGCAAAATAGTGACAATTGCCTGGCAGGTAATCCACATATAGATGATATTTACCTGCAAGTTAATGGGCTCTCCGTTCTTGCGGCTATAGTCAATCAGCAGCTGCAAGGCATCCCGGCAATGATCGTCTGGTTCCCTTTGCAGCTTTTCCTTGATGTTTTCATCAATTTGGGCATGAATAAGGTTTCTAGCCCGCAGACCCTATTATGGAAAAAAAAAAAAGTTAGCCTAGTGTGTCCAGGGTTTCCCCCAATTATTTCCAGGCTAACATTGCATGCAGGAATCATTATTATAAACACAGCCTATCATTCTGACCAATATAATAAAGGACATTTTATACAGAATGCTTTGGTTATTGGGATAGATAGGGTTAAAGGAAAGAGCATGCAGTTCTCAGACTTACCCGGTAGAGGCCGCTAAATGGCACGTCAATAGGCAAAGAGAAGAGATTTCGGGTCATTTCCTCGAAGGCTTCGAGCAGCGTCTCCTCCTGTTGGCTGTCCATGCACTGGGGATCGCAGCCGAGCAGGAGCCTCATGGCAATGCGGAACATCAGTCGCTTGATGGCGGGATACATCAGCACGCAGGGGCCGCTCTGCAGCCACAGGTTCACGGAGCGTCTCACCTCTTCTTCCATCTGCGGGACATAATTGTCGAGGGCATCTCGGGAGAAGGCTTGTGCGATCACCTGCGGGCAGAACTCTCATTAGCACAGAGTTACCACCTTGTACTAAACTAGGGCATCTGATTTCATTATGACTACTCCCAGCAGCCTGGTTTGCAGGGAGTTGTAACCCCTATGCTGGGTATAGGGGGGTATAGAAAATTTTCTATGGTGGGCAAGTAAGCTAAAATCACATAAGGTAGCATCCCACTGAAGATTAATCTTTTGATGACAATGCAGTAGATAAGGTTTCCCTTTAGATTAGTATGATTCTGGGACAAACTGCAATTGGTTTTCATTTTTTATTATTGGTGGTTTTTGAGTTGTTTATTCAGCAACTCTCAGGGGATGCAGTTTCAGCAATTTGGTTGCTAGGGTTCAAATGACCCTAGTAACCATGCATCGATTTGAATAAGAAACTGGAATATGAAAGGCCTGAATAAAAAGAGGAGTTATAAAAAGTAGCAATAACTATAAAATATGTGTAGCTTTACTGAATTTTTTTTTTTTTTTTGATGGGGTCAAATAAATAATGAAGACCAATTGAAAAAATTCTTAGAATTGGTCATTTGATGACATACTAAAAGTTAACTTAAAGGTGAACCCCCCCCCTTTAAGGCTCGTCAAGGGTGGCAAGTATAAAAAAACATTTGCCTCATTGGGAATTAAATTTACAAGCAATTTCTTAGAATAGCTAAAGAAGTCGGGGTGGGGCAACTGCCCCCTTCTGCAGACACCCATGATGCTCCGATCAGATAAGCATGTTCCATTGATTTGCCTGGAGCACATGCAGGGTTAATCCTTTCCAGGTGTCAGTTGGGCCCCCCCTGCTGGGGTTCAGCAGGGGGAGAGATTAGCAGGTTCATCCCAAACAAAGATTAACCTCTCAGTCACCCTGCCCAAATTAAATCACTCTTTGTAGAATAGGGCTGCGACCCCACCGGGCGACAGATACAAATTGATCTATTAGAACCAGGTTGTGCGCTTAAAAAACGCTGCCACCACCACCGCTAACAAACAGCTGGTAGGGATGACATTACATGGGGCTCATTTATAAAAAAAAAGTGGGCAAATTGGTTCCTGGCCAGTAACCCATGGGAACCAATCAGATGATTGCTTTCAGTGCTCAACCTGCAGCAGCTGAAAAAAAAAAGCCAATAATTGATTGGTTGCTATGGGTTACTGCCCAGGTGCAAATTTGCCCACTGTTTATAAATGAGCCCCAGTGGAAAATGTTTTCTAGAACCATAGGACCTCTACCCCCCAGCTGGTGTTGAAAATGAAATAATAGCTACTACAACTAGGGAAGCACATTTTGGGATTTTCTACACTTACTTTCTTGGTGTACTTGTGCTCGGAGTCGTGCAGGTTGGACAGACAGCCGGCCCCTAGGATCGTGCGCACCGAGGCCGGCCAGTGCACCGACACCAGCTTGTGCTCCCCCATTAGGATCTGGCGAACGTTCTCTGCGCCCGTGACGCGCACCGTGGGGCTACCGAACAGATGCGTCTTGTAGATGCGACCGTACTTTCTACGCTTCATTTGGAGGAACTTGCGCCTCTGGTTTGGGAGAGAAACAAGAACAGGGGTGGTTAGTGCGTTCAGCTATTAATGACGTCTTTAGATCTAGTTCTCAGCCCGGCGCACTTGAGTTTCAGGCGGTACCTTTACTGACACAACAGAATTTTCAGCCAGAAACAGGCTACTCAATATTGTATGCGTTTCCGCAGCAGACCGTTACTTTGTAGCGATTTATAATTATTTCCCCTCTCCAAAGAAACTTTGTTGCGCACAGGCGCCTCCTAGAGCGCGTTCAGCCGCCAGTGTCCCATACATACCTGCAGCACCATTTGCAGAGTCTCCCCGAAGAAGGGCAGCCCCATAGTGCCGGGGGGCAGTGGGTTTGCGCAGGTGGGATCTTTGCGCCTCAGACAGTACAATTCCCAGAGTTTGGCAGCGGTGAGCAGGAGTAGCACTGGCAGCGCAAGAGTGCACAGGGCGCTAGTGAGCAGAGTATACAGATCCATGGCACAGCAAGAGACTACCTGAGCTGGAAGCAAGGTGAGTCCCGGACACAATCTGCCTCTGCCCCATACTTTGCCCTTTATATACTCTCCCCGCTCTGCCCCTTTTTCTTTTTTTTTTACCTTGGTCAGATAAATTAGTTCAAACAAAGTTCATCTTTAATTGCGGATTGTAGCGTCGTCCTGGGACTCCTCCCACCTGGACACGTTTCTTTAACCGTTTGTCTCCCATTACCACCCCGAGACAATCCGCATTTGACTGTGAATAGGTGTTAATTTAGTCGCTACAATCAGACGCGCCCCAGTTGCGCCACCAAAGCGCCGCGACTGAATATTCTGGTACTGGGCTTGTTTTATGCCCCTTTTTTGTTTTTATAAACTCCCAACACCACCAAGGACCCCTTGTAATACTGTGGACCCAGTGCCAATGCGTCAGTTGGCGATTTATGATTTTTGAAGTCGCTTTCTGTGCCAGCGCCGGGCAATGCCTCCTGCCTGCCCCCCAATTCCATTCATCAGACTCCCTGTACAACAGACACGTTCCTCTCAGAAAATGAGCGTTTGGCCCGAGCTTCACCCCTTCTCACTGATTGTATTTACGTCCCGAGTCCCGGGAGGGAGAGTCGCAAGTAAATTCTCCAACTTATGATGCAGCGCTAATCGCTGGTTCAAACTGAGGTCAGCGAGGGAAAGCGAGGTTATAGCGCAAGGTAAACACCCAGCCCTTGCTGCCCACGCTCAGGCTGCTGCTTTTTTTCCTCTTATGGACTTAATAATAATAATAATAATAATAATAATAGATCAGAGTGAGTCCTAGGCAGATGCCGGAGCCAATAACGCGCGCTAAATATCTCCCAAATGTGCGTGCGGCAGGGGCTGAGCGCAATAAAGACTTGGATTAGTAGCTCATTATCGCACGGCTGTTTATCAGGAGTCGCAGAAAAGCATAATTTTTTTGTATTTCAAATGTCAAATTCTGCTGCCAAACTGCAATTTCATCCAATTAAAGGGGATTATTTACATCAGTATGGCACCAATCTCAAAGTCACAGCCTAAGAGCTGTTGTGTTCAGTGGGTCATTGACCTGGGGCCCTAGCATCAGAGGGCCTACAAAGGGCATATTATATTTTAGAACAATTCTCTCTCTCTCTATATATACAACACTATGTCCAAACTGAAGCCCTCCAGCTGTTCTACTGCAGCAGGGGTTTGACGGCAGCTGGAGGGCAACAGGTTGGACAGATGTGATTTATGTATTTGCCCTTTCTGTCTCTAATTCCAGTCCTGGGTGGCAGTTAGGGTTGCCACCTTTTCTGGAAAAAAATATATTTATCTTTTTTCCCCTATTAATAACATTGGGATCAGCCATCATTTTTACCAGCCAGGCCGGTACAATACTGGCCAGGTGGCAATCCTAGTGGCAGTAGAATAACTGTTACCGGTGCCATGTGTATGGGGCCCATCAGTGAATCCCACATACGATAATTCTGACCATTTCTAATGATTTGACCCAAAGGTGCCATACGTAAAAGTGCCATTTGGCAGCTACATGGGAACTGCTTAAAGGAACAGTAATATAAAAAAAAATGAAAGTGTTTTAAAGTAATAAAAATATAATGCATTATTGCCCTGTACTGGTATGGGTAAGGGCAGATTCGGGGAGATTAGTTGCCCCAGCGACAAATCGCCTCTTCTTCGGTGCGACAATCTCCCCGAACTGCCTTCCCCTACCTTCCCACCGGCTATAATGAAAACTCGTCAGCGAGATGGCACTGGCGGCACTTCATTTTCTGAAGTCACCCGAAGTTGCCTCATGAGGAATTTTTCATTATGCTTCAGAAACACTACTATTGTTTATATAAATAAGCTGCTGTGTAGCAATGGGGGCAGCTATTCAAAAGAGAAAAGGCTCAGGTTACACATCAGATAGCAGATAAGCTCTGTAGAACATAATGGTGTTATCTGTTATGTTATCCACTATTTAACCTGTGCCATAAGCGCAGGGACACACGGGCAGATCTGCTGGGCGACAATCTCCCGAACTGCCTTCCGCCTGCTATGATGAGAAAACGCCAATGCACTGGCGGTGCTTCGATTTACGAAGTCGGCCGAAGTTTCCTCGTGAACACTGGCGGTGCTTCGATTTACGAAGTCGGCCGAAGTTTCCTCGTGAGGCAACCTCGGGCGACTTCAAAAATCGAAGTGCCGTGAATGCCATTGCTCTGGTGTTTTATCATTATAGCAGGGGGGAGGCAGTTTGTGGGAGATTGTCACCCTGCAGAAGAGGCGATTAGCTGCCAGGCGACTAAATCTCCTCGAATCTGCAGTGTGCCCCTGCCCTAAAGCCTTTTTTCAATTTCCGCATTGCTACACAGCAGCTTGTTTACACGCTCAGATTCGGGGAGATTCGTCGCTCAGCGACAAATCTCCTCTTCTTTGCGGCGACTAATCTCCCCGAATTGCCCCCCGCCGGCTAGAATGTAAATCACTGGCGCGATGGATTAGTTTTGCCCGAAGTTGCCTCACAAGGAAACTTCACGCGACTTTGGAAAACGAAGCGCTCTGAGTGCCATCCTGCCAGCGATTTAGATTCTAGCTGGCGGGAGGCAGTTCAGGGAGATCAGTTGCCCCGAAGAATAGGCGATTTGTCGCCAGTCGACTAAATCTCCTCAAATCCGAGCGGGTGTCTCTGCCCTTATATGAACTATAGTAGTGTTTCTGAAGCAAACACACGCGTTTTTCCAGTGCAGGGCAACAGTACATGATTTTTTCATTTTATGGTGTTACTGTTCCTTTAAGAAGGGTCCCAGGGAAGGGAGATTTCACAGATAATGCCACTAGGTATTAATCCAGTTATTTAGCTGAACTACTGAGGGGGTTCTGGAAAGTCTAAATACCCTTGACTTTGTACTGATCTAATGCGCTGGGTCATCAATTTAGACTTCCCATTCCCTGAAGGTAGAATTCCCAGTTATAAATACCAGTAGTGGGGCCCCAGAGATAAATGATACCTTGTAATTTTGCCTATTTAGGTGGGTCAAGACAGATATCTCCAAAAAAAGGAAGGAACTTGTCACAAGGATGATGGTGTTTTGGATGGATCAGAGGCATTTTTGTGTTTTGGTTTTATGCAGATTCCAAACAGAATGCCAGTTCTTTAGGTGCCCATGTGGCTGCCTTTAAATTACACTATGGCCAGTTTGGGCAAGAGCACACTGGTTTGGATAAACGAACTACAACTTCCAGCTTTCAGTAGGATGGAGTTGGAAGGTGGCCTGTTGCCAATCGTTGCTATAGAGGATTCAGTGCCATATTATAACACTAATGAAAGTCTTAAAATATATTTGTGCCTGAGAGTGGGAGAAGAGATAAAAAGCGAGGTGAGCTCTTATGGAGGGGCACTCATTGAGGTTTAGCTACCCAGCCCATCTATGTAGATGACCCCACTGTGCAGAACTGTTTACACAGTTGCCACCTGGCCGTCATTTTACCGGCCTGGTTGGTAAAAATGATGGTTGATCCCAATGTTATAAATAGGGAAAAAAATATAAATATGTAGGAAGGCCTTTATTTTTTTCCAGAAAAGGTGGCAACCCTTGTCACACTGCAGAGGTGGCATCTAACCAAGCTTGTATCTTCATCTAATGCTGTAATGATCTACCTCTAGTTAGTAACCAAGCATTTGTCTGACAATTGGGATCAATAATAAAGAATCTGAATAGAATGATGAGCACAAAACATTATAACACACAAGATCCGTGAATATCCTATAAATTATATTCTTATAAATGGTGAGTTCTGATGTCATCAGTTATAAACGGTGAGTTCTGATGTAATTTCTGTCACATGACTCACTGAAACTGTGTATTATAATAAAGTACCCCCTGTTGCAAAATATGAGGATATTAGATATTATTATATTATTATTATTTATATGGTCATGAAACTCCTCGGTAACTTATAATATCCTTATATTTTACAAGAGGGGGTACATTATTCACTCTATAAACGGTGCTATGTGACGTCATTGGTTATAATTGGAGCTTAGTGATGTCATTTCTGCCACATGACTCTGAAACTTGTGTCTTATAATTAATAACGTACCCCCTGATGCACAATATGAGGATTTTAGAAGTCACCCTGGAGTTCCATGACCTGTATAAAAATATGGTCATGGAACTCGGTAACTTACAATATCCTTATATTTTACAAGAGTGGGTATTTTATTCACTATATAAATCCTTACAATTAGTGAGTTTTCTGGCAGGAATGTACTTAAATAAAGGGGCTCAAGAGAGAGAAAGAGACTGCTGTGAGAGTGCAGGAGATAATGTAATGCATTTGGAACAATGTATCTAAGCTGCTTCCCACAAGCCTCAGAGAATAGACACTGGGAAAGCAGATAAAGTGGCATAAACATCCCCTGCATTCAGCACAGAGGTCATGTTTGGGGGAAAACAAACCCTCCTTGTATTTAAATGCGCTCCAGTGTTACATATGGATCCCTAATACACCTGCATTTCATTCAGGGAACCTTGTTTGTAAGTTTATTATGTGATCCCCGTGCTTATTAGCCTGTGAATGGGGCCCTCCCCACGACCCACTGGAACAATATCCGACAGGTTTTAAAATCCTGCTGCACCACCATATTGATGCAATCCTCTCCGTAGGCCTGCCATAAAATACGATTGTTGGCCCCAGGACTAAAGATGGCCATACACGGACACATTGAAGCTGCCAATATTGGCCCTTTAGACCGATTCGGCAGCTTATCTGTTCGTGTGTGGGGGCTTCTGACCCTCGATCGATATCAGTACAGATATCGATAGTGCATTTTGATTTTTTTCTTCGATCCAGGGCCACAACGGCTAGTTGATGCAGTCCTTAGACCCTTCGACAACTTACCGATTTTCTGCTTGCGTTCCTCTTCAGAAACGGCGACGATCCATCAGGCGGCACTCGATTTCTCCTCCCTGCATATCTCCTATAGAAGGCAGGGAGGAGAAAGCGTGCGCCGCACGATGGATCGTCGCCCTGTCGCCCTTTCTGAAGACAACTGAACTAAACAATGTGTCAGGCCATCTCCTGTATGTCCCAATAAATGGATTGAACTTTTAACGATATTTTGGATATTTTTGGAGAAACAACTCACAATTTTTTGCCTTCTACTATGTGTTATGCACCCATGGACTGCGGAGAAATGTGAGTATATCTCCTCACCTTCATTATTAATTTCATTATTGCACATCGATTCAGTGTCGGACTGGCCCATAGGGATACCAGGAAAACTCCCACTGGGCCCAGGTGTCAGTAGCCCCTCCTGCTGCTAAATATTTGGCCTGTTTCATGGCCATTCCCTATTTCTATGAGAACAAACAGACTAAATAGGTGGAATAATAGATTATAGTATGTAAAGAAAAGAGACTAGGAGAATAGAGGTTGAGTGAGGAGAGTAGGGTTGCCACCTTTTTACAAAATTTTTACAGGCCAGTGGTGGGGGCGGGAACAAAAGGGGTGGGCTGTGACATCAAAGGGGTGGAGCCATGGCAAGCGACGGGCCAGTGGTGTTGGCTGTAAAAATAGGGGCTGGCTGTGATGTCAAAGGGGTGGAGCCACATCACGCAATGGGCAGAAGGCACTGAAAAATGTACGTTTTTATTTGATTGAGGGCAGGCCAAGGGCCTTTTTTAGGGGTATTAAAATTTACCGGCAGCTACATTGCCAGAAAATTTCAAATACCGGCCACAGCCGGGGCAGATGTTTTACTGGTAAAATATCGGCCGGGTGGCAACTCTAGAGGAGAGGAAGAATATAATAGTACTGAGAGTAGGGTTGCCAACTTGCCACCTTTTACAAAAAAAAAATAAAAATACCGGGCAGTGGTGGGGGCGGATACTAAAGGGGCGGGGCGTGATGTAAAGGGGGCGGAGCCAGCAGAAGTGCCACTTAAAAAGAAGCGGAGCCACACAGTAGCACCTCAAAAAGGGCCACATCGCAGAAGCCAAAAGAAATGTACGTTTTTACTGGAGGGCAAGGGCTTTTGTAAAGGGTATTACAAATTACCGGCAGCAACGGTAAATTTGTAATACCGGCCCTGGCAGGTGTTTTACTGGCTAGGCCCCTAACTGAGAGTAGGTCCCTGGTCTGTTTTTTTTGGTGAGCCCCTGGTGTCCCAGTCCGACACTGTATCAATTCATAGTGGTTCCATCACAGGCGAATTGCATTCATTTTCATAATTTTTCATAACTTTCAAGATCCATCTTGCCTTAAAATATATTTCATATCTAACTTGCAGCAACACACAGGAATAAGCCTCCGCCCGCACTAAGAGCAGGATTCACTCTATACGGATTCACTATTCCGTTTATCTACATCGCAGTCTGCTCCGCCAGCGCTGAGCCAAGACCACGCCCACGACACGCCCACTTATCGTCTCAATGAGACGCGGCGGAGTGTTCCATTCGCGGGGGGCGGGGCGCTCGCTGCATTCCTTCTGGCCTGTGTGTAGCGTGTCAGTGCCTCGGCCTGGGATGCGGTGACACAATGACCCCGGGCACATCTCCAATTCCCAGGAGCTGACCCGCTTGTGACCTACAAACACGGACCGTGACATCTGAATGAACCCGTCCAGCAGCCTTGCCAAGTTCACTGCTCATCAAATAACGAGCTACGGGGCTGGGAGCGGCGACAATGACACAGAGAACTCTTATTCTCCCCGCAGGCAGCTCTTTTAATGAGAAATAAAAATAAAATGAACGCGGAATTATGTGTCACGTGCTGGAGAAAGAAAAGAGATTCATTAAAGACACATTGGACCGGCGTCAAAAAAATTTACTGCCCTTTTCATCGCACGATGTTTACAGGAGAACTAATTGCTGGCTGGTAATTGTCTCACTCGGCTGCCACAGGCCCATAGATGATTTGCCCTGTAGGACCGGGACATTAGTTCACTTCTCCTGCAAATGTGCTTTTTATTCCTATTCAGGCCTCTCCTATTCAAACTCCATTCTCTTATTCAAAGCAGTGCATGGTTGCTAGGGTCATTTGGATCCTAGAAACCACATGGCTGAAACTGCAAACTGGAGAGGTGCTGAATAAAAAGTTAAATAAGTCTACAACCACAAATAATAAAAAATGAAGGCCATTTGCAACGTGTCTCAGAATATCAAGCTCTACGTCCTATTAACATTTAACTCAAAGGTGAACAGCCCCTTTAAGCAATCTGGTTGCTAGGGTCCAAATGACCCTAGCAACCATGCATTGATTTGATTAAGAGACTGGAATATAAATAGGAGAGGGCCTGAGTAGAAAGACAGGTAATAAAAAGTAGCAATAACAATTATTAAGGTTCAAATGGTAAATTACAATTTTCGGGTTGGTTTTTTTGGTCAGAGCTCACAATTTCGAGTTTAAACCCACCAATTCGAATCTGAATCCGTGATTTATCATCGCCACCTAATAGTCGCCACCTAAAACCTGCCGAGTTCACGGAGAAGTCACTTGATGGCAGAGGTCTGTTGAACCATTTCTAGATGTTAAAGAGATGGTTCACCTTTAAAGTAACTTATTATGTAATAGAACGGCTAATTCTAACCAACTTTTTAATTGATTTTCATTATTTTTATAGTTATTTGACTTTTCTTCTGACTCTCTGCAGCTTTCAAATGGGCGTCGCTGACTCCCTTCTAAAAAACAAACGCTCTGTAAGGCTACACATTTATTGTTATTGTTACTTTTTATTACTGATCCTTCTATCCAGGCCTCTCCTATTCATATTCAAGTCTCTCTTATTGAAATCAATGTATGGTTGCTAGGGTAATGTGAACCCTGGTTACCAGATTGGTTAAGATACAAATTGAAGAGCTGCTGAATAAAAAGCTAAATAATTGAAAAACCTTCAATAAGAAAAAATGAAAACCAATTGCAAATTGTCTCAGAATATCCCTCTCTACATCATACTAAAATATATCTCAAAGGAGAACAACCCCTTTAACTTTATCTTCTGTGGCAGACTAGTGGTTAATATTTAAAGGGGTCACTCTTAAAGAGACAGGAGCCTTCAGTAGCCGAGCTAATTATTGATGCCTGCATCCACCGCCTACAGAGGAGGTCACAAAGATTCACCTTAAAGACAAGGTCAGAAGGGCAGAAGCTCCTGGTTCAAAGAGAGGTCATCCTGCCAATAACTGTTAACCTAGTTCTGTTCAACGGATTTCACCAGATCCCCTTGTCACAATTTGGTTTGTGTATGTGTGAGGGGAGGTCGAGAAGTGAAAAGTCTTAAGGGCTTTTACTGACGAGCGGTTGTAGCTGCGCTCCCCTGCGTTCTGTTTTTCTGCATTCAGCCGCAGGGGAGCGCAGGAATAGACGCATTAGGTTTTTTTCAATGGGGCTGTACTCACACAGGCGGGTGTAGGCGCCGAACGCAGGAAAAATGCAGCATTTTGCGTCTCAACCTGAGTTCGGCGCCTACACGCGCCTGTGTGAGTACAGCCCCATTGAAAAAAACCTAATGCGTCTATTCCTGCTCTCCCCTGCGGCTGAACGCAGAAAAACGGAACGCAGGGGAGCGCAGCTACAACCGTTCGTTAAGGCAGAGACATACGGGGAGATTAGAAGCCTGGCGAAAAATCGGCTCTTCTTCGGGCAACTAATCTTCCCAAACTGCCTCCTACTAGAATCTAAATCACCGGCGGGATGGCACTCGGAGCTCTTCGTTTTCCAAAGTCGCCCAAAGTTTTCCCCATGAGGCAACTTCGGGAGACTTTGGAAAATGAAGACTAAATCTCCCCGAATCTTCTCATCTGTTTTTGCCCTAAGGATTAGAACACATGGGACCAGCATGAAATCGCCTTCCACATGGGTGACAAAATATCCAAAAAAATCCCTATTTAAGCAGTAGTCGCACCCTACGGCAGTTTGACCTGCTGGGTAATCTGGACATACAGTATGAATCTCTTCTGATGAACATTACTCAACAATTCAGGTTGCTTAAAGGGAGGGATTGCCTTTAAGTTAACTTTATGTATGGTATAAAATGGTCAATCCTAAGCAACTTTTCAATTGGTCTTCATTTTTTAAAATAGTTTTTTTTTTTTTAAATTATTTGCCTTAATTCTTGTCACTCTTTCCAGCTTTAAAATTAGGGTCACTGACCCCATCTAAAAAAAAAACCCAAATGCTCTGTAAGGCTACACATTTAGGGGCAGATTTATCAATGGTTGAATTTCGAGGTGATGGGAGTTTTTTTTAAACTCCCATCAACTCGAAATTCGAATAAAAAAAGACCAACCGAAATTTGTTATTCGGGTGAATAGGCTGTATCGATTGTTCGATGCTAATTTCGATCGTATTCAATCGAATTCGAAACAAAGGTATTTAAAAAAAAAAGACCATAGGTTTTTCCGCCAAATGACTCCAAATAGGTTCTCGGAGGTTCCCCATAGGCTAAAACAGCAATTCTTTAGATGCCGAATAGTCTAAGTTGAATTTTTAAAAAGACAGTACATGATAAATTTCGATATTCAAATTTTTTTCAAATTTGACTATTCCCTAGTCGAAGTACACTAAAATTACCTCGAAATTTGAATTTAAAAATTTGAATTTTCACTTTGACCCATGATAAACCTGCCCCTTATTGTTAAAGCTACTTTTTATTACTCATCTTTCTATTCAGGCCTCTCCTTTTCATATTCCAGTCTCTTATTTAAATCAATGCATGAGTTTTTTGCCTTTTTTTCTTCTGACTCTTTGCAGCTTTCAAATGGTCACTGCTCCCATCTAAAAAACAAATGCTCTATAAGGCTACAAATGTATTGTTATTGCTGCTTTTTATTACTAATCTTTCTATTCCGGCCTCTCTCATATTCTCTTATTCAAATCAGTGCATGGTTGCTAGGGTAATTTGGACCCTAGCAACCATATTGGTGAAATGGCAAACTGGAGAGCTGCTGAATAAAAAGCTAAATAACTAAAAAACCACAAATAATAAAAAATGAAAACCAATTGCAAATTGTTTCAGGAGATCACTCTCTACATCATACTGAAAGTTAATTTAAAGGCGAACAACCCCTTTAAGGGCATTGGCACATAGGCTAGTGTGAGCAAAAGCCTCAAAACTGCCCCTCCATTGGCATAAATGAGCATCGCCTCAATATTGCATTTGTGGATTATGAGATTATAGTTCATTAAATTCCCAAGCAATAATGGACTGACCCACATCGGGCAATAGGAAATAGGCGTAGGCAGCAGAGACATGTGTCTAAGGTGCAACTTTTATTGGAAGTGGGGTGCTAAGGACCTAGGCAAACTGCTACTGTTCCCTTTTTCAATTCCCACCCTTTGGGTAGTGCACATGCAGAGTCACTGCTGTATAACGTGGGTGTGGGTGAGCATACTGACTATATAGCATATACCCTCTTCTCACATAGGGGCAAATTTACTAAGCAGCAAAAATTCGCCAGCGATGGCTTTGCACCAATTCGCTGGGACAATGCTTATTTACTAAAATGCAATGTTTCGTACTGGCCGGCGGACGCTGGCAAATTTCCGCTAGCATTACTTCGGCAATGCGAGCGAATCAAAGCGAAGATGCACTACCGTTCATTTCTACCTAGTGCAAATTATCTTGTGCTCAGGCTAATTTGCATGAATTGACGTCTTTATGTTAAATGTTGCAGCAAATACATTACATTTCCACTGTCCAGGGAACCTTAATAAAGACAACAGAGTTGTTATAATGCCCTACTCATGAGGCCACTGTATAGTTAATGTTCCATATGTTTACAAATCGTCGCCAGCGTTTGCCATTTAGCCCTTTAGTAAATCTGCTTCTTAGTATGAGCAGAACAGCAAGTGAAAACGTTTCGGCAGAAGCATTCCATAGGCACACATTACCAATCCGTAATTTTTTATGAGATTCGCCAATTTCTAGCCGACGGCTACAGATCTTGTTAGAATCTTGATCTGCTGCCTAAACAAATCCTTCAATAATGTCCATCAGTACCCCATGCTTACTTTATTTGACCCAAGCTCCCCGACCCCAAGGCTCCATCTTTATTTACAGACCGCAAATAAAACTGCCAAATCCCAAGTGTTTGTTTTCCACCCAGGAATCAATTTGCTGTAACCAATTAAAGGCCGACAGGCTGAAACTTTTAAGGTTCACTGGGGCGCAGAATGTCAGGATTAAAGTGCAGGCCACACAGTTGTAATCAGCACTTTGTAAATCCCCCTATTCACTGCGTTGTGATGCAATTTCCTAGGGAGAAGCTCAATTACATTGAAATGGATGGGATTAAAATTTTTTACTTTGGGGGAAGGGATTTCTTAGGATAATGAGGATAAAGTCATGAATATCAAAAGCCGGCCTATTTGGGGGAATACACTCTTTACACAGGTACATAAACAAATTCACTAATGAAATTAGCACTTGGTATTTATTTTGAATTTATTTTAATTTATTTATAAAAAAAATTATAACGTAGACTTGTTTTTCTGAAACAATGTTTAATGGAGTCGATTTCAGATGGAAGAGCTGAATGGGTTTATTGTATAAATGACTATTAAAAGGAACTAGCAGCCCCAGACTTCATTATATGTACAGAGGACATAATATCCAGTGCTTCATAGCTGCGCTTTGTCACAATAAATTGCAGATTTGCAGCATTCGGCAAGCAACAAAGGTAAATGCATCATTCAAAAGCAGAATGCAAGTGGGTACCAAATACACAGGAATATGCAGGGTTTCATAGGCACAGACCACTTATTTAATATAATGTGCATCTCTAAACCAATAGTTTTACACCGGGAAAACACTGCAGATTTAAAAAGAAAACACGGCACAAGCAATATGGACACTGTTATTCTTTGTTAAATTCCAAACCAACGGTTAGACAAAAGGGATACTCTCTAACTACATATACAGGTATGGCATCTGTTCCATTATCCAGAAAGCTCTGAATTACAACTATAGGCTGGATTCAATGAAGCAATTTTTAACCATTCAAGAACAATGTTGTTGTATTTGAATAGAAAGTGTTGCAATGATTATCTTGCCTTAGTGTTGCCATATTGCTCTACTATACAATCATTCACTCCAATACAGGTATGGGATCCATTATCTGGAAACCTGTTACCCAGAAAGCTCTGAATTATGGAAAGGACTTCTCCCATAGACTCCATTTTATCCAAATAATTCACATTTTTAGGGTAAGGGCACACCGGCAGACTCAGGGAGATTAGACGCCCCGATGACAAATCTCCTCTTCTTCGGGGCGACAATCTCCCCCCGAATAGGGGAAGGCAGCCCTTACCCTTAAAGATTTCCTTTTTCTCTGTAATAATAAAACCGTACCTTGTACATGATCCCAACTAAGATATAATTAATCCTTATTGGAAGCAAAACCATTGGGTTTATTTAATGTTTACATGATTTTCTAGTAGAAATAAGACATGAAGATCCAAATTGAGTAAAGATCCATGATCTGGAAAACACCAGTTCCCAAGCATTCTGTATAACAGGTCCCATACCTGTATATGTATAGGTTCATTGAAATCCACTTGAGAATATTTTTATTGTAGATGAACCATTCTTCTGCCTCGTTACCTCCAGACGGTAACCCAAAAGGATGATACAATATATATACAACTGAAGACGAATGTAATCAGGGTTTAAAGATTGTGCTTTTATATTTATTCTTTATATATTTATGGTTATGGAATTCCTTAGTGACTTCTAATCTCATATTTCCCAGTACAAGGTTATATTATTCCCTGCAATAAATGTATAAGGCCTGGTCAAAAAAGACTGACTAGACCTCACTGTAAAAGAATGAAGGTATGAATATTCACAATACATGGTACAAAGAAGCACCCCAATATGCCTTGCCCGAAACTTCGTGCGACTTCGGAAAATGAATCGCCGTGTGTGATTAGCGCCTGCGTTTTTTTTTAATTTTAGCCGGCGCAGAGTCAGGGAAGGCGTTTGGGGTGATTGGTCACCGCAAAAACGAGGCGATTAGTCGCCAGGCGACCAAATCTCCCCAAAACGCCCTGTGTGGCTTGACCCTATGAAGGCAAAGAATATGAAGGGCCACAATATGGAGTGGGAGCAAGAGTTGGCTTGGCATGCAAACCACCCAGTGATACAGGCAATAAAATATCCTCGTGAGGCTAGCATTCCCATGCAATATCAAGTACAGCTCTAGTGTTGTTCTACTTTGGGCTACAGTTGTGCACTCGCAAGCAGGGGCCCCACAGAGCAAACACGGAGGGAAAGTAGTCTTCTGGAAAGTGGCTACAGCTATGGAACAATGTCTTTATAAAGGGGTGGTTTACTTTTAAGTTAGCTTTTAGCATGCTAAAGAATGGCTAAGCAACTTTTCAATTGGTCTTTATTTTTTTTTAATTTTATTTCAAATATGGGTCACTGACCCCATCTAAAAACAAATTCTACAAATGTATTGTTATTACTACTTAATATTATTCATCTTTCTATTCAGGCCCCTCTCCTACTTATATTCCAGTCTCGCATTCAAATCAATGCATGGTTGTTAAGATAATTTGGACCCTAGAAACCAGACTGCTGAAATTGCAAACTGGAGAGCTGCTGATTAAAAAAAAGCTAAATTCATTGAAAAACCACAAATAATAAAAAATGAAAACCAATTGCAAATTGTCACAGAATATCACTCTGTACAATATTCTAAAAGGTAATTTAAAGCTGATCAACCCCTTTAAGGCAAGATTGTATTTTAGGGCTGTCCAATCTGCAGTATTCACCTTTGGCTGTTGGGGGTTGTAGTTTAAGGGCTCTTATACACGGGCGTTTTTTCCTGCGTGCGCTTTCTTCCGTTCAGCTGCAGGGGAGCACAGGAGTAGACACACTCAATTATTGTGAAGGGGGCTGTACTCACACATGTATGTGCCGAACGCAGGTGAAATGCAACATGCTGCATCCCACCTGCATCTGGCGCTTAAATGCGTCTGTGTGAGTACAGCCCCCTTCACAATAATTGAGTGTGTCTCCCCCGCGGCTGAATGAAAGAAAGCGCAGTGCAGGGGAGCACTCGAAAAACCGCCCGTGTGTAAGAGCCCTAATAGTGATTGGAGAGCTGCATATTGGGTTATAAATAAATGTGGTGCCACACAGACTATTCTTGTTCTCAATAAGGATATTGTAGGGTTGTAGAGAAGGAAGGGTTAAAACGTGGCTTTAATTTTTATAATTTAGTACGGTTTGCTAAACGTCCCCACATCACCGCTGCCGTATTCTGCTCCTAAGCCAATGGGCACAAGAATGTGAATTTAAATGGATTACTCCATATGCAGAAGGCACTAAAAAGTTCAGATTTAAAGGGGAACTTTCGCAAAAAATTTAATATAAGCTTCATAACACTGAAATAAGAAACTTTCTAAATACAATCAATCAAAACTTCTGTACTGTTTCTGAAATAATCAAGTTTATCTTCACTATTCCTCTGTCATCATCTGTTTCTCCTCATTCTGTCTTCATGCAGAAGTTGAGTGTCAGATGAATGATCCAATATATCTTATAGGAGGCTCCTTTTGCCTAGAAGATGTATTAGAGCTCACTCTATTAAAATCACCAGACATCATGTCTCTCTACATGCAGAATTTGTGCAAAAGGCAGTTATTTTGTTAGATTTTGTTTGTATTGGAAACAGTTATTTGAGTGAGCTCTAATACATCTGCTAGGAAAGGGAACCCCCCCCCCCTATAAGATATATTGGATCATTCATCTGACACCCAACTGCTGCATGAAGACAGAATGAAGAGAAACAGATGCTGAGAGAGGGATAGTGAACATAAACTTGATTATTTCAGAAACGATGCGGAATTTGTAATTAATCGTATTTCATTTTCACAATAGTTCCCCTTTAAAGAGGTGGTTCACCTTTGAGGTAACTTTTAGTCTGTTATAGAATGTCCAATTCCTAGCAACGTTGCAATTGGTTTTCACTATTTATATGTTATACTTTTTGAGCTATTTGGTTTTTTTTCTTCTGACTCTTTCCAGCTTTCAAATGGGGGTCACTGACCCCATCTAAAAAACAAATGCTCTGTAAGGCTACACATTGATTGTTATTGCTACTTTTTATTCTTCATCTTTCTATGCAGGCCTCTCCTATTTATATTCCAGACTCTTATTCAAATCCATGCATGGTTGCTAGGATAATTTGGGCCATAGCTACCAGACTTATGAAATTGCAAACTGGAGAGCTGCTGAATAAAAAGCTAAATAACTCAAAAACCACAAATAATGAAAAATTAAAAATAATTGCAAACTGTCTCAGAATATCCCTCTCTAAATCATACTACAAGTTAGGTGAACAACCCCTTTAAGGAAGAAGGGGGTACTTAGCATTATTAGGGTAGAACTATGACTTTGGTGCGGATCCGACGCGCTGCGCCAAAATGCAAGTGTCAAATCGGATGCGACAGAAAATAAGGTAAGCAATAGCAATGTCGGATGGTGTCGCAGCATTCATCCGACACGACACAACTGTCGGATGCAGATGCTGCGTCCGCATCCAAAAGTCGCTTCGATCCGACATTTGAATTTCTTATGTTATAGTGATGGGCGATTTTGTCCTGTTTTGCTTTGCCACGAATTATGCGAATTACCAGCGAAATGTGTGACACTGGCGACAAATTTTGCAGCTGGCGTCTAAATGGGTGCTTGCGTCAAATTTGCAGCCCATTAAAGGTGTCCATTAAAGTCAATGGACATCCGTTAACTATTGGCATCGGCAAAATTAGCGATGGCGTCGGAACTGTAGCCGCCGTCAAAAAAAAATTTGCTGCCGGTGTTGGAACCGCCGCAGGCAAATTTGCGAATTCGCACCGGTAGAATAAATTCGCCCCTTACTACTTATTTTGCATCACATCCGATTTGAAGCCTACATTTTGGCGCATCGTGTCGGATCCGCAGGAAACGCACTAAAGTCGCCCATGTAGTTCTACCCTTAATGTTCCCTTTTAGATCTTTCAGTTTGTCTTCCAGTCTGTCGTTCTTACAAATGCGTGGTTGTTAAGGCCAATCACACTAGCAACACATGGCAGAACAAATATGTTGATTATAACCTATTGGAGAGTATCAGGTTGAAGATTTTCCTGGGACACAGGGTAAAACAGTATAACTCAGTGGCATAATAAGAGGGACGATGAACAGGTGATTGCAGGAGGACCTAGGGTGCAGTGAGCCTGCTAAGGTCCCATATAGGGTGGTGGTGCCCATGAATATATTTTGCAGCAGGGCCCAGGGATGCAAACTCATGCCCCAAGTATCATCCAGAAATTGTTACACAATTAATTGCAAAACCATGCACATGAATAAAATAACTGCATTTATTCCTATCGCTTCGTTTTACCCTATACTCTGCTGCCAAGAGCCATATAAATATTACATTATAAATAGTCTTTATTCCTGTCACTCCTATTTATTTGTTCCAGTACCTACGTTACACACAGAAAGGAACCCGTTTAGAAACTAAAGATAAAATAATTTAAGTGTTAAGAAGTTCAGGGATTGGCACATGACCCATTTTTTGCTTCTGTGTCGCTGTCGCTTAGGAAACTGAAAGAAAGCTGGAGTCCATCCACTGGGTGCACTACTGGAACGGTCTGCATTTTGGGGAAGCTTGGTGTTGCCAGCTCCCACTTTGCAGTAGTTACCAGCTCCATGGCCAGGATTTTGAGAATGACTTTTGCCAGTTCTTTCCCAATACAGCTCCTGACTCCTCCACCGAAGGGGATGTAGTTGAACTTGCCCAATTTCCCCTCGTCTCTCTCAGTGCTGAACCTCTCTGGGTCAAACATTTCTGCGTTCTGATACACTGCAGCCGTTTCGTGGGTGTCCCTAATGCTGTACATGACGCTCCAGCCTTTGGGGATCTGGTAACCCTGGAAAGGGAAAAAATGCACGTCAGTTTTGAGTATGTTTCCCAAAGAAAACGTAATGATAAAAAAAAAAACAGTGCACTTTCCACCTCTTTACTTGGTTTGTATACTTTAAAGGGGTTGTTCACCTTTGAGCTGTCTTTTAGTATGACGTAGAGAGTTATATTCTAAGATTATTTGCAATTGGTTTTCATTTTTTATTATTTGTGGTTTAAAAGTTATTTAGCTTTTTAATTAGCAGCTCTCCAGTTTGCAGTTTCAGCAATCTGGTTGCTAGGGTCATAATTACCCTATCAACCATGCATTGATTTGAATAAGAGACTTGAATATGAATAGGAGAGGACCTTAAAAGAAAGAGGAGTAGTAAAAAGTAGCAGTAACAGTAAATTTGTAGCTTTAAGGCAGAAACACACGCTCAGATTCGGGCAGATTAGTTGCCCAGCGACAAATCTCCTCTTCTTCGGGGCAACTAATCTCCCCGAACTGCCTCCCGTCGGCTAAAATGTAAATCGCCGGCGAGATGGCAACAGGTGTGCTTCATTTTCCGAAGTCGCCCGAAGTTGCATCACAAGGAAACTTCGGGTGACTACGGAAAACGAAGTGCTCTGAGTTCCATCCCACCGGCGATTAAGTTTCTAGCCGGAGGAGGCAGCTCGGGGAGATTAGTCGCCTTAGAAGAAGAGGCGATTTATCGCCGGGCAACTAAATCTCCACCAATATGAGCATGTGTCTCTGCCCTTACAGAGCATTTGTTTTTTGATGGAGTCAGTGACCCCAATCTGAAAGTTGGAAAGAGTCAGAAGAAGAAGCCAAATAATTTTAAGAAACTTAAAAAAACTGAAAACTAAATAAAAAGTTGCATAGAATTGGCCATTCTATGACATAAAAATTAACTTAAAGGTTAGCCTTTAACCATAGTAACACTATTGCTTCAGACAATGCGAATGGTGAGCATTAGCTGTAAAATATTATTTTCTGCCAATAGGGGGCAATTGAACAGCACTTACTGGTGACTGCTTCTTTCCAGGAATGGCAGATTTTGGCATGCTTATATTGTTTTTTTCCATTTAAGTGCAGAATTACACATGTTATATGTATGCTGTGCATTTTGACACATGAGAGTACATAGTAGAAATCTAACATATTTTTAGTACAGGTATGGGACATGTTATGCAGAATGCTCAGGACCTGGGGTCTTCTGGATAACAGATCTTTCCATAATTTACATCTTCATACCTTAACTCTACTAGAAAATCGCATAAATATTAAATAAACCAAATAGGACTGTTTTGCTTCCAATAAACATTAATTATATCTTGGTTTGGGTCAAGTACAAGGTGTTTTTTTATTATTACAGAGAAAAAGAAAATCATGTTTACATTTTTGGATTATTTGGGCCTTTTCGTAATTTGGAGCTTTCTGGATAATGGGTTTCCGAATAACAGATCCCATACCTGTATTCTACTTTATACTGGGATTTCTATCACACAGTACTGGATTAAGGTCAGGGCAGAGAGAGAGAGAGCATTTCCCTTGACCGAAAATATGGGCTGTGCAGGCTAGCAGGAGGCTAATGTCCTGCTGGGCTTGTGAGATTGTAATGATTTTGGCCACTGTGGGAAGTCATCTGTCCATCATTGAGATAAGTACTCAAAAGCCTGTGGCTACTGTATTACCTTGTGGGCTGAGTACCGTCAGTCACTGGTAAAGTCACTTCAGAACATGTGATTGACAGCTCAGCTTTTCTATTAGACCTGTAGCAGTTTGAACTGGTGAGGTGGTTCTGAGCCCTGACACCCTGATTATATTAACCTTACAGTATATATCTATCTACATATAGCAATCTCTCTCTCTATATATATATATCTCAATATATATCTCAATATATATATATATATATATATATATATATATATATATACAGATATGCAAACAACAAAATGAAACAGCATCTGTATATCATATATATCTATCAATCATCATATCTATCATCTCGCGCTCTCTCTCTCTATCTATCATCATATCTATCTATCTATCTATCTATCTATCTATCTATCTATCTATCTATCTATCTATCTATCTATTATCTATCTATCTATCTATCTATCTATCTATCTATCTATCTATCTAACGTATTATCTAGCCTTCTTTCTTTCTTCTAGCAAAGGGCTTGCACAGAGTGGGCGTAGTTTGGTTAGAGCATGGACAGGACTTTTTTTTAAAAAAAAATGTGCCCCAATCTACCTGTTGGCTGGTGATAAAGATGAAATTTAGTAATTTAATCATTTAAACTTACGTCAAGCTCAAACGTCTGCAGTGCTGTTCTGTAGCCTCCAGACACTGGGGGAAGCAGGCGCAGAACCTCTTTCACTACACACTCCAGGTAGTGGAGGCTCTTGAGCTTCTCTAAGTTGGGGTTTTGATGGCTGGTTCCATCACATTCTGAATTTTGCAGGTCTTGATCAATAGTGTCAGCGAGCAGTTGTTCAGTCTGTTCCCCTAGGGTCTTCACGTGCCCTTCAGTGCCCATCAGAACAGGCAACTGGCATCCAGCTGTCAGACACTGATGCCCGTTATCCTGCAGGATGTTGTTATTTGGGTTTTCCATACCAGGAAGACACTGACATTGTTTAGTGAACCCATGAGATGCCAGCTCCTGACGCATTTTATGGATGGCACAAGGGTGCTTCAGCAAGAGCATTACCAGAGACGTGCTGGCACTTGCAGTTGTCAAGAAAGCTGCAAATAAAAGTTCTATGGCAGATTCCTGAAAACCAAGCACATAAGTGAGGTTATATTAATGGGGTTATATATATTTATATGCCTACCGTTGTCATAAGAACTCTACCCACACACTATCTCCATGGCACATTGTTTCAGAACCAGCAGTGCAGAGACTATATACTATTTATAACATTTTTTAAAGCCGTTTAAATGTTTTTCTGTATTGGAATGTTGCAGAGTTACATTTTTTTATTATACGAGAAAGATGTCCTATACATGATTTGTAATTTACCTTTAACTCTTGCATATTGATTTCCTTGCCACCTTCCTTGGAGCAGTTTATTAGATAATCCAGGGCGTCCTCACAGGCATTTGGGTCTCTTCTTGTTAATTTTTCTTTTATGGCTTCTTCCATGTACTGGTGGAGAGTATCACGTGCCTTTATGCCCTATTGATACAAACACAGATAAGCAGAATGGCACAACAGAATGGCACAACAAAATGGCACAACAAGCTCCCTTTTATTGTTTACCTATTGTCATCTCTTGGGATACCATATTGCCACTGGGTTTTATTTGGCAGCAAAATTAGGGCTGTGTTTGCATATGAATAGGGGCATTTCTGAGAGCCCGTGCCATCTCAGGTGTCCAACCTGAAGCCCCCCTACCTACTGTCTTGCTCCCCAAATGCGGTAAGGGGGGACCACATCAATAATGCACTAGGGGTGGTGTTTTGTCTGTAAAGAACAACTAACCTTGCATCATGGCACTAGCACCACTACTCATAGGCAGATAGATAACCTCATTGAGAAGAAATCACTATATATATATATATCCTGGGTGCTCCACCTGTCAGCCCACCCAGTGCCTTCATCCAAAAGGATGACTCCATTGTTGGCACTGCTGCTTTGCAGTGCTGGAGTCCTAAATCTGATCCTGATCCTACTTGCAAGGAGTTTGTATTTTTGTATTTTCCCTGAGTCTGTAGGTTCCCTCCCAAACTCCAGTATGCACTCTGTTTGCTCTCTGAGCCAGTATTTAATTACTCCGGTTGCAAGGTCAAATCCTGCATATATATTTTTCCAAAGGACCCGCAACTCCAAAATCACTGAAACATGATTCTTTATTCATTCTTGTGGATACACATGTATGAATAAAGAATAATGTTTCACAGATTTTGGAGAACAGGTCCTTTGGAAGAAGAAAAAAAAAAAATATAGATATATATATATATACAGTATATATATGAACTCTGGGGTTACTTCTAATATCTGAGGAATGAAGAAATTCACCGGCACACTGAAATTGCGATAGCAGGGCCAGCCCTTACTATTTTATTAATGCAGTGGTGCAACGTTTTGGGGACACGCCCCAAAGTGTTGCACCACTGCATTATTGCAAGGGCTTGCCCTGCTATCGCAATTTCAGTGTGCCGGTGAATTTCTTCATACCTTGGATGTGAGGTGGCTGATTCCTTTATCACTGAGCACCAGGATAAGACTTCAGGGTTTGTGAGGTGTGCAGTTTCTCTAACTTTGCTTCTTGCTTCTAATATCCTCATATTACTTTATTATAATACACACAAGTTTTGGTGAGTCATGTGACAAAAAATGACATCACTGCTCACTGTTTATAACTTATGACATCACTAGTCACCTTTTATAAGGATATAATTTACAAGATATTCATGGCATTTATATATATATATATATATATATATATATATTCAGTGTTAGGGATAGGTCTCATGCAGATAATAAAGGTCAGAAAGTCAGAAAACTTCTGCCTTTTGGAGTCTCCTCTGTGCACCCCCATCACTTTGGTTGTTTTCATCCCATCTCTCTCTATCTCTTCACACACCTCCCCCCTAGCCCCTCTCTCCCTAATTGCCAGAAAATAAAATACCCACAAACAGCTTTGCACACTGTTTAGAATCCCCTATGGCTAAATCCACCAATTCCAGAGGGGATAATGGATGGGCAGTGAAGCTATTCTGCTATTCTGGGGCCTGACCATTGTTTCTGACCCAGCAGGGAGTCGTGGCAAAATGACAAAGTTTTAGTTATTAGGGGCTCAAAGTGTCCATCTCCTTTAATTTGTGATCCCATGGAACAATGTATTGCGTGTCCTCCTGCAACATGGGCTGCTGTACGGTTAAAAAAAGGGTATCTAGTTCAGACAATTTTATGGCTTTGGAACATACTGTCTGCTATTTAGCTTATGATTTATGGGCAGGGGTTTGTATAGAGCCAGGCTTGTAGCTGTTTGTATGTTTATGTCTATAAATTACTGGTACAAACACAGTGGCAATAAAGGTGCTCCGAGCCTGTGTTACCCTGTGTGTCCATTCACTGCAAATTTACTAATGAAAAGGCTGCCTTTGTCATGCAGATGAGATCTGAAACGCTAAAACATTATTAGCCTGCATGGAGATCTCTGTTCTTAGCGGTGAAGGGACCAAAAACCTGCAGACCTCCAGCTGTTACTGAACTGCAACATTCAGCATCCCATGAAAGCATATGGATGTTGGTGGATGCTAGAGTTTAAAAGGGGTGGTTCACCTTTACATTAACTTTGAGTATGTTTTAGAATTTGCACCTCTATAGTTATAGTTTTTTTAATTATTTGCCTTTTTCTTCTGACTCTTTCAAATGGGGGGGGGTCACTGACCCCATCTAAAAACAAATGCTCTGACATTGCTACTTTTTATTACTTGTCTTTCTATTCAGGCCCTATTATTTTACATTGCTATAAAATATTCCGTTTTTTTTATTTTTTAGAATGATGCTCACTCCCCCTTTAACATTTCTATTCAATAGACATGCTGCAGGGTTCCTACTTCTCTCTGGGGATATATATTACTATAATACACAAAAGCCATGAATATCCTGTAAATGATATCCTTATAAACGGTGAGTTCTGATGTCATGGTCATGAAACTCCTCGGTAACTTATAATATCCTTATATTTTACAAGAGGGGGTACTTTATTCACTATATATACTATATATATATATATATATATATATATATATATATATATATTAGGGATGCACCGAATCCAGGATTCGGTTTGGGATTCGGCCAGGATTCGGCCTTTTTCAGCAGGATTCGGATTCGGCCAAATCCTTCTTCCCGGCCGAACTGAATCCGAATCCTAATTTGTATATGCAAATTAGGGGCGGGGAGGGAAATCGCGTGACTTTTTGTCGAAAAACAAGGACGTCTAAGATGTTTTTCCCCTTTCCACCCCTAATTTGCATATGCAAATTATAATTCGGATTCGGTTAGGTATTCGGCCAAATCTTTCACGAAGGATTTGGGGGTTCGGCCAAATCCAAAATAGTGGATTTGGTGCATCCCTAATATATATATATATACTACATCTTCCAATAATCTGACAGAGAGATGCTGGTTGTTGGAGGATGCTGGGAGATGAAGTTTAGCAACAGGTGGGGAGGGAGGAGTTGGCAGGAGCACTGCTCACTAGATGATGCCTATAGCAGTAACATGATACCCAAGGAGGTGCTGGGGAAGGAGCAGGGATAGGGAAAAGGCCGGTACCTTTCGGAGGCCGCTGAATGGGATGTCCAAGGGGAGGCTGAAGAGGTTTTCCACCAGCTGCTCGAAGGTCCTGGCCAATTCGTGGAACTGCGAGTCCGTGAGGCTGAGACCCAGCAGGATGCGGGCGGCGATACGGAAAGTCAGGGCTTTGGCACAGGCGAACATAGACACCGGCCCGACACCCCGACACCAGCCGCGCACCTCCCAGCGCACCGCGTCCTGGATCCGAGGGATGTAACTCTCTAGCGCAGCGCTACTCAGCACCTTGCTCATCACCTGCAGGAGGGACAGCGACAGTAAGAGAGTCGTACAGACACCTGACATTCATATTTCTATAAACTCTCTCTCTCTCTGACACACAAGGGCCGCCAAAGATCTGCCCTTCATTGACTGTCATTTTTTATTAACGGCATGACAGTTTTGTTGGCATTTGCTACTGTAGATTGGCCGTCCGACCCCTAGTCCTGCCCCCTACTGAATCAAACACCTTGGCTTGGGGTTTAATGACATTGCATTCCTGGTGGGAGTGCATTTCCTCTTGTAGTATTTCCTCTGCCTGTGTGTGTCGTATCATATCATACAATCACATCGTCCCGCACATAAACGGATCAACGACCCACTAGTTAATCTGAGACACCTTCCCTCCCAGGTGCCAGCATTCATCTGTATTTGGGACTGGGGGATGTGACAGTTTTAATGACAGGATCAGGGCAGCAGCAGCGATTAAATTCAGCAGATGAGTGTATTATGCGCAACCCCTCTGGCTCAGGATGTGCAGGGGAAGCCAAACCCGTGTAATTAGCCAGTTGTTAAGCAGTAATAATAATCAGGTTTATTTATCCTGAAACCCAGAAATACAGGGGCAGGGGTCTCTCCCACTGGGGCTGGCCCAGATGTTGCCCGACTACAGGTCCCTTCACTGTTTTTTCTTAGGGTCTTAGAGTTGTTGTACAACAATCACGTACTAACAACAGATATTGATTTTACTGCTCACTGGGGCGTTGAATCACTAGTTTGCCTATGGAGCTTGCGATCACTACAATGTGAGCTTTATTTCCCCCTGTGGATTTCGTTGATCGCTATTATTGGACCACATTCTTTATGGATCTTTCAGTGACCCGTGCTCTTCCCTATGGACCTTGGAGTTGCCTGTTGCTACATGTGAGAATCATTAACGCATACCCGTATAAATACCTGTACAAATACGCATGCGAATACCGATACACCGCACCTTCCAATTATACTCTCCTGGGAGGGGGCATTAAACAAAAAAACACACATTTACAATAAAAGGCCTATTAACCCATAAAAAGCCGTGTTTGCTTTGGATCAGCTGCTATGGATTTGCAGCAGGTTTGGTGCCAACTTAGATGTTTGTATGCGAATATTTCTAGGCAAATAATGAGAGTGCCACCCACCTTCCTCTTTTGTCGATGGAGCTCCCCAATAGAGTTGGAAAGCGTATTGGATCCCAAGATCATTTGGGTGCTCTGCGGCCACTGGGTGCTGACAAGGCTGTGTTCTCCCAACAAGATCTTGCGAATGTTCTCTGCCCCTGTCACTCGAATAACCGGCTTCCCCAGCAAGTGGGTCTTAAATACGTTGCCATACTTCTCCCTCCTGGAACTGTGGAAACTAGAACCCTGGAAACAAATTGGGGAAAAGAGAATAAGCAAACTGGGGGCACATGTGTCTGTGCCAGGCAGCCATCCTGGAATCTAAGACTGGCATGGCATTCTGTAGGGCTCAGCATCCAATGTGCTATGGAATAAATATTAGATATATAGAATTTATTCTTACCTGCACAAGCCAATGCATAGTTTCTCCAAAGAAGGGCCATCCCATGGAGCCCTTGGGCAGGGGTAAACTGCTCCCTCTGTCCCTGGTGCTGTGCCATCTCAAGGACCAGAGCTGGTGAGAAGCAGCCAATAGTAGGACCAATGATAGGACTGAGGTCAGAGTAGCTTCAAAGAAGGACGTGTAGCTGATCTCAAGGAGGAACATCTTGTAACCACTAGTAACTAATGAGATGGAGAGCAATGTCAGCAAGAAACCCCAATGGAGTCTTATCTACCCCCATAAACTCTGAAAGGGGAAAACTTAACACTTTCATTCATCTGAAAAAGCTCTTTATGTCTGATAATATATATATATATATATATATATATATATTAATATTTATTATATGTGTGTGGGTATATACACACATATACACAATAAAGTTATAATATAATGTATGTGTATGATACAGTTGTTTATTAAAGGCAAAATGATTACAGGGGATGTAAACCCCCCAAATAAAACAATGCTGTGTAATTCTAAGCATCTTACAATATACATTCCAATACCGATATACATGTATTACACATGCTATTTACAATGTTATTTACAAGAACCCCCATTTCATGTTTTTCAGGGGTCCAGAAAAAAATGGTTTAAAATCCAGGAAAATGTAAAATCTAGGAAATGTATTATGCAGGTGGGACCACAAAACAACAATGTAAAATGAGGGAAAACTTAAAATCAGGGGATGTAAAAATAAGGTTCCTCTGTATATATAGAGAGAGAGAGAGAGAGAGAGAGAGAGAGAGAGAGAGAGAGAGAGAGAGAGAGAGATTAAAGGAGTGCTTCACCTTTATGGTAACTATTATGTTATAGAACAGCCAATTCTAAGCAACTTTTCAATTGGTTTTCCTTATTATTATTTTTTATAGTTTTATAGTTATTTGCCTTTTTCTTCTGACTCTTTGCAGCTTTCAAATGGGGGTCACTGCCCCCTTCTATAAAATAAATGCTCTGTAAGGCTACAAATGTATTGTATATTTATACTTTTATATTACTGATCCTTCTATTCAGGCCTCTCCTATTCATATTTCAGTCTCTTATTCAAGCCAATGCATGGTTGCTAGGGTCATTCGGACCCTAGTTACCAGATGGCTTAAGATTCAAATTGTAGAGCTGCTGAATAAACAGCTAAATAACTCAAAAACCAAAAATAATAAAAAATGTAAACCCATTGCAAATTGTCTCAGAATATCCCTCTCTACATCATACTAAAAGTTATCTCAAAGGTGAACAACACTGAACTAGCAGCAGGCAAGGCTGACATCTGATATCCAATCATACTGTAGCAGACAGCACCATCAAGGATTTAAGTTAAAAAGCCTTTATTTGCTACTTTTTGGCTTTATGATCTGGACAGTTACAACGTCTCAAACCAAACAATGGCCCTTTATGAAGGCTGACTTCTGCTACATTGTTTCAAGAGGCTGAACCAGCAGTGCAGAAAGGAACACACACTACTCAACACCACTGACGTTTGTTAATGAAGGTAGAGGGGGTTTTGCTAAGGATAAAATGCAAAATCATTAGAATGTTACTTTTTGGTGAGTAGAAAATGATATAAAGAGAAAGTTGGAGTTGGAGAGACAGAGAGAATTTGCTGCAGGAGAGACATCTAAATTCTGAGCTGGAATTTCCTCTCAGCAACTAGAAATGACAGTGAAAAATGACTGAGAAATGAAAACCCATATCCTGCATGTAGTGAGGTGGGGGAGAAAGAACTTTTCCAGAAGTTCCCAAGCAGGTGTTTTCTAGGGAAACAACATCCCTGATAGTAAATGCTACTCACCAGTCCTTTACACAAACAGGGGGTCTCAGAGAAATGTTCTGTGCAAGTCCCACATCATCAAGCAAATCCTTTATCTGCTGCTGGGGGTTAGCGGCACATTTATATACATATTGACTTCATATACGTTCCACCTTCACGCGTGACGTCATGCGCTGCCTATTTAAAGAGCTGGAAATGAGGGCGATGATTGGCCAGTTGGAGGTGATGCTATTGATGGAAGGAATGTGCAGCTGGACTGGGCTGATGTGACACATCTCACTGGGTGGAGGGAGAGGGGCTACAGAAGGTGGGCCGCACAGGCTACTCAGAGGAGCAGGTAACGACCACTCACTGATGAGCCCCATGCGCTGCGCCTGAAAGAAGGGGAGAGAGTCGGGCTGCGCTGTGTCGGTATCTGGCTCTTCCCCGGTGCAACTTTGTGGATCACTACTGACAAGTCGCACAGTTACATTGTACGTGGCACTGAGACTCCTGATACAGAGCGACTGTTGCACTGAGTTGGGATTGGGAAGTACAGAGGAGCCGACTGATCCACATGAGCGGACAGACAGGCAGATGGTCCATAGATTAGCGCCGGAGCGGTACTTTTCTAGTCCAGTAGCGCTTCTCCTTAAAGCAATCAGATACACGCTACTTGTTATGATTCGACTACATCTGCTACTTGTTATTTAACTAAACGCTACTTGTTATAATTCAACTACATCTGCTACTTGCTAATCTACCAAGTCAATCCAAAGTTTCTCAGTCACTCACTAGATGGAGGTGTGGATAGGCAGAGATACAGATAGACAAATATACACAGGCAGATGGGAGGTTAGATGAGAAACAACAGGTACATTTTAATTCAATGATGGATATGATTATCTATATCTATCATCTCTATCTATCTATCTATCTATCTATCTATCTATCTATCTATCTATCATCTATCTATCATCTATCTATCTATCTGTCTATCTATCTGTCTATCTATCTATTTATCATCTATCTATCTATCTATCCATTATCTATCTATCTATCTATCTATCTATCTATCTATCTATCTATCTATTATCTATCAATCTATCTGTCTATCTATCTGTCTATCTATCTATTTATCATCTATCTATCTATCTATCCATTATCTATCTATCTATCTATCTATC